>CM076986.1:12649842-12899842 GCA_039105355.1 Benthosema pterotum
CCCACAATACCAGGCTGGATTTCAGAAACAAAGCAGTCAATAGATCAATAGATCAAAATGACCATTGATCTCATTCTCTAGTTGTGTAGAGTTGGGCTAATTCAGATGATAATACCTACATCCTCTCAGGGACTACTGGTGGTGCCCGGACCACCTGTTGAAAACCCCTGGTATAGGGCATTGCTGTGGCCATTCCCTGTTCCCAACGATTTCCGTGACATCTACGAAAGTTTAATCTGCAACAACACAATGTTTGCTTCACCCAAAGAAAACATTGAAGACCCTAATGTACAAAAATAGCATTTTCTGAATTTCTCTGTCTCTCTCTCTTCTGATCTCAGGACACCGGGCAACCCGGCCAAGCAGTGTGCCAGAGAGGACGGTGGCGGCTGGTGGTACAACCGCTGCCACTCGTCCAATCCCAACGGACGTTACTATATAGGCGGGGCCTACACGCGCTACATGGCCAAGCACGGCACAGACGACGGCATCGTGTGGATGAACTGGAAGGGCAGCTGGTACTCACTGAAAGCCATCAGCATGAAGATCAGGCCGTACTTCGCCTCTCGATAGGCGCGTGCACGTACACAACGACACGCGTTTGCACACAAACACACACACACACACACACACATTGGTGGCCACAGACGTAAATAACAGAACAGAAATCAATTGAGCAATGTGAGGGATCATCAGCTGCAAAATTATAATTTATTTTTTAAGAGATGTAGTAGCGTGTTGAAAGCGCATTGAAAATCAGCCATTTTAAGCCATGAAAATGCCATATCGTTCGAGGGCCTTGAGTTGGTTTCAGCAGGGGATCCCCAGCAAAATTGTTAGAAACACTTACAGTAAGATCCATATTATATTTTGGCTATTTTTAGGGGAAAAGGCACTCGACTCATCCCAAAGTCGCACATGACCTCATAGACCTTCGGCTGAAATGGCAAGTTTTGCAGCAGAGTAAAAGTTGCATGTTTGTGCTAATATGGTCCCATGTACTGTATTTGTGGGTGTTGTGATGTGCACCTTGTGTGTGATGTGTATATTGTGTGCATAAAGGACTAAAGTCTGTCTCGACTGTCCTCCGCTACTCAATAAAATATTGAGGAACATACATGAACCCTTCTCTCCTGTCTTGATTGTGTTGATTTGTTGGGCTTATTTTGTTGTTTTGCGTTTTCCAAATCTGTATTACTCTGCTCTCATGCCTGTCATATACGTACACATTCAAATCATCAAGGTTAACTGAACAAGGAGTGTACAATTGAAACAAATTCACTCATACTGATGATAAAACAGCATCATGTAGCAGCAGGGGCGTAATCTATGTGTAGGCTGCAAGGCTGCTCATGTAGGCTGCAAATCACAGCCCATATGGGAATGCTCTTTACGTCATTCCCAGGACGTCTTAACCAATTGAAATAATAAAGCTCTAGCTAAGCTATTCTGGCCCAGATCTGACTAGTTATGATTGATTTCAGGTGATAGTCTGCATGGGACAGATTTGACTATTCATGGATTGCCTTGATCTGGCCACAATCAACACGTCACTATGTCTTCTGGGTCCTGACTGTGTTTGCTGGGTTGAAAATGTTTTGTTTTTTTTTTTTTTCAAAACGCAGTAGTAATAATGGCAAATAAGTTAATCGATAGGCGCAAGATATGGTCCATGTCTGAGAAACTAACCACAATATTCAATAAGCTCACACAGAATGTGACAAATAATAATTGTTTTTATTTATTCGTATTGATCAGTAGTTACACGTAACGTAAAGTCTTAAATAAAAAAAAGAAAGAAATAGATATTTCAGCTGCACCTTGACAAAACAACTTCATTTTAGCTATGAAACAAAAAAAGTAATATAATACTGATCCAGAGTGATGTGAAAGTATATTTTCACGTCAAATTCATGTGCTCCATAAAATGTCACTAAAATGAGTCTGTAAAACACAAGCCAAGCTATCCCTGCTGGTCCATTTGGTTTGATCTGTACACTCAGCGTTAAGGAGGTCATTGCAAAAAAAACACCCATATAGAGATGTACACGGAGACAATATGGACATACAGTAAATATTTGGAGGAAGTTATACAATAGCCTATCTATAGTTACATGCTCTGCTAGACGAACTGCACCTTAGTTACTAGTACAACATGGTAAAAAAAAGAGGGTAAGAAAACAGTATTTGAGTCAAAAATACATTGCGAGGTTTATTTGTATACGCCGACCTTATCAAAATGGAGTTACACAGTGCTTTTACGCAAACTGTGAAAAGCAGGATCCCCAGATGACAATTGAAGTGACAATTGAAAGACTTTTAATACCTGGTTAATACAAACATACACAGAAAGAAAGAAAGAAAGAAAGAAAGAAAGAAAGAAAGAAAGAAAGAAAGAAAGAAAGAAAGAAAGAAAGAAAGAAAGAAAGAAAGAAAGAAAGAAAGAAAGAAAGAAAGAAAGAAAGAAAGAGTCAAAGGTAAACAACAACAGTCAAAGGTAAACAACAAACAATACGGTTAAAGCATTGTCCAAATTGTCAGAAATATAAGAAAGAGGCTCAATTCAACAAAATCAACACCCTGACTGCACATCACATTGCCAGATGATGCTTTATGCTTTTTTGCAGGTACACTGCAAAACACAGACAACTAACACTATAGAGTCAGTGATGCTCAAAGCCCAACCAGGAGTGTCTTGAACTGACCGTCAATGTCATCCTTAGAACCGTGCGCTCCGCCTCTTACTAGTCAGCCTAAACCCAAATATTTTCACTCCAATTCCAGCTTGGAGTTCTCCATAACATCATCCAACAGAAGGTCATCCAGAACCACCTGATTCTGCTCGATGTCCTCAAACTGGGTCAGAAGTTCCTTCTGCACCATGGGAATGCTCTTGTATTCCCCAGACGGTGGCGGTCCGAAGTCCACGGGCTGCAGTTTGATTTGTGGGATGTGTTCCTGAGGTGGAACGCGGAGCCTTGTCCGCTGATTCTCTCTCCTTTCCAGCTTGTCCATCTCATCCCGAAGTGCCTGGTGGCCCAGCTGGTCGACGCTGAAAGGCAGGGTGGAACGGCAGGAGCCTCCGCAGGCTCGAAGCTTCATGTCGATGTCCACCTGATGGGGAGAGGGGTGTCACAGTCACTTCACTTGTTATTTACATCATAACGTTAACCATAGTCAACAAAACCATTATTCTGCGGTATAATAGTTGGTCAATCCTATTAGCTGCCTTGCTCATTGGCTGCCTGTGGTTTGACGGGTCATTTTGACCAATATAAATAATTGCTGTTATGCCCCATAATCGATAGCGATGTCAATATGATCTCTGCATTAGGAAAAAAAAACGTGTAAGTTGTTGACTCTTTTGAAAGCTTTTGAAAACTTCCTCAGAAAACATTGATACAATTTACATACAATACAATACAACATAATTATTACAAAATATCTGCTAAAAGCGATTACCTATTTAAGTTTCTAAATGAATAGGAAGTAGGAACTGAGTGAACCACTGCATTTAATAGTGTCTGTCAACCCCAAGTGACCCTGTTCAATTCCAAGGGCGCCTGCAGCCAAATCATTTTGGGGGACCATAGGGCACAAGTTCTATTAATTTAGAAGGCATTTGTAGAATTGGCCCTTTGTGACTCACGGCTAGTTACCAATACATCAAACCTCTACTATAAAAACACGGCAACATAGTCAAAGAACAACATGTTACATGTCAGCACAAGTGAAAGGGTTTCAGTAAATATTTGTTTGGACAAAGATCACAGTACAGAGAGGTGGTTACAGGTTAAGTAATAACCTAGGTATAGAGATTCACTGGCGGTCTGGGCATGCACGCAAGTGTGTGTGTGTGTGTGTGTGTGTGTGTGTGTGTGTGTGTGTGTGTGTGTGTGTGTGTGTGTGCGTGTGCGTGTGCGTGTGTGTGTGTGTGTGTGTGTGTGTGTGCGCGCGCGCGCACGCATGTGTCCTTGTGTGGGCGAGTGACTGTCTTGTGTTTTCTTGGCAAGCATGACTTTCACTCAAATACAAATATTGTACTTTTTGACTCCACTTACAGGAAGGGACTCTTGGGGACAACAACACATACAAGAAAATTTAAATGTTGAGTTCTTGTTTAGAGGTCCAATAGCCATTGCTATTTTTGAACATTCGGAACATACTGTATGTTCACATATGTTCGCTATATGTAAACATATAGCATTGCATTCATATTGGGAGAAAATGTGCATTGTACTTGCGAATATGGGTAAACATGAATTCTAAAACTGTTATTTTTCAGGATTCAAAAATATCAAAAGCAGCAGAACCATAAGCTCAGACCTTGTTTTGACCTTTGTAATGTGTTATACTTTTGTGAGACTCTGTAGTCTGTAGTATATTATTTGTAGCATATCAAATTGACGTTAATTTATGAAAAAATAAGTAATAATATGGAGATAAGCGGTTTAGTGCTCATCTTCTCACCTCCTGTCTGTACAGCTCTCCCATCTGTTCCTGGACGGTTCCTCGTAGCTCCTTGAGTCTCTGCGACAACGCTGTTGCACGCTTCCGTAGCGACGTCAGGTTCCTAGCAAGTCCCTCGGCGAAAGCAACATACTTCTGCTCTGAAACTAAACATAAATGGCAATGACAGCAGATACTTGTAAATGCTACATTTAGATGTACATTCTACATTCTGCATTCTGAGTAAAATTAGCTTTTTCAAGATTTCATCTGTACCTTCATTGACTATAATCAGTGTAAAAATGAATGTTTATTTTTTGCTTTAACTGAAAATGCCATTACATTCTCAACTTAACTTTTTGATCTCTACTTTGCCTGCTAAACCAAACCAATTTGCCAAAAATAATTTAACTACGCTTATAAGCGTAGTTAAATTATTTTTGGCAAATTGGTTTGGTTTAGCTATTTTCAGTTAATTTGGCCTCAGAATAGCAATGCTAGGGCTCATGGTTGATTAAAAAGACAATCCTATAATAACAAAACGATTTTGCAGACCCTGCCCCTGCTGAAGACTCTTTAGCACTACGTTCACACACACCAACAGTTGGAAGAAACCATGCCAAGGCATCCTCCTGCTCAGTAAGAGCAGTCATAGGGGTTCAGTCAGTGTCTTGCTCAAGGACACTTCGGCACACTTCCATTAGGCCTACTTGTACTTTTGCCACGTCGATACTTTTATGCTTTTACTAAAGTAAATGTGGCGTACAGGAATTTGTTCTGCATCTATCCATGCGCATATTACCGTATGAGAGGACGAGGTCTCTGCGGTTGGAGTAGTAGATTCGTGCGGCGCTCTCCATGCACTTCTCCGATGTGTCTTCATATCTCTTGCTCCTGTCACACACTTCTAGCAGACGCCCCAACGTCTTTCTCTCTGCCTTGGAGATCAAACCCTGCATCCTGCATCCCGACGGGCACTTAGACTCCTGCGGTGGTGACATGAGACCAGGCCCGGATGTCATTTTTCCCAATTAGGGGGGGCAGCATGAAGTCGCACCCATACCATTTTCATTTAAACTCTTTGGTTCTGTGACCCACAAGATTCATATCTTGTACAGGACTTATATTAGGCAAGTAAAGCATCAATAATAACATCAGTTGTTGATGAAGTGGCAACAGGCACACAGCATGCACATTGCACAAAGCTAAATGTCTGACTCAAAGAGTTTTCTGTTTTCAATGATGAAATGCTGTTGGTTTAGTGGTGCCACAATTGTATAGTAGTAGTGATAGAGTTGTAGTGGTAGTGTTTCAAATCATTTTAAATAAGCACTAAACTTGGTGGGGCAATCAGGGCATCTAGTGGGGCATTGCCCCCCATGCCCATGCCTAGATCCGGCCCTGGATGAGACAGGTCTCTGGTTGTGTGTGTGTGTGTGTGTGTGTGTGTGTGTGTGTGTGTGTGTGTGTGTGTGCGTGCGTGCGTGCGTGCGCGCACGTGCGTGCGTGCGTGCGTGTGTGTGTGTGTGTGTGTGTGTGTGTGTGTGTGTGCCAGCCTGACCCAGTCGTCGTCTGTGCAGAGAGCATAATCTTCATTAGCAGAACACTGCCGCCTGCTCTCTTGTGTGTGTTCATCTTGTCTCTGCCTCCTCAGCCTGGCGCACACTGGAAAACACAATGCACACATCCCACTGTTCAGTTTCATTCAACAAATTTAACAAAACAATACATATAACTTAACTTTGTTATGACACCTTGAACCAATTGTCAAAGTCAAATGCAGTTTCTATGCCCAAAGATGGAGTCTGATGTGAGTCTGTGTGTGACGCAGACTCACATTGAATTGAATTGAATTGAATTAAATTGAATTGAATTGAATTGAATTGAATTGAATTGAATTGAATTGAATTGAATTGAATTGAATTGAATTGAATTGAATTGAATTGAATTGAATTGAATTAAATTGAATTGAATTGTGACGCACAGACGGTGTGACACACAGACACTGGGGTCCTGGCTTTCATAGTAAGGGATCATTGTGTTTGCAACGTCACTACGTGCAAGTGTGTCTTAGTTGCGTGGGAAGCGAACGCGAACGTACACACACACATACAGAGACAGAGACGTCCTCCCCAATGTTGGCCTTAAATTGTCATTTGTGAACAATTGGCCTCAAACAATCATTTGTAACAAAATATTTTTTATACAACTGTATTAGTAGCCCATAGTATAGTTCAGTATAGTATACTTTTCCCTACCGTGTACTTTGTACATTTCCACATGCTTGTGTATACAAACTCCGGGTGAGTGAACTTCAATATTGACCATGAGGTCTGTTGACCTCTCTATCTCTTCACTGGATAAACATCATCATGACTCCAGGCATGATGGTGACATTATCGAAACACAGTCTTCTGTTATTTACACCTGCTTCAGTAAAAACAAAGCTTCGCCCTGAATCTGCTCTGAAGATGATTTTATTGGTAGTTAATAGGAGACCAATCTTAAAGGTAGGGGAAGTGATTCCACTTTTGTCAGATATTACCCATTTTTTCTGTTAAAATGCTCTATTATAAGGTGTGCAGACCATATATGGAGTTTCCCCCTCCCCCACGTTAGCAGAGGAGCTAATAAAAGTTCCCCAGGTGGAGGGTGAATTCTCCTCCAATCAGGATCGAGCAGCAGGTTCACATAGTGTAGCTACTCTTGGGCGCCCCTAGTGCACCAAGCTGGTACTACACGATGAATTTCAAATCACTTCCCTTAGCTTTAACAAGAGCAAAACCATATTTTGAGTCATTCTCAGGCGCCCATCAGTGGAGTTTTTACTGTAGTATTCTTCTTCTTGCATTGGTCTATACTGCAGCTGATGCCTACACTTTTATTAGTTGAGAGCTACTTTCAAAATGACCGATCCACACATGATCTACTGATCTACTGATACTGATTATCCCTTTACTGAAAATCCATTTCAAGGCCCCTGGAAAGTAGGAGCTTTGAAACAATGTTGTTACTTACTGTAAGACAGTGTTCAAGAATAATCCACTTTAAATGAAAAATGGAGGGTGAGAATTGGAAGGGTTTTCTTGTTACTACTGACATTTGAAAACAAAGTATTTGTGGTTTGATCTCTCAATAAATTCTCAATCTATTCATAAAATGAGAGTCCACCCACTATAAGGGAGTAATGTTCTTTTTGTTTTAACTTTATTTTTATACTTTTTACATGGTCGTTGCACAAATGTTGTTACACTTTTGTGTCTTGAATTGGTGCTGGACTAATAATAATAATCATAAGAAAAAGAAGAAGTAAAAGAAAATAAACAAGAGAGGCCAATAGTTTCAGTGAACATTCAATCTTTATTTTATTTACAATATTTAGTTATCACCAGATGGCATGATCATTGGCATTTATTCAGGGTTCCATTTGGACATTGAGTGTAGGCTGTTACAACATCACAGAAGCAATGAACGGGAACACTGTGGTCGGGCACAATTCTAGTTCATGTTTGCACAATTGATTGAATCAAGCTAACAACAAACATTCACATTCATCTGACATGACTCAGAAATCGGGGCATGATCTCAGTATAGGCTAGATCAACTTCATGCGAGGTTGCCACGCACTTGTTTGCCACTTTGGGGACACACACTAAAATGCATATGGGCTAGGTGAGGTGTTTGTTAACCGCATTAACCTAGCATCTGTATTCTGTGAGCGAACAGAGAAAACAGAGCGGACCTATAAGGTAGAGCCGCCTTGGAGGACACCAGTGAACTAAATAGGGAGTAATTGGCTGAATTGATTACCCTTTTTCCTATCTTTCTTTATCTCTATATCTCTTCCCTCCTCTTCCCCTTAACGCAGCAGTTTTCCGATAGATAACTATTATTATGTCTCTCCGATGCTTCACAACGTCCCTTCAAAACGCAGCAGGCCTGATGAACATCCTGACGACCTTCAAACTATAATCGGCAGGTTTGTAGGTCACCCACACCACGCCGTTTTCAATCTCGTAGGGAGAGTTGTTTCCCGGCTCGTACTTGCCCTTGTAGTAAACGCCGTTAAGGTTGGCCGACTGGCAGTTGTTGTACCACCACCCGCCGCCGTACATCTCCGCGCAGTTCTCTACCCAGTTGTCGTTGTCGCGGTCAAAGGTGCTAAAGCGCATGCCGTTGTGCGACAGGAACGACTCTAAGCGGGGGTCCCCCTTCAGCAGGGCGTCGCCCGCGTCCCCGGTGTACCCCGAGACGTGCAGCGGGTACCCCTCGGCCTCGGAGCCCACCTTGACGGTGTACTCGGCGTTGGCCGTGCCCCCCTCCCAGTCCTCCAGCTCTACCCGCAGCATGGTCTCCCCCTGAGCGGTCAGCAGGTGGAGGTGCTGGTTGCCCAGCCACACCTCCCCCTTGCCCTGCGCGTCGACGGAGCCGAAGCCGCCGCGGTACTCGGCCCAGGAGCGGTTGAAGCTCAGCGCGCCGCTCTCCCTCTGCTGCACTAACAGCCACCCGCCCATCAACCCCCCCTGCTGGCAAAAAACCTCCACTACCTGGCCGGATCCCGAGCTGCCGCCGGGCTTAACTTTAAACAGGCCGCTCGTTTCCCCGCTCAGGTGTTTCTGTTGGATGTCGGCGCAATCTGCGGAAGGAGAGGAGGAGGGGGAGGGGGGACGCCGATTAGCTTAGACGGGGGAATGTTTTAAAGAGGGGTGAGATGAGATGATGAAATTTGTGGCAAGCAATTGCGGCAACATTTGATCCAATTCTGGTTCTAATCTGAAGGTGCAAAGATGATAGCCTACAGCTTGCAACGACAGGTCATCATGGTGTACCGATTAATTTTCTCTGCCTTCCTGTGAAGCTGTTGTCGTAAAACCTCTAATTTTCCTCACTCAAAATCAGGTAAAACCCACAACAATATTCCATGTAACCCAGAAATGTAGTAAAACAACAACATAAGTGTTCTTGTGTTCCGGTTAGCCATACATTAGGTAGAAAGGTTTATAGCAAAGAATAAACTCTGCATTTGTTCACATTCAACCAAATCCAGATACATTATTATATATTGTATAATTTTAATCACACAATGAATGAACATAGTAGACCTAATTTATAATGATTGTTCTGTTCACTGTTCATTTCGGTACATAAGGCTAGCTATGGCATGTCGCTACGACAGGCAGCCTAGCTAGCAAAACTTTGTTTTGTTCTTTTTATTTCAGCAGTCACTGCTTGGTTATATACCTTGTCCCACATAATCGGCCTGGCGCTCAACGCGCGCGCCAGGGATGCTCCGGGCTTTAAAATCAGGAACGTCTTCCTCCGGCAGGTCAGTGAAGAACCCGCCGAGGTCCATGCCGAAGCCGTCGCTGAGGCTGGTTTTGGAAACGAAGGCGGTCTTGGTGTCGAACGCCGATCCCTTGGAGCCGCCGGAGGGCCCGATGATCTGGCACTCTGGCCCCCCTTCCGTCACCTCTTCTGTCTTCTCCACCGGGCCGTCGGGGGTGTGAACTACTATCTTGCGGGTGGTTCTGGTGCAGGAGACACTGCTGGAGGAGGTGGTGACACGGTGGGAGGTGGAGGGCTGTCCTCCGGTGAACGCCTCGAAACCTCCGCCCAGTCCACCAGGGAAGAGTTCGCCGCCGTCTCCTCGGCCACCACCGCCACCACTGAGCACCGTGAGGGAACCGCCTGAGCCGCCTGAGGGGCCCGAGGTAGAGGGGGAAGACGGATAGTGAGTACCTGGTTCCTTGGAGACGGTTGCCGGGGACGACGGGCTGGCACCTTCCCCCTCCAAGACGAGCGCGACAACCTTTACCTGAGAGAGGGATGGGAGAGAGGAGTTATATTGTGTAATATTTGTCATCATTGCCATAATTTCCAAACGTCAATACTTCCATTTCTAGGAAAGTCATGGAAGCACAGTTCCCAGAGATAATGTCTGTGGCTTGTATGAGTTTGACTGACTGACTAATAATAATAATAATCTTACATCAGGGAAAAAGTCCTGTGTCTGTCCACCGACGATCTGCTTGGATTTGTATCTATCATCAACGATCACATCCTTCAGAGGTCTGCTCTTCATCACATACAGGGAGCTGACCGTCTCGATACTCTGAGCAGACTGGGCATCCAACTGAGCGACCTGTGTGCGAGGACAGGGTGGAGAAAGAATGTCAGTGGATTGATCCCGACTTGGCGTGACCCATGTATGGACAGCCTTTGCAGGTGGGCACAAAGTTTGTGGTTATAGTGGAAATGTTGCATCCTTGGATAAAAACACGAATAGAGGATGTTATGTGCTGTACCTGTTTCTCCAGTGCTACATAGCTGTCTTTATCCACACTGTACTCATTGTATGTCTTGCATGAGCCCTTACAGGCGCGCATTTTCATGTCAATGTCGACCTACGCGAAGAGAAGAGAAGAGAAGAGAAGAGAAGAGAAGAGAAGAGAAGAGAAGAGAAGAGAAGAGAAGAGAAGAGAAGAGAAGAGAAGAGAAGAGAAGAGAAGAGAAGAGAAGAGAAGAGAAGAGAAGAGAAGAGAAGAGAAGAGAAAAATGAATAATAATATTACTTGCAATGTTTAATGTTTACACAATTATGCATACTAGCTTACTGTAGGCCTACTGTATGTTACATTGTTCATGTTAAGACAGCTCAATTGAATTGAATTGATTTGAATTGAATCATGTTTTTGCCATGTTGTTTTTGTTGTACCTCAAGCCTCTGCATCTGAATGACCTGGTCCTTGACACGCTCTTTCATTGCCCCCAGGGTTCTCAGCTGTCTGTCGATCTTGATCTTCATGTCAACGATCCTCTGACGCAGGTTTTGAGCCAGATCATAGTAGGTGTTATCATTACCTGGGGAGAGAGAGAGAGAGAGAGAGAGAGAGAGAGAGAGAGAGAGAGAGAGAGAGAGAGAGAGAGAGAGAGATGTTGATATAGAGTTTAATAAATAATATAATAATATACAGTATAACACACACACACACACACACACACACACACACACGCACACACGCACACACACGCACACACGCACACACACACACACACACACACACGCACACACACACACACACCTGCATCTAAGATGAGTTTCTCTCTCAGGTTGTCGTAGGTCTGCTTGGAGCCCTGGTCGGCATTGCGGTGACTGGCCTGGTTGTCGGCCAGCAGCTTCCGGATCTGCTCAATCTTCTTCAGCAGCTCGTGGTCGTACTTGTTCATCAGACCTTCGATGCGACAGCCGGATGGACATTTACTACCCTGGGGGTGGACACAAGGAGAGGATTGAGAGAGAGGTTGAAAACATTTGAGTTTTTAAACTCAAATTGCATTTTTTTGGCCTTAATTTGTTCCTGCCTGCCTGCCTGCCTGCCCCTTCAATGCAAGCATGGCTTTCCAAAATTACATATGTGGCAGGCATGCCTAAAAGTTTGTTAAGACAATGGCGATGGGGGCATTAGCAATGCCCTCCCAGATTGGACTTTGTTCACCTCCAGTCGAGATTGGCCAGTACACCTACAGAATACCCTACCAATATTTTGAATGTATTTTACAGATTTTAAATCTATATGTTCTTCATGATTATTATCAATATATACATTTTCAAATTAATTGAATAGTTAATAGAAAAGCAAGATAATGTGTGTTAAACGGCGAGTATTTGTTATATTTTCGTGGAGTTTGAAAAACAAAGTGGATTTCTGCCGTAAACAAACATAGTTGATAGATTTGGCTGACAAACGTTTTCTAAGGCTCTAAACACAGCACTGTGTTTAGAGCCTTAAAAAAGAAAGAAAGAAAAAAAAGTTTGGCAGCCAAGTCTAGTGACTTTAATGTTTATTTAGAGTAGTTGTGTTGTAATTTCCATCTGGCAACCTAACTATCTTTGTAGCACAATACAACGGAACTAATTGAGGTATACAAAAAAAAGAAGGAGGAAAAAAAACGTGTTTCTTACCCAGTCGTCATCAATGCATATGGGCCATTCCTTCTGTGTGTCACATTTATGTGACTTGGTGGCCTGCTCAATGGGGCGAGCCCCCCTGGGGTCCACCACCACTTGTCCTGCCTGCAATGAGATGAGGTGAGGGAGACTAGATTAGATGAAACCAAATGACAATATAGGATACTGTTACATACTGCATACTACAACGACACACTGACAAACAGAAAACGACACATTTAGGCCTAGATTTTGGTCACCACTAAACCCCTTATTCCTTAGCGTCTTTGCCTTTTAAAACTCTTTTAAAAATATTTTTCAATTGAAATGGCCAGTCTACAAGCCCACAGCGTGTCAATAGATTGGCACGTTGAACTATTCAAAAAAGTTTTTCAAAAATAGTAAAAAAGGGAGGGGGTAAGTGGTTTGGGATAAGGGGTACAGTGTGTGACGAAAATGGAGCCCATACTGTATAATTATATTTTTAAAAATCAGTAAATTGAGATGCCAATTTTGACAATTTATCTTATTATTAGGTAGGGACAATTTGAGTTTGACAAAGAGCTGCATTTGTCCCCGGGGCCGTGTAATGCCCAGGTCATTGGCCAATGGACACTTGCAGTAGTCCAGTAACTAGTTTCTATTTTTTCTTAGCAATTTGGATCCCTATTTTGTTTCCAAATGGTATGAGATAACTTACATAAGAGGTCAAATGTTTAACCAAATGCTTTCATTATTTTAACCCTTTAATTTCAGATATACAGTATGCATAGACTAATATTATCTCTGTTATTTAACAGTTGAGACACTTGTGGATGCCTGTATTTTCTGTATCATGCTTTTTTTTTTTTACTATTATTATTATCAATTCTGAATTTACAAATACTGTAACTTGGACCCACCCCTATTTACAGGTCTGTTAGTCTGACTACACTGAAACCAAATGGACACTTACTGGCTGGTCTGTAACTCTGTGAGTGTGCAAATGGAACCAAATGGACACAGGTCTATAACTGTAGTGTGCAAATTGAAATCACAGGTCCATTTGATTCCATTTACATACTCTCAGAATCAGGGATTTTAGTGAACAGGTAATCATGTTCAATAAGATGTGAATGAAATCTTGATGAAATGCTTCAGAAAAAATACAAAGAATATAAAGAAAAGTCAAAAGGTTAAATTCAAACAAGTCAAGAATTCAAGCACAAAGAAAATTCCCAGACAACAGTTGCTGCGTGGCAACTGTTGTCTGGGAATCTCCATCTCCATCTCTCCATTTCATTTACTGTCAGTCTACTGTATAGGCCCATCTAAGACAGAAAAGAGCGTAAAAAGAGCATAAATTCTTACCACGGTTGAGGCCATGACAAACAAGCCTAGCCAGAGGAGTATACTCTGTTGTTCCATGTTTTGTCTTTGCCGTCTTTCCCTTCTTTCTGGTGAGCCCTCGCTGCCTGTCTGTCAATTTGAAGACCTCCAAGAGAAAACAACTGAGTCATCACAGTGTGTCAATAGAGACGTTTTACTTTGCCCCCTCCCACAAGTTCTGTTTACCACGCTGACTCATGTTTAACTTGTTAGGAACTGCTGGCCGATTGATCCTACAGAAATGTCTTCTAAATTGGTGGTTTGAAAATCATCAAAAATAGCTGATAGCTCGCATATCTGTTATTTTTGAATATCCGATGCAGAAACAAATGCTTTCTCTGATCGAATGGGGTCAGTATTCTAATTTCTAAATTCAATTGAATTGACCATAATTCAATTGACCATAATGGTTTTGTGGTAGGCCATAGCAGTTTTCATCAAATGCAGATGTCACCTCTTGCAGTAACACATTGAGACTGAAGATGTGTTAATTGTTTTCTATTTGATCCACTTTTAATTAAGATCATAATGGCATGATCAACCGTATTCCCAGTAAAACAAAAATGAAGAATAAAGAACTGCGCAGCAACAAGCAGTTGTGTCAAGTCAAATTTGAGGTATTTATACTTCAGGATTTCCAATTATCTCAGCAGAGTTATACTTTTACTCCAATGCAAATATATGAAAAGGTACAAGTTTATTGTAGAATTGGAGTATTATTATTATTACAAAATTCTCTGAGAAATACTGAAGGGAATTGGTGTGAGCAATGTACATAACCAGGGTCAATTGGTCCAGCGTTTCCATCACAATAGGCTACATTTTACCAAAACAAGTGAAGTGACAAACAACCTTCAATATTTACCTTATTGTGAAATATGAGGATCTGACATTTGACTAATCTGTGTTTTTCATTGTTGAAAATAAATAACCTGCACGCACATTACCCAACGCACGCACACGCGCGCGCGCGCCCACACACACACACACACACACACACACACACACACACACACACACACACACACACACACACACACACACACACACACACACACACACACACACACACACCGTATCCCCACAGGCATCCCCATCCCCCTGGATGCCTGTGCACTTGTGTGTGGGAGTGCAGGGATGTGCACAGAGTGTTAGAGGGACAGGAGGCCGAAATCTCCTAAAAGGGCACTTTTTTTTTTTACAAGGAAAATTATCGAAAATATTGTTGTTGATGAGTTGTTTTCAGGGTCCAGGGCCCTATGGCTTTTGGAGATGCGCATTTTCATGTCAATAATTGTCGACATACACGGAGAGCAGAGGAGAGGAGAGGAGAGGAGAGGAGAGGAGAGGAGAGGAGAGGAGAGGAGAGGAGAGGAGAGGAGAGGAGAGGAGAGGAGAGGAGAGGAGAGGAGAAAAGAGAAGAGAAGAGAAGAGAAGAGAAGAGAAGAGAAGAGAAGAGAAGAGAAGAGAAGAGAAGAGAAGAGAAGAGAAGAGAAGAATATTACTTGCGATGTTTAATGTTTACACAATGATGATGACAAGCCTGCTGTACATAGGCCTACTGTATGTACATTGTTCATTGAGTTGAAGTGAATTACATCATTTTTGCCAGGTTGTTAGTTGTCAAACCTCGATCTGCATCTGAATGACCTGGTCCTTGAGTTGTTTTCAGGGTCCAGGGCCAGATGGTGGAGATGCGCTGTGTGTGTAACACTGTGTAATCAAATGTTGCCACTTCGGGAGACATCGCATTGCTTTCACCACAGTAAATGCTGCATTCGGTCAGGGGCTGAGCCGGCGCCCTTTGAAGTCGAATGTTGGCACGTCCCTGCGCGAGTAAGCGTGTGACTCAGCTTTTGACTTTAGACAGCACTCTGCAAAACGAACAGAAATGCGATTTGTATCCAACACAACCCGCGGCCGTCGAAAGTGAAAAGTAAAAACTGCACGTCCACTACTACTATTACTAATATATGTCTGCATGAACAACGACGTGCACAGACCTCCAAGCCCACACCGCGGTGTGTGGGCGTGGAGATCTGCTATTGTCCGTCTGGCGTGTTGCGAGTTTGTGCTGTTACTTGTGCTTGATGCCAGGTTTCTGCATGCACGGCAGCGCTGTAAGAACGTCATTACAAGTATGGATTCCAACTCGTACCGTAAAATATCTGCATGTATTCTCTTCTTGTATCTTCTCTCTTATACTTGTTCACTGTAGCAGTCATCGATTTGTTTTTTTTCTGTTATGTATCTTTTTTGTTTTTATTTTTAGTTTAGGCTCGGGCTACCTCGTTTATTGGGATCATCCAAAGAAAGACTGTCCAGGGATGGGCATGTGTGCAAACAGTGCATGTGCGTTATTATTAGCCTTTATTAAATCAAGAGAGACCATCAGTCACTATCTGTATATGTTATGTTATCCAGACTGATCCAAACAGCATGCTGTAGCAGGGCATAACAGGGGGTGTGGTTTTCTTCTTGTTCCACTAAAAATCATTATACCCATAAGTCTATGGATTTACAAAAAATACCAAAATAAATTATTTTAAGCCTGTCAAACCTCCGGATTCTGGTGATTCATGACCATTCATTAACCATAAAGATATTTTATGGTCATGATTCACACCAGGATCCTGGATCTCTGGAAAATGAAAGGTCGATTTTTGAACCAGACGACCACACCCACAGCTATGTGTGTGTGTGTGTGTGTGTGTGTGTGTGTGTGTGTGTGTGTGTGTGTGTGTGTGTGTGTGTGTGTGTGTGTGTGTGTGTGTGTGTGTGTGTGTGTGTGTGTGTGTGTGTGTGCGTACGTGTGTGTGTGTGTGTGTGTGTGTGTGTGTGTGTGTGTGTGTGTGTGTGTGTGTGTACTCTTCTATATCATACTATATTCCACATATTAGACAACATCCATTAAAAAGTTATAGAATACCAATGCTTTGAAGTGGACCAGGATGTGTAGCCTAGAGGGCAGGGCAGGCAAGTGCATTAGGCTACTGTAATGTGACTAAATATGTTATTTGATCTCCAGGAGGTAAACCATGGTGAGAGCGTCAGGTGTTTGTGCTGTGTTGGTCCTCCTTCTCATAGAGACTGCTACTGCTGACCCAGGTAATCTGCCTCTATTGTCCTCTTTAGAATAGAGTATGATGCTTAAAAAATAGATGGCTCCATGCTTACATAATGTTGCTCAAGCACTTGGTAGTAATATTCATTTTGTAGACATTTCTTTCTCAAGACAACAGTATGATCAACACACTCAATTTTTGAGGTCTAATACTGCATGCATGCATGGATGGATGGATGCAAAAGGAAGTATGAAGGGAATCATATGGCAGTAATAAGGTTTTATAATGCAATAGGAATTAAATAACACAGGTACCACTGAATAAGGCTGTGTGAGGCATTATGTACAGTCATATGGCAATATAGGGAATACATGAATACATAGGGTAATAAGGCAGACAGGCAATAATGGTTCCATAAGCCTAAGCCAGTAAGGATCACTGTTTTGCATGAGGCAAAACAGTGTCATCAACAAGGTATGTATAGGTATATTTTTCTCAGGCTTCTAATCTTCAAGTTTTCATGTTTTTGTTTTGTTTGTTTTTTTCCCTCTCATGCAGCTGATTATGCATTAAGGCTGGCCGACGGCCCAAACAACTGTTCTGGCAGAGTGGAGGTCTACTATAATGGCAGTTGGGGTACGGTGTGTGACAACTGGTGGGACATGAACGATGCTGAGGTTGTGTGTAGAGAGTTGGACTGTGGATGGGCCGGGGCAGCACCACCGGCGGCCCACTTTGGACAGGGTGTAGGGAACATCTGGATGGACCGTGTCAAATGTGCCGGCTCTGAATCTAGTTTGTCACGGTGTGACAGCGACCGTCCAAGTTTGGGAATCAACCACAGCTGTGGTCACCACAAAGATGCTGGAGTTTATTGTTCAGGTAAATATTAAGACGTTATGTCATCATTAACTGCAGCCTGCAGGAATGCACACAATATGCAACAATAAAGTACAAAGCCGCGGTGGATTCAAACTCACGTCTGTGGTGGTGGGCAGAGACAGTCATGTTCATATTAGTTAATATTATTTGTATTTCATACTGTAAGGATTGCAAATTTGCGATGGCAGTGAACCCTTACTATGAAAGCCAGGCAGGGTCTGTCTGTCTCTCTCTCTGGCTGGCTGGCTGGCTGGCTGTCTGTTTGTCTGTCTGCCTGTCTGTCTGACTCCATATTGCAATTTACGAGCCGCATGTTAATATTTCTCACAGCTGATCGAGTGAGGGTGGTCAACGGCCCAAACTCCTGCTCCGGCAGAGTAGAGATGTACTATAATGACACCTGGGGGACAGTGTGTGACGGTGCCTGGGACATGAGGGATGCTCAGGTTGTGTGCACACAGCTGGGCTGTGGAAGGGCCCTGTCGGCACCAGGGAAGGCACGCTTTGGACCGGGAGACGGAAACATCTGGCTGACTCTTGTCGGATGTGCAGGCACAGAATCAAAGCTCTCGCAGTGCGATCACATGCCGGTCGGCCTCCACATTTGTGAACACAGTGACGACGCCGGTGTTGTTTGTGAGGGTAAATATGATTCATGCTTTGTTTTGGGGCTATCATATGTTTAAATCATTGTTTTCCCAAACAGGGATGTCAATGTAATACTTTTAGAAATAAATAATTGAACCTTTTTGATGTTAATACGTATTTCAGTATGCAGCAATATACAGTGTAAGTCTCCTATTATAAGGGCAATCCTGCATGATATGTGGCTGCCTGGAGGGTATTTCTCATTTTCATTTGTTTTGTTTTCCTCACTCAGCCGGCTATCCAGTGAGGCTGGTGGATGGCCCCACATCGTGCTCTGGGAGAGTAGAGATGAAATATGGTGGCAGCGGGGAGAATGACGGCTGGGGGACAGTGTGTGACGACGGCTGGGATCTGAACGATGCGCAGGCTGTGTGCACACAGCTAGGCTGTGGAAAGGCTCTGTCGGCACCTGGCGCGGCACGCTTCGGACAAGGTTCTGGTCCCATCTGGTTGGATCAGGTCAACTGTTCAGGCACCGAATCGAGTCTCTACCAGTGCAGACACGCAGAGATCGGAAAGCACTACTGTCTTCATGCCGACGATGCTGGGGTTGTTTGTGATGGTAAATAAATACATTATGCTAAAAAGGCACAAATGTCTTCAAAGTGGAAGTAGTTAAAAGATTGCTTACAGATTTACAACACCCAGGCTTAGAAATTGCCAAATGAATGACTACATATCCCACACTACACATGCGACTGCTACTTCCGAGAGTGTCTCCTACTATATGCTACTAATTGCTATGTTTAATATATGTGCTTCTTCTCACTGTATTGACTATTCAGATTATACAGTGAGGCTCGCCGGTGGGCCAAACCCCTGTTCTGGACGAGTGGAGATCTACTACGCCAACATATGGGGGGCAGTGTGTGGTGAAGACTGGGATCTGAGCGACGCCCAGGTTGTGTGTAGACAGTTGGACTGTGGATGGGCTGTGTCAACCAGCTTTGAATACGGCTATAAGAAAAGCTGGTTGTCTGGAGTCAGCTGCTTGGGGAATGAATCCAGGCTGTCTGAATGCAGGCATGCCACCATCAAAAAGGACAAGTGCTATTCCAGCGAAGCTAAGATAGTTTGTTCAGGTAAATATGAATATTCCATTATTAACTTGAACCAGTTTAACACCATTGATTGATTGATTGATTGATAATGATGACAATTGTGTCATGGATCTGTGTTTCATTGTCTTTCAGAGAGTCGGATTCTGTCTCCAGGAGGAATTGCAGGGATTGTCATTACAGTGATTATTATCATCTTATTAGCAGCAGTATTGGGATTACCCAAATGGGCAAGTCTTGAACTGATTTGATGTTGTTGTTGTTATTACTATTGCAACTGTAGGCCGATATGTCATGGCACAATATATGGCACTCCACTGTCTCTCTTTGACTAATACCTGTCCATTTACTGTAAATTCTAGACGGGACAGTCCCAAAGTTATTAGTGAAAACTCCAGAAAATTAAGGCCCAGCGCTACCTCGGTCCTCATCAAACCCTGTACACTCAAGACACTGCCCCCACTGCCACCCTTAGATCTCCATATACGGAGCTGACCTTTTCTGACATTCCATATACATGGATGCAACCTCACCCTTTAGTTGTCTTACTAATACTGTAATAAAAACTGTTTTTATAGTTTTCAATTTTGTTTTACACAGAATCAAATGTTTTATGGTCATGACTCAGCAGGAAGGCTTGGTTCCAGGCCTAAAGTAATTTACTATTTGGAAATGTCAATCAAGCAAAACAATTTCTATCTGTGTCACACTCACATCTGTGTCCTTCCCTGTCCTATGTGTTGTACTGATCTATCATCGTCTCACAATTCTGCTTCCACAGGAGATCTCACCAGCTCTAGCAAATCTCAACAAGGTAAGTGTATGTGTGGAACAGTCATAGTGTAGAAGTGATGTATATTTTCATTGTTGTCAGTTGGCCATAACAACATATTCAGTATACTGTACATACCTGGTATATTAATATTGTCCAAGCCTTTATGCCTGTATGAATATCTATGGGATCTTTAACACATTCTATTTTGTCACAGCAATTAATTACTGTATTTCTCATTTTCTTTGTCTTGACCATTCTTGTGTGTATTTGTTTCGTTATATTTCATATAACCACATGATGACAGGGGCTCCACTGACGCAGGTAAGAGTTAATGTGTGTTAAAGTGTGTGGGTTAGGGTGAACGTGTGTGTGTGTGTGTGTGTGTGTGTGTGTGTGTGTGTGTGTGTGTGTGTGTGTGTGCGTGTGCGTGTGCGTGTGCGTGTGTGTGTGTGTGTTATGGGGTAGAACTGTCCAGTTTTGTGTGGTGGGAGAGGCACACATGAATAGAGGTCGTTTTTTTGTGTTTTAAGGTTGAATACCACCACTACTGTAGTGTAGACTAGCAATACCATGCAAGACTTATGTTGTTCAATATATATATATATATATATATATATATATATATATATATATATATATATATATATATATATATATATATATATATATATATATATATATATATATATATATATATATATATATATATATATATATATGTATATATACTGTAACTTATTGCTCTGCTTAACAGGATGCTAGTGGTGGCTTGACATCAGATGAAACAGTGGCTGAAAATGGTGAGCTTCTATTGTCCTTGGTTGTTGGTAGTTCAATGCCTGAGGTAACTAGTGTTTTTAAGATCATTGTTGAGAAGACATTTGTAGAATCGGCCTCACTCCTTAATGGCTTGACAAAGATTTAGTCAATGCTCATATCCGTGCTTTTGGCATCCCAGAGCCTTTATTGGGGTCCACTGAATAAGACAGATTGTCAACGGTTTGTAAAAAACAAAAAAAACAAAAAAACACACACACACACACACACACACACACACATACCGTAAGTTGCCTCACTTTTCCACTGTTTTTAAGTGGGCTTGGGAGTTTGTTCATCTGGAATAATGTACGCCTTATCGCAATTCTCCTATTTTGTACTCTTGTGTCCTGGTTTCTTACATCAATAAAGACCAAATTGACCACCACCTTACCTAATTGTCAGTGCCACCTCAGTCTACACACTTTTTACAGGACTTTTTTACAAGACAATAACACAAAAATACACAAAAATAAATGTATGACGTAGTCATCGGTGCCACAGTGGGTGCCATATGAACATGATGTCCTGTGGCAGACTTAATATTTGCTTTAAGCAGTGACATCATATGATGTGACAGCCACAGTGGGCCCCCTCATTTCATTGAGTGTGACGTTTTACTTCACAATTGTGTAGAGATTCTTTCTTTCTTCCTATCATAGTTTACCTGTAAACAAACATTAGATATGGAAGGCATCTTACATTGCATTCTACCTCTATTCACAGACATTCAGTGACAGCCTGCTGACAGTGAGACCAGATGGATCTGAGAGAGTAAGAGACCTGCTGACCACAGGCATCATTTAGCCCAAGTGTTCACACGTGACCACATTTTCTGAGTTGTTCCGTTACAGATCCCAGAATTGTAAAAGCTTCCAGTATACTGCCTAAAATGCTGGTATCGCTATGCTGCCAACCTATTGCCTTAAATGCTGGTATGCTGCCAACATACTGCCTAAAATGCTGGTATCGCTGTGCTGCCATTATACTGCCTAAAATCCTGGTATCACTATGCTGCCAACATACTGCCTAAAATCCTGGTATCACTATGCTTCCAACATATTGCCTAAAATACTGGTATTGCTATTGGTGAGTGGGAGAGTCTATAACTAACTCTAGGCCATTTCCATATACTGTATATACATATATTAATTTACAGTAATCAATAAAGTACTCAATAACTAGAATGCATGCAATTTTGCAATTGCAAAGTGGGGTTGCCCTGATGATATTATAATCTGTGACCGAGATGCTAGCCCCACTGATGTAATAGTGCTGCACTGGCCTCACCACTTGTCGTACGACTGCTGCTCTGAGTCCTAAAGCCCTCCACCGCTGTCTAAAGTTTCAGACATCACATTAAGAGTAGTGGGGTTCCCCTAAAACATGTTTACAGAAAAATGTTTACAGCCATCACAATAACAGTAGTGGGGTTCCCCTTGGCAACCTCACTAACTACAATGCAAGTGGGGTCGCTGATGATGTAACATTGGCATACATCAATCATTCTATTGGCTGAGCAAGGAGGCTATGTATGATGATGCAAAACTTTCTTTTACTATGTTACCATCTCGTATTATCATCACAAGGTGAAAAAGTTTACAGAATAAATGTTACAGAAAGAACGCATCACGCATCATCTGACCTCAGACCCTCTTAGATATTAATCTATGAAGCCCTCAAGGGCGAAGTCACTTCTCAACCTCAGGGCGTCTCACTGCTGGTATACATTTGTTCATTTGTATTTATTCTTATATAGCTCTCAAACATTTTAGTTTCAATCAATGGAATCTTGTATCTTATACTCGGAGTTACAAACCTGCACTGTTCCATTTGAGAGAGAGATTTTGCAAGTTACCCATGGGGCAAACTACCCATTTTTTAAGAAACCTGCATTTGCCATAACATAAAAGGTTGTCCACCAGAAATATTATCTATGACCCAGTAGGATCACAACCTATATGGACAACCCGGTCAATCTTTTGCTGGAAACCCAATATGGCCGCCGCAATATTAGCCCCTATTAGTTATAATGGAGGGTGAATAGGGCAAAATTTTAAACTGAGAGATAATTCCACGAAACTTCACAGGTTGATCAATGATGTAAATACAAACATTTTTTGTATTGGAACTTTCCATGAAATCCAATATGGCCGCCACAATATGGACGACTTAAGATTAGCACCTAGAAAATAGGTTTGACTCTAATTTCTGAACAAAATGAGCTAGAAACACAAACTTGGTGTCTCTGACCACAACAGACTAGTCCTATAGCCCATATTTCAAATTTAAGTGTACCTATATAATTTTATCCCTAATTTCCCTGTTTGCTGGAGTGTTTCCACACACATCCCTCCAGCTGCAGGTTGATTAGCCTAGTTCTACTGTTTATATTAATATTCATCCATGATGGGGGAGCTCATCCAGACCTCTTAATTGATCTCTTCCTCTTTAATTCCACCCAATTCTATAACATTGGAGGTATAAAAATGATTATCATCATACTTCACCATGTCAAAATTCACCATGTTAATGTTTTTTCTCAGAACTCCAATTCTAGGAAAAACATTATGGGGTAACTTTTTCTTATCTCTACACAACATCTATAAAGTATATTAATGACATGTAAAATGTTGAAAATGGGAGGAATTCTCCTTTAATTGGGCATGCACAGCTGATTGGATTGACATTATCCGTGTCAAACTTGTTCTGTGCTTATTAGTTATCTCTCTAATCAATTAAAACACCAAATAAGAAGTACCTGGTCAAGTAACATTCCAGGCTGCAAATACAGAAACCTCCCTGTGGTGCAGCCTGGGAAACGTTGGTTTGAATAAGATATACTGTACATCCAAGAGGACATAATCTAATACTGGCAGTGGGACAATATCGGTATAGCTACAACTCTGTATAACTATAATGCGCAATCAACAGATGAAGATGCCTGCTGCATCTCAACAGTGTCACAGATGCTTGCCCCACTCTGGACCTGCACTGTCAGTCGTCTCAATCAACATAGAAGGTTTCTCCAGAAACAAGGCAGAGATACTAGCAATGATTGCCATCGTTTCTGTATGCAGGAAACCTACATCGGCCATGCACAAAATCGCTGGACCCACCATCGCTGGAATGAAACTGGTTGCTGAGATCCGACACAGACAGTATGGATCAGCTGTTTTCAGCAGGCCAAACCTCAAGATTGAGGAGGTCTGTACCCACATCACAGAAGGGCACATGGAAACCTTCACGGTCACCCATCCAAAATCCAGATGTCACATCAGTCTACAAACCACCTGCAAGCCCTTTTCTACACACAAAACTACCAGAAAGATGCGCGACTTCAATGCTCATAGTACATCATGGGGCTATGGGAACAGCAACCACAGCAAGATGGAGATGAAGTCGAAACCTGGCTTGATTCCAAACATCTGACTCCAATCCATAACAAGCGAGGATACAACCCAGTCCTTCTCTGTGTAAGCAACGACCTCACATTCCAGAATTGAGAAGGAAGTTCTGGACAATATGCCCCACACCCAGCACCGGCCGATTGCCATCACTGTTAGATCCTCTCTCCAAGCAACCACTGTCCCATTCCGTAGGAGATTCAACCTACGGAAAACTGACTGGCTGTCATTCCAAGAGGAGATAGAGCAGTCCATATCTAGCACACCAATATTTCCCAATAACTACTCCAACTTCACAGGACTTGGTAAGAAGGTCAGCCAGACATCACATACCCAGATGATGTCAGACACAGTATATCCCTGGCTTATCAGAAATATCCAGCAGCCTGCTACTATGAAGAGTACAACAAGGACCCTTTCTCCCCCACCACCATGGAACTTGGAGAGACCCTGATCAGTGAAGTTGGGGAAGAACGAAGGAAAGTCTGGAATGAGCTGATAGAGAACACCAACATGACAAACAGCAACATGAAGGCATGGGCCACAATCCGTCGTCTCTGAGCAGACCACACTACACCACCCATAATCACAAAGGTCACAGCAAACTGTTGCAACACAGTTGATGGCCAGCGGTCATAACCAACACCGCTGCCGACCCACAGGAGAACACCATCGTACAGTGATATCAGACCAACCACAATTAGCCAGCCCTCTCACCAAACCCTACCAAACCCCGACTTAGAAGAACTCGAAACTGCAATCAGAAAGCTGAAACCTGGAAAAGAGCAGGGATTGATGACATACTGGTGAAAATGTTACAGCACCTCGGACCTAACGCAAAGTCGTGGCTCCTAGAGATGCTGAACACATGCTTAGCACAGAAAACCATCCCTTCTGTCTGGAGAAAGGCCAATGTCGTTGCAATCCCCAAACCTGGCAAAGACCCCAAAGAGCTACCGGCCCATTTCCCTCCTCTGCATCACCTACAAGCTCTATGAGAGGCTGCTGCTCCAACGTCTCATCCCAATCATAGACACCATGCTGACTAAAGACCAAGCTGGTTTCTGCCCTGGCACCTCCTGTGCAGGACAGTTACTCAACCTCAACCAACACATTGAGGATGGGTCTTAGGTGGTATTTATTTAAGCAGAATTATCTATTAAAATATCGTGCACGATAAGTGATGAATGTTGCAACTGCCTCGGGCGACAGTTACAAGACGCATAAAGAAAATCAAGAAAACACTAGTTAATATAACTTCTGAGAGAGAGAAAGACAGCCCAAATGGGGAGGGAATACACTGGTGTGATATTAATGCAGGTTTACATATGGCTGCTTGCATGTCAATCAGAGACAAGGCAGACCCAGAGGCGTGGGTCAGTCCTAACCTTGAGAACCTTCCCATGCCTGTAGAGCGGAGGCACAAACCGGTAGAAACTGGACTAGATAGTGAGAAACCACCTGATATGTCACAAAGAAACACTTGTTAATCCTGAAACAACACACATTGTACTAACAGAGAGAGAAAACATATAGCTAAATGTAAAATTTCCCTAACAACCACAACATGGTCAGAAAACCACTGGACATGACTTGTGACCTGAACCTGTGCCAGGTCATTAAAACCCTTCTCAACAACAGACGCTTCTACGCCCACCTAAATGACCAGAGGAGTAAATGGAAAGCCCAAAAGAATGTCCTCCCACAAGGAAGTGTGCTCGCCCCCTCCTTTTCAATATTTAGACCAGCCACTACCCCCAGAATGCTTCATCTATGTCGATGACCTCTGCATTACCATGTGTAGTATTACGCGGAAGCGGGGATCGAACCCGGGACTCCCACTCGCCAGTCCAACGCATAACAAGTCGCGCCAATAAGGCTGAGCCCGATTGGCGGGGTTGTTGTCGCTGGTTCATGGCTGGGTGCTACATTCACCCCCTTGATCTTTTGGAGCGCGTCCTCGCGCTTCACACTTCACACCACGGACCCCCGTACGTGATGTCCCTCATGTGGACCCGCAAGGACGTATACGGGTATATTGGGGATAACACCCGCACTCCAAATCCTGCCGACTACGCCAGATTGTAGTATTACGCGGAAGCGGGGATCGAACCCGGGACTCCCACTCGCCAGTCCAACGCACAACAAGTTGCGCCAATAGGGCTGAGCCCGATTGGCGGGGTTGTTGTCGCTGGTTCATGGCTGGGTGCTACACATGCAACAAGCAGACTTCCAGAAGATCGAATCCACCCTTGAAAGTGCCCTGTAAGAAATGTCAAGCTACTACAATAACAACCACCTGAAACCCAACCCATCAAAAACCCAACTATGCAGCTTTCACCTGAGGAACCGTGATCCCCCGTGAGTGTCACGGGGGATGATCACAAACTGTCCAACAGTACCCACCCCATATATCTTGGCGTTACACTGGACAGGACCCTCTCCTTCAAGAAACATCTGGAGAACACCAAAACCATTTGCATGTGCTGCCAAATCAGTCAACAGTCATTTTAGAAATGAGTGAAATCACTATTTCCTGTAGCTAACCATCTTGTAAATATGCAGAATAAGGGTACACTATGCCCAATGATAAAAAATAGCTGTTCCTATGAGTCTTTCATGGTCAGAAACTCTTCAATAGACACCGAGTTTGTGTTTTTAGCTCATTTGGTTCAGAGGTTAGAGCCAAAACCTTATTTCTGTGTGCTAATATTGTGGTCGCCATATTGTGGCGGCCATATTGGATTTCATGAAAAGTTCCAATACAAAAAATGTTTGTATTTACATAATTGATCAACCTGTTAAGTTTTGTGGAAATATCTCTTAGTTTAAAATTTTGCCCTATTCACCCCCCATTATATCTAATAGGGGCTAATATTGCGGCGGCCATATTGGGTTTCCAGCAAAAAATTGACCAGGTTGTCCATATAGGTTGTGATCCTACTGGGTCATAGATAATATTTCTGGTGGACAACCTTTTATGTTATGGCAAATGCAGCACACCCCCCTTTGCCCCCTAGAGATTTTGTAAGTGTTTCTTATAGCTGCTTCAATGTAAAGAAGCCAAAACCAAATATTCTTTCACTCTTGCCTATACAGTATAGTAGCCTATATAATATGCAATGCACACAATAAACATTGTGGATATTGAAGTACTTTACTGTTGTCTTTTCATAAATACTGGGTTCAAACAATACATTTCCACTTACAGTATACTTGTTCACTCCCCTTTAAAGCCAGGTGTATGGGTTCTTGTTATATACGTATACACAGGGGTGTAGTGGAGGGGGGACACGGGGGGACAGCGTCCCCTCACTTCTCACATGTAAAATATTTTCTGGGCAAAAGTAGGCCTATGTGTTTGGTCTTGTCATTTACTTTTATGGATACAATTATGCTTTGTAAACAATCTTTCTCAATGTGCTATACTTGTTATAATAGTGTGTCTGTTGCGCAGGTGCATGCAAATGCGCAGGCAAATGTAAGTGTGCATGCACGTGTCTTAAAGGGGAATTACACTAATTTTCAATATTTCATTAATATACCTTAGAGATGTTGTGTGGACATGGTAAAAAAACTTCCCCCATTCTGTGTTTCCTAGAAATGGAGGTCTTAAAAAATCATTAGCATGGTAGAATACATCTGATGACATCATGATGTGTTTCATCATGTTAATGAGTTTCCTTTTTTCTGAGAGTGTACAAATGGAACCAAATCTGAGAGTGTACAAATGGAACCAAATGGACCCGCTAGGGTCCATTTGGTTCACATTTGAAAACTCTCAGAAAAAAAATGAAAATGGGTGGAATCCCCCTTTAAGAGGCGTCCCCCCACTTCTAAAAGTCCCACTACAACACTGTGTATAAAGTAGGCCTACGTATATACTGTATAGCAACATATTAAAAAAAATCTTTTGACAAAATATTTGAAAACTTGGGTCAGTAGTGTTTTAGAATTGGCCAGAGACCAAAATGGTATGGTTTTGAGGTATCTACTTTGCTTGAGTATTTCCACTTTCCACTAGACCTACTTTAAGTTACCTTTACTTCAATTCACTTCACTTACTTATACTTAATTTTTGCTTCACTTGAATTATTTTAATTATTTTTTTAAATTTAGATACTACTAGTTACTGTAGATGTTGATTATTAAACATCATGACACATTTAAACATAGGCGTACAGCACCGCCTAGCGGCAGTTGACTCTAGTGCAACTAATATTGACAACGGATGTTGTCAATATTATATTATACAGAATAGATAATAAATACATTTTCATGCATCAACGTTAGCGTTACAAAATTGAATATATCATCATCTATTGTGCAACATGTCAAAACCATCGAGGTATAAGGGCAAAACATGACAAGAAGTGGAAGCGCCGTCCTTCCCAATACGCGGGATACGCAGAGTGCGTAGGGCACGCACTCTGCCTAGGGGCAACACAATGAGCTGCGCAACTTGCGTAGTATTATTTATTCCTGTGCTGGCTTCTTCAAGTTGCAATGGCACAGCGACAGCGCGGTTCTGCGCGACCGTCCGTCCCATCCCGTGTGTGTGTGTGTGTGTGTGTGTGTGTGTGTGTGTGTGTGTGTGTGTGTGTGTGTGTGTTGCTGAAGCGCTCCCCCCTCCCTTCTTCGCACGTGCGCTGGTGGCTGTTGTATTGAAACCCGACACCGCCTACCCACTAGTTTAACACAAGTGAAGACTGCGTGCAGACTCAGAGCACAGAAAACAAAAAGAAGCACATTTGGAGCCAAACTTGCAGTAGTTGTGATTTACCTTGTCAATTGGGTATTTGCACCTTATACTGTACTGCATGTTAGTAGCAAACACAGTGCAACACTGTTTAATATAACCTGCTGTCAAATGACAATAAACTAGAGCCATCTTCTTGAAAAGAAGATCACGCCTTGAAGTAAATCATTTCATTTTTGTTTTCTTAATATTGCGTTTTATGTATGTATTTATGTATCGATCAGTCAGGGCGCTAGACATGGGGGGGGGGGGGGCTTTGGGGGCAACAAGCAGCTACTTGTGCGTAGGGAAACAGAAAGGCCAGGGACAGCCCTGAGAAGTGGAATTCTTTCGTCCAACCCAACAGCAAGCTCACAGTTCGTAGCAGATGTAACACGCGCGCATTAAAAAATGTGACCGTGAAGTTTTATATCTGCTGAAGGAATGGAGCCGAAGTTGTATTATTTTCTTCTCCCTCCTTTCCTCTTGTTTCTCCCTTTCTCCTCCCTCCTCTGTTCTCCGCGGTGACGTCAGAGGGCAGCGTGCACAGCCAGCGGCCTCATAGACACGCGTCAAACACATATTCTGCGTCTCGGGCCGGCGCCTTAATTTTTAACCAATGGGGAGTCACGGTTTGACCCAACATTTGTGTTTGATTGCTGATTCAATCCATCAAATACAAATGTTTGAGAAAACCAGGCGACCTCCACTGGAAAAGCACTGTGACTGAGGCGGCCATCGAACAACGACGGAACGCAGAACGGGTCGTTTGACGCGTGTGAACGACGTCAGAGAACACTACGGCGAGTCGTTCCTGTCGGTGCAAACAAACACAGGAACAGCCGAGGAGGAGTGGGAAAACTCGGCGAAAAGATAAAGAACACCAACAAGACAGTACAAACTTTACTCCCAAACACTGACAGACTTTAATGACCATCCGTAATCGACGGGACGCGGCGGCGTGGAGAGCTTATATATCCTTACAACAACATGAGCTATTATAAAAGGCTGGGTTGAGACTGTTGTTATTATTGTCACTTTTCTCAACTCCATTTTACCCGACTGGCTGGTTGGTTGACGGACGGGACGAGACGGGACGGTTCGGGGGATAAGGACGAAGGGGATCAGAGATAAGAGTAAGAAAGAAAGGAAAACAGAGAGAGAAAGAAGAAGAGATGGCCGAAGCTCGGAGGACGGAGGACGAACAGGAGGAGAACCTGATGAGAGACGCTCGGATGGATCAGGTGGTGAGGAGACAGCCCAGACCCAACTCCTCTGGAGGTAGATGACCAGCAACTACTCTTTATTCTAGATCATAATCATACAGGGTTTTATAATGACAGTCATTGTTTCAATATATATAGAAGTAGCCCAATATAGAAGACTATGGAGTATATATAGAGTACTCCATTATAAGTTTAAAGGGGTATTTTCCTAGGGATGTTGTGTGGACATGAAAAAAAAAGTTCCCACCATTCTGTGTTTCCTAGAAGTGTAGGTCCGAGTGTATACAAATGGAACCAAATGGATGTTGAAAATGGCTAAAATTCCCCTTTTAAATTACAATTCTGGAGTCCAAAATGTAGGCCTACTACTGCTCACCAAGCGTCACCTATCTATCTGGAGCCGATGATCAACTCTTTATGATAAATGATCATGTAGAGTTGATCATCAGTTTCAATGTTCCAAAATCATGAAATGTTGTGTTGGCGTTTACTGTTGAATTTGAAGTGCTGACAGGTGTGTGGCAGTCACAGGTGTGTGCCACTCAGTCACAGGTGTGTGCCAGGCATGCATAGGTCCTGTCACTTTATTGACTTTGTTTATGCTGTGTGACTTTGTTTATGTTGTGTGACATTCCTGCAATGAGTGTTACGCATTCCAGGAATTTCTGATCTCTACACGTCAAGCCTTGTTATAACCGTGGCTAATCAATACAATACCAATTGTCGATACTGTATTGTCTCCAATATAAGATGACTCTGCTTATAAGATGAGCCCCATTTTTCAAGACTCATTTGTGGAAACTTGACTTGTGTGACTTGACTTGACTTGACTAGATATACAAGCTCACAAGGGTCACAAGATCAAGGGATCACTCACAATTAAGCTCAAAAGGGTCCTGGGAACATATTTGGCTATGCAATGTTGGCTATGCATGGTAATATGACATCATTACACTAAAGTATGTAACTTAAGTATTTTTTGTCGAACAAGCTAGTTTGATTGGTTGGTTGACAGTACTTTAGGGCTGTTTTGAAGTAGTCAAGGGATTCACATGTCTTAATGACTGTTGGTAGGGCGTTCCACATGTTGGACACGTAGTATAACGGCAAAATAAATTCATTAGACTGTTGTTTGTGCCGTACAAAGCAGATTGTTTGCTACAGTAGATTTCATGGACAACTCAACCCAAAGACTGAATATAACACAATATGACACTATAAAGCATTTCACTTGTTTACAATAGGCCCACCCAAAAATAAATATATCCAGTGAAAGCTGGGAAAAGGGGGTGGGTCGGCGAAACACATTTCACAGGGGCCAGAGACGAATTCCAGACGAACACAAGCCCTTGTAGAGCTGTTTTGAAGGAGTCAAGGGATTCACATGTCTTAATGACTGTTGGTAGGGCGTTCCACATGTTGGTGGTGTAGTATAACAGCAAAATTGAATTTATTACACCCTTTTGTTGAACTCCCTCGGTTGTTGCGATCATTAAGCTACACGCGAAACTTTTGAAAACAAATTTGATGGTAGAAAGGGTGTGGGAATCCTGTATATATAATTTGCTGGAGACTCTATACTCAGTCAGTCCCTCTACACCGAAAATAGCCCTACAAGCTTGTATCATGTTGGACGTTGGCGCTTGTCAGATCTTTTGCTGAATGCTCTCTGAATATTATGGACGCAATAAGGGTTCAACAAGGGGATAAATTAGTTAATATCTAACTTCATGTCTATTATGCTTAGCTGACTGGTGTCACCCGGGCTTTATGTCAATTCATTTTTTCTCCACTCTAGTCTACGCACACACAACTAAAAATAGCCCGACAAAAAAACTCTCAACCTCTTTGTGGTCAGTGCCGCGCGATCTGAACTTGAAGATCAGACATATTTAGTATTTTTCTACAGAATATCGTTAAAGTAGTATAAGCGAAGTTAGAATTCAGATTGAAAGGTTTTTCAATCTGACCTACAGCGTATGTTTCCTGGCTAGGATTGTACCGGTGAGACAGACACACTTACGTACGCTTCAAAACACTCGTCATATTTTCGTCGTCTGTTTTTAATTATGTCAGCCGCGGGGAAGGGTGTGTGGCATGCTCGCTCACGTGTCGTGTCCTGTGCACCTGTTTGACCCTCAAACAACACACACACACACACACACACACACGCACACACATTCCAGGCTGACAGTAATGGTACGTGGTAGTGCCAAGACTGAAACCCATTATTTTAATGTCTGTCTCTCTCTCTCTCTCTCTCTCTCTCTCTCTCTCTCTCTCTCTCTCTCTCTATCTCCATCGCACGCACGCACGCACGCACGCACACACACACACACACACACACACACACACACACACACACACACACACACACACACACTATTCTCCATTTGTTTTCCCCCTCTCTGTTTTTCTTTCATGCTGCCTCACCCCTCTCTCCCCTCCCTGTCTGTCCTTTGTACCATTATCTTTCCCACTGTCTCACACACACTGTGTGTGTGTGTGTGTGTGTGTGTGTGTGTGTGTGTGTGTGTGTGTGTGTGTGTGTGTGTGTGTGAGTGTGAGTCAGTACACGCACGCGCGCATGTACTGATGTACAGACAGAACACTGATGCCAGAGCCCATTAGTGGAGCTGTTTATGGCGAACACAACCTTTTGTCCATATGTCTCTTCGGTCGTTAGGTTAAAACAGGGGTCCCCAACCTTTTTTTCAGTGAGGGCTTCATGACTTTTCCCGTCTCTGATGGGGGCCAGGGGCAGTTAGTTTGTAACAGAAAAAGTGTGACGATCGCAGGGTTGCCTAAATGTAAACATTTATTGTTTTCCAGAAAGCCACATTAAAAAGATAACTCAGGAAATGTATAATAAGCTTGTTATCAGTTATCAGTTGTTATCAATTGTTATCAAGCTTTGAGTTTGGCATACAAATGTAGTAGTCTGCTGAGCAGTCCATGTTTTAGCTTTGAGAGTTTGCGCAGATTGTATTCTTTGAATACCAACACTGTCGTTTACAGACGAGACAGTCTTTTCTTTGCATTGAACCAAAAATAATTGTGTGTCCACTGTAGGTTAAATACCCTACATTCTGAATCATTTTTCTCTTAACTAATCTAAACATCTGGTTAACCAGATGTAACTCTTTGAGAACGTAAACATGAAACCAAATAGACCCTTGCTTGTCCATTTGGTTTCACGTTTACACTCTCAAGAGTGAATTGGTTTAATTAATTCACCGTCTAAATGAGCCCGAGTCTACATATGGTAACTCGAATGTCAAAGATTAATGGTCATTTTGATCAGTATGTACTTTGACTGTTTTGTTTTCTTCGAAATCTGGCATGGAATTGTGGCCACAAGTAAAAGAAATCTTTAGTTTTGGGGTCTTGGGGGTCCAAAATGTCATCAAATGGTGGTCTGTGGCTCAAATTCTGAATAAATAGTGGGCCCAGGTATGAAAAGGGTTGAAAAGCACTGTCGTAGTGGGCCAGTTGATGGGAGTAATATTTGCTAATGCTGAGCTGAATCAGCATTTAATGAATCTGTCACTGTCCACACTCTGATCCATAGCGATCCGCAGCAATGTTACTTGCAACGTAAACTGCTGACTTGGTTTCCTCTGGGGCAACAAGTGATTTCATGACGTAACGAGAATTAGTCAGACCTACAGGCAGACGAATGGATGGATCATGGAAACTAGTGTTATTTGATGCTGCCATTATTTTTCCTGCATCCCTAAACAATAATCATAGCCACACATCCCTCATGCCAAGTGTAGCCAAAGCTACCGTAAAGATTATATGAGACCGTAACTATACCGTAATAACCGAAAAACCGTACATCCTTAGAGTGTATTAGTATAGCGTGACCAGACTGAAAACAATAATAATGCAGGGGAAAAAATGCGTCTCTGATATTGTTCAGGGGGCCGGGTAAAATGTGGAGGCAGGCCGTGTCCGGCCCCCGGGCCGTAGTTTGTAGACCACTGCCTTAAAACATTCTATAAATTGGTCCCCCAAAAAAGAGGAAATTACTTGTTGACAAAGTTCTAAATGGCCTATACCTAACCTGTGGGCAGTTGACTCTGAAGGCGCCAAATAATCTCCAAATGTGTGCCTTGGGCCCCCCTAAGACATCTTAGAATGGTGCTAATAAACAATCTTAACTCTGGAACACCCAGATATATTTCTACTAGTACTGCAGGAAGTGAGTTATTGACAAAACTAAAAATGGCCAGTAGTATGATGCCCCCCAGCTGTGGGTAGGGTGCTTGGGGCCACGTTCTTCCCTCTGTGTCATCAGCAGTGTTGGGCACCATTACTTAGGACAGTAATACATTTACTTTACTTATGACCCCTTTAGAAAAAGTAATACTATTACTTTACTTATTACTACCAAGTCCCCCCATCTCACCCGCAAAGGAATAGAGATGTACTACACATCTGTTTAGTGACAACTTGCTTGTTGATAGCTTGTAAATTTGTTCTGTTTTCACACGCACATATTCTGTGGAGTTTGCCTGTTCTCCCCATGTCTCCTAGGGCAGGTACCCTCACATGTTCTCTCTGTGTCCCCTAGCGATGGTGGGGTAGAGGTGGGGTTGTTGTTTCTCCACAAAACAACAACTGGACCACTTTTTTCTTGGAAATAAATCAACTGCAAATGAAGGCAAGAGAGCCTTCGGAGGTGGAATTCGCCTCAAGTACAGTACTTCATTAAGTGCATGCAGCACTCGGTTGCTCAGTTTCCAACAGTGGCGTTCCAAAACGTTAGTCTGGAGTGCTGCTATCAAACACCTTTTGGAATGAACTGGCTCTAATCACTCAGCATCACCGTCTGACCCAAATGCAAATGTCTTGGTGTCTGAATAGGAGCAGTGATACTTGCCGCTCACTTGGCTACTGACACTGATCTGGGAGCCCCACACGCACACTCGCACGTGGCGCGCGCACACACACACACACACACACACACACACACACACACACTTATTGGATCATTGCTGCTGCAACTTGCTTCCAAATTAACTACAAATAATAAATAATGCCAAGTATAATAGTTAAGAAATATTACGTGTAAGGGGATAAAATACCTCAAAATAAGGATGGTTTAATCAATTAATCACCGCTAAGAAATGAATGTTGACAGTTTTAGTCATAGTCTCTTGAATATGTTTGCCATGCCAAAAGCACAATTAAATTTTGAACTGCAGTTATTTATGTCTGCAATTATTCCTTAACTTACGTACGCATGCACACACGCACGCCCATGCGCGCGCGCACACACACACACACACACACACACACACACACACACACACACACACACACCTTGTGTGCGTGTGTGTACATGAGCCTGTGTGTTAGAGCAGAGGGAAGGTGAACCTTGAGTGTGTGTGAGCCAGCAGTGTTACCAGATTGTGTGTGAGAGAAATAAGCAAATTCAAGCCCAAGGCAGAAGCGACTGTGCTATTTGAAAATAGATGATCAACAAGCTCACAATTGTGGCACTGTGAACTTGTAGATCTGCTATCTGCTAAAACTAAATTGTGTAATATATTGTATTAAAAATGGCAAATTCCGAATATTTATTGTAGTCCCAATGAATTGAAAAATACTCTTACACTTTTAGACCACCTCTGTGATAATTATAGCATGGTCACTTTTGTGCATTTTTATATCAAGACTCCATAAAAATCCATAAAACTCCAAAAAAAAAGATTTTTAATTACTTGCTGTAAACGGACGTCTTGCATGATGACTTGTTGAGGCCACATCAATAAAAAACTATAGAAATTAAGCTGACCTGTTTTCACCCCATTACTGAATCGTCCTCCACAATCACAGGAGCTTGATTACAGTCAGAAATACTCCAGAGTACATGCAGACAGTGTATTACTCTGTTTAAACTCAATCATCACGTTAGAATATATACATATCTGATATCTCATTATAAGGTAGAAAATAAGACACATAGTAGAAAAGCTGAGCAACTAATTGTAAACAAACAATCCACATGTCAATTGTAGTAGAGCTGTCTTTTTCTTTGCCATCCTCATCGCTTGAAGGGATGCGAAATCTGATCGGTCCAGAAACCATCTGTGCCAGATAATCGGAGTGGGATTCATAATAAAATGCTCACCGTTTCCATTCCCATTTCACCTGTAAACCTTTAAAAAACAGCACAAATCAGGCGTGGTGGTCCCTGGCCCTGGTCCCTTTTTTTAGATATAGTGTCCTTGGACAAATACATACAATACATACCAATGATTCTCACGCATAACCCCAAAATATTTACAAGGGACTATACAGAAAGAATCAAAGCCCAGAGTTAGACATGGCAACACTGGATGCCAGCTGGAGAAACATCTGGATGTTGTAAAAAAAATGTTGATGACTGCAGCAGAACTCTACACCACCGACCAATCAGAAGGTCACTTCCTGGGATGACCTCATCCCCAAAACGACCAATGGCAGACCGGAGGGGGTTTGGGGAGGGGGGCAAAACCTGGGAAGAGCTGTGTCTGTCCAGTTGGCGTTTGAGAGAGAGGAAAAGGGAATGGAAATAGTTTAGTGAGAGAGAGAGGGGAGAGGAGAAGAGAAAAGTGACACAGGAAAAGTGCTGGAGTAAAAAGCTCACGCTTTCACATTGTTTTTTGCAGTTTTTACGTAAGGTAAGAAGAACTACTATTAACCAAGCACTTTTAAAGCTGCTCCTGTTCTTCATGCTCTCTCTTTCTCTCTCTTTCTCCCTCTCTATCTCTCTCTCTCCTGTTGCCTTTGTATATGACGATGTGAAGGTGTGTGTGATGTCATTAGATGCTAGTAGCCGTCGACTAGTAGTCTAGAACTTTGTTGTATCATTCTTCTGCACCTTTATATTCATTGCTCCATGCTGGATGTTTTTCTATCTTGAGTTGAATTGTACAGTATTTGTATATCTGCACTGTTTCCCATTGCCTTGTATTTTTATTGCACGTAAAGCTTACTTACTTTTCTTCAAACGGGTGTTTGCTAACAGATTCCATTATTTATTCAATATTTTGCTGATCATTGTGACTTTGTAGATGTAATGTATTTTTTTGTTTTTTTTGATATGTCTGATATGTCCCTCATCCCAGTTTTCATTTTGTTGTGGAAAAACATTTCAGATGAGATTATACTTAATGGAGTCTGTTTCTGTGTCTTGTTCTGTCTGTCTGCAGGTCGTCCAGACAGACACAAACCAGAGCACCGACACAGGTGAGATACTCTTCCTCTTGTTGTCTTCAACATCCTCCACACACACACACACACACACACACACACACACACACACGTCTCGACACACTCCCTCGCCCCCTGCTGCTTCATTGGCCTCTGTGTAGGGGGTGGGGGAGGGCGGATGGCAGGGGGCATCGAGGTGTGTTCGATTTGAGTCCCTCCAGCTTGTCTTGACAGCCGTGACTTGAGTGCAATCTACTTTTGGCCAAAGCAGCCCAAGCAATTGATGTGTTTCTCACCTGCTGAGGTTGATTCTCCATTCAGTAGGAGGAGCTGAGGCGTGTGTGTGTATGTCTGTGTGTGTGCCTGACAGCTTGCGGAAAATGAAGCTAGTGTGGCCAGATTTACGCGTTGGCCACTTCACCCTTTTTACACGAGATGAGAACAACTTTCCTTGTGTTTTTAGTATTTCAAAGTGTCTGGGATATCGGTAATTGAAATTCTAGTTTTTGGCATTGGGAGCTGGAACATTATACAAATAAATTTCTTTTTTGGCTTTTAGGCATGCTTCTCTGTCTCTCTCTCCCCCCCTCTCTCTCTCAGTAAACTAAAAGGTGTGGGACTATTTTCTCGTTGGCGTCCCCTTTGTAAGTTTGCTGCTGAGGTCAGCTCAATGTTGCCGGCCTGGGACTACTTCTTCTACTCCAAACTTCTTTCTTCTCCTCGCTGACACACTCCTGAAAGTATTCGCAGTGCTGGCCGCCGGTCGCCGTAGCAACGTGCCAGAGAGGGGAAGAGTTTTGGAGACAGAGAGTGTGAGAGAGAAAACTGGACTTTAACTGTGTGTGTGTGTGTGTGTGTGTGTGTGTGTGTGTGTGTGTGTGTGTGTGTGTGTGTGTGTGTGTGTGTGTGTGTGTGTGTGTGTGTGTGTGTGTGTGTGTGCACGTGCGCGCCGTGCATGCGTGCACATCCATCAATGAGAATTTAATTGGTGTAAGACAAAAATACCCAACCTTCTCGTCTTGATATGACGTAAATTCTCCATTCATTGTCAGCGCCATTTAATGTTTGGTGGAAAAAAAAAATCCACGCTGTAGCTGAAATAGGAGGGGCTAGTGGCACTCAGAAATTAGGGAAAGATTCAGGATTAGACATTTAGATTAGTTTTTAAGGGCTGCTGTTAAAACTGTCCTGTTTTTGGTTCTTTGTTCCTGTCCTTGATTCCTGGCATATCAATAACATGCTTATTAAGCTATAAAGCAGTATTAAGATACTGTGTGTGTGTGTGTGTGTGTGTGTGTGTGTGTGTGTGTGTGTGTGTGTGTGTGTGTGTGTGTGTGTGTGTGTGTGTGTGTGTGTGTGTGTGTGTGTGTGTGTGTGTGTGTGTGTGTGTGTGGTTGGGGGGTGAGTCATGGTTGTCTGGTGATAGTTAGAACGTCGTTAAGTGAAAACAGACAAACCGCTCTGCTCTTGAGCAATGTGAAAGTAGAAAATCCTGCTTGGGGTCCATTCGTTCTGGGATGATGATGATGATGGGATGTGTTCATGTTCTGTTTCACAACAATGGAGACAACAAGGTCATGCATGCATGCATGCACGCGGCTCTTGCCATTGCATTCACTAAAGCTTTAATTTTGACAGTGTTTTAGTCGACTCGTCTCTGGTATAGTTTTCATTTAGTTTCAGTCACATTTTAGTCAGCTGTCTGTCTGTCTGTATGTCTAGTATACCTTCGGCTGAGAAAGTTTCACTCAGCTGTTGAGCTTCACATTGTGCCTGGCTGGGAAGTGTCCAAGTGGAAGTGTCTAACTCGAAGAGGGCGGGGCTTAACTTAAGGTGAATTGGGCGTACATGTCGGTAACAATGTTAGCACCCATTTTAACATGCCAAACCCATAGCCTTTGGCTATGAAGGGATCAAGGGAGGTTGTTTCCTGCCTTATCTGCCCTCCAGCTATCTCCAGTTTACTAGCCGGACAGGACATGGAGCCCTGCTTAATGTGTGTGTGTGTTCAGACAGATGGAATGCGTTAAGGCACCCCCCTCTGTTATTCTAGTATTTTATGATGTTTAGAAAAAAAAAAAAAAACATCAGCTAGTCTTTGTACAACCCCAATTCCAAAAAAGTTGGGACGCTGTGTAAAATGTTTTTTGACAAATGACAATATACATTCTTTTTGAATTTGGTCCCTGCAACACGTACCTAAAAAGTTGGAACAGGGACATGTTTACCACTGTGTTACAAAACCTTGTTCAACATTTCTACGTCTCGAATGTAATAATTTGCCCTTCATAATGTACCACTCACTTTCAATTGGTGACGGTCTGGACTGCAGGCAGGTCAGTCTGGTAGCCTGACCTCTTTTACTATGATGCCTCACTGTTGTAACACTTACAGAATGTGTGGCTTGGCATTGTCTTGGTGAAATAATCAGGGACGTCCCTGAAAAAGACGTTGCTTGGATGGCAGCATGTGTTCCGAACTTGCTCTAAAGCCTGGATGTGCCTTTCAGTATTGATGTCACCGATGTGTAAGTTGCCCAAGCAATGGCCACTAACACACCCTCATACTATCACAGAGGCTGGCATTTGAACTTTGTGCTGGTAATCTGGATAGTTTGTTTTCTCTTTTGCCCAGAGGACATGACATCCATAATTTCCTAAAAAAAAAAGTTGAAATGTGGACTCATCAGACCACAGCACACTTGTCCACTTTGTGCTTGACCATTTCAAATGCATGTAGCCTATGGCTTTTGCTTTGCATGGTAGAGTTTTATCTTGCACTTGCAGATTTGGCGGCGAATTGTGTAAACTGACAATGATTTTCTGAGTCCACACAGTAATATCCCTTACACAATGATGTCAGTTTTTAATCCAGTGACACCTGAGGGAGCAAAGGTCACATGCATTCAGTGTTGGTTTTCGGCCTTGTCGCTTTCGTGTAGAAAGTTCTTTAGATTCTCTGAACCTTTGGATTATGTTCTGGACGATGATGAAATCCCTACATTCCTTGCAATTGAATGTTGAGAAACATTGTTCTTAAACCATCAGACGATTGTACTGAATCTCATTTAATTGTAGCCACATTTTTGTCAGCTGGGATGTTTTATTGTTTAGTTTTAGTAAACTAAATATCATAAGATTTTAGTTGACTAAGTCAGTTGATGCAGTCGACAAATATGTATTTTGGTGGGCCTCGATGGGCCTTAATGGCATACACTTGACACTTGTAGATCTGCTATTTTCAGCATACAAACCAAGTTTAAATGACTGAATGCCTTGACCACTAATCTCATTCTGACATTTTGGTCTACTGTAGTTTGTGTTTATGGACGAAATTGTCAGTATATTTGGGTTTCAGTCATCATAGCTTAGTTGTCATTTAAGTTCAGTTTTCATCAGTGGACCGTACTACCACAGCAGAGTACCTGGCCCATGCGTTTAGTATGGTAGGAAAATGCTGATTTAATTATGTCTTTCTTCCTCCAACAGAACGGAGCAGTGACAGTAATGACTTGGTGTTGTCAGTTAACTGACAGTGCATTAGAAGGTTCATGTTTCAACTTGACAAGTGAACAGGGCGGTGCCATGAAAGAGGTCATCCAGGGCTTTCCACACAGATTTCCCTGTCTGCTTTCCTCATCATCATTATGTCAGTTCAATTTCAAAGGAGTTCAAAGGAGCTTTATTGTCATGAGCAGGGGTTGACACTAAGGTCTCCGAGGCACTTGCCAATCGGGCAAATGTAAGTCAGGTTCTACTTGCCCTCAGGTCATGTCACAATCAGCTACAGTAAATATTCAACTTGTAAATCAGTAGTTCCCACAGTGCTCACAGAGGGGTCCATGAACATGACCCCAGCAAAATTATAGTTTGGAACCAAATGGACCTGGGAGAGAGTCTAGATAGGAGAGATAGCTAGAAAGCAGGGAAAGACGCAGAGGCATTTTTTTACTTGCCCCGGGCAAGTGGGCAAGGGTTAGTGTCAAGCCCTGATGAGAAAACAAATGCTCACATTGCCAAAGCAAAGGTAACAAGTACAATGCAATAAAAACAGTTGAATATAGGGAACGAAAGTGGGTAATATGTAATAGGTTACTCTGCCAAAACACCCCTCATTTCTTCTCACAAATTTGCTTGTTGTTGCACAATGTGAAAATAGAACATACAGTATCTACAAGCTATCAACAGATAGAGATGCTCAGCAGTTTGTAGTAGATCCTAATCCACTGCAGCATTCTGCACGCATGACGTACAAGTTGCCTCTAAACATATTGTAGTGTACAAATCTTTGCAGGTGGGAGGGGGGAACTTGGAAAGTAACAAGTAATATAATGTCCAAAGGGTCATAAATAAAGTAAAGATAGTACTCTAACTAGCAAATGTTATTCATTCAAATCTTTGCTTCTGGTACCTGGGACCACATATTTTCAGATGGGTGGTCCGCAACCAAACACAGATGACTGTGATTGTAGCATCGCTGACTCAGAAACATAGATTTTAAGATTTAGATGTAGTGTCAGGTCGGAATGGGGCAGGTGCTCTTTTCTTTATTTTGATAATGAAGTGAAGTGCTTACCTCTCCTAGTTCTGCCCTGAAAGCAGTTTGTTGCTTTTCGTTGGTTGTAGATTTTCGGTTTGGTCCTTACATTCTCCATACCATAGACTGGCTGCACACAGGTTAAGGTGTGTCTTACAGTAGAGTTCCACGTGACCATGACTCACTCATGACCACCCTGAGATGGAAAGGTCTCTCAGCAGCTTTCAGCTCTCAGTGACACTTTCGGTGTTTTAATTTAATAAACACTGTGGAGCTTATCTGTGTGCGGACTTCCTTCATTATTTTGATTATGTTTTTTTAGTCCAGCACCAGAGCTGAATTTGGATGTGCGCATGCCCCTGTTCTTTACTACTCTCAGCAGCTTCAACCATGTGTATTAAAAATTATTATTCAAATTGTTTTTACAATTTGTTTTTAGTTTGTATTGAATCATTTTCAACCAAATGTTCACTTAGTAGACTAAAAAAACTGTCCAGCGAGGCAGCAGCCATGTTTTCAGAAAAAAAAAAAAAAAAAACATCTGTGGGAGTTTGGGAGAAAGGATCAGGTGATGTCAAGGAGGGCTGTGATTGGAGGATTCTGAAATGTTGACCTGAATTTTCTGAACCACCAGGAGTTTATTATCTTCTGTAGAAAAGTGAAAAGTCAACATTGATAATTGATGTTGCTTGCTGATATTGATCAAAACAGGGTTTTTAATCTAGTTTAGACCCGTTCGCCATGCTTTACTCTCAGCCACATACTGTATGTCTTGAGACCTACGCCTATCGCCCGAGCAACAGACTTTTTTTTTATTCAGGGCTATATTTGTCACTGTGTTGGTGGCTTTCAACCGGACCGTGTCTGTATGGAAAATGAGATGCAGAGAGAGAGGAGAGATGACGGAGGTGAAGGAGTGGTGACTAATCTTTTCCCCTTTCTCCCCCTCCAGCCAGGGCCCGCTGTCCTCCATCAGAGCTGTCATCAAACGCAGTGAGTAGTCACTCTTAAACAACATGTTGCAAACATCATAAACTATAATGATCCAGGACCAAAATCCTTCTACGCTCCCTCAACTGCAAATTCCCTATGGGATGTTGTTCAAATTCATCAACTGCAAATCAAGGCAAGGAAGCCTTCTGGGGTGGAATTCTCCTTTTAAGCATGATTCCTCGTATTATGTGCTTTATGCTTGGTGTAAAAAGTCCAGACCCGACCCTGTCCCAAGTCGTGCCTGAAAGAAAGTAATAAATCAAATCAGTCAATTGGTTTAATATTCATTTTATAATTTTGCTTTTGGTTAATGGACTGCTGCGCTCAGATGTTACGATAATTTCATCTCACCTGTCTGTCTGTCTGTCTGTCTGTCTGTCTGTCTGTCTGTCTGTCTGTCTGTCTGTCTGTCTGTCTGTCTGTCTGTCTGTCTGTCTGTCTGTCAGCGTCAACAAGGTCCAACTCTCTGAGTGAGACCAGCAGAGAGAGAGACAGAAGGTAAGAGAACAACAGAGCACAGTTGATTTCATCAACTAATAACTATGACAAAATTGAAATAAAAAGTCACAAGGTTTGTTGTGTGCGGTACTCTCAAAGGGAAGATATCAGTACTGCAATGTAGGAAATGCTGCAAACGTATTGGAATCAGCTCGAAATGCACCCAAAGTAGAAAGTGCTCCTTTTACAGAATGCCTCAAGCTAACAAACCACTTGTCACCTTAGTGGAAACACACTGAACCCCTAACCACACGAATAATGTTGACTTTTTGGCCAGTATGTGATTGTTTTGCTCCAGAAAGACAAGCAGGAGTTGCACCTTCTATCAATATTGCCAAGAGAAAACCTTTTTTCTCCAATGAAAAACAATGCCGTTCTGGCCAAAAAGTGCAGTATATCCATGTGGCGGGGGGCTCAGAGTGCTTCCACTAAGAGAAGTAGGCTTTAAAATGACACTAGTTGTGTTCGATTTTCTCTTTCTCTCTCTCTCTGTTTTCTCCTCTTCTACATTTTTCTCTACATTCCTATAATGATGACGATGATGTGGTGACTTCCTGTTGACCCCTGTGGCGTTACCAGACGACCAGAGATCACCATCCTGTCAGCGGAGCCTCTGGCCTCTGTGTCCGGGTTCCCAGGAGCCTCTGGGGGCATCCCCCCTCCCCCTCCCCCCAGCGCCCAGATCTGGGGCGCGACCATCCCTCCATCGTCACTACAGGTGTCTGTCTGTCTGTCTGTAGTTTTTTTTTTTTTTTTTTTATTTTTTTACAAATGTATTTATTGATTTTAGCAACAAAATCAGACAGTCAAAATGAACAGGTATTTTTTTCCACACCAAAAAAAATAAAATAAAATAATAATTATAATAATAATAAATATATACAGTATCTATATATATGTAACTTCTCTAAATATATATATTTAGAGGCATCATTTTGTTATGATGCCGCGGTCAATTATGATGCCGCAACCTTTTAAAGGTATATGGGTATATTTGTTGCCGTTTTACCCTCTACATCGGTTCTACTATGATGACAGACACTTGCTTTGCCCTGTGTCTCTGTGTGTGTGTGTGTGTTAGCCAATCACAGTGCAGCAGTCTCCAGCATTTTCATAATGAGCCAATAGAGTGTGGGTTGAGGCTGAGTGGATGATGATATAATGACCAAAGCTTTTTGAGCGAAATATAAAGCTGGGAAAGAGTTGACTGGGTATATTCACAACGTTTCTAATCTCTCTCTCTCTCTCTCTCTCTCTCTCCCTCCAGCCTCCTCCCTCCTATGAGGAGGTGATCAGGGAGAAGTCCCAGGAGCAGGTTCTCCTTCCTCCCCTTCCTCTCTCCTCCTCCCCCTCCTCTTCCTCCAAGACCACCATCGCCACACAGACGGACACAGGCTCCGCCCCCAAACTGCGCCCCGCCCCCCGTAAGACACACACACACACACACACACACACACACACACCACCTTGACTGAAACAGTCCCATTTCATTTGGGATTTGTTGCCATTTTTTTATTTATTCAAGAAGTCACTTTTGAGTGGCCCCTCCATATTATGTCGTACTGTAGGCCAGCCAGAGCCTAATTAATTATTTATTATATTATTATGAATTCCACATCCTTGGACAAGTCTATGGACACCTCACATGGGTGTGATTTAAAAAATAATGTTGAATAATAAATTAATAATGATAATAATAATAGATTTAATGTAATAAGAATCAAATATAATACCCACGTATGTCCGTTTTCATATTTCATCGCACAGTAATGTTGTTGATATGGATGATAAAGTGCCCCTCACGTCACATGACATGAGCATGATTTTTGCAATCGATATTGAATATTATTGGTCTACGAATCAATCAAACCTTTTTATAACCAAATACTGTGTTTTTGTATGTGTGTGCATGTGCGTGCAGCCAAGCCAGTGAAACCCGCCCGTCCGTCCTTGCCCGGCACTCCCGAACCGCCGTCCTACGTTGATGACATCGCCGATCCCGCGGGCCGCCGATCGCCTCCGTCCACCGACTCTCCGGGAGTGGACGCACCCGCCACTGAGCCTGAACGCACTCCGCACACCCACTCCTCAACGAACACTCACCCAGCCACCCACGGCGCGCCGCCCGACCCATGGGACCCCTTCTCCCCTGCCGCATCGGCGTCAACACCCCTTCCTCCTCCCGCTGAAGCCGCCGCCGCCGTTCCACCGAGGCCCCGCCCTCGCTCCAAGCCCGGCCTGCGACCGTCACGCGGGCGCGGCGGTCTCCGGGACGAGGAGGTGGTCAAAGTTCAGACGCTGGTGAAACTGCGCGAGGACGGCCCAGCCACGCTCGCACTCGCCGCCCGCAAAGGAAGTGACCTCGAAACCTCGCAGGAAGAGGGGGGCAGGTACCTGCGCGAGCTGCTGGACGCGTTCAGCTCCGACGACTGGGGATTCCCTGAGCGCCGCAGTGACAGCGACGGTCTCAGCAGCCAATCAGAGGACGAGGACCAGGACGAGGAGGACATGGGGACTCTGAAAGCCAGAATCCTCGCCTTCGAACAACAACAACAGTCGCCGGTCGATGTTTCGGGCGTTAGCAGCGAAGAGGAGGTGGCGGCAGCAGCCTCCTCAACGCCCCCTCCGGTCGCCCCTAAGAGACCGGAACCGCGGCCGCGTGCCGGCCCAAGGCTCCCGGTCCTCCCTCTCCAGGGGCCCACCCTCGTTCCGACTCCCGCCAAGCCGGGACCTCCTCCCCCCGCCGTCGCCCCCAAACCCAAACCCCCCTGCAAAGGACCATGGGAAGAGGGAGCTTCGCCACCGGCGGGCTCGGTGTCGGATCTCGGCTCGGGTGCGGAGCCGGCGAAAACGAGCGACCACAACTCGCGCTCGGACTGTTCCGGCGCCCCGAGTCCGGGCCCCGCACCCCTCCTTTTGGTGCCTGAACCCGCCCAAACCGGCGAAGCCTCCTCCTCTGTCCTCCTCCCCCCAAAACCACCACCACCGTCCACCGCCGGTGGAACCCTGACCACCGCCACCCCCGCGGCTCCGGTCCCCGCCCCCAGACCACCACCTCCTTCGCCCAAAGCCGCCGCTGCAGCCACCACCCCTTCACCGAGCAGCTCTAGTCCCAAACCCCCGCCCAGGCCTGCCGTGGCCCCCAGGGCCGTGTCCAACCGGGAGAAGGGCGCTGTTTCTCCGGCCCTGCCCCCTCCTCCTCCTAGACCCTCCCCTGTGTCGTTGTCGTCGTCCTCCTCTTCCTCAGCAGAGGCGGCAGGGGCTGCCGCCAGCGATGCCACGGGCTGCGGAGAGGAGACTCCGCAGGCTGACGACGCGCCGAGGCGGAATTCCAGTGCCGACGCCCAAGCTGGTGAGCTGCTGTGCCTTGATTGATTGATTTGAAAAGTATTGCACAAAAGTCAATACAATAACAGTTATTGTGGAGGGCAGCATGCTAAAGCATGACGACAGGGTCTGCCATTTTAAATTCTTCAGAACTTATAGGTTGTCTGTAGATTTAGTCGACTAAAACTAGACAAACACTAAAAAACTCCAGAGGACTTGAAACTGAACCATAGGAGCACTTCCAGTTTGAAAGGCCCTTAAACCTGAAATTGAAAAGAGAGTGCCGCATTTTGCTATTCTTTTTTCCATTGTTGTACATGTTTAAGTGGTGACAGTACATCATTAGAGCCCTTGGTGTGTTTTATGTGCAATGATGTCTTCCTTTGTATTCACGGTTTCTTCCTGTGGGCTGAAACCTTTCCAGTCAAGCGTGCCAATGAAAAAAACTGGTTCCGGACTGGAACCAGTTGTAACGTCGCTCGGGGCAACACAAATGCCCATCACATTAAAATCGGCACTGCCATATAGCTTGATATTCTCCCTCTCACTGCACAGGACTCTGCAAGCGGTGAAAGCAGCAATAGTTTTTGATGAGGTTTAGGTACTTAGTCACGACTCGGTCGCCAGCCACAAACCCCTCTGTGATCCTTCTGTGAGTGAGCAGTGCATAAAACAACACACCTCCGTTTCCATGGTGCGTCAAAGAAGAAAACCACCAGTTCCCAGCAGCAGCAGGGCTTCCCATAGCATGAAGCACAACACTGCCACTTTGTCGCCTCTTTGGTGCCCTTAACAGACAGACAGCTATAGGGACACACAAAGCCACGTGTTGGAGTGTGCCAACCGGTGCTCAAAACTACGAGCGCTCAGTATCAGAGTTGTACACGCTCCGTACACTCCAGCTATCGTCCCACTTGACATGAACTCTGCGGTGTACGAAGTGGGTTAGATCAATGTTTGAACTAGGTGTGTTGTTGGTGTGACGGAGGGGCTTGTATCAGCTGAGATACAGAGCTTGAATAAACACGCGAGAGAGGAAGTTTGACTTCTGCGATAAGATAACATCCAACGGCCCTTCTCTGCATTGTTATTCTATCACGGGGCATTGCCAATATACAGTAGTGTTCAAAATAATAGCAGTCTGTTTAAAAAACTGAATAAAGCCCAAAATCCTTATAGTGGTTTTATTTCCATGCATTGGGAACACTGCACATCATATTTTAAATCAAAACATGAAGAAAAAAGCAGAAATTATTTAATTACTTTACAGAAAATGAAGAAAAATGAACTTTGGGCTTTTCAAAAAAATAGCAGTGTCTGCACTTTACTTTACAAACTCAAATATTTACTGTATTAACTGAAAAATATCCAGGATTCAGCATTCCTGTGAATCACTAAACTAATATTTAGTTGTATAGCCACTTTTTTTGAGAACCGCTTCACATCTGTGTTGCATGGAGTCGACCAACTTCTGGCATCTGTGAACAGGTATTCCAGATTTGACAACGTTCCATAATTCCTCTGCATTTCTTGGTTTTGCCTCAGAAACAGCATTTTTAATGTCACCCCACAAGTTTTCTATCAGATTAAGGTCCGGGGATTGGGCTGGCCACTCCATGACTTTAATTTTGTTGGTCTGGAACCAAGAAGCTGCTCGCTTACTGGTGTGTTTGGGGTCGTTGTCTTGCTGAAACACCCATTTCAAGGGCATTTCCTCTTCAGCCTAAGGCAACATGACCTCTTCAAGTATTTTGATGTATCCAAACTGATCCATGATCCCTGGTATGCGATAAATAGGCCCGGGACCATAGTAAGCGAAACATCCCCATAGTAAAGCATTGTGGTGCAAGCATCCTGATACTCTTACTATGGTGCCGGGCCTATTTATCGCATACCAGGGAACATGGATCAGTTTGGATACATCAAAATACTTGAAGAGGTCATGTTGCCTTAGGCTGAAGAGGAAATGCCCTTGAAATGGGTGTTTCAGCAAGACAACGACCCCAAACACACCAGTAAGCGAGCAGCTTCTTGGTTCCAGACCAACAAAATTAAAGTCATGGAGTGGCCAGCCCAATCCCCGGACCTTAATCTGATAGAAAACTTGTGGGGTGACATTAAAAATGCTGTTTCTGAGGCAAAACCAAGAAATGCAGAGGAATTATGGAATGTTGTCAAATCTGGAATACCTGTTCACAGATGCCAGAAGTTGGTCGACTCCATGCAACACAGATGTGAAGTGGTTCTCAAAAACAGTGGCTATACAACTAAATATTAGTTTAGTGATTCACAGGAATGCTGAATCCTGGATATTTTTCAGTTAATACAGTAAATATTTGAGTTTGTAAAGTAAAGTGCAGAAACTGCTATTTTTTTGAAAAGCCCAAAGTTCATTTTTCTTCATTTTCTGTAAAGTAATTAAATAATTTCTGCTTTTTTCTTCATGTTTTGATTTAAAATATGATGTGCAGTGTTCCCAATGCATGGAAATAAAACCACTATAAGGATTTTGGGCTTTATTCAGTTTTTTAAACAGACTGCTATTATTTTGAACACTACTGTAAATGATTCATTAAAGAGGGATTCCACCCATTTTCCAACATTTTTACTATGTCACCTTAGAGATGTTGTGCTGGAAATAATACAAAAAGACCCTCCCTCCCTCCTTCCCCAATCTGGCATTCTGTGTTCCTAGAACCGGAGGTGTGAAAGAAATCATTAACATGGAGAATCACCTCAACATCAAGATGTGATTCACCATGTTTATATTTTACAGTGCATGTGCATCTCGTTACCGAGGGAACCGGAGGGGTTTCCAAATCACCCAAATCACTGAATGCTCTTTTAATACTAGTCACTTAAGTAATTAAAGCGGGTCACACTTTCATGCAATAGCAGTTGTTTTTTTTATAGAACATGGAAATAGGACTTGGCTTACTAAATGGGCATCTGGTTTCCTCTTGTTCAGAACACATTGTGTGTTTATAAGTGTAGTTATAAACAGTCTAATTAGTAATATTAGTACTTTTCTCTGTACCGAGTAATATAACGAGATCACATTCTACAAAACCGTAATAATAAGTAATAATAATATTACAGTTACTTCTACTAATATTACTAGTTAGTTTTGTCGTGCTGCTGCTTTTAACAGTATTGTGTTGGTGAAGGGAGATGAGCTAATGCCACTTTACTTAGACCTAGTCAAAAGTCATATGATTAGTCACTCAGCCACCTCATTTCACGTGACTGCAGTGAAATTGGTTCTCCACTTTTGACCCCTCTCGCAGAGTGCTGAGCCACAGCGTGCGCCGCGCTCGGGAAGTGCCAAGCAGGGAGGCATTGGTTCCCATTTTTATAGCTTTTGGTATGACCCGGACGGGAATTGAACCCCGGCCTTCCAGTTTCAGGGCGTACACAAGGTCAAGTCTAGTGTCAAGCCGAGTTTGCGACAGGCCAATAGGGCTATACCCTATTGGCCTGAATATAAGACTACGTTTTTTCAATGAAAATATTCTAAAAAACGGGGTTGTATTATATTTGGGGGCTATACTATTTGACATTCAATGTCCCTTTTCCACAAATGAGTCTTGAAAAATGTATGAATCGATTTACACGCCTAATAATAACTACTCCAATACACACCAATACCACATACACACCATATACAGTCCACCAGTTCAGATAGAGAATGTTGTATTGTGTTCTTTTGTGTTAAATGTTTTTTTGTTTTGATTGTAGTGAAAACAGGAAGTGGTCGACCAATACTTCCTGTCAAGCCACCAGTGCTGACCATGCCCCGCAGAGCCAGTGGTGAGACACACACACACACACACACACACACACACACACACACACACACACACACACACACACACACACACACAGAGAGAGTGGGTGTTTGTATGTTTGCATGTAACAGGACAATAGAGGATGTGTGTTTATGTGTGTGTGAGAGAGAAAGAAAGATAGAGCAAGCACAACACAAACGGCACTGTGCTATGTGCGCGTGTGTGTGTGTGCACGGGTGTCACAGACTGTATTTCTACTGTACGCCATTCATGTATGTACTGTATGTGTGCTGTGTGACTATCTTTTGTTTGGGTCAGTGTGTGTGTGTGTGTGTGTGTGTGTGTGTGTGTGTGTGTGTGTGTGTGTGTGTGTGTGTGTGTGTGTGTGTGTGTGTGTGTGTGTGCGGGTGCGTGTGTGTGTGTGTGTGTGTGTGCGTGTGTGTGTGCGCGTGTGTGAGTGATTTCATGTGTTTTTCAATGTCTTGGCTCTGCACAATAATTATCCACATAACTCTCGTGGTATGTGTGGGAGTTTCACATGCTGACACATGAAAACACAGACACACACGCATGCACACACACGCACGCACACACACACACACACACACACACACACACACACACACACACACACACACCACAGTATTCACAGCCGTCGTTGTGAATAAACACAACGTTGGTTCATCACAGACAATATTTACTTTAAAACTGAAGCAGGCCGATAAAATAAAGCTGCTATTTATTCTGGTATTTATTCAAGCACAGCATTTCATAATGCCAGATAATGCACATAGTGTAGACTTTGATCCACCAGGTTTCAAAATGTGCTGACTGCTGACACATCTCTGCAAAATCACATCGTTTGAATATATTTTCAAGAGATTTGCCAAACCCCTTTTGAACTTGCAGTAGCTGTTAAATCAGTAGTAGACCTCCACACAGCTCACTAAAGAAGTGCATCTACAAGCTCAAATAGTGTTGTGACGCTTTTTTGTTTGTTTGTTTGTTTTTTGTATCGTCACTCTGTGACGATACAGAATACACAGAGACACTCTACGTCTCTATTCTGAATAACTCTATGGAGTTTTTTGTGTTAACTCAGTCCTCGTATCGCCAGCGGCACTTTTGACTGATTTTATGATTATATGCAAAGTGCCTCTTCACCAAGTACGTCTTTAATGTGTTTTCAGAGCACCTTTAATGATATGATATAGATATAACGTTGAGTCACTGCACCTTTAAAGGTAGGGTAAGTGATTTGAAATTCATCGTGTAGTACCAGCCCGGTGCACTAGGGGCTCCCAAGAGTAGCTACACTATGTGAACCTGCTGCTCGATCCTGATTGGAGGAGAATTCACCCTCCACCTGGGGAACTTTTATTAGCTCCTCTGCTAACTTGGGGGAGGGGGAAACTCCATATATGGTCTGCACACCTTATAATAGAGCATTTTAACAGATTTCTTTTTTTTGGTGATATCTGACAAAAGTGAAATCACTTCCCCTACCTTTAATGTTGACGTCGATCCACAGTCCTGCCTTAGTTTTGGCTTTCCCTTCAGCCACAATGCATGAAGAAAAGGAAAGCTGTTGTTGAGGCATTTCTAGTGCCTATTGCTGAACTATCGTTGGCGCCACCTAGCAATGAAACAGTGAATTTCTTCTTGTCTGAAATCAGCACAACTCTTATCCAATATCAATTATTATGCCTTAACCACTGTCTTCCTACACCCACCCCACAGCTCCATCCCTGGCCCCCAAGCCGACCTCCGGCCCCCCACCACCACCCTCAGACACTGTGGCAGCATCCAAACCACCCCCACCCACCACCACCGCCACCACCACCACTGCTCAACAGACCGGACCGCCGCCGCCCAAACCCCTAGCAGGACCCACCAAACCGCCCGCCCCCGCGGCGCCCTCCAAACCCCCCACACCGCCCTCCGCCCCCCAGAGGAAGACCCCGCCTGCTGCCCTGACCCAGAGCACCAAGACCACCACGGAGCCCTCGCTGCCCCCGCGGTGAGCTGATGGTGTTTCCTCCACTGAAACTACCACGAATACTGGTGGTCCGGGGACCACCAGTGGTCCTTGAGAGGGTTCCAGGTGTTCCCCAGGCTCTATTATGGGAAGTTGGTTAACCAGATGTAACTCTTTGAGAGCGTAAAAAATTAAACCAAATGGACCCGTTTAATGTTTACACTCTCAAGAGTTAAAATATTCATGTGAATTAACCCAAGTCTACACAACTAGAGAATGTAGAAGATTAATGGTCATTTGGATCTGTAAGTTTGACTGTATTGTTTCTGAAATTCGGCCTAGAATTGTGGACAAACCCAAGAGAAATCTTTAGTTTTTAGGTCTGTCGGGGCTAAAATGGTCATCAAACGGTGTTCCCTATAGTGGGCCCTGGGATCAAAAAGGTTGAAAAACACTGATATGGTTATAATGTGTTTATATCTGAAGAAGAAATGAAGACAGTAAGCTCTGCATCCCTACTGTCCAAATGCATCCAGCTATTTTGTGTGAATGAAATAGCTGTGGGCGGTCAGTAAAAGGGTTAAAATGCTGACAAGTCAGCAGTGGGAGGAGTAATGACTCCCAACGCCTTTGCTTGTTTATGGCGGTGGTCGGGGGCTTACAAAATATTCTTGCACCGGGGCATGTTACCTGAAAGATCCGGCACTGGTTTCAACACTTACTGTAGTGGGTTTACTCTTTGACTCATCTGAACACTGCTACGATAAGGAACTAGTGTGGAAGTTAATAAATGAGGTGAATAGGTGGAGTATAGTGAGCCAACTTGACTTCCAAACACACACAGTGAATCTGCACACAGGTACAGGTTATCTAAAGAGCTGAGCAGTCCCGCCCCCTTGTGACGTTGCCCCTGTTCCAGAAATGGATTTCCCATTCATTTTTCTCATAGACTTTTCGAAAATAATTTATATAAAGACGATTACACCGTGACCACAAACAAAGCCACCTCGGGTTATGAAAAATCATGACAACACACACAAAAAAAAAAACGAAACCAAAAGTGCCGTGTCTTGCCGTTTATTTCTTCTTGCTAATTAGATATTGTATGGTAATATTGTGTATGTTGTCATGATTTGTCACAACCCGAGTTGGCTTTGTCTGCGGCGTAATCGTCTTTATATAGATCATTCTCAATGAATGAGGATTCCATTTCTGGAACACGGGCGACGTCATGAAAAGGGTGGGACTGCTCAGCTCTACTGTATATCCGCCGCTATCCTTCCACCCAATGTCCCTGCTCCATCTAGTGTTCAACGCATTAGGTCATCTCTCTCTCTCTCTCTCTCTCTCTCTCTCTCTCTCTCTCTCTCTCTCTCTCTCTCTCTCTCTCTCTCTCTCTCTCTCCCCTATAGACCAACGGGGGCCAAGTTCCTCCCCCTTCGCCCTCCACCAATCAAAAACATTCCCAGCCGGCCGCCGCCTCCCGCCGCCGCCGTCACTGCGACTTCCGCTTCCCCGTCTGCCGCGGCCAGTCCGGCCGCCCCTCCCCCCTCCAAGTTAAGCTCCGCCCATCCTTCTCCTGCTCCTCCTCCCGTCAAGGACGGCCCCGCCCCTTCTCCCACGCCGTCCAATCAGCAGACGCCTCCTGCTCCGTCCAGGGACGGCTCCGCCCCTTCTCCCACGACCACGGCCAATCAGACGCAGGGCCAGAAGACGCTGAAGAGAGGGCCTCCTCTGCCGCCACGCCCCAAACCTGGACACGCCCTGTATAGTACCTATGGGGTATGTACTGTATATGTATGTACAGCAGTGGTTTTCACACGGTGGTCCGGGGACCACGAGTGGTCCTTGAGACGGATAACCTTATGCGATGTACAAGACCACTTTTGAGACGTGTTTTAGCATTGTATCCTTTCGTGATGTGCAGATAACCTTATGCGATGTATAAGACCACTTTTGAGACGCTTTGTCAGCTGGTAGACACAATGTCTCTCTCTCTCTCTCTCTCTCTCTCTCTCTCTCTCTCTCTCTCTCTCTCTCGACACGATGTCACCAACCTATCCTTGCAATAATAAGTATTTTACGTGCTGCATTGTTAATATTTGTGTGACCAGGTTACAGTTGTATTTGATAATGTTCATATTTTGTTAAAATTAAACGTTTAAAACAATAAAATACTATTCAAGGGAGAATATTAATTATCGACATATAATTGCATTTTAGGGGGAGTTTTTTATCTGTCTTATCCTTCTCTTTTTTTACGGGAATTTCCCGGGAGGGCCGGGAAATCGTCACAAATTCCCGGTATGTACGTATATAGAAGGATAGGTTTGGAAAGTTCAGGCTCAGGATTTTTTTTTTTTTGCTTTAATCCCTGAACTGTCATTGTTTTCGATAATGTGGATTATGTTTGTTCGACTAATTGGTAATTTAATTCATACCCCTTCAGAAACAGGAAGAAGTCCTGGTGGTGCTGGACGATCCCAGTCCCGCCCCGTCGCTGTCGGAGCCCACTCTGAGCGAGGGGAGCGGTCTGAGCACGCTCACCCCTCCTGTCGTCATTAGCCAATCGCAGTGTCTCCTCGACCTGGAAATCCAACCGGACGACCCGTCGCCGCCTCCCCCTGAGCAGAAGGACCAATCGAAAATGCTTCCCGAGAGCCTCTGCCTATCGGAGTCCCAGGTATGTCGCTGTGAGGTCAGAGTAGCTCCGGTCCATAGCTCTACTGCTACTATGATTCTGCCTTGCAGTGTAGCTATGGGTAAAACGCTGTCATCTCTCACACGTAACTCCGACCAGCCTCTCTTCTTGAGTGGAAATATAAAGAATGTTTTACATATTCACTAAAACAAACACGGCTTGTGTTATTAGAAAGACTAATTACCTTATTGGAACCACTCTGAGCCCCCCATCACAGAGATAAAATGCACTTTTTGGCCAGAAAGGGTTTGTTTTTACAGTTGATGAAAATTACAGAACTGTAGATCTGCCATTTTCAACCTGCCAGCACATGTTTACCTGGATCTCTTGACAAATGTAATGCAGTGCAGGATACAGTCAGACATAAATGTAATCAGTAGAGGGTAATTATGTAGTAGAACAACAGGTTGCGGTTCTGTCGCATCACATAAGACCCTTCACAATGTTCCTTGATTCACATCAGAATATCATTGTATCATGAATTTGTAGACATCCATAGGACAATTGGAATCTAATCTGTGATGCCACTTTGGACAATTAGCCCTTCTACTAAATCCCACCCCCAAAGACGCCATCCAGTCCAAATAGTTTAGCAACTGTTGCTATGCACTTCAGGTTTTTGCCATCTCAAAGTGCTGTTTTGCATGGTCGTGCTGCTGCACTAACGTGCATATTGGACAAAGGCTGGTCGGGGGGGGACTTAGTGAAGGAATAATTGGTAAAAACCGCCTTGTGTTCTACCAGCCTGTGTGTCTGCTAGAGGCCAAACTAAATCAGTTTGCTGAGAGGCGATGAGACGATCCATTGTCTATTGTCTGACACCCTCTGCACAGCATGGGGTTATGGGGATTTTTATTAACCCATTTAGACCTGATGACGATCTTGTCGTCTTAGCTTTTTAACTCCTTAACAGATTTACCAGGACTTTTTGAGTTTATTCTGATTATTCTGTTTTTGATTGTTCTGTTTTTGATTGTTCTGTTGTCTGCTTATCACTCCAAAAGTCGTTTTAAGTTTTGTTTTATTAACAAGCTCATCAACTCACTGTACACCACCTCATGAAGTCTTTCAAGTGGTGATTGCACTACAAAACCCAGAAAAAACTCACACACTTATACAACTATAGTTGATAAACGATAACTGATATAAAATGCATGTATCTCTGAATGAGCCCTGGAAATAGTGAAATGTGGAAATACAGGGTGTTTTCTCAAATGTATTTAAAAAAGACTGAAACACACCATCAACACATCTTAATTGTTTCCCTTAAAGTGGATACCTTAAGCTGTCTTTGGATCTTATTCATTTGCACAAATTTACAACAGAGGTTTTTCTATAAATTAAATTTCGTTACTATTGAGCCTAATGGGAGCGAGCCTAGCTCAAAGAGTTGAGCACTATTTGAATCTTTAGGAGAAAATGGGCGATCTACAAGCTTGTAGAGCTTGTAGATATGTTTTCCCAATTCATGACAAATCGGGAAAACGTGTGCAAATCTTTGAATACATAGGCCTATACCTATCACAGCGAAACTTATGACTCAAATCTTTGCTTCTGAGGGGGTAGGGGGAATCATAGGGTTTTTCAGAATACTGCCATGATTTTGAAGACATGTTGTGGAATCTGTTTTTGGAGTCTTAAAGAGTTAAATGAAACACAAACAACTTGGTTAAAGGGTGCTCAAACTCATGGCCACATAATCACAGCGATCAAAGCAGTAAAGCAAAACAAATTATGTGGTCACCAAATGAAATGCAGCATCCCCCATACCCACCCACAGTTTTATATTCAACTGATTACTGGAGTGCAGTTGAACTGAATGTGTCTTAAATAAATGCACTTCTGTCAGCTAATCAGAAAGAGGTATACATGCATGATATTATAATTAAAGACCATATGTTGCAATTGTACTTTTTTCGTTTTGTTTCAGTCGATCCTTCCTGAACATCCGGCGGGACAAAAACAGCAACCTGAGGTTACACCTGACAGGTAATACCTGTGCTGTGCAGTAACAGATTAACTATTATTGTGATATTACTCTTTCCAGCAAATGTAGTGTAACTATATTATTCCAAAATGGGTAATAGGTCATATGTTACTCCAAAACACGCCTTATTACTCGTGTGAATATAGAACAGATTTGCCAGTATACTCTATTCTTTTCCAGGTGGGATTGGGGAACTTGGAAAGGAATCAAGTAATAAGTAATGTAATATTATTATTTTTTCTAGTAAAGTAAAGACCAGGAGGGTCGAAATCAATTCGCAACCGCGCCGTACACAACACGTGGCCACGGTGCAAATGTATGTTATTTTTCAACTCCCGAGACATCATTTTGTGACCAAGGCATATGTCGCGGCCATTTTGCATTGACCGATGAGGCCATTTCAACGGTCGAGACAAATTTATAACGGTCACGACATAATACAATTTATCTCTCATAAAGACATTACTTTCCTAAGTAATATTTTCCAACCCTGGGTAACACTCACCCACACACAGGATCATGCGCGCGCACACACACACACACACACACACACACACACACACACACACACACACACACACACACACACACACACACACACACACACACACACACACACACACACACACACCACATATATAAAGGTGTGTGTGTGTGTGTTTGTAGCGGTCCCAGGGTGGTTGCCAGGTTCGACTACGAGGGTGAGGAGGAGGACGAGCTGACCTTCTCCCAGGGTGATGTCATCTCTCTGCTGCAGCCCGTTGGTCAGGAGTGGGCACGGGGACAGATCCACGGACGAATAGGAATCTTCCCCCTCAACTTCACCCAGGTGGTGGAGCCCCTCCCACCGGGAGAAACCACCAATGGTACGCCGCCACAGGAGGAGGCTGGTGAGGATAAGGCACACACACACACACACACACACACACACACACACACACACACACACACACACACACACACACACACACACACACACACACACACACACACACACACACACACACACACACAGATTTTATTATTATGTTCATATGTGGAATTATTATGTTCATATGTGGAAAAAACATGTTAATATTATTACATGCAGTATTCAAAGATATTTTGAATACTGCAGGGGAATCTTTCATAATAAAGGAACTTTTACTCTGAAATGCCCCACCTTCCATCACCCATCACTCCCATCATATGCAATGAATGTGTTAATAATGAGCGATTAGTTCTACATTGAAAGCGTAGTTGAGATAACTTGCGTGACAGCCCTGAAGACTAAATATCCTTGCTTTTGGTCTGTATGTCACAGAATGTTACACTTCACTAACTGTGATTCTACTCTGTCTGTCAACAGGGCCGGCTGTATGCCAGGACAAGACATCTGAGGTGAGGATATATGTCTAATCAAACTATCTTCATTTAACCCATCGCTATTGAAAAATAGCAGATGTACAAGCTCACAGCACGCCACTGAGTGGTGCGCTATGAGTTTGTGCTCGTCAAAATGTTCCACAAATCTTTGAATATATTCTTTTGGAGCAAACATTTTCAACTCAAATCCTTGATTCTGTCGGATCCTTAGAACAACATGTTTTCAGATGGGAGTCCGTAGTCAATGTAGATAATTCTGGGGGTCAAGAATTGAAATATTTTTGAAATATGAAATGTTTTGAGCATCACTGACAAAGAAACACTAGAACCTAGTGTCAGAAACTAGAAACTAGCATCATAAACTAGAAACTAGCATTGGAAACTAGAAACTAGCATCATAAACTAAAAACTAGTGTCAGAAACTAGAAACTAGCATCATAAATGGGAAATTAGTGTCAGAAAGTAAAAATCAGCGCTCGGACAAAATGGGTTAAGTCGCCAAAGCCTTTAGGTGTGTGTGGGTGTGTTTGTGCATGCGTAACACTGCATGTATGTCTACTTCCAGGTAGAGGAGTGGGCCATAGCGCTTTTCGACTTCCCTGGAGAGGCCGAAGGTGACCTGTCCTTCCACAAGGGGGCAGTGATCAACGTACTTCATCACATCGACACAGAGTGGCGAAGAGGCCGATTGGATGGCAAAGAGGGGCTGTACCCTGTGGCCTTCACACAACCCTACACTGGTAATACATGTAGCGCAGCCCTGGGCAAACTTTGACAATGCTGAGGGACACTGTATCGTTACACACTCACTCCAGAGGACCACTATAGTTCCACACTCACTCCAGAGGACCACTATATAGTTCCACACTCACTCCAGAGGACCGCTATAGTTCCACACTCACTCCAGAGGACCGCTATAGTTCCACACTCACTCCAGAGGACCGCTATAGTTCCACACTCACTCCAGAGGACCGCTATAGTTCCACACTCACTCCAGAGGACCACTATAGTTCCACACTCACTCCGGAGGACCACTATAATTCCACACTCACTCCGGACACCACTATAGTTCCACACTCACTCCAGAGGGACCACTATAGTTCCACAATCACTCCAGAGGGCCACATGAATTAATATTTCACCAAAACCAGAGCAGAACTCCCATCACAGGACTCAGACTCAGGACTAATTACGAAACAGTTTTTAAACCCATGTAGACCTGAAGCTGATTCTACAAATGTCTTCTAAATTATAACTGTTTTCTGATGTTTCTGTCAGATCCCCGGAATTTCCTGTATTTGGCCACTGTGTCCTGTGTGGAAAATATGTTGTTTCAATTATGGGGAAATTGTCTCATAAGAATTGTGGTCCAAAATAAATAAACCTCCTCAGTTCTATTCGAAAAACAATAATTGCCCCTTAACCAACAAGGTCTCTTCCTGTTTTCAGCTCAGCCAATAGTGGGCCAGCCATCGGAGGCTGGAGGCGTGGCCAAGGCCCTGTTTGACTTCACAGCAGAGTCTGATGATGAGCTGACTCTGAAGGTACGTGTGTATATCTGTTCCTGTGCCTGCATCCTGGTACAGGATCCTGTGTCCCCTAGTATAGGACTATAGGTACCCTCACATGTTCTCCCCGTGTCACCTAGGGTAGGTACCCTCACATGTTCACCCATAAAAAACCATGCAGTAATCCTGACCCCCCCCCCCCCCCCCCCCTCTCTCTCTCTCTCTCTCTCTCTCTCTCTCTCTCTCAGGCGGGGGAAGTCTTAACAGCGGTGGAGGCCGTGGATGAGAAGTGGATCATGGGAGTTGTAGGCGGGAGGCGCGGCATCGTACCTAAGAACTACGTTTCTCTACTATGATGAGGAAGTTAGCCTTTCAAAACTACAACCCCCCCGGTACCGGTATATGGGCCAAATATGGGCAAACATTGGACGTCACGCACCGGAGGACAGGGATGAGGGGTGTAGTCCATCGGTTTTCATTAACTTTGCGTGTCTGTTTGTGGGGGTTTTTTGAGAGAGAGAGAGAGAGAGAGACAGAGAGAAAGAGAAGGCTTCCATTTATGGACAAGTCTACATCAAAGGAAGATATTGTTGGAATCCACTGTCTATTAAAAGGACACTGTCACTGTTATTTTTTTGAAACTGTGCCTATAGTGACATTCCAAAAATATAGACAACAGGTAGAAAGTGGTTTTGTTGTGGGGACACCATTAAGAGGCAGTCCGTGACATGTTGTTTGGTAGTTAGGGCATTTTAAGCAGATATTTGACTAAATCGTAGAAAAGAAATTTCTTCACCAATGCGTTTCTAACGGTGTCTAATAACTTGTACCTAAAAGTTGAAATTCAACTAGTGGGGAACCTCATTAAAACAAGGTGAAATTTGGGGTACTAGTCACAACTTATATAAGGCAAAACATGCAATATGTCTTCATTCCAAGCATTAGTTTTGCAAAAAGAAACCCACTCATTAGGCTGAAAACGGCCATAGCACTTGCCCAAATGTGCTGACTTCTACCTTCTTATAGGTTAGCGAATAGTATCCCAACTTTGACCTTTTTTTATGAGGTTTTCCACGAGTGTTGAATTTCAACATTTTAGTACATGTTATTAGACACCATTAGAAACACATTGGTGAAGAAATGTCTTGGTAACAATTAAGTTTTGTTGCAAATTTTCAAACTTGCCCTAACTATGGTGCTTAATTGTACTCTGCCTCGGAAAAGTGACTACATTAAAATAATATATTACAGTGACACAACACCTGTTTCAATCTAAAGTGCCTTAACATAATCTATTATCGAGTAAGTAACTCACAAGCAAGTCTAGCATTAACATGAGCACATTCAGTAGTAGTCTGCTGAAGCGTCTAGTTGGGTTCAGATAACCTAAAGATATAAAAACTGTTTTATGTGTACTGTATAATGAAACACAACAAGTGAACAATACCTGGAGTTTGTTTTTGTTGTTCATTTTTACTGACAACTTTAGTGGACCAATGAAATAGACGACGACATCCGGAAACAACAAATCATTCGCTGCCTTGACGACTTTCAGGAAATAAAATCCTTCCTGCATTTCCGCTATGGACACTTTACTTTTTTACCCCTATATTGGTTGTTTTTTCTCTACAACCAGAGACCACAGCAGCAGCATTACCACAGCGTAGTTGCTTGAACCCTGGTCTGCTGTGTGCCGGTTGAACCGGAGACCCAGAATCCTCCTCGCATGTCGAACCGCGAAGGATGGTGTTGAGAAACACACAGAGCGTCTTGCCGCCATGCGCAAAAAAAAACGCAACGCTACACTCCGCTATTGCCTTTGACCAAGTGATTCATTTCATAGAACGAAAACGGAACACTATTGCCTAACAGAAGTCGCATATTCACTATATGAGTGCGCCACCGGGACAACCAGTGTTTCTTTTAGAAACAATACTGTATGACACCAATGAATTGTCTTCTAGAATGTTCACCATTTTGATAAAAGTTTCCATTATTTCATGTATGTATGTTTTTTGCTTGTGCTGTTTGGTATTATTGTACTACGCCTGTAACGTGGATGTGAGTTGGACATTTGGGATTTTTTCCACCGGTGTTGTGGTTGTCATGTTGTTAGGATGCTAAATACACCAAGACACTCCCTACCATGTTATGTACAAGATGAATCTCTACTGTCAAAGCGTACCGATCATAATAATAAACCATGTTCATTTATTGCACAGTCATATACGTTTTAGATGTATGCTGTGCTCGCAAGTGTTGACGTCGTCGACTAAAATTATGACAAAAGAATGTTCCATTGACTAGCTTTCTTCACAGATGAGAACTGAATTAGCGTGATTCTTGGCACTTCAGTGATGCTTGCGGAACTCGTCCACGTCCCATTTCTCACTGCATCACTGTTGCACCAATAATCACGTTAATCCACACCCTTTTGTGTAATATTTCTTAAAAATGTTTTAGTCGAATAAATTGGCTGTTTATGAAATAAAACTAGACTGACACTAAAACATTTCAGGGAACTATAATGTGACTAAAACTGAAATGAAACCTATTCAAGAGACTCCATTTTTGTGACCGCTAAACCCCTTATCCCTAAATTTATGCCTTTTTTGCCATTTTGAAAAACATTTTTGAATTATTCAAATGGCCAGCCTACAAGCTCACAACATGTTGATGTTTTCTTTCAAAACCAAAGGTAAAGAAGGCAGGGATAAGGCGTTTAGCATGTGACGAAAATGGAGCCCTATAGTAGTGCATTTTGACTAAAACTAAAATAGAAATTTGCTTACCAAAAGCAACATTGGTTGTAACAAAGGCAACACACTGAGCTTGGAGATACCGCTGATATCCAAAGGGATGACTCCAGTTGTAGTTTTCAGTATTTTGTACTCCATATTCCTCACAAAAAGGCTCTTTTAGTTGTCTTCGCTCGACCTTTTTTGCTTGGGATGGGGGGGACAAACCCAACTTTAGGGATGACAGTTCCGTTGTTATCAAGCAACACTTGTTGAACAGGTGCCGTGATCAATGGGAGTGCAAATGCTCATTTACTTTGTTAAAACACTACAATGCATCTTAAACTACATTTCCAATAGGCCTATGATTGAGTTTGCAGTCTTGCCTGAAACTCTCAAAGTGCTTTTATATTTATTAAAAGGAAGTACATCGGATTTTCTCTGGAATCTATTGATCTATTGAAACACGTTGTTTACCCAATGTATTTTTCTATAAGGACCAATCCAGCAGACATTCAACAGAGAAAGGCACGCTCGCTCCAGGCTCATTCAGAGTTTAGATTTTCGGTGATCACCGCTACCACCGCTCCGACCACCGTGACCACCACCTCCCCCCTCTCCTTTCTCCTTGAACGTGTTCATTGTTGTTTATTTTCTCTCTCTGCTTTCTCTCTCTACTTCGTACCTGTCTCAATTATAAGCCTTTCTGCTCCTTTTATGTTTATTTCCTATTCTATGTCATTGTCCCTATGATCCTTCATTCCTTCGTTCTCCTCCAGCCTGTCGCGCTGTGGTGTGGTGTGTGTTTTTCGGTGATCGCGGTGATCACCAAAGATCAAACTCTGAATAGACTTTCAATATGCTATTGTGTTGTCTGATCATGTACTGTAATTAACATGTTTTAAATGTATTACACAGACATTCCACAATGTTTAATCCCAATAAAATGATGTACGAGACATTTTAATTGGGTTGCTTGAATTCGGCGTCTGTCTGATGTGTGTGTGTGTGTGTGTGTGTGTGTGTGTGTGTGTGTGTGTGTGTGTGTGTGTGTGTGTGTGTGTGTGTGTGTGTGTGTGTGTGTGTGTGTGTGTGTGTGTGTGTGTGTGTGTGTGTGTGTGTGTGTGTGTGTGTGTGTGTGTGTGTGTGTGTGTGTGTGTGTGTGTGTGTGTGTGCGCGCGCGTTAAGTTCTGTAAATGTATTAAAGGTGTACTAGGTAGCTTTCACTGGTGGTCACTGCCGGTGCTGCAGTTTTTAGGTTTCTTACATTTTCCAGCATCCCTCCCACGTCTGTGGGTGACATAATTTTCTCAGGAACCTCGAGAACCACAGTACCCCCATCACTTTTTGATAGAAAACATATTTAGAACAGGCTTTGAGGGCTGAATTTCAGGGAATGGCTTGTGTGACAAATATGCCAGTCATAATGGATATCAAATTTAAGATTTGTTTTAATGGAAAAGTTCCCTAGTATACCTTTAATTTCGATGGTGTCCTCTATGCATTATTGATGACTACAGTAACAGTATGTAGGCTGAGGTAGTTTTAGTTCTGTGCCACAAGAGGGCAACCTGCACCTCTTTTTAACATTTTACTCATAGTATAATTGTTATATTTCCATGCTGATGTCAATGCTAAATTACAATTCACATTAGGCTAGTACCAGGGGTTTATCTCTCGAACACCCAATTCATAAAATCAATTTTAACTCTTGCGAGTGTACAAATGGACTTCTAATGGAAGCTAATACATTTGGTTCTCAGAGTCACAGACGCTTGACAGTTCATTTGGTTCCTCTAGCTATTATCATTTAGCCCTCAACGACCTGTGGAAACCACAGACCTACAGTACAATGGACCTAGCCGAGTTATTTGTTCTTCATTTGCTGCTTTTTTGTTAATTTTACAGATTTTAGCTGTTCTTGACAGGGGGCAGGGCCATTCGAGCACAGAGCTAAATATGCATTTAAAAATATATTACAGTGATTTATTTTTTATTACCTACCTAACCCAAGGAAACCATATCTGGCCACAAAGGTTCACAGGATCATAGTGAATGTTAAAGTCAGGGGAGGATTATTCAACATTGATCCCAGGCCCAGGGGTCCTGCCAGTGCCACAGCATGTGCTGTGATGGGAAGCAAATTTCTCCGGTATAGGGGCGCACTTCTTTGACTGGCAGTGGCCCAGGGGCCCATAATTTCTAGATCCGTCTATGGTGAAGGTAGAAGTACAGTACCTGTTGAGAAGAGCTACATGGACTAGGCTATATCAATGTGTAATATGCTCAATATGGCAATTTGTTACATTCAGTACATCCTGTGACTCACGTACAGGCTGTGAGCCAGATACTTTCTTGGCGTCTTTTAGGTTTACTGTATAGTAGCCTAAATAATAATTTAGAAAATGTCACCATCCCTCAAGGAGCGTTTTGAAAACATCCCCCATTCCCCCAGATGTTTTGTTTGTTTGTTTTTTCCCCTACAGTTCTGGGTCACTAGTGGATTCTGACGGATTACATCTCATGTCCATCGTGATGGTCCTGTTACACTGACTGATAGAGATGTGTGTGTGTGTGTGTGTGTGTGTGTGTGTGTGTGTGTGTGTGTGTGTGTGTGTGTGTGTGTGTGTGTGTGTGTGTGTGTGTGTGTGTGTGTGTGTGTGTGTGTGTGTGCGTGTGTGCGTGCGTGCGTGCTCGCGCGCGCGCATGCACGCGCGCGCGGGGGCGTGGTTACCTTGTTGCCGCTGCCCTCATGCATGCAGTGACGTAACGGTGAGTGACAGCCAAGCGGCTTACTGTAATAATGTCAGCTGTACTGCTATAGCGCCGCAAACACACGCCAACTACACGCGCACACATATATTACTGAGCTGCTGAGTGAGTTTTGCAGGTTCAACACCATCATTACGACAAGGAGAGAGAGAGAGAGAGAGAGAGAGATTTTTTTTCTCCATCGACGACGGCGTGTCAAGGTAAGAAAACTGCCTCTGTTAACTTTTTTACTTTCCTAGTCGTAGAGAGTAGAACTGTAGCTACTGTCATGTCTGTACTGAGAGACAGTCTCTCTCTCTCTCTCTCTCTCTCTCTCTCTCTCTCTCTCTCTCTCTCTCTCTCTCTCTCTCTCTCTCTCTCTCTCTCTCTCTCTCTCTCTCTCTCTCTCTCTCTCTCTCTCTCTCTCTCTCTCTCTCTCTCTCTCTCTCACACAGTACACACACACACACACACACACACACATACACCACAATCTCTCTCTCTCTCTCTCTCTCTCTTACTCCCTTACTCAACATTTCCAACAGTAACAAAAACTTTGGTGTAGGCCTACTCAACATGACTGGGTCTGGGTTCACATTCTGAAAGCCTGTGTGTGTGTGTGTGTGTGTGTGTGTGTGTGTGTGTGTGTGTGTGTGTGTGTGTGTGTGTGTGTGTGTGTGTGTGTGTGTGTGTGTGTGTGTGTGTGTGAGAGAGAGAGAGAGAGAGAGAGAGAGAGAGAGAGAGAGAGAGAGAGAGAGAGAGAGAGAGTGTCACATCGAAAATCAGTCTGGCCAGAGCCTGCTTGGCTTGTGTTTTCCTGATGTCACCTGTTACATAGCCACGTTGTTTCTGATTGGACAATTGGACAGTGTTCAAATGAATGTGAACTAGTGTTATTCTTTCCTCAAACAAACCATAGACCAGGGCTGCCCAAAAGGTAGATCGTGATCTACCAGTAGATCACACAGGCCGTGCAGGTAGATCACATGACAGTCCCCTAAAATGTATAGATCTGTAACTCTTGAGAGCGTTAAAGTTTTACCACTCTCAAGAGTTAAATTATATTTTAAACGTTTGAATTATGTAATTTCAAGAGGCCACACAATTAGGAAATGGAAAATAACTGTTATTTTGACCAACGTTTGGCCAGTTCTCTTTCCCAATTGAGGACAAAAATGTGAAAGTTCTTAGCTTTGCATGCAAGAGACTAAATTCAACATCACGAACCGTCAACTCAAACCCCAAATACTGTTTTCAAATGTCAGGAGTAGCATATACAAGAAAATCTTCCAATTCTCCCCCTCCATTTTTCATTATAAGTGCATTATTCTTAAACACTATAACAGTAAGTAACACCATCACCACTATTTCAAAGTCAAACTTTTTTGATGTGTAGATCTTGTTGAGCCGCTCATTTTGAAAGTAGCTCTCAAGTCAAAAAAGTGTGGGCACCTCTGCCATAGACCAATCCAGAATCCACCAGCAGCATTTCAACCTTCATCTGCCCCGCCTACGTGTGGGTATAGGTTCCTGGCCAGACTTATTTGCGAAGTGACATTTCAGATGTGCAGAATGCAGCAGATGAGACTGGATACCAGGCTGAAAAAGTTTAAGGAAAAGAAAAATACAAGGAACTCTGAGAAATTACAGTAGGAAATGCCGCGTAACATCATCATCATCAATTCATCATACCTGGAAGTTATGCGGAAATGCCTACTGAATGGCAAGCAAAAAACTACTTTTCTGGCTTTGATAGCTCATCCAACAGAAAAGTTCTATCTGATTGCTTTAAACGTTAAATGACGTTGAACTCACGTTGCCAAGTCACTTTGCCACTCAATTTCCCATTTACGTTATACATCCATATAACCTCTTTTCAGGTAAGAAACTGCGGGCCTGTGTGTATAACAATATAGTAACTGTATCGAAATATCAATTTTAATTTTCAAAAATCAAAGTTGTTATCGTTATGTAAACAGAAAATATCATATCGTTTTACTACTGTATCATATCAATTTGCAATGCAAAGAATCGCTATGGAATCGTTAAGCATATGTGCAATCCTGGTCTATCCACTTGTTTCACACATATTTAATGTGTATTTGCTAAATAGTTATTTGGCGAATCGATTTCAAGTCAACTCATTGAATCGTATCGTATCGTCATCATTAACCAATCTGGTCCATGTAGGGCAGTAGGGCATTGTCAACCTTGTATCGTGACACATATCGTATTGCTGTTCAAATGTATCGTTACGCCATAATATAGCCCTAGTCCATATTATGCTTATACTGGACACCCCTTTCTAGTAAAAGAAGAACCATTATAAACTGAAGCCCAGGACAAGCCGGGCGGGGATCGGACCGGGAACCTTGTTGTTTGTGAACACTCTGCTGTACCTACTGATCCACTGCCACCAGATGACAGCAGCTGGCGTTTTGATGATTAACAAACACACACACACACACACACACACACACACACACACACACACACACACACACACACACACATACACACACACACACACACACACACACACACACACACACACACACACACACACACACACACACACACACACACACACACACACACACACACACCCTCACACACACACACACAGATTATAGTCCCAGATGGCCGAGCACGGATTTGCAAACACTCACAACCAATGTAGTCTGTTTGTGTGTGTGTGTGCGTGCGTGTGAGTGTATCGCAATGTGTATTTAATCTCATACATTGTTGTCTTCATTCTCATTCTCTCCTCTTCACTCTCAGGTTGGATGTCGTCATGACAGCAGCCTGCCTGGCTCAGAGGCACTCCCGGCATCCCTGGAATGCTCCTGCGTCGTCGCCGGGACGACCCCGACTTCCTCTTCCCTCGTTTGTTTCACCAGGAAATCTGACATATCCTGGTGCCTGTTACTGGAGAGGTGTGTGGGGGTGTGGAGGGGAGGGGGGGGGGGGTTGTGTGTGTGCGTTGCAAGTTCATGATGTCATATGTCCATGTGTGTCCAGCCCTATATGGAAAGCACGTGCTAATAAAATCAATCAATCAAAAAGATCATATTAACCTCAGTCATTATTACGCTACTTTTTTATTAGCATGTAACATTCCATATACATTTCATAAGACTGGACCACACACACATGGGCATGTAACATCATCAGCTTATGACAGGAGCAGTAACTAGCAAAATTATTGTGTTTTTATGAAAGATAAATATTGCAGGTGTTTTTACTCATTTATTTTAGTTATAGAGGGCAAGGATAATGCTGGGTAGTTCAGATGTTTGTTTTTACTTAACCCATAAAGGCCCATAAACATTCAATTTTGTTTGATGCTGCTATAATATTTGAAGTTTTACAGAAAACTTATGTCAGGCCTAAATGGTTTGTACGGGATACTGTCCACTAATATAGTGGTGGTCGCACATTAAAAGTAAAATAAATCATTTCTAAAATATTAGCGCAGTGTTCGTTGATTTTTGACCCCTCTATCACATAGAACTATTTTTGGGGCGTAGTGATATGGACACAAAATACATAGTTCCATGAGATAGAGGAGACAAAAATGAACAATTTGGGATTCATTTACTTTTAATGTGCATCTCTCAGTACCTACCACACCACATAGTGAAAGGGCACTACTTCATCTTCTCCAAAATCAGACCAGAACTCTCACCACGAGACTCTGTACATAAATTAATACCACTATGTTAATGGAAAGTATTTTATCCTAGCTATCCCATTAAGGCTAGTTTGCCTCATTAACTAGGTAAGTGACGGTGTTTGGAATGTGTATGTGTGTGTTGCGTCCAGACATGCTGTAGCCTACAGAGACCACCTCACCAGCCAGTCACCATGATGGCATCAGCGGTTGCCACGGGCAACCGGAGGAAGTCCCTGACACTGAGAGGGGTCGACCCGGAGACCTGCATGATCGTCTTCAAGAACCACTGGACACAGGTTTCTGTTCCTCCCTCCCTCTGTCTGTCGGTCTCTCTCTGTCTGTCTCTCTCTCTCTCTCTCTCTCTCTCTGTCTGACATGTTGCCCCCTTAATGGTGGTGCCCTAAGCCAGTGGTTTTCAACCAGTGGTCCAGGGACCCGTAACCAGGGACCCGTAAGCGTCCATTTGGTAAATGTTCATCATGTGAATTAGCCTAAGTCTACAAAACTAGAGAATGTAGAAAATTAATGGTCGTTTTGTTCTGTAGGTTTGGCTGTGAAAAAATCTTTAGTTATCTTTAGTTTAGCTAAAATGTCATCAAATGGTGGTCTGTGGCTCAAATTCCGAATAAATAGTGGTCCCTGATATCAAGAAGGTTGAAAGCCACTGCCCTAAGTGACTGCTTATATTGCTTATGCCTAGAACTGGCCATGGCTTTTGGCAAAGTGTAGAATTCTTGAGAATTTAGTAATGCGGATGTTTAACAGTGATGTAACCCTTACAATACAGTGAAAGCAGTTGGACCCACATGGGTCCATTCGGTGAAGCTAAAACCTCCAGGGAATTGAATCAAATCTGAAACGTATTCCTAAAAGATAAACGTCTCTCTCTCTCTCAGGTAGTGAGGATCCTAGAGAAACATGAGCCGGGTCGTGGTGGGGGAGGTGTTCTGGGTTCCGTGTCGTTGGGGTTCCTGTCCGGTGGGAGCATCCGTAGCATGGGGGACCGCTGCTCGGCCCCCAGACCCGTCCCCAACATCCCCGCCGACGAGGCCAGCGCCGTGCAGAACTACGTGGAGCACATGCTCTTCCTGCTGATGGAGGAGGAGGCGGGACCAGGTAAGACAGGCGAAAAGCTACCCGAAACAACCACAAACAAACGATAACGCTTACCATAGCAGATCCTGCCCAGGGTCAGATATAAATGCCCTGACTGCCCCACCAAACATGATGGCATGCAAAACAACCTAAATTTCAAAGATATTTCAAATTAAAGTCCTTATATTTAAAATTATTTGAAACGCTATACTAACTAACTACAAGTGTTGAAGTGTGAAGTGTGAAGCCGCCCCCATAACTATTTTTGCCTGTCCCCCCAATTGGGAAATGATACATCCGGGCATGATACCTGCCTTGAGGATCAGTTGTGGAGGCTGTTCTAAATTTTAGCCTGGTATCCAGACTGATTCTCTCCCGTCCCGGAGTAGTTGAGTTCAGCGGTATTCATGCGACATATTTAACGACTTCCTTGTAAGTAGTGAATTCCAATGTTTTGTGAGATTCACAAGATGAAGTATTTTGTCCCAATAATGGAGTGTCAATCAATATATCAATTTATTTCAGACCAAGCGAATTCAAAGCAGCAAATAACGTATCTACAAGCTTGCAGCACGACGTGTGAGCGTAAACTGAGTGCAAATGACTTCCACTAGTCACGTTTTTATATGTTGCCGAGATCGTTAATATATTTAGCCTCGTTTTTAGTCACCATGGCTTGGTTTCTGTATAATTTCTGTGTAGCTTTCGTCAGTGAAAAAAGGCAGTCGCCGAACATTTCACTGACTTCGGGCATGTATGTGTTCTTACACCTCGTGATGGATGGATGGCATCCAGGCGGAGCGATGGGCCCCATCCTGGAGCTGGTGGTGGTGGAGGGTGTGATGGAGAGGCTGTTCCTGTGGAGCCTGCGGAGGCAGTTCACCGAGGAGCTGAAGGTGGAGCAGCTGAAGATGTACCAGATGCTGCTGGGTCAGGCCAGGCAGCCGCTGCTGCACCACAAGGCCGTGCTGCGCCCGCTCATGACCCTGCTGGCCTCCTGCGCCAGCGGAACCGCCCAAGCTGGGCCCAGCCCTACTGGTACGTTGGTTTAACCTGCAGAGACATCTAGGAGGAGAGTCGTTTAAGATCATCGAAACCAAACTAGTTTGTGGGTTCGAATCCTGCTGGGGACGCTGTGGGTGCTGGCAACATGTCTCCTCCTCCGCGCCATCAGTGCCCACTGCCCATACCCGAGGCGGGGTTGGCGAAAGGGCCTTTCTTTGTGGAGTTTGCATGTTCTCCCTATGTCCCCTAGGGCAATGGTTTTCAACCAGTGGTCCCGGGACCACCAGTGGTCCTTGAGTTCTATGTTGTCCCCAGCTAAATGATAGACAATTGGTTATTAAGGTGTAACTCTTTGAGACCATAAAAATGAAACAAAATGGAGCCTTGTGGACCTATTTGGTTTCATTCTTCACTCTCAAGAGTTAAAATATTCATCATCTCCCAAGTCCAAGCCCAAGTCTACTCAACTAGAGAATGTACAAGATTAAAGCTCATTTTGGTCTGTATGTTTGACTGTTTTGTTTCCCAAATACAGCCTGGACTTGTGGAGAAAAGCAAAATAAATCTTTTTTGGGGATTGTGGGGATAAAATGTCGTCAAATGGTGGTCTGTGGCTCAAATTCTGAATAAACAGTGGGCCCTGGTATCAAAATGTCATGCCCTCGTGTAATTACCCTCACATATTATCCCCGCATCCCCTAGGGTAGGTACCCTCACATGTTCTCCCCGCGTCCCCTAGGGTAGGTACCCTCACATGTTCTCCCCGCGTCCCCTAGGGTAGGTACCCTCACATGTTCTCCCCGCGCCCCCTAGGGTAGGTACCCTCACATGTTCTCCCCGCGCCCCCTAGGGTAGGTACCCTCACATGTTCTCCCTGCGCCCCCTAGGGTCATAATGACATGTTCCAGGGAGACTCCCCCGTCAGGTGTAATGTTTTTGAGTATCTCTTCATAAAGTCACTGTGACTTTGTAGAACATTTTGTAGATTTTAAGACCCAGGAATGTCTCTTAAAAGGAATGTCAGCCTGTCTGTCTGTCTTTACTTGTGGCAGATAACGCTTAACTAGGGTCAGATAACACTTAACATGATTGTTACTTATTCTGCATTGGTTCTTAAAGTGGGGTCCGGGGACCCCAGTGATCCTTGAGGCAGTTCCAGGCTGTCCCTAGCTAAATGACAGCTTGGAACTAAATGGATCTAAAATCCATGAATGAGTCTGTGCGCGTGTGCGTTTGTGCGTGTGCGTGTGTGTGTGTGTGTGTGTGTGTGTGTGTGTGTGTGTGTGTGTGTGCGCGCGCATGTGTGCGTGATTAAATTAACAAATGGAGAGTCTGATGAATCCAGTCATAATCTGGAATTAACATGCAATGTAACGCGCTGAAACACTTTGGGATGGCTTTGCAAATTTGTCTGAAAACCATCATGAAATTTGCAGAACAACTGCAATTTGCGATGATTGACATCAGCCGTTCTTTTTAAAGCTATCGTAAAATGTCTCTGACCTGAAAGTAACTAAATACTATTATACTGTACTTAAGTAGGCCAATACTATTTTCAAATGATTGTTTTTTTATACACAAGAAAACATACAATGGAGCATTCTGCATTATAGGTACTTTAGGAACTTTTAAGTCGGTACAAGAAGCCAGTCGATTGATTTTCTGTATTGAACCCAGGGCCAGATCTAGCCATGGGGATTGGGGGACAATGCGCCCCTAAATGCCCTGATTGCCCCACCAAACATGATGGCATACAAAACGACCCAAATTTCAAAGATATTTCAAATTAAAGTTCTTATAATTAAAATGATTTTAAACACGTCTACCGCGACTAACTAACTTCAGTGTCGCACCACTAAACCAACACCATCTCATCATTCAAAACAAAAAACTCTCTGAGTCAGACATTTAGCTTTATTCATGCTGCATGCCTTGTAACTTCGTTGTAACTTCAACAACAACTGATGTTATTATTGATGCTTACTTGCTTCATATAAGACCTGTATCCGAAAATGGTATGGTTGCAGCTTCATCGCCCATGGCATGAAGCGACACAGGTGATGAAGCCGCCCCCATACCATTTTCGCCTGCCCCCCCCAATTGGGAAATGTTACATCCGGGCCTGATTGAACCTATGTATATACAGTATAGTACATTTCCCACCACTGCTGTCCTCACACTGTGTGTGTCAGGTGCTGGGAGTGTGGTGGAGTCAGAGCTGGTGTTGTTGTTGAAGCAGCTGAGTGTGAGTCTGGTCAAAGACCCCTCCGTCCTGGAGCTGTTCTTCCATACCAGTGAGGACCAGGGCTCCACCAACTTCCTGCTGTTCTCCCTGCTTATCCCCTACACACACAGGTAACACACACGCACACACGCACGCACGCACACACATTAGTTCAACCCTGTTACATTTTCTAGTTCAACCCTGTTATGTTTGCTTGGTCGACACTGTTATGTTTGCTAGTTCAACCCTGTTACATTTTCTAGTTCAACCCTGTTATGTTTGCTAGTTCAACACTGTTATGTTTGCTAGTTCAACACTGTTATGTTTGCTAGTTCAACACTGTTATGTTTGCTAGTTCAACCCTGTTATGTTTGCTAGTTCAACACTGTTATGTTTGCTAGTTCAACACTGTTATGTTTGCTAGTTCAACACTGTTATGTTTGCTAGTTCAACACTGTTATGTTTGCTAGTTCAACACTGTTATGTTTGCTAGTTCAACCCTGTTATGCTTGGTAGTCCGACCCTGTTATGTGTGATAGTACAACCCTGTTATATTTGCTTGCTCAATCCTTTAAAATGTGTCCGTCCATCTGCCCGTCCATCCGTCTTCCCAGACAGGGGCTGATAGGACAGCAGGCCAGGGAGTCTCTCCTGCTCATCATGTCTCTGTCAGCCACCGAACACAGAGTGGCTCAGCATATCACTGAACACACCTACTTCTGTCCTGTGAGTACACACACACACACACACGCACGCACGCACGCACGCACACACACACACACACACACACACACACGCACACACACACACACACACACACACATCTTACTCTGCATTTTTGTCCAGCTCTGTTCTGTAATCTCATTATGGTTTTATTACATAATGTATTGCTATTGATACATGACTGACTGGTACACACGCATGCACGCAGACACGTGTGTGCATGCGCGTGCGCGTGCACGCGCACACACACACACACACACACACACACACACACACACACACACACACACACACACACACTGTACCTTGGTATTGACAGCAGTGTTGGTCAATATTACTTAGGAAAGTAACTTCATTACTTTACTCGTTACCCGTTAGACAAAGTAATATCATTACTTTACTTATTACTGGAATCGAAGAGTAATATATTACATATTATGTTATTATTACTTTCCCAAGTTCTCAACTCCCACCTTTGAAAAAATAGAGATGTACAACATAATCTGCTTAGCGAGCTCTTTTTAGAACTGAATCGGATTTATTGGAATAATAATAGTATCCAATCCACAAACTGCACCTGAAAACAAAGCCAACAAAATCCAACATGGTAAATGTCTTTCTTAGATAAAAATAATAATAATAATAAAGGGAGCAGAGAGAGGCAATGGGAACATTTTAACCTTGAATCACAAAACAGACCTGCAACTAACAAAACCAGATTTTGAAATTTGTAATATTATTACTTTTTGGAGCAAAAGTAATAATATTACAGTAATATGTAATCTAAAAGTCGTTACTGCGCAACACTGATTTAACAGTATCATTCAGAGAATAAAAATAAAAAGGATTTGTGTAGTAAAACCAGACACTTACATCTATACAACGCACATATAAACGCATATGTAAACTCACTGCACTTGCTATGCAGTGAGTAAACCTGTGTATCCCACAAAGCCTTGGTGTAGGAGGGAGTCTGAATAGCCAGGATTGCATTCCTTTAGCAGTTTTTGTAAGCGCTCAAGGCGTAGTGAACAGAGAGTATTAGAGAGACGGGTTGAAATCCCATAAGAGGGAACTTTGGGACAAAAATAGCGAAAATGGCTGATCTACAAGCTGATCTGCTATTTTCAGGGCGCAACGTAGAACTCTTTAGCTGGCGGAGGTGCAGTCAGCTGTAACGGCATGGATTTCTAGACAAATGTTTTTCAATGCTGTTTTTCAAACTGTGCTCAAGTTCAGGAGAGTTTGGGGAAAAAAGCAATTCACAGGAATGCTGCCTTCTGGTATGGCATGGAGAAGAGTGGCACGTGTACTGTATTTATTTAACCATGCGGTAAATGTTACATTTGTCATTTGTGGTCTGGTAAAGGACAGTACTGTAAATGCTCCATTCATGGTCTGATAAAGGACAGTTGTTTTACAGACCATAGTAAATGCTGCATTCACGGTCTGGAGAGGGCAGTTGTTTTATAAACGGGTAAATGGGGCAAGGGCTGAAGCCCCCTTGGATGTCTATGTGTGCACGTTCCTTAAAGTGTTCATGTACTAGTTAAGAGTCAGGTGTGTGTGTGTGTGTGTGTGTGTGTGTGTGTGTGTGTGTGTGTGTGTGTGTGTGTGTGTGTGTGTGTGTGTGTGCGCGCGCGTGTGCGCGTGCGCACACACACACACTGTCTGACCTCAATTGTGTGCAGAGGGCAGGCAGCTTAGCAACTCTATGCGTGATTGGAGCGTCAGCTAGAAGGGATTAGCATGGCAGCATATCATTGGCCCTCTGTGCTGCTGACTAATGACTGCGTACTGTTTGACTGTTTACTTTTATCGCCGTTTGTGTCTCTCTCTCTTTCTGGGGACCACCGGTGGTCCGTGAGGGGTTTCCAGGCAGTCCCCACCTGGCAACCAAATGGACCCCTTATAGATCTTTTGACCATTTGGTTCCTACAGTAACTACAAAACAAAACTTTAGTTTTGGGGTCTGAGAGACTAAAATCAGTACAAATGGTGGTCCTCCTCCATGGCTAAAATGCTGAAAAAATAGTGGGCCCTGGACTGGTATTATCGACATAGTGGAAAACCTGCTCTAAAGGTCAAGTCGGTAATCTGAAGTGGAATTTCATTCTCATTCCTTTAAGCCTGAAAAATGCTGTTTGTGTGCACGTGTGCATGCATGCGTGCGTGTGTGTGTGTGTGTGCGCGTGCGTGCGTGCGTGCGTGTGTGTGCGTGTGCGTGCGTGCGTGTTGCCTTAGATATATTTAAGAATGCTAACATTGTGTCTATGGGGCTTTTCAAAGGAATAGTTCAGATTCTTTGAAGCTGTATGAAATATACCGTCCACTAATATAGCGGTGTTAACTGTATTAATTGATGTCGAGAGTCTTGTGAAGGTCAAAAGTCCGAAAACATTCATGTGAAAAAATTACAACAAAATAAAATAAAATGAAGCAACTATTCCAATTCATAGCCATGTTGATAGTGTTTGTTATAAACCAACACTTGTGACTATTTTTTTTACTTAGGCTGCCATAGAGCCTACTGTACTGTGAATTATGTCAGAGACTCTGCCTTGAACCATCTATAGCCTTTATACTGTATATGTGTATGTGTGTTGCAGGTTCTTGCCACAGGTCTCAGTGGACTGTACTCGTCTCTGCCAGCGAAGCTGCAGGTCTACAGTGAGGACTGGTTCAGGCTGGAGCCAGAGGACTGGATGCAGGTGCACTACATAGCATCCTCGACACCCAGGCTTTCATTTTCGTCCGCCTTGCGCGAAAACGGAAAGCCTGGACTAACCTGCTACACGAAGTGGCCTTGAGGGGGGAGTCAACCTTCCGGGGTGGGCGTCGCTCTAAATGATGTGACGTAGAACAGCAGTGGACGGGCGCGGGAGGGGCCGGGGATGACGACACGTTAGTGAGATCAAATCAGATCAGCTCGATCTGCCGTGTGGATCCCACGGCACCCCGCCCCCCCAAGGCCAAAATCATTGAGGGCTAGACCAGGCTAACTACATCAGGGGTTTTCAACCTTTTTGACACCAGGGACCACCATTTATTCAGCATTTGAGCCACGGACCACCGTTTGATTGCATTTTGCACCCTAAAGCAAACAAAACAGTGTAGACTTCTTAATCAAGCGGTGCTAATTCAGATGGTGAATATTTTAACTCTGGAGAGTGTGAAAATGAAACCAAATGGACCTGCAAGGGTCCATTTGGTTTCATTTTTACATTCTCAAGAGTTACATCTGGTTAACCAACTTGGGGACCACCTGGAATCCTCTCATGGACCACTGGTGGTCCCCGGACCACCTGTTGAAAACCCTTGCACTACATGGCACTGCTGGAGACTGCTGCGCTGTGGTTGGTTAAACGCCACCTCACCCCCCACAACCCCCTGTCCACACACACACACACTAGCACCGCCTTGTCACCAGCAGGGCGAGAAGAGTTTGTTGGCTATTTTTCAAGCGCTAAAGCATAACATAATCACCCAAAGGGATTCCCCTGACAAATTTGTGTTTGTGAATAGATGAATAACAAAATGTTTTGTGTGTTTGATCAACAGGTGCCTGCTCTGGTCGACTTCCTGAACTCCCTGGACTTCTGCAATACTGTTATCAAGGTGCGCACGCATCAAAGCACATTCATGTACGCACGCACACACAAATGAAGTTTATTATTTGGATTCATTTACTTTTTACATGCTTCTTCCAGGAGACGGTTACTTCTGGGTTGAATTTACACAGAGTGTTGAACGTGTAGTTTTGGCCACCGCATACAGGGTATGTCCAGCATCTCTCTCTCTCTCTCTCTCTCTCTCTAACTCTCTCTCTCTCAGGTGGCCCATCCATCCATCAGGTCTCAGTTGTTAGGTTACATCTACAATGGCTTCCTGGTTCCTGTACTGGCTCCAGCTCTGCACAAGGTAACAACGCCTGTCCCTATTGGCCGATTCGCCATGCAGATATCCTGTATGGCCGATGGCAGATTAGTCCCTGCGTAGCTACAGTATAGGCTTGGAGAAATTGGAAATGGACCTAATTTAAAGCGGAATTCCACCCACTTTTAACATTTTATCTCTAAGCTATATATTAATGACTTGGTAAAAGGTTGAAAAGTTGTGGAATTTGCCTTTTAAAAAGAAATAAATCACATATGTGTGAAGTGAGAGGTGGACGCCTTCATTGTCTGGCGCAGTCATATGTCCTCACATCACATTGATTGAGGATGCACATTGTGTCTGATCGGAATGAGATGTGAAATGTGATGATGATAAAAGTGTCCCACAATTCACACAATCCTCAATACATAATTATGTACATTGCTCAGCTGAGTCAATCATCGCTATGGGGTACAGAAAAACACACAAAGCTGGTCATAGGAGGGACAGGCTAGCACCCCTCAAAACCATACAGTATTTGCGTGTGTGTGTGTGTGCGTGCGTGTGTGCGTGCGTGTGTGTGTGTGTGTGTGTGTGTGTGTGTGTGTATATGTGTGTGTGTGTGTGTGTGTGTGTGTGTGTGTGTGTGTGTGTGTGTGTGTGTGTGTGTGTGTGTGTGCAGGTGACAGTAGAGGAGGTGATGACATCCACAGCGTATCTGGAGCTGTTTGTGCGCTGCGTGTCGGAGCCCGCCCTGCTGCACGCCTTCCTCTCCTTCGTCCTCGTGCACACGCACGACAACGTGCACATCCTGGACACGCTGGTCAGCCGGGTCAACACGCCCTTCCAGGTGACGCACACACACACACACACACACGCACACACACACACGCACGCACACACACACGCAAATATGGTTTTGAGGGGTGCTAGCCCGTCCCTCCTATGACCAGCTTATGACCAGATTTAGTGCTAGATTATTAAAACAAATCAAATTATTATATTTCACTGCGTGGATGTTAATCTTCAGAACTTCAGACTGACCCATGTGTGTGTGTGCGTGTGTGTGTGTGTGTGTGTGTGTGTGTGTGTGTGTGTGTGTGTGTGTGTGTGTGTGTGCTTGCAGCTGGGTACGGTGTCTCTGTCTCTCTTCAGCACTCTGATTGGTCTGTTCTGTGAAGACGTGGTCCTACAGCTGGTCCTCAGGTCAGTGTCCACGTCAGGGTTCATTTTAAAATGACTGAGGAAAAAAAAGCTTGACTACCTTTTTGTGGTGACAAAAACGAAACGAAATCTAAGTGAAAACTAAAGGTATGGCAACTAAAACTGAGACTAAATCTATTGACAGTTTTGTCAAATAAAAAAATAGACTGAAATATTAGGAAGGGAGTTCAAGGGACTAGTGGACACGATTTCCAATATAAGTTGTTTTACAATTGGTTACATGCTGGAAATCAGATCTACAAGCTCACTACTGAAGCTTCTGCTTGGAATGGATATCAATCTAGTTTGATATGTCACTTACTTGCTACTCAAAGCATATTTAGGGGAAAAAGCCTAATGTGCAATGTTAGTGGACATACTGTATTGGCTGGTATTCTCCATCGCTGTGGTGTAGCCAGGTATGGTGTAAGTCTTCTCATTGGCTGCAGGGCAGCAAATCAGGTGTGGGGCCATGCTCATTGGCTGCATGGCAGCAAATCAAGTCTGTGTATAGGCCAAAAGCCTATACCACCAGGCCTGGGCCTGGGCCTACCAAATAATTATCCATAATAATTAAAACCAGTCATCAAGAGCTTCAACTCATGATGAACAAGCCGGGGAGTACAGTAACAGTTTTTAATTGGGGGAGTCAGGTGATTTCTGGACCTTTTGAATTGCAGGTTTTAATTATTCTGGGTAATTATTTGGTAAGCTCAGGCCCAGGGCTGGTGGTATAGGCTTTCGGCCTACACACAAGGCCCGAGACCTGATTTGCTGCCATGCAGCCAATGAGAAGACTTACACCATACCTGCTACACCACAGCGATGGAGAATACCAGCCAAGGTCATTTTCAAACCTTTCCCTTCAGACAATTCCAGGCATTATTTTCTGTTATTCAGAACATATTCAAGATACAAAATCAGCTTGGGTTTGGACTAAATCTCAGAGTTAATTTAACTTTGATTTTCCAATAAAATCCATGCCCCGTAGCCTAGTTCATGTCAATTCATTAGTCATTGGCAAGAAAGAAATCGTTTGTGAACCGGTGATTGTTTTGTGTTTGTGTGTGTACACAACATGTGTGTGTGTGTGTGTGTGTGTGTGTGTGTGTGTGTGTGTGTGTGTGTGTGTGTGTGTGTGTGTGTGTGTGTGTGTGTGTGTGTGTGTGTGTGTGTGTGTGTGTGTGTGTGTGTGTAGGTATCTGATCCCATGTGATCATCTGGGCGTGGACCAGCGCTCCTCTCTGTCTCAGACAGACATGTACTCCTCCTGTGCCTCCTCTCTGCTCCGCCTCATGCCTTCATGGTGTCCACACACACACTCACACCGCCAGCACATACACTGGCCCAGAGGAGCAGGTGATCACACACAAGTTGATACAAAATGACACAAATTGACACAAAAGATATTTCAAATTAAAGTGCTTATATTTAAAGTTCCCCTCAATCAGGAAATTGGGGGAAATTCTGTCTCTTTGTCACTCTATGTATCTCTCTCTCTCTCAGATACAGACAGTGTGGGTTTCAGTCAAGGTTGTGAGTTTCCCATGGACGTCAACTACCTCCATTATCTCTGGGACGCAAGGCTGGCCGTATCCACTGCTAGCAGGTTAGCATGGACTCATTACAATAGTTTGAAGATAGTTCTGGGGGCACGGTGGTACAGTGCTGTCACCTCACAGCTTTAAGTAAAGGTTGTGAAGAGTATTTTTTCTTTTTTGTTTTTTCAGGGCGTGTCTCACGTGGTCTGCCCCGTACGACGGCGTCTCCCCGCCACCACTACCGTCGTCTGGGGGCGGGGACGAGGACGAGAGAGGAGGAGACGAGGACGCCAGAGAGGAGACGAGGAGGAGAGCACAGAGCCCTCCCTCCACCCCCTCCTCCCTCTGCTCGGCAGGCACGTGCCCACATAGACACCCTTTAAAAAAATCACACCCCGCATGAAATGAGGGGCGCTCTTATCATTATACTGTACACATCATCTCATAATCCTGGTCTCTAGACTGCCTCCCCCTGGTCAGCCGGGGCGCCTGATGGAGGGGACAGGAACTGGTTGGAATAACGCGCTCCTTCCATGCGCTACGTCCAACCAGGGAAACCCCCCCCCCCCCGTCAGGTGAAAAGAAGGCAGCTTGGACTCCTCATGCATTGAAGGAGGTATGAGGACAGTCCGCTGCTCTCAAGGTTGTCAGAGGTAGTGTAGTGCCCAGGATGACATTAGATATTTGACACACAGGGGTGAAAAATGGCTTACAAAATTATAGGCATTTCTTCTTTTTTTAATGCAGCATTTTTATATATAAAAAACAAACCAAATGGATCCATTTGGTTTCATGTGTACACTCTCAAGTGTTAAAATATTCACCACCTGAATTAGTCTACACAACTACAGTAGAGAATGTAAAAGATTAAGTCATTTTCATCTGTATGTTTGACTGTTTTGTTTCCCAAATCCAGCCTGGAATTGTGTACAAAAGCAAAATAAATCTTTAGTTTTGGGGTCTGTGGAGCTAAAAATGTCATCAAATGGTGGCCCGTGGCTGAAATGCTGAATAAATGGTGGGCCCAGGTGTCAAAAAGGTTGAAAACCACTGATATATCGGATATCGATTTCCGGCCAAGTCTCATCGGTACATTCCTTGTTAGAGAATTTCAGCATCTAACATTCTTTCCGCCCCTCCCTCCTCTGCTCAGGATCCGTTGCCGGGGGCGACCGGCGGCAGAAGGAGGAGGGGGAGGAGCTAGAGTGGGAGGACGACATGCTGGCCGCCGTCGATGAGCCGCCCGCCGGTCTCCTCGGCGCCCCGCCGCCCCCGCCCCCCAGCCATATCCAGGCCATGCGCCGCAGCGCCGCCCTGCTGGTCAGCGGCTACAGCGCCTACAGCGAGGACACCGACTTCCTGTCAGACCGTGCCTCCACCTGCGACCTGGTCTCCACCCGCGACCAGCAGCAGTACGCAGCTCGTCCCGACGAAGCGGCCATTTTAAATGAACACCGCGGCGCGGGTGGGAACTGTCAACGTACCGCAGCGTCAAGTAGTCAGCGGTCGCCACGGACGACAACGTCAGTGCTAGAGGCCGTCAGCAGCATCATGTCGACGAGAAGGAGAGAGGAAAGGAGGCGAGGGGACGAGAACGGAGAGAGTCGTTGTCCCGCGAATGGGGCGGCCGATAGACGCGCCGAACGCGAGACGTCGTCGCGTGACACTTCTTCTATCGTCGAGACGAACGGTGTGGACTCGCCGCCCCCTGGCGACGACTTCCTGTCCCAGTACCGGACGCTCATGCTGTCGCTGGGGGTGGAGCCGGAGGAAGAAGAAGGCGATGCCACTGCCAACGGCGTCGGCATGGCGGACTTTTGCAGGCGAGTGCGAGCGCTCATGGAGAGACAGGAGGAAGAGGAAGACGGGCTAGGGCAGGAAGTGGACTTTTGCGACGGATGGGAAGGGGAGGAGCCGAGAGGAGGAGAAGAGGGAGGGAGTGGAGGAGAGGAGAGGAGGAGAGGGAGCAAGGAGGAAGGAGGAGTTCCATTTACAGGTTGGTTGGGTTTGCCTCGCGCAAAAACACACACGACCCTATGATAAATAGGATCTTATGGGCAGGCATTATAAACATCATCGTCCGACATTTTTTACCGCTTTTGGTTACATGCTAGTAGCGCTCGTCGGCTGTGTTTTTTTATTGGTTGATGCTGACTTAGCCCTTCTCAAAACCTCACCCTTTAGGGAGGAGTTTAGTCACTGTCCAATGCCATTCCAGATAGTTTAGCTACATTTTCTAATTGTGTAGATTGTGTAAGATGTTTAAACATAATTAAACTCTTGAGAGTGAAATGAAAACATCCATTTGATCGCATTTTACGATCTCAAAGTTGCAGATCTATAAGGGCCCATTTGGTTACCAATGGTCCATCATTTGGCTGTGTTTTTGGCACCACAAATAATAAATAAGTAGCCTAAAAATGCCCTCCTGGGAAAGCCTAAAATCACTTATGACTTGTAGAGTACTTTTCCCCCCACCAGGCCCGTTCCTCAGTGTGCTCCTGTCTCGCCTGGAGAACCTGTTGGAGAACTCCATCTCAGTCAACCTGCTGCTCACAGGCCTGCTGGCTCAGTTGGCGTCGTACCCGCAGCCTCTGCTCAAAGGCTTCCTGCTGGACACGCGGTGCCAGCCCAATGTGCACACGCTGTACCAGGTAAACACGCACGCAATGCAAGTAAAAACTCTGGCTTTCCAAATGTTTTTGAGTGTGTGGAATTCTACAAGATCTCAAAAAAACAACACAAAACTTTGTTGAATTGTTAAATGGGGACTCGTCCGGGATGTAGATCTCCAGACCCTTACCAATATTACAACGTAGCTGGTTTCTAATCTCGCCATATTTAATACATAATTAACTGTTTTTGCAGGTGCTGCGGTCAGTGCGTGTGCAGATAGAACAGTATGTGTCCAGCAGACCAGAATGGCCAGCTGTCATCACCCAAGCATGGAGGTTCCTATTAGCTAAAGACCAGCACATGAAGATCAGAGGTACACACATGCACATGTGAGGGTACCTCAGGGGCGGATCTAGGCATGGACATGGGCCGGCAGTGCCCCCCAAAATACCCAGTCTGCCCCCCCAAACACGATGCCATGCAAAACAACCCTATATATTTCAAATTAAAGTGCTTATATTTAAAATGATTTGAAACACTACTACTGCTACTAACTAGCCTACAATTTTGGCACCACTAAACCAACAGCATTTCATCATTGAAAACAGAAAACTCTCTGAGTCAGACCTTTAGCTTTATGCATGCTGCGTGTCTGTTGCAACTGATGTTATTATTGATGCTTTACTTGACTAATAAAAGTCCTGTAACCGAAAATGGTATGGGTGCAGCTTCATCGCGATGAAGCCGCCCCCATACCATTTTCTCTTGCCCCTCCAACATGTTGTCTTGCCCCCCCCCCCCCCCCCCCCCCCCTAAATGGGACACGTTACATCCGCCCCTGGGGTACCAACACTAGCTCTTCAACTTTTTATAACTCGCCCATTCTCTCTGTCTCTGTCTCTCTGTCTCTCTCTCAGAGCTGCTCCAGTCACCCCCGGGTGACGGCTCCTCAACTGCGGAGCATCACAACTCTAGGACGTTGGCGGGGGACGCCTCCGTCTTGCCCCCCCGCCTGCCCCCCTGCCCGCCCATCCCGCCCCAGGCTCGGAGCAGAGTGTTCGCCGTCATCCTGTACGCCGAGTTCCTGAAAGAGCTGGCGGCCATCGCTCAGGAGCACAGCGTAGCGGCGCCACCGCTGCCAGCTTTGGCCTGATCAGGCTTTATCAGCCATGGTTAGAACATAAAGAAAGATATCCTTATTTTAGGACAGGGGTTTTCAACATTTTTGATACCAGGGACCACCATTTGATGACATTTTAGCCCCACAGACAACCAAACTAAAGATATCTTTTCTCCACAATTCCAGGCTGGATTTTGGAAACAAAACAGGCAAACATACAGAACAAAATGAATGAAAATAATATATATAATAATACAAAATTTAAAAAAAATCTTATATGAAGTCCACCAAATAGCAGAATAATGTGGCAGACTAGAAAAGCAGACTCCCCACTCAATTGTGCACTTGGGCAACTCCACAGCAAATTCCACAACATTTTATTTACCTGCCATACTGTGAACCCCTTACCCTTGCGTCCGATCACTGGTTATACTGGTATATTTACCAATACTGAATGGTCTGATGATGACAACTGAGGGCCAATACTGATGCGTTTCCGATACAGTATTGCTGATACCGATACGAACCGATATGATAAAAAAGGGCCGATCCGATACTTTTTCCAATACCGATACAGTATCGGGACATCCCTAAAAGTAACCCTAACCCTTATATGTTACTCTTGAGTCCAAGTAATAAGTAATGTATTACTTATTACTAAATATTGGCCAAAATACTTGTTGCCAACTTGTCATGGCACCCATCTGTCTGTGTCCCTTTTGTTCCCATATTGTATATGGAGATATCTGTATCTGTCTGTGTCTGAGGAGTGCTTTAAACTGACTGAAAAGTTGTTAAGTAATCAATTGTCAGGTAATACAACCGTACATGTATGCAGAGAGGTGGTGTATGCTATTTATAGTTAGATTTGAGACGTCCTTGATTGGTTCTATAGTTATTTTTGCCAAATATTGACCTACAACAAACTGTGCTGCTGTGTAAAATGCAAAATAACTTTCATATGACCAATAAACCTTTCAGCATGCCCCGCCCTCTCCCCAGTGTCCACCCAAGGCTAGGACTAATTCATTCCAATGTAAATATCATGGACATTAAATACTGGTTCATTTCTTAAACCAGACCTTAACAATTTCTTCCAAATGTATCAACAAGGCCTGTCCTATGCAGTGGAAAAATGTGTTTGTGACATTTATTTATTTTTTAAAACGATGTTTCATCATATAGAAAAGCTATTGGTGGAGAGGTTTGTCTATATGTTATGTTTAGCTGTGATTGGACCATGGCAGTTTGGGGAGGGGCTTACTGAAAGGTCTATTACTCATCCAGTGCTGAAATGGAGGATGTACACTTCCGTTGGTTACAGATCAGGATATGGAAATTTTGGCCCAAAGTCTGAGTCGCGACGCACTGAGACTTTAAGATCAACTGTTTGCTTTCCAACTGCAAGAGATTTAGATGTAGATGGAAACGCCGTCTACACACCGCAATTAATTCAGGTCTGTTCCTCTGCACATCATAAGGGTTTAAGCCCCATTCAAGATGGCAAGCCCTTTTGGTGTTTGGTGTTTCTTCCAGAAGAGGCGCTGTGATGTCACTGCTTTTGACGGGTTGCACTGCAGAGCTCTATACTTTAGGTGTTGAAAAATAGCATATTTATGTTTATATACTGTATCTGCTATTTTTTAAAAGATCTTGATAATTTGACACAAATCTTTGTATATATTATTTTTTCAAAGTAAATCTTTGCAACTCAAGTCTTTTCACGGGGGTTCCTGGAACAATATATTTCCAATGGCCATGGGAGTCAGCGGCCAAATATAATTTATGGGGTTCTTGACATGAAATAGTTTCAGAACCACTGACATAGAATATTTAACATGAGGCTTTTTCTGTCAGGATTTGGAGGACATTTTGTAAAATCTGGTCTCTCAGTTCTAAATGCGGTCGCTTGAAGATTTCTGTTTTGGGCTGTCACCATATACAGTAGAATGATTATCAAGCCATAAGCCCAACAGTGGCCTTGTCAGCCATTTGCATTAAAGGGGTATTCCAAACCTTAGAGATGTTGTGTGGACATGGAAAATATCCCCCCATTCTCTGTTTCCTATAAATGGAGGGTGAAACACATCTTGATAACATCATCAAAATGTGTTTCGCCATGTTAATGATTTTTTCGCTCAGCCCCTTTATTCTGAGAGTGCACAAATGGAACCAAAAGGACTTTGGTTCCATTTGTATTCTCTGGAATTTCCCTTTAATTTCCCTTTAATGTGTATTTTATAATGCAGTATCATTCATACAGTGCACTGGAAAATCAACGTATTATTTATATTAATTATTTATAATGTGTATATATTGTAAACACAACACAATTATTTTTTAATAATTTAACTTAACTCTAATATATTACTTTGCGTCAGTGTTCTGTGTTTAAAAGACTGGTCCATGTTTTGTATTTAAAAGGATCCCTGTCTAATAAGATAAACATTGCTTAAAGCATTATACTATCCCTATATAACTGAAATAAACAAATAAAAACACCAATGGCATCTTATTTCTTTCATAAATAGAGAATATTTCACTCAACAGGAACTGCTCCTGGTGCAGGATGATGATGTCACGTGTGATCTAGCTCTGTAGAATATATGGATGAACATGCTCTGTGACATCATCATCCTGCGACCGGAGCACCTCCTATAGAGTGAAAGATTCTCTATTTATGAAAGAAATAAAGTATTGAAGGTGTTTTTATCTGCATGTTTTAGTTATAGAAGGCAAGTATAGTGTTTTAAGGCATATATGTCTTATTAGGCAGGGATCCTTTTAACAGAATAAATTGTAGGTTTGAAATTACATATCCATATAGCTATATATATGGCTTTCGTACTGTTGGCCGATACAGTACATAAAGAGTACATAAAGTTTGTTTTATTGTGTTAAATTCCATCAAATGTTCTGTTTTTGTTGTTTTTCAATAAGTCACCCTAAATCAAAGTTTCCTTCAGACATCCTTGTGTCAGTCACATCTCGAATAAACTGCCTTTGAAAGATGTTTTGTTTGTGGAGACGCATTATGAGGAATGATGGCAGAAGAACAAATGATGCATCCATTTTAAACACCTTTTTTCCCAGTTTAATGGATAGTATACAGTAGTGAAAGAAAACCTCCATGATCTCGTTAGACACATGTAGTATCTGCTAATGAACACTAGGTGGCTGTCCATGGCCAGCTTTAGCTTTAAATAAGCGCGCACGCATACACACGCGCGCGCGTGCTCCTAGTGCAGTGAAATGTTCCTTTATCTGCTCTTGCAGCCAATCAGGGCGTCGGGGCTACACCGAAACCGATGACCTGTTGAAATCTGTTCTCGTGTCTTCGAGGGTCTGGGGCATATATATCTATGGTCTGGGGAGTAATTAATTTCAGGAGGTTATTGACTTATTTTTCTGACCGTCCCCCGTTACCTCGTTACCACCTATGATTTTCTGCTTTTACAAAGTGAACATCTGTACGTTTCTAAAGGATGAAATGAACATGGTGGACCAAGTAGAGATGCTGTCCCCCAATCACAGTTAACAGCCTTTGTTTTGAGTAGCGCTGCTTGAAATGTTCTGTAATTCTACACACAATAATTTCCAGGACACACAATTATCCAGGTCACCGGTTTCTCCGCAACGCGACAAAGCGGCGCCCCGCCCCCTCCCGGAAGAGGAAACTGAGGGCGCATTTATTTTGCCATATAAGGACAGCCCCGCGCATGCGCGCTGGCCCCGTTTTTGTTTGAAGTGAAGCAAGCAGAAGAAAGAAAGGAAAGCCCACCAGCACAAACTCATTCAACACTCAAAAGTGTGTTTGGGCATTTCGTTTAAAGCTCGCTTCGTATCTTTTATCTTCATTTACTAACCCTGATGCGTCCATGAGCGGCCAGCACTATGCTGGGACAGCACCACCACCACCATCACCATGACAACAACAGGACGCAGCAGCTGCTGAGCTACGTGCAGGACTACCTGGAGTGCGTGGAGAGTCTTCCTCTGGACATCCAGAGAAATGTGTCCCTGCTCAGGGAGATCGACTCCAAATACCAAGGTACGTACGTTCCTATGTGTAGATACACGCACAGTACAGGGACGTGCGCACATAAAGGGGCTTGCTTCAGCTACCCACACCCACCCCTCATCCCCTTAATAATACCAAGGCATATCTACAAATGAACCTTTATTTATGTGTTTAAAAAGTGAACAGTAGCCTGCCTAGCTGTGTTTGGTACGTTAAGTAGTGGAGCATCTTGTCTCTGGATATATTGTAGGTATTTAAAGAAAGCGTGTCCTGCTTAGGGAGATTGGCTCCATAATGCCACTGCAAATTAATGTTTATTATGTATAAGAACATGAAAGTAGGCTAGCTGTGTGTTTAGTATGCGAGTGAGTGGAGTTGTAGTTCTCTGTCTCTCTGGATATACAAAGAAATGTGTCCATAATTTCCCTGGGCTGTTCAGATGATTTTCAGTTCGCTTACAGGAGTGATGGGGTTATAGACTAGAGAGGATGTAGTTTTGGCCTTGGGACTAATTCCTTTTGACACACTTGGACAATGCACGCCTTTTCATAGATTTCAGCTCCTCATTTAATACTATACAGCCTATCCCTGCTGGATAAGGACAGGGATTTAGCTGACTAGTCGTGTAATGACAGCCACGTAGTTCTAAATGTCAAGAAGACACAGGAGATGGTATTTGACCCCAAGAGTATTGGTGATTGACCACAGGCCTGTGGTCATTCATGACTCAACCATCCCTCAGGTTGCCTCAGTACTTGGACATCTCGATTGATGATTGACTAACTTGGAAGTGGAACACACATCAAAGTGCATTAGGTTTAATAAATTGTTTCTGGGTCGTTTCAGGGTCAACTAAAATGTTGAATGAGTCTCTGAAACGCAACTGAATGTAAGAGGTCAGATTTTTCACACTGTGTAATGTTATCTCCCTCTGTTTTGTATTTTGTCTGTCATCTTATGTTTTACGTGTGGCCAGTGAAGCGGTGAAAGCCCAAGACACATTTTCCATGTGGACAATAAAGTTGACCATGAACATTGTCCACTCTTCCCATGAGACTGCATGGTTGTCTCACTGTACTCGTCTAGGCTTGGTCTGGTCAAGCGCTATAAGTGCTGAGGTGATGCCCGGGAGTGAGTCTGCAGTACTGATCGTTGCATGGTCTGGGACGTGTGGAGCGTTGTCCCAGATGTTTTAGGGGAAGTCTCATGAACCTGGAACACACCATTTTGCATTGAACAGATTTGTTTAGCTACACCACATCTCCAGTAGTTCAGATCAGGGGTTTTCAACCTTTTTGATACTGGGGCGGGCCCACTATTTATATTTCATTTTAGCCACAGACCACCATTTGATCTTGGGCTCTGTCTCTCTGACTCCAAAACTAAGTATTTTCAAGTTTTGGTCCACAATTTAGGAGAGTAACTGGCAAAACGTTGGTCAAAATATCAATTCTACTACATTTTCTAATTGTGTACATTCTTGAAAATTAAGTTCAGATCCTTAAATATAATTTAACTCTTGAGAGCGTAAAATGATACAGGTCCATTTGGTACCATTTTACGATTTCAAGAGTTACAGTTCTGCAAGAGTCCATTTGGTTACCAAATGTCCATCAATTAGCTGGGGACCACCTGGAATCCTCTCAGGGACCACTGGTTGAAAACCACTGGTTCAGATAGATCAGAGCTTGCAGATCTGTTTATTTTCGCTATTTTTGGGGGGTCGAAAAGTGCCCTCTTACGTGATTTCATCCCCTGCCTCTCTAACACTAAGGAATGGATGGAGTGCTACTTTGCTCATCATGCCTGTTCCTGTGTTCGTTTCCTCCCAGAGGTCCTCAAGGAGGTGGATGACGTGTACCAGCGGTACCGCGGCGAGCAGGATGCCTCCCAGAGGAAGCGGCTCCAGCTGCAGCTGCAGCGCGCCCTCATCGCCAGCCAGGAGCTGGGAGACGAGAAGATCGGCGTGGTGACGCAGATGACGGAGCTGGTAGAGAACCGCTCGCGCCAGATGGACCTGCACGCGCTGCAGGGTCTCCAGGTATAGTAGTACAACCTGCAGGGAGGGGAATGGATGGCGGGAGACGCGGTAGTGATCTTTTGGTGGGGTTAGGGCTTTAATAGTCTACTAGTAAAGACTTACTTCTACTAGTAGGGCGGTGTTACATTCTGTACACTATGCCTAGCCTCATTTACAGTAAACTATACCTAAACCAGAGCCATCTAGAGACTGAGTTCTGACATCTCCATTCAATTTATGGGGCCAGTCTAATGCCGGCCTATATGGCATCTCGTGCTACTGGGGAAGGGAGACTGTGACAAACTCTTCACCACAGTGAAGTCTAATGGAATCCAGCGGCCAAACGCATAAAGAAAAATCATGTATTAATAATGACTATGGGCTTAATAATCGATGCAAACAAATGAAAGAAAAAACGTCATAGGTTATTTTATAATAGCTGAAAATGGTTCTTATGTTGTATCAAGGTGCTCTGACTCGCGTGACCAGGCTACTTCCTGTACCCCCATAGTGATGCTCTATCTCTATCATCAACTCTATCTTGATGGTTCTGACCTAAATCTAACCCTACCCTGTAAAACAAACCTAGCCTTAGCAACCATCGACTCCCAGGCTCCACAAAAAAAGCCTCCCGTGGTGTCTTTTTTTGGATCGTTCTTCTGAAATTCCTTTTTTTTTGTTTGCCTAGTCTTAGTCGGCTAAATATCAAAACCCTAGTCAACTTAGTCTTTAGTCTGAGTCGACAAAAACAACACTGCAAAGGACATTTTCGGCAACTAAATCAACCTCAGATTTGGTCGACTAAATTCCCATGACATCAAAATAATAAAACCTCAAACACTACAAGATTTCGGGTGGCTATGAAATGTGACTAAAACCAAACCAAAGACTAGAACTAAAATTGTAACGACACTGTAATAATTGTCCCTCCGTTACGTCCCAGGAGCCCGGTGTGGGCGGTGGCGACACCCCGGACCGGCCCACCTCCACCTCCACGGACCGGCGCTCTGCCAGCGGCCACCCCGACGCCTCCTCGTCGTCCGGCACCGCGGAGCAGCAGCGCTCCTCCTCCCGCCGGCCCCGCCGCCAGCAGCGCACCAGCGAGAGCCGCGACTCCTTCTCCTTGGCCGGTCCCAACGGGGGGGCTGACGAACCCGCCTCCGAGGACCCGGTGGGCACGTCGGGTAAGCCAACATATACCTAAGTCCATTTTTTATCATTATTATCATTATTATTTAGTCGGGCAGGACATATTAACATTTACTTACAGTCACTCAATGTTAAAGGGGTATTTCACTTTTTTGTCATTTTATGGTCTACTCAGTCTCTTGTGAACACCCCAGGTGTGATTGCGTCACAGCTGTGTCTCCAGCACTCCAGTTCAATGAAAAACAAAACAACTGTTGTGAGCTAGGAAGCTAGGCTATGGCTTAGCACTGCACTGTGGTCCCCCAACTTGTCCATGTCTGTCAAGGACCTGCACATTTACCAAATGAACACTTATCATGCATGTGGACCCCAATTTGAAAAGACATTCCAGGGGGATCCCCATAAGAGAGGATTTATATGGCTCTGGCAGTGATTTTCATCATTTTAGGAGTGTTCTAACTGCTCGTTCGTGAATAAGGCTCACTGAATACACTTGGTGATGTCACCACCCACTTCACTCACCCAACGCACTCGCGGTGTGGATTTCTGAACAAGCCCTTTATGACAAAAGCATTCAATATTTTTTTCTACTGACTGATATTGTCCTCTTAACATGAGGGACAATATTTCTGAACAAGCCCTTTATGACAAAAACATTCAATATATTTTTTTTTCTACTGACTGATATTGTCCTCTTAACATGAGGACACTGGGGCGGAGGACACCGGGGCTTACTGCAAGGTCTATTATCTGAATTGTGAACTGTGATTCTTCAGGCCTGGCGTCTGGAGGCGGCGGCGGCTCGTCCTCATCGGCCCACCAGTCCCGCGGCGGTGACAGCAGCAAGAAGTCCAAGTCGTCGTCCAGCAGCAGCAAGAAGAAGAAGCGCAAGTCGGCCAAGCAGGAGCGCAACTCGGCCGCCGACGCCGCCTCGGCCTCGCCGCCGGTGGACCTGGCGGCGGTGGACCCGGACGAGCCCACGTACTGCCTGTGCGAGCAGGTGTCGTACGGCGAGATGATCGGCTGCGACAACGAGCGCTGCCCCATCGAGTGGTTCCACTTCTCGTGCGTGGGCCTCACCTACAAGCCCAAGGGCCGCTGGTTCTGCCCGCGCTGCCGCGGCGACAACGAGAAGACCATGGACAAGAGCCTGGTGGACAAGCAGGGCCGCAAGGAGCGCCGCTCCAGGTAGTCCCCCTCCTGGGACAGCATACAGTATATACGGGTCTCGGATGTATCCGGAAACCGGCGGCTACTCTGAACAAGAGGTTGTTTTAAAGACCTAATCTGATTGGTTGTGTTGACTCTCGCACTTCCCCTTTCACTTCCGCAGTGTATCAGCTGTAAACAGTGCACCACGCCCCCACCTTTTCAGACAGCTGAACCACTGCTGAACCAAAAGTGAAAATGTGAGTGTCAACACACTATTGACGTGGTGGAGAGACAACATAGTGTATAGCCAAAAAATGCATTTCAGAGCGATGGAAATAGGTGAATTTGAACAACATCCCATAGCCCCATTCTAAGCTTGTTTTGGGGTAGGAGGAACAGGTGTTTTTTGGTTTGTTTGTTTGTTTCCCCCCACAAAATAAGAACTGGAGCACTTTTTAGGAAATGAATCAACGGCAAATAAAGGTAAGAAAGGCCTTCAGGGGTGGAATTCTCCTTTAAACTTAGCGTGCGATAGACTCTATAACACGCTAGGTTTAAAGGAGGGACGATGGCGACGCGCTTGAATCACGGCGCAAAGTGGGTGCCTATATACTGTATGTGCGATAGTTCCAAACGTTGGGAGAGTGGGAGGCGACGGGACTTTCGCCACCCTCTTACTATATTAGAATGCTCTGCTTAAACCACCACACAGTATCGTCTACCGGTAATTAATAATAATAATAATAAGATTTCAGTTGGTGTTTTGCAGACTGGGGGCTAGGCTAGCAGACTGGGTGGCTAGGCTAGCTAGTTTCTTGAGACATTTGTAGTCGTAGTGACTACAAATATTTTTCAGCGATTCTCTTACATAACTGTTGTAATATTACACTCCAGGGTAAAGCTTTAGCGTAATTTCATCCACACCTGCGGTGTCGTAGGAACTTGGCCCACAGCATGAGTTCTGGAGGTATCCTCGTGTAATATTGCTTAATTATGCGTCAAGTTGGGTCAAGGTTGTAATAAATAAATAATAATAATAAATGGAAATGAATATCATCTTATATCTTTTGAATTATTTGTGCATCACTGGGTCCTATAAAGTTTTTTTTTTCCTTTTGCTTTTTCCTTTTGCTTTGACCAGCAGTTGAGATCCAGAGATGAGATTTTGCATTTTATTTTTTGGTGGCAAGTAAGTCACAGAATTTACCAGGTCACCTGTTTCGATGTAACAAAGCAGGTCAAGCAAGTTCTCAAACTCTGCTTGAACCCAACCAGGCCCGAACCGAGCCAACATTTTAGGGTCAGGCTCGGGCCCAACCCTAAAAGTGGTAGGGTTGGGCCGGGCTTTGGGCCTGATCAGTTAAGGCCCAGTTAGACTGGCCTAACCCGCAATGATTTTGGCCTTGGGGGGGCGGGGTGCCGTGGGATCCACACGGCAGATCGAGCTGATCTGATTTGATCTCACGAACGTGTCGTCATCCCCGGCCCCTCCCGCGCCCGTCCACTGCTGTTCTACGTCACATCATTTAGAGCGACGCCCACCCCGGAAGGTTGACTCCCCCCTCAAGGCCACTTCGTGTAACAAGTTAGTCCAGGCTCTCCGTTTTCGAACGAAAATGAAAGCCTGGGTGTCGAGGCTAAGGCCCAGTTAGGGCCGGGCTTCAATTTTCAGCCCCGTTGAGAACTCTAAAGCAGACTGTGGTTAGCTCTTTACATTTTTAGAATCGGCTACACCGGAATTTGTGACTTGTTCAATTATTATACATCAACTGGGGTCTTTTTGCTTTGTCCCAGATTTGAGGTAGGCTATTTTCTCGGACGGCAGTGACCAGCTCGCCCTAGTAATTAGGGCGACAACGCTGGTGTCACCTGTTTTGATGTTAAAAGGAAAAAAGGTCCCGTACACCATCAAGTACTTGCCAAAATGCTCTTTAGGGTTTTGATGTAACAGAGCAGGTGAATCAGAACTATGTTGACTTGGTCAGATTTGCTTTTCTTAATACCGGCTATACACTGAAATTGGTGACTTGTTAAATTATGTGTAAATAATGCAAAATCCATTCGCAACTATGAGTGTTCAAGTGAAACCATTGGGTGCTTAATGCATCCACTTGGTTTAATTTGCGGGCCATGAACGGTACCAGGGATGTGAAAAGCACAATTTGAAACATTGAATGGATGTAGTATCACTGGTTTATTTTTCACATTGCTTTTTTTTGTTTTTATCTTTTGTTATGTTAACACCAAATGTTAACATAACATTTAATCTTGAATATAGGGACTAGTGCTGTGATGTCAATGTGTTTACTACCATGTTTCGGTCAGATACGCCAAAATATGGAGTGTGGCGAACGCTCAGAAAGTTGTAGGCACTCGTTCGCACCACGTCGGCCTCCGTTTTCCAGAAACCTTGGCAAACGGGGAGCACGACTAGACTAATACGGATTATCACCAAAGTATACAGTACCTTCCATGGCGAATTGAACGTGTACTATAAAATGTGTAAATCGTGATCTGCAGTGTTAATAATGGTGTTGACAGAAGGTCCTAAAAGATCACGTTTATTAGAAAGTCAAACGATCTTGATCCACGCTGCCGGTCTTCTGTAACGATTGCTTTACTGTTCATGTTTTTTTTTTTTTTCTTCTTCTTTTTTTTTGCTCTTGACTGTAGACATTTTGTTGATACAAGAAGACAGAACAGAATGTATTTTCTATCTTTGGGGTCATACATATCAGCCTTAGGGTCGTGCTATATCGGCCTGCTCCCCATTAGCTCAAACCTTTGCCTCGGAATTGGTGAAAAGTGTCACTATTTTCACTATTTCTTTGGACACTGGTATTGTACGACAAATGAAAAACGGGTGGGGTGGTTAATCTTGCTGATGTATTTGGTTGCTTATTATAATTTCTTGTTGATAAAAAATTAAAACTAAGGGTTTTGGTTTAGTGTTGATCTAACCCTAACCATTATGAGAAACCCTTATTGGATTAACCTATGTGAGCAAGATTAAGTTATTGGTTCTAAATATGATTTTTGACATGTGTGGTTATTTAATTTCTCAGTGGAAGCTCCTCGCCCCAATAGAGAATCTCCCAGGACCTTTGTATGTTGTCTGTCACATTATATTTCCATTAAACTACCTTTTTTGTTCCTGACCTCAAAAATGATATTCTGTTTACAAAAAAAAAACATTGGGAAAGCATTTGACAGCATTGTGACATTTCATTGTTTTTGCAAAAACAAAAAGAAAGAAAGAAAAGAAAATGTAATCCAGTGTTCCTGGGCTCACTGCTACAATCTAAAAGACCACATATTACACAACAACCACCAAGAAGTGTTCTACCTACTAACTGCCATTAACATATATTTTGTTTGCAAAAATGATGATATGTCTCTTTAGTTCTATTGATAGTGTGATATGTCTTGTTCAGTTCAATTGATATTGGAGATTTAACTGAAAATCCAAAGAAAGGTTAACCTTTTATATTAATACTGTTGGGATTTTAGACAACTGTTCCCTATATTCAGTATCCGGTTTTGTCCCCAAATTTCCCATTCTGTGCATCCCTAGTGGCAAGCATTTTACAGGATGTGTGACCACACTGTATAAGGACTTAATGTTGATCTGCAATTCCGTGGGATGTGAACCCAGGACCTTTGGTTGTATAATGTATGGACTGTATAGAGACAGCATATCAACACAGTGCGTCAAATAAAGTCATTGCCTCCCAAAAGTACTGTCTCCTTTAGATATTACATTATAGCACTATGTGTTGAATCTGCTTTATAGAAGTGTGTGTGTGTGTGTGTGTGCGTGTGTGTGTGTGTGTGTGTGTGTTCCTGAATAGTATGAAATAATAATGGTTAACATGATTGTGACACTGTATTATCTGCTACCTCCCTCTGGCCAGGAGGTCAACAAATTGACCCCCCCTGTTTAAGTAGGTGCTATAGAGCTGCGCAGTCCCACCCCTTTCATGATGTTGCCCACAGCCCATAAGTAATTTCCCCATGCATTTTCATCCTCATGGACATCCAATATGATTCATATCAAGACGATTACCCCGTGAACAAAGGCAACTCGGGTTGTGCCAAATCATGACAACAAAGGATGCTTTAGGCCAATTAAATAATTGATTACTTTAAATTTAATGATATTACTATGTTACTATTTGTTATTATATTTTAAATAATGACGTGACACTCCATTTGAACCTCAAACTTTTTGCAAATATAACCACGTGAAAATGGCACATGATCAATACACATAAAAGATGGTGACTTGTTGCTGTCATCGACTTGAAAGAAATGTGCACATGATTTAGTAGATGGTGACTTAGTGTTCACTTGAACCATCAACGATTGAGTCATCTCCAAGCTAGAAGAGCTCATCCAGACATGACCTAGAGGAAGCCAGGCCAGATGACATACAACACGGATTCACTATAGATAGCGCCTCCCACCGCAGAGGAGACATGAGTGAATCCACATTATGTCACTGTGTCTTGCCCAAAGCCAGGCTTAAACGGCTCCTTAGGTTTATTGAATGCATACTGTAGAAACTTGATCATATCAGGCAGGGACAATAATAACATCTGCAAGCTTCGCAATGTTTTGCATGGTGGTGAGGGTTTTGTGCGTTTGTAGATTGGACATTGTCACTATAATTTATGTAAAGTGCCAAAAATCTCAAACAACCATGGCACAAAGGAGAGATTTAAAGTGGCCCCATTGAGAATTTAACATTTTTGGGGGGTATTTTTACCATCCCTAGTGTATTTTTAACACCCAAAAAGTTGTTTTCTATCCAGTCAGAACTATATTGTGATGCCTGTGATGTTCTGTGTCTGAACAGAGATGCATGAATAGACACAAAGATTTAATGATGTCACTAAAAATACCAATTTTAATAGTCCCTCTCCCTTTAACTTTGCATGGAATCCACATGCCCTCTCAAAGAAGCCCACTGAATGCGACCGAAACCAGGAAGATCATGCATATTCTAATGAGAATCCCCCCCAAACAATTGAAATACCCCTGGAACTGGAAATGTAAATGCACTGTTTACCATTTCAGCAGACAGTTTAAAGATTTTACTGCTTTTCTTTGGTCCAATTTCTTTTAACCAACATACAGGTGTAAAGGGTGTTCAATAGCACTGATTTAAATGCAAAAGACAAAAACAAATGGAGGTTTGTCAATTCCTCACGACACCTTTGAACAATCCACCTCACGCGCATGGCCTTATGGAGTTTGAGTTCACTCACATAGAAGTTTAAATTCAGTCATACAGAACTACTGCATATGCAAGCCGGGGCATGAATAGAACATATACGGCTGGGCCTGCTGCACTATGTTCGCAAAGCAGAAGTTCTCAAGCATTGGCCCGGGGGCCTGAGGGGGCCCCAGCTATGCTTAATTTCTAAGAAGTCTACCCATATAGTAGACTTGTTCATTTCATCAAGACATTTAGAGACTTACAAAGTATTTACTTCTGTAGGCTATAGCCAGAAGCAGTGGGGGTAAGAGGGAAAAGAAAGATATACAAAGAGGTGAAAGGGTGTGTGAAAGGGGGTATATTTTTGTTTCTATTGTTTTACGGCTAGCATCGAATTGCAGCCGTCCTTAGGTGGTAGGGCATTTACAGTATATAGCGCCTTTATCCAACTTTACATGCCGTCTAGAAGCAAAAAAAATGTTTACGCCCATTTGGGCGGTTTTGCTTCCGCTCTATTGTGCGTCACATTCACACACACACACACACACACACACACACACACACACACACACACACACACACACACACACACACACACACACACACACACACACACACACACACACACGGACAGCAAGACATATCAAGCATAAAAGACTTGATGATGGTTGGTATATGGCCTGATAATGGTTGATATGCAGTGATAATGGTGCCTATGCATGTCTATGATATGCAGTGATAAAGGTGCCTATGCATGTCTAATGGGCCGACTTCTCCACACCCCCTGGCCGACTTCTCCACACCACCTAGCCGACTTCTCCACACCACCTAGCCGACTTCTCCACACCACCTAGCCGACTTCTCCACACCACCTAGCCGACTTCTCCACACCACCTAGCCGAGATCTCCGCAGTTTTGCTCGGTCCGAGTTCGCGGCGGCCCGAGATCTCCTGTCCCCGTCCACGGGTTCGAACCTGCAACCTTGTGGTTATATACCATCCAGTGACTCTACTTTTGAGCCACCACTGTCACCTTGGACCACAATAGACAACATGTATCCCTAGCGGGCAGGGGCGGATTTAGCAATTTGGGGGCCCCAGGCGGATTTAGCTATGGGGGCCCTAAAAGTTTTAACTACAATCTTTTAAAATGCAAGAAATACGTATCATGTAACACACCATTGTATTCCAAAAAGCAAAATATAAATGACTGAAAAGATTTGTGAGTGAGTCACTCAGTCACATTTTATCTAAAATTGTACCTGAACAATAAAGAATATGAGAGAGAGAGAGAGAGAGAGAGAGAGAGAGAGAGAGAGAGAGAGAGAGAGACAGAGACAGAGACAGAGACTATGTGAGAGAGATCTGAGGGTAGATATGCTACTGTATGTGTGCCTGTGTATGAGTGTGTGTGGGTGAAAGATAGAGAATGTATGTGCATAAGATGGTGTGATGTTGTTTGGACATGATAAAAAAGTTCCCCCAATTCGGTATTCCTAAAAGGAGGTCTGAAAAAATCATTACCATGGTGAAATACATCTGATGACATCATCAAGATGTATTTCACCATGTTAATGATTTTTCTTTAACACCCCTTTTTCCTGAGAGGGTACAAATGGAAATAAATTTGGTTCACATTTGTTCACAACATTTCTCTCAGGAAATTTTTGATTTTTGGGTGGAATTCCCCTTTAAGAAAATATCTGGTATGTGAATGTGATTCTGTCTCCAGGCAGTGCGCTGCACTGCGCTGCTCTGTGTGTCTCTCAGCTGCAGCTGAATTGTGCTGATGGACGGTAATAATATTGCGGGGGTTTAATTCTAGACTACATTATATCACGGACCCCTAAAACAGTACCGTTGGCCTAAACGAGGTGAAAAGCTCAATGCAAGTTAATATGAGAAAGTTGCGTGCGTAAAAGTTAAACCATCCCCTCCTCCTCCGCTCACGTGGAGAGTGCAGCATGCAGCGGCACAGCCTCTCTGTCTGTCTGTCTCTCTCCTCTCTCAGAGTGTAAAATGTATAATGGTCAATACGTCAGCTATATTAGTTCATAAAGTCGAGTCTCTTGGAATGCCCGTGCGTGTCGCATTTCGGACGGGTTCGGCGCCGCCGTTTAAAAGAAATCTCGGAACAGTTCGGAGTCGGGAAAAATGTCACGGATCGACTCGGTTCTGGTTTATTTATTTGTTAATAATTTGCCGAACAGTTCGGCGATATTGCATGGATTTATTTCGGTTTTCGGATGGATTTTTTGAGACCCGTGAAGACCTCTACTTCACTTATGTCTTTCCGAAGTAGTAGGCTAGGTAGAATGTCTCTGATAGGTTGCTGTAACGTGATGGGTTTTGGAATAGTGCGCTCACCGTCTCGCGCACATGGCATGGATCATGGAATATTCCACTTTAACGCAAATGGGAGGGGATGTACACGGATTCTGTAGGGCCTATTTTATTGTGTTGTTTTTACTTTTGATTTGAAACATACAAAATCATTATTTATTAACTCACTGACTGATGCTCACTGTTCAGGGGGGCCCAATTAGACGACCAACTGTATGGTTAGTTGCCAACGGCTCCGGGGGCCCCTGCTGTTGGGAGGCCCCAGGCGGCCGCCTCGTTCGCCTATATTGTAAGACCGCGCCTGTCCCTGTGCCCTTTGAGAATGGTTTTGAGGGAGTCAAGGAATTTGCATGTCTTAATGACTGTTGGTAGGGCGCTCCACATTTTGGTGGCATAGGCGCGAAAGAAGTCCCTTGTTTGTGCCAAAGCTGGGTTGCACATTAATTGTTGAGCTCCCTCTGATATTGTGTGAGTGGACTTGGTTGGCATTAAGGAAGTATTTGGACATGGACTGGATATTTTGGTAGTGTATCAAATCTAGAGTACCAATTAAATTGTTGTATGTAGCCTAATCTAGCTGTCGCAAACCCTAAGCCAAACAAAGTGGGCAGGGGTGAGGTGAGTTCGGGCATAGCAGGACACAGCCCAGCTACTGCTACTTGTAGGAGGAAAGCCGACACAGTCACAGACAATACAAATGGAAATGATTGTGGTATTTATCATTAACATTAGTGTGTGAGAACCATTTCGATGAAGATAGGTAATTGAAAAGTGGTGAAGGAGTCCTTTAACTGGTCACAAGACCTGGCTGTAGTCCCACCCACGCGTTTTTGCCGTGTTTTAGTTTCGTTTCTAGTGCAGCGATACTTATAAACTCGCTGACACACACTAGAGCCGAGGTCACTCAGTCATTCTGAAGAGGAGAGTCAGCAGCACACTGCACACACTGCTCTCTTTCTCTCGCGCACACATCTGCGGCCAGGGCAACACCACCAATCGGATCAATAGTAACAACAGTAATAATCGATCGGATATCTGACACGATGAAGACTGGATTGATCGTGTGGTTGTGTGTCGTCTGCGCTGCTGTGTCAGGTAAGAACAAGAAAGTTATGCAACTATGGATTTTTCTCCTGAACTGGATGTTTTCACAAGTTTTTTTCCCCCCTCACCCTGCACTACACTTTGTGACTGATGATAAAGAGCTGGACAAAATGTTCCATTTTAGGTGTTGGATCGAATTCGTGCATGAATAAGTTTATGCCGGTGTTTTTCTTGTTCTTTAGACAACAACAATCGAAACAAAAAGTATGAGGGACTAGTCTGGTCTGTGCTTCGATGTGATTGGGTTCGCGACGTTGACTGTCGTGTGTGTGTGTGTGTGTGTGTGTGTGTGTGTGTGTGTGTGTGTGTGTACGTACGCGCGCCTACTTAATTAATTTAATAATAACTGTGTAATTGTAATTCAATAGTGACAACAGCAGAAGTAACAAGTAACGCGCGCGCGCGCGCGTGTGTGTGTGTGTGTGTGTGTGTGTGTGTGTGTGTGTGTGTGTGTGTGTGTGTGTGTGTGTGTGTACGCCGGGGGGGGATAATTGTTGTTTATAAGGGAATTACTTATAAAAGAGAACACCTTTCTAACTTTTCTAGCGGTACAGTTGTAACTTCGTCCTCATCATTCACGTTGGAGGATCACGGCGCTCCGTCCGTCATGGTGGAGCTTCGCCCCGCGTCGCTGCATTGTCTATCTACAGACTTCACGGCTACATGAAGGCTTCTATTTCGAACATAAAGTGCTCATCCCATAGCCACGGATGTTACAACCCTCCTCGGGCGTGTATAAGTACCCATATCAAACGTTAATAAGCGATAAAAAGCATTTTAATCCGACCCATGGTCATTTTCCTCGTTGGATTTGTATTGTAATCTGGGTGCAATACGCCTCTCGACCGATAGGGTCACGTGGTTGAATGCAGAGAAAAGACTGAGAAAAATGGCCACGGGTCTGGTTAAAATGCACCTTTTTATTCAATAACGCGGCAGTGACGGATACTTATACCCACCCGAGGAGAATTATAACACCTGTAGCTCTGGATTTAGCGCTTTGGATTTGAAATATGAACGTTTAATATGTGCATGTGCCGACTGCAAACTGCGTGATTGGGATTGATTTTGACGATTCAGGGCTGTTACTAGATGACACGAGCTTCCGCAGTCTGCAGCTCTCCATGCAGGTCACATGCTCGATGAGTGTGGGGACCACATAAAGGATCACTCCGGCACTTTTCAAGTTCAATTCAATACGCAGTGGAAAACACAACAATATGCACGTAAATGTATAGTAGTAGTAATAATAATAATAATAATAATAATAATAATAAGGGTAATAACAACAACATCAACAAAAAGAACATATTTGGAAAATTATATTATTGGAAATAACATTTAATAGAATTTATTAACAAACATTACTGAAATTCTGAAGTTTTAATGGCCAGTCCATTTGGTTCCATTTGTTACAGACCTGTAAGGGTCCATTTGGTTCATTTTATACACTCAAGTTACAGAATTTAAGAGTCATTTTGGTTCTATGTGCTATACTCTGAGTTACAGACCTGTAAAGGTCCATTTGGACCTTGTTTTAAGATCCACTGAATAATAAATACATACAGTATATATCTCTTGGTAATGTTAATATCTGTAAAATTGTAATTACATGATTGGAAATGTTATTAACTGTTTGTAGAATGGCAAAGTTTTGGTTGTGTTACAGTAGCCTACAGTTAAATGGTTTAATTGGGCCCTGCATTTTCAATTCCTTTTTAAGGATAAGTTAAGACATAACTATAGGCATTCAACATTTCCTATTATGGCTTTCGGTAGCGTGTTCAGCATTTTTGATGGCACAGGTTAGCACATTAAAGGTGACCAAGATAAGGTTCATTAGGTTGTTATTAGAGATATTAAAGGATGAGGGCCAATTTGTTTTAATTGGCTTCTATCTTTTGTTTTAGGGATTTTATCTGTTTTTGACACGGGGAGTGGGCATTTGAACATGGCCCTAATAGCCTATTTTACAATTTTAAAGCAATTTCCTTTTTTACTATCTACTACAGTCCTAATAAACCCCAGGCAATTACATCTGGCCACCAAAGATTACAGGATCTACTGGATGTGACAAACTGCCATATTGAGCCTATTATATAGGGTGAAGCGCAGTGCGGTGTGCTGACTGGCGTTTATCAGGGCTATAGTAGATATTAAAAAAGAGTAATCGCTTTAACATTTTTTAAACAAATTTGTATTTAGGGCCATGTTGAAATGCCCCAGCCCCCTGTTCAAAAACAGCTAAAATTGCCCAAACTATAGAAAGCAGCAAATGAAAAGCATTTAACACCCATCTTTGTTGAAAAAAAAAAAAAAAAAAAAAGTTTTCCTTAAAGTTTTTTGTAAGTATTTTGGACAGGTACACACAGGTTTGTGTTATTTGCTTGTGGACTGCTGCTTTCCCACTGCAATTCATTTCCCACTGTCTCCATGTTTAATATTAACCACCAGGCTACCAGTCTGTTGGCCGTAACACGCACCCTCATAAAACGACTGCACTTTGACCCTTCTGCCATCTATTCAGATATTAAAAGCCGTAATGATAATGTTGTCATGGTACACAAATAACTGATTAATATCTAAGTATGCAAATCGTATTTATGAAGTGACTTTCAAAACAGTGTTGCAAAGTCCTGTACAGACGATAACAAGGTCAACAAAACACATTGAAACACAAGAGCAAAAACACAGAAAAAGCACAATGTTGAAATGCGCAATACTGGTTGCGACTGTGTGTCAGGAGCTATGGGGCAGGTTGTCCAATGATCCGTGGGTTGCCGGTTCGAATCCTGGCACCTACATGTCGAAATGCCCCTGGGCAAGACACCCAAATTGCTCCTGATGTGCTGGTTGGTGCCTTGCATGGTTTCTTCTGCCATTGGTGTGTGTGTGTGCATGCGTGTGGGTGAGTGTTAAGCACCTTGGGTAAAGGCGCTATCTAAATACACCATTTGCAATATGTCAAGTAAAACATCTTAAGAGAAAATGCTGAAATAACTACATTTTAATAACTACAAGTCAACATACTCTGCATTCTTTATCACAAAGGGCATGAAAGGCCTTCCACAATGTGGGGGAGCAAAGCACTTCTAAAGACTGGCCAACCTTAGTTTTATGTTTATTTGCAGGAATAGCCAGAAGGCCTTTATCAAAGCACCTGAGAGATATCTCCTATTTGGTCATTGCGTGCACTACAGCAGATCGGAGGTATACAGTACCTGTGTAAAATAATTTTGACATTTATCCTGGATTTAATGGGCAAACAGTGAAGTTCAGCAAACAATTGTGACGAAACAAATGCGAGCAGTTTGGCTGCTACAAGTAACACTAACAGCAGCAGCAAAAGATGCAGTTCAGATGTGGAATTGTCAATTCCTTCAGATACATGAATATAACCGCATTATACTCATAAAACGAGAGTTAAATACTCTTTCAAGAAAGCCAGACGCACATCGTAACCAACCAAACCTTTTCTTTCTCTGTTGTGTGGCTCTGTGTGTCTGTGCGTGTGTGCGTGTGTGTGTGTGTGTGTGTGTGTGTGTGTGTGTGTGTGTGTGTGTGTGTGTGTGTGTGTGTGTGTGTGTGTGTGTGTGTGTGTGTGTGCATGCGTGCGCCTGTGTGTATGTGTAGCTCTGTCGTCCGCTGAAGAGGGCATCCTTGAAGCCCGACCAGCGGCTACCGTAGGACCTGCGTCAGAATTTGAACCTAAAACTATAACCACCACAGCCCCAACAACTGAAGCTCCAACAACCAAACCTACAACAACTGATCCTCCAACAACCAAACCTACAACCACCACAGCCACAACAACTGCAGCTCCAACAACCAAACCTACAACCACCACAGCCACAACAACTGCAGCTCCAACAACCAAACCTACAACAACTGCAGCTCCAACAACCAAACCTACAACCACCACAGCCACAACAACTGCAGCTCCAACAACCAAACCTACAACAACTGCAGCTCCAACAACTAAACCTACAACCACCACAGCTACAACAACTGCAGCCCCAACCACCACAACTGCAGCTCCAACCACCACAACTGCAGCCCCAACCACCACCACCGCAGCCCCAACCACCATTCCCGGGCCCACGCCCGCAACCAACCTAACGACAGGAAACTACACCGTTGTGGACAAGAACAACGTCACCTGCCTGCTGTGCCTGATGGCCGTGCAGATCCGTCGGCAGACGGACTCCAAGGTATATATGACGAAACAGGTCAGATTAAAATGTGGAATTTGCATTTGTTTTTACTTGATCCAGCGAGATTTACTTAAGGTATGCACAGAGGACAAATTCATAAAAAACTATAAACACTATAGAATGCCAGGTCAATATCGATAATGGCTGGTATTCTCGAATGCTATAGTGTAGCAAGGTATAGTGTAAGGCTTCTCATTGGCTTCAAGGCAGCCAATCAGGTCTGGGGCCTGGTGTGTAGGCCAAAGGCCTACATCACCAGACCTGGGCCTGGGCTTGCCAAATAATTATCCATTATTTAAAACCTGCAATTCAAAAAGTCCAGAAATCACTGTACCCCCCTGCTTTCTTCATCATGAGTTGAAGCTCTTGATGGCTGGTTTTAATTATTATGAGTTGGTTAGCCTCGACACCCAGGCTTTCATTTTCGTCCGCCTTGCGCGAAAACGGAAAGCCTGGACTAACGCGCGTTGGAAAGTGGCCTTGAGGGGGGTGTCAACCTTCCGGGGTGGGCGTTGCTCTAAATGATGTGACGTAGAACAGCAGTGGACGGGCGTGGGAGGGGCCGGAGATGACGACACGTTAGTAAGATCAAATCAGAGCGCAGCACTTCCGCCGTGTGGATCCCACGACACCCCCGCCCCCCAAGGCCAAAATCATTGAGGGCTAGACCAGGCTATGAGTTGGTAAGCCCAGGCTCAGGTCTGGTGATACAGGCTTTTGGCCTACCACAGGGCCCCAGACCTGATTTGCTGCCATGCAGCCAATGAGCACGGCCCCACGCCTGATTTGCTGCCATGCAGCCAATGAGAAGACTTACACTATACCTGGCTACACCATAGCGTTCTGGAATACAAGCCAATGTCTAAATAAGATGCTAAAGATCTCATGACACATTTTGGACTTTACATATGCTGCAAGGTCCTCTGCACTTCTAATTCCAAGTTCAAGTTGCTTGATTCAAGCTTTATAGTGCATTCAACTTCAAATTTACTTTTGACCATTGCTCTAACAATATCGGTCACCAGAGGCAGAGATGTGTTTTTTCTATTAGTATAACATGGGATGGATCCAACAAATATCCATATAAACATTGTATATACTCCGTAGAAGCCTGAGTAGAGGTTGAAATGACCCCAGAAATGTTTTAAGTGAAATATCACTGGGTTTCTGTGCACCATGGTGGTGCACCTGATGTGCTGTCAATATGACCCAGTTTGACAACAACTAGGGTTCCCAACCGTTCCGTATAATACGGAATCGTTCCTTAATTGAACACTAAATGATGCGTTCCGTATTGAATCGATACGGAACGTGGTTTGTTCCGTATTTCCCTAAATGCCTCCTGTGCGATCCGTCGCACAAACATCAACTCTGAATTTAACAGTAGTGAACAAGCAGGATGTATATGTAACACAGCACGATTTCTCTGTGGCGAGTGCACACAGGACTTCTCACGAGCATAAACCAAACCAAAACCTCCCCGTGGCTGCAGATCTGCATGTGTGTGTGCGCGGTGCGCTGGTAGCGCTGCTGCTCTGTCTGCCAAGTCCTGCCGTGCCCAGAGCCATAGAGTAAGAGCGTTCTGCAAACTTCCAGAGCCATATAGTAAGAGAGTTATGCAAACCCCCCACAACAACTGTCACAGACTCAGTTCCCATGAATGAAACTGCACCCAGAGATCGATTTGGTATGCTTGTATCTTTTTACTAGATGTTAAGTACTAGCCTATTTCTTTTACCTGCCTAAAGCTGCTGATGTGGGTATATGCCTATAGCCAGGCTGTTTCAGTAGGCTAATATGGTTGGTGATTTATTAGAAAGTCTAATAAATGTGTGCGTAGGCTTCAATACAATTTTTGCCCATTAAAAAAAACATATTAAAATCGGGATTTTTAATGTTATAAAGACAATCGACTACTTTTTGATTGATTAACATTTATACAGCACAATAGGCCTACCGGCCTATTCTTCCTTACTGACCACAGTAAACATGCCTTAACTGAACCCAAAGGTTAATATGGTATGTGAAATCATCCCTCCACCTTCAACCGCTTATCCGTAGTTGGGTCACAGGGGTAACCTAATAACCGCGCTGCTTTGCCGCGTGGCCGTAGAAGTGTTCCTTATTCCAAGATCTCAGAGTTGGCAACCCTAACAACAACAGTCACTCGACTGTTATCAGAGCCAATTAGCAATAACTCCTCGTCATGTGACAATGAGACCTGACTGTGTATCATGTGACCGATGATATCCTATCAGACCCTGAGTCACTTATTGTCCCAGACTAACAGGTCAAATGTGAGATAGGAAGCACACTTAAAGAAAACACTTTATTGTTGTCAGCAACTAGGCTGTCTTCAGTTCAGGGGTGGACTGGGAGCTCAAAACGTACCGGGCAATTTTGTCTCAGACCGGCCCTCTGAAGACCCTTATAATTAGCGTTGCAATCTTTGTGGGGCTCCGGGGCCTGAGCCCCCATGAGAATTTAAGACATAAGGGGCTCTGGGGCTCGGGCTAGTTAGTTAGTTTTAGTTAACTATAAAAACCCTGCAATAGGCAGTCTCATTTGAAGAGGACAGAGGGCCGCCAGCACTGATTCGTGGGCCGGTTTTGTGCAGATTTTTTTTTTGATTCATTATTATTATTTTTTAATTAAAACACGACATTAACGGCCCCCGGGGGGGGTCGGCCCACCGGGAAAATGCCCTGTATGCCAGACTGTCAGTCCACCCGGGACTAGGCTGTCTTCAGTTATTCAGCTTGACCCACGGTACTGGGTCACACCAGTGTTTATGTTATCGACTAAGACTAAAGACTAAAGTCTAAGTCGACATTATATTTTCATTTTAATTTCAGGAGTATTTTGTACGGTGGAACATAATAACCTGTTCACTTGTTGAGACTTCAGAGTGCTGTGCTCTGTGGGTCTATTTTAAAATACATACAGTACATACTGCACATCCATACATATACATGCATACATAGAGACCATTGAGAACACTGTCTCTACATTCTATGAGCCTATTTTTTATTGAGACACTACACTCTCTCTCTGCATTCTATGCATGCACTTTCCTTGCTTATTCCTTCTCTATAAGAGCGTCTGAGTGTAAATTGTGTGTATGTAACATCCTCTTTGTTTGTTCCACAGACGAGCAACACGTTTACAGTCGTTCCCGGGGAGACCAAGCCAAGCGGCACCTGCAACGGGGACCAGGCCACACTCACACTGACCTTCAAGCAAGGAGACATCACCCTCACCTTCAACAGGGTAACTAATCTATTGTCACAGTGGTTAACAAAGAGGGACTTCCAGGGAGACCCCTGTTATTTGGTGTGTTGTTGGTGTTCTTTGGTAAACTGTCATTTGGTGTGTTCTTTTTTGCCCCCGGCTGAGCAGTAATTTGCTAATATGACACAAGATTCTAATACAACCTAACAATGTAATTCAGGTGGTGCTGTGGATGAGAAAGTTATTATGTCTACATTTCTTAGGAATACAAAGAAGCAGGTGTGTCGGTTGAGGAAGTTGGTGATGGGCCTGCATCGTTTCAAAAATAACACCTCGACTCACCTTTACCGTAAACTAAGCTAACATGCCTGGCAACATTTTCAGAGTGCCTGCACAAAGTACAGGGTCACGCATGCACGCAGACACACACGCACGCATGGCTGTCGGCACACCATAACTAAACAAATACTGAACACATTCTACTGTAGGTTGACTTAAGGTAAAATGATTGGCTTGCATGACAAACACACCCAACACACTGCAAATGCATTATGAATCATTGTGTTCTCAAATGATTCCATATTCTAAATCATGCAAGGTACATAGTACATAGTACCTGCACTTACAGTATATAGTATATGTGCACTCACAGCTGTCCCTGTGAGCTCGTGCATCTGTCTATCTGTCTATCTGTCGTTTGATTCTAATAATAATGAATACCCTGGTGTATACGTATTAACTGCACGTAACTCAAATCTTTGCCCTGGAACAACATGTTTTCAGATGGGGTTCTGCCGGATGGGGTTGTGTCGGTGGTTGATCACCACCGACATAAGCAACATAGGGTTTTTCAGATCAGAAAACAATTACAGTAGGACTCTGCAGTCCTACTGTGAATGTATTCAGAGGGAGACGTTGCTCTCATAGTGGAAGTCAGCAGACTGAGAGATGTGGTTGAAGTAAAGGGAAGTTACACATCCTCTGATCCTTGTGATTGTAAGGGGAACTTTGCGTGTGTGTGTGTGTGTGTGTGTGTGTGTGTGCGTGCGTGCGTGTGCGCATACAGGTGCAGATACGGTATGGTCGCCTGGCAACAGGAAGACAGCGATCTGCTGTTCTTTGTATAATGCACATGACAAAACACGCACGCACACATGCACACACACGTGCTTCGGACACTCCGACACTAACCCGAAGGGTAGTTGCTTATTGGTAATGGAATGGAACCAGGAACCCTCTTCCCAGCTAATGAAGGGGAAGTCTTGAGTCGAAGGCTTCCTTCTCTTGTGACAATCATGGAAACTCCACATAACAACGATGAATCAGTTAAAAACAAAGTCCTGCTGTGACCTTCCTGTGTGTGAAACCATGAAACATGCACTCCATGCTGAATCAGCACAGCTGATTGGAGAGGCTCACATCACAAGGGGCTGTCGGTCATGTGACGCCTTGACTCTCTCCACCGCGTCACGGTCTCAGGACAGTACGGAAATGTAAACCGCAGAGAGTACAGTCAGACATTACAGTCTACTTGAGTACACCAAGTGGTTTTATGTTATAAATGTTGAGTAGGGTTCTCCGGCATGTAGAAACTGGCTTTGATTTCCACGGAAGGCTTTGATTTATGTGAGGAAAAAAATCGAATGAGCAAAAAGACAATGACTGACTAAATCTAACACATATATGGAATGTACGAGGTTTAAAGCAAGTTACGTCAGGGTCCCAACGCTGGGATGGTTGTCGTTGCGCAGTTGTGACAAGATGCAAGGCCTTCTCTGTAGAACAAAATAAAAGGACAAGGAAAGAAGACGGAGGAAAAGAAAACAGAATAATCTAGCATCGCATCGGACAAACAACTGGAACCGCCCTTTGCTCACGTTTGGCCTACGTGCAAGTGCCAACTTGTGCCAACACACAAGCTGGCACTCGGCAGAGGTTCTAGTGAGTTCTAGTTTCTGCAGCTTCCTCAGAGTAAAGCCGACGAATACTCTCGATGTGGACTCAAAGTTTTGTACCACAAAGTAATCCACACAATAATACACAATATTACATGGCTGACTCCAGTGCTCGGCTCTATGACCGGCGAATAAAACCCTCAATGCAACAGTAAAACAGCTTGATTTACTGTTGTTTACAACGACATGAGGGGCATCTAAATACACACATGCATGCACACGCACGCACACACACACACACACAAACACACACACACACACACACACACACACACACACACACACACACACACACACACACACACACACACACACACACACACACACACACACACAAAAACATGTCTTTGAAAACATTTGAGTGAGGCACAGGGCGAAAATCAAATCAACTCACTTCCTTGTTTAACCGGTTTTCACCCTCATGTCAATAAAATGTCTCCAAATATGATATCTCCCAACAGTGACCTCCTAGGCAGACATTGGGCTCCATTTTCGTCTCATCTCCCTTTATACGCAATTAGAGCATCTAGCATTTGGGAAAGACGCGTTTCCAAGCGAAAGTTGCTATTTTCGTTATATTCCTATTTCCCTTGAACACCTCCTAGACCCATTACATTATGCATAGGTGTGGTTTGGGCGTTTTTAGCTTTCATCCAATCTGTGTTGTTCTTGCCATTGTCTTTAATTCATCCCATATCTATCCCATTATCCCTACTGCTATGCCTACTTGTATTTTCAAACGATTATAGCTTGTGTTTTCAAACGATTATAGCTTGGTCGATTCTCAATCATTTCTTACCATTCAACATGTTACATGATCACCAAACCTCAATGTTTTTTTGCTGTATGTGGCGTGCATTTATCCCAAGTCTACAAAACGTTATAAAGGAAATTGCAAAAAAAACAGCAAATTCTCGTCAAAAACAGACGTCTTTTTGATCATTCATATCTCGGTCAATTCTGGACCATTTTTTTACATTTTCAAGTGCTGTGTGAGGGGCAAACATAAATCTCTCATTTGCTGTATAGAATATGCGGGTCTACGAAGCGGGATCAAGCGTAACGTAACTGTAGGGATTTCAGTGAATGTGTCACAAGTTAATGTGTCTCAAGTTAATTAATGCTTTTTACTATATTACCGTATATAGCTTACCTAAACACAAGGACTGACCGGCAGCAGGCAATCTACAGCTGTTTATAGGACAATCAATAAATAAGGAGATGAATTGAACTGACGCAGCAGCTGTTCCACGTGGACATATCCAATGCGCACAGACGTCCGCACGTGGCTCTGCCTTCTCATATGGGTTAGCGGGTGCTTTGAAATCCTGTTATCTATTTCCCAAATATATTTGACGAAATTAGCAACTTAAGGGACTGCATGACAAACACGCCTCCGTGAATGTGCCAAAATGGAAGATTGGTATTCAGCTCTTGCTTTGAGTTGCTTAGTAGTTGGGATGATTGTACTATCCCATAGCAGCATGATTCTTCCATTCAGTGTTATGGAACTCAGTAGTGGATAGAAGATCTAGAAGCAGCTCCTCCTCATGTTGGTCACCAATATATAGACACATTTTGAATTTAGAAGGTTCATATAATAAATATCCAAAATGCATATAGATGTCGCTAAAAACTAAGAAAAAAAAGGTGTATTTTGCCTATAATTTCAGTTAGTTTTAGTTAGTTTAGTTTTATGAACATGCAATAGACACATTTTGAATTTAAAAAATCATGTAAAACCTAAAAACTAAACCTAAGGGTATAATTTCAGTTAGTTTGAGTTTTGTGAACACACAATACATTTTCAGTTTAGTTATCATTTTTTTAATTGATTAATAGTTTTCATTGGTTTCACTTAACTCGCATGTTTTTAGTTATTCTATTTTTTGTTTTTTAGTCTTGTTTTAGTTAACTATTATAACCCTGATCTGTTCTTGTTGTCTCCTCAGAGTAAAGCCGACAACGCCGTCTATGTGGACTCTGTGGCGTTCAAGCTCGTCTACCCTCTCGGCAGCAGCAGTGAGTGACTTTACGCTTCTCAATCTGTGGCTCTTGACAATCAGAGGGGTCTGTCCCTCTAGCAGCAGACCATTAGATTAATATAAGCATCAATCAAAGCAATATTTGAAATGATTTCTTTTAATTATCATGTGCACTCATTAATTTGCCACCACACATTGACATCATCAGCTATAGGCGGGAGTCACTTTTTTCCGTCCCTGTTGAGTAAAATAATTAACCTTTTCATCATTAGATGGCGCTAACGATAGTTCAGCTCAGGCCAACATTCACTACCATTCTATTAGGCAGTAGGTAGCAGTGCTGAGCGCACTGTTTTAGAAACATTCAGATTTTACACATGCAGTCATTGTCAGTTGCTATTGAGCCACTAAACACGGTGGCTTTGTTCATCTACTGCCTTCTGAAACTGGATTAACACCGAATAATGGACTAGAAATGCCTCAGCAACACCTTTCCTTTTCTTCAATGTATTGTGGCTAAAGGGAAAGCCGAAACAAACGCGCTGTGGATCGGTGTGAACCTTAAAGGTGCGGTGACTCAACGGTCATGCTTTGCTCTTAAAAGACGTTAAAGGCGTAATAGGGGAGGATGCCCTTTGCATATAATCAGTCAAAACGCTGTTAGCGAGGACTGAGTTATAGTCCTCGCTAACAGCGAGGACTATAACTAATATTGTATTACTGAGTAATATAATATTTATAAGGTTGCTTCACCACTATTCAACCAAACATCAAACCATATATACTGTATATATACTGCATATATATTTGAATTAAGTGAAATGGGCACAGGTTTTGTACAGTGTGTACCACATAGTGAGGATTTGATCGGGTGGAATTTCTTTTTATTATTAGTAGTAGTATTTTATTTTAATTATTTTTTCACCAACCCAGTCAAAACACAGTGTTCAACTGGTCCACGGCTGCTACACAACCTGTCAAATATTGACACAAGAACGAACGACATGAACTTGTCCTTGTTTGTGTACCTTGTGTTAACCCATTCAACACCCCCAGAAGGCACATACCTCTCATTTAAATTTGGAACCAGCCTTTTTTTAAATTATTATTTTGCACTTTACAATATTCAAAAAATAAGCAGATATCCAAGGCTCATAGTGTGCCACAAACCACCTGTTTTAATGAACCCATTTTGACCTGAGAGCTGATTCTACAAATGTCTTGTGAAAAACTCACGTTTCTATGTCAGCTGGCCTCGATATTTCATGTGGAGGACCCCCAAATCATCTGTATAATATGGCTCCTATCTGAACATATTTATTTCCAGATAGGGACCTCCCAGAAGTAAAATATTTGAGTTAAAAATGTTCGCTGTGACAGAATATTCCAATATGTGCACCACAATTTTACAATTTTACATACACAAATAATAGCAGACCTACAAGCTCACAGCACACCAGCTTGTAGGTCTGATATTTTCCAATAGCCAAAGTACAACATAATGCTTAGAACGCCAAAAGACATAGAAGTATCAATACGGCAATACATGAATATTGTTTACATTTACTGTAGAGTAAATGTCCTGGATTTTTTAAAGTAAAAAGGTAGGAATTTCCAAAGTATTGGCCTCAAAATGTACTCAAAATACCAAATACCAAAGTAGAAGATACACATTATGCAGAATGTCTTAATCAAGTTCATAAATTGGACACATTTCTCACCTATTTTGAAATGGCCAAAATATATACATAGGGCTAAAGAGGTCAAAATAGTAGCTAGTAACTTAACATTATCAAATGTAGTGGAATAAAATTGCAATAATTGAGTCTGGAATGTAGTGGAGTAGAAGTATACTGGAAGTGTGACACGTTCAAGTAAAGTGCAAATAACCTTGTATTTTTTCTCCCTCCTGGGGGAGGAGCCTACAGCCTATATGTTGGTGCTACAGTATGCAGCCAGGCCGGTTTGACTGCTGCAGGAGAACTGAAAGAAGGGAACTGATTTCTGACGCGCAGCAGCAGCCATGTTTTCCCAGCATTGTTATTATGGGTCACACAAGACATGTGTGACCTAAATATTTTTCCCATACTGAATTAGGGCTCCTGAATGATAAAATTAATTAAATTAATCACAGCTTCAAAATTAATTTAATCATGATTAATCACCGTTCTACCATATGTCCAAAATATGCCTGTTTTCCATTACAAGATTTTAATATTTGGTTGAAAAGACCTGTTTATTTCTTAAATATTTATATATATATATAAAAAAAAAAAAACAATGCTTGTAAATCTTGAGATGCATTTTATCCCTTTCAATCACTCTGTCTTGTGTTTGTTTGTTTTCACAGCTACTTTTCAGCAGTCCAACAAGTCTCTGCACCTGTTCAACGCCGCCATCGGTCACTCCTACTCCTGCAAGCAGGACTCGATTGCCATGGGGAACGAGCTGTATCTGGACATCACTCACACACGCATGCAGGCCTTCAACCTCACCCAGGCCCATGAATTTGGCAAAAGTAAGTCTGGACACGCACGCACACACACACACACACACACACACACACACACACACACACACACACACACACACACACACACACACACACACACACACACACACACACACACACACAGAGACACGGACACGGACACATACACATACACACAGACACACATACACACATACACACACACCAACACCAAGTGGAAGCAGGAAATCTATGACCCTGTTTGACATGCACAGATGTTGCCAGGTTTTCTTTCTTTTCAAATCTTTTTATCGAATTTCTAGGTTAGATTTCAGAGGGCATACAGTAAAGCAGAGATTCAAAGACTATAAATGTGCATCCTGCCCCCTCCAAGATAAATGAAAAAACAAAACAAACAAACAAAAAATCATTTTCTCCCCTTCAAACCACAATTTAGAATAGTCAATTCCCAGCCCCTCTACAAGTGCCCCATCTCTGCTAACCCCCAAAATAAGTGTTTGGGTGGGTGAAGAAGATTGCAAGTCTCCTCCGATACTTGCGCCGTCAAGCGACCATTTTCTTTTCACCTAACAGTGACGGGTCTCACCAGGGAGGCATAATGCATGTGGAGGTACAGGCTATAGCCACAAGCAAAATAAATAGATAATAATAACAACAACACATATACTGTATATTTATAGGTAGTGTAAATACAGGAAAAACAAGCCCCAAAGTCACGGGGCGTTGTTGAGACATTAGCTTACTTATCTGTCTGACCCATTTCAGGAACCAGTTTTGCTGACTCATTCCTGCTATAGTACTTCTTTCAAAGCAGTTTTATGATACACAAAATCTGCCCCCATCCTGAAGCCTTGAGTCCGCAGAGCTGTTCCTGGTTGGGACCCGTAATAGCATTTGGCCTAGCTCTGGTCCATAGCTCCACTGCTATCTATGATTCTGCCTTGCAGTGGTGCAAAGACAATGTAATCTATGGGATGGACCTCCGACCAGCCTCTCTTCTGGAGTGGAAATATAAAGAACATTTCATCTACTCACCAAAACAAACACAGCTTGTGTAATTACAAAGCCTACTTTAGAAACACTCTTGAGCCCCCCACCACACCGATAAAATCCACTTTTTGGACAGAACGCGATTATTTATTGCGTTATCGATTATTTATATTTTTATTATATTTGTATTAGTGAGGACCTATTAGATGAAGATATGTTGAAAAGTGGTGAAGTGGTCCTTTAAACAAAAAAGAAATGCTGTCAAAGTGAAAGTGAATCAACGCTGTGCTGTCACTCCATGTTACTGTATGTGGTTGTCACTAACCAACAGTCTGCTCAGTGTGGTCACGCTCTCAGTCACACGAGGTAGAGTTTCCCTTCCGTTTGCCCTCATGTCACCCACTTGCACGTGAATACATCACAAGCCCTTTTACCTCACTATGATCTGCTGTTTCTGACTTTACGGAAGTGAATATCTGTCCCTAAATGTTTGATGAAATTAACTGCCATAAATGAGCGGCAAAACGGCCCACACTCATCAATACAACGTCCCGGTTCTTAGGGAGGTTGCTATTGTCCGTCTCGTATCCCATAACGTCCCGAATTCACTCCATAGAGATCCATTCAAAACAAAAATGCTCCACACTGTTTTCCCGAAATAATCCTCAACTAGAAATGCTGAAAAAAAAAAGCAAATATTTTTTGAATAATACTAAGGTCTGGTCCCATACGTGTGTTGCGGGCCACATAGCGGAGAGCAGGGCTCTATGCCCGTTTAGTACAGTCAATCAAATTGTAGCTTAATAAGATAAATAGCTTATTTAAGAGAAAAGGTCCCAAATCAAACTCACCCTTTGCCTCATCATAATACCTCATCCCCGCAACCTGACTACGGATAAGTAGCTAAGTGGTTAAAGATGGATGGATAATACCTTGGGAGGGAGGCTGTGGGAGGGAGTTCTCGCTGTAGCACATATACACAGTCAGGCAACAAGGGATGTATTAAAGGCAATGGCAAGATCACCACGGATTGGATGAAAGCTAAAATCGCACAAACCACACCTATGCACAATGTAATGGGTATAGGAGGTGTTAAGGGAAATGGGGAAGGGATGGTTACCAAAATAACAACTTGAGTGTGGGAACACCTCTTCCCCAATGCCAGATGCCCTAATTGCGTACAACGGTTGATGAGACCAAAATCGAGCCCTAAATGTTTATCGGTGCATCAATGTGTTTCAGCTGACCAGACTTGGGGCCCGATTTTGGTTACATTAGCCCTTATGCGCAATTAACGCACATAGCATTGGGGAAGAGGCGTTCCCACACTAAAGTCGCTAATTTCGTAACCATGCCATCTCCCTTAAACACCTCCTATACCCGTTAAATTATGCATAGGTGTGGTTTGGGCGTTTTTAGCTTTCATCCAATCCGTGTTGGTCTTGCCATTCCCTTTAATTCATCCCTTATCTATTTCCCTTATCCCTACTGCTATGTCTGACCCTCCGAAGCACGCAGCCTGGCTGCGGGCGTAGGACAGACGCCTATTCTCAAAGATCCTGCTCTCATTTTCAAACAATTCTCAATCATTTCTTACCATTCAACATGTTATGTTGAAAAAACATGTTCCATGTTTTTTTGCTGTATGTGGCGTGCATTTATCCCAAGTCTGCGAAATATTATAAAGTAAATTGCAAAAAAGTTATAAAGTAAAAGGCAATTCGCGGCAAAGAAACGTTTTTTTTGATCATTGATTTCTCGGCCAATTCTGGACCATTTTTTACATTTCAAAGTGCAGCGTGACGGGAAAAGCCTCCTCTCTCAGATGCTGTATAGTATATGTGGGTAGGTCTTCTCTACGATGCGGGATCTAGCAAAATGTAAGTGTCGGGATTTTGGTGGAAACGGTCCACCAAATCCCCGACACTTACATTTTGCTCGATGCGGGATCATAGAGAAGACCTACCCACATATTCTATACAGCATCTGAGAGAGGAGGCTTTTCCCGTCACGCTGCACTTTGAAATGTAAAAAATGGTCCAGAATTGGCCGAGAAATCAATGATCAAAAAAGGTCTTTTTTTGCCGCGAATTCCAGAGTTTTTTTTTGCAATTTACAGCATTGCGTCACAAGTTAATTAATGTATTTAATTATATTATATACTGTACATTACCTGAACACAAGGAAGTGACTGACAGCAGGCAATCTGCAGCTGTTTATAGCACAATCCATAAATAAGGAGATGAATTGAACTGGCGCCTTTCCACGTGGAGTCGTGGACATCTCCAAAGGCGCACAGACGCACGCACTGTGCGCATGTGGCTCTGCCTTCGCGTATCGGTTAACGGGTGGTCTGAGCTGGCCTTATCTAGTTCCCAAATCTATTTGACGAAATTAGCAACTTAAGGGACTGCGCAACAAACACGCCCATGACCACACCTCCAGCCACAAATAACGGTGTCGGCATAAAGAATAGTGGCTAAGGGAAGAGAAAAGGTGACCAAAATAGCAATAAGGGAATTCGCTGCGGGTATCGCATAACGTTAGGGACAAGGGGTGGAAGGAAAATCGCGCCCTAAATGTTCATTGTTAACATCAATGTGTTTCAGCTGACCTGTGCACGGCGGACCAACCAGACTACCGTGTGGCCATCGCAGTGGGCGTCACCCTGCTGGTTCTCATCGTTATCGTGGTCATCGTCTACCTGATCGGAAGAAGGCGCAGGACCAGCGGATACCAGACCCTCTGAGGGGACCCTGGGCAGTGGTCCTATGTTTACCCCCCTACTTGTCTCTCTCTCTCTTACACACACATGTCACACTTCCGCAAGTCACGCACGCTTACACAACGATGGCTGTGTACAAACTTTTTAGGTTGAGACCTAAAAAGAGGGATTACTAGTCTTTTGCCTGGCACCAGGACCCAAACTAGTGACAGTAGATGATCTAAAAGCTTGTAGATCGGCTATTTTCATATTTGTTAATGGAGTTCCTTAGATTCTGTTTGTTTTAAAACGTATACAATTATTTTATTATTGCTATTTTTAATTGGTGTCGGCTAAAGCTAGACAATAGCTAAAACAACCTGATGGCCAAATAACCGCTGTGGCTTGAAAGGTTTGAGAAGCGTCTGTCACTTGTTCACATATCCACATCACAGCCACACTGTGATATGAGACTAGATCACAGTGCATGGATACTGTAGTGTCGTGTGTGTCTTTTTTGTTTTCCTGGATGTAACCACTTAAGCCTTATTTTATACTTCACACAACATGATGTGACATTTTGTGAAGCCATTTCCCACCCATTTTCAACATTTTACTGTAGATGTTGTGTGGAAGTACAAAAAAAAAACATTCTTTGTTTCCTAGAAATGAAAGTATGAAGACAATCATTTTTAACATGAATAATTAAACACACAGGAAGTGACCCTTTTTTATTTATTTATTTACATGACATCTCTAAAGTATATTAACAACATAGTAAAATGTTGAAAATGGGAGGAATTCCCCGTTAAGAGGTCAGGCCCGTATGGCCAATCTTTGCTTATCCTTGCATATTGCATATTTGGTCCAAAATATCACAATATTTGGTTTTCGCCATGTTAGAAAATATCAAAGAAAAAGAGGACATTGTGCCAGTTGACACAGAAAAAAGGAAGAAAAAAAAAAGGGAAATTTTGATTTAGCTATTTTTCAAAAGGCACAATAAGTTTGTAATCATTCCAATATGGATGTATATTCCCCCTATGGTATGTGTGATCAGACTCAGGGGCCAAACTGCACTTCTATGCTGTCTGATTTTTACTTGTGTTCTCTTTGCTTTAACGTTTAATGTTTACAATCAATGTTGCTTACATTATTTTAGGCACGAAAACAAAAAATATGAAAGGGAATTCAATAGGGACTATTATTTTTTATTATTTGTTTTGTACATGATTTTGAATGTTGTAGTTGTCGTCTCTCTGTCTGGTGTGTAGCGGGGGTGTTTGTGCAGTGCAGCAACAATTAAAATGAACAATATCTGTTGATTCTTTAATGGTAGAGCATTTGCCTCGTGTTGCTTAAAACAACAGATCTGCAAGAAAACTCCCAATACATCTTTAATGGTTGTTTTATTTTTCCTCTCCGATTTAATGCTCAAAATGGGGACGAGATATACAAAGTGGTTAATAGACACAATGATCTTACATTCCAATTCAACTCATAAGTGTACAGTATATCATGTTGTTTCCCTCCACGTTGGCGCCCCCTGGTGGACCATAGATCTCACTATAATTGTTGGCCAGAAACCTCTTAATAAATCTAGCCTGAGTCAATCTGTTGCCATGTCAATGTTGAAATCCGATTTTTCTGAGGCCACGTGACTCATTTAAACAAATCAGATTCTAAAATGGATGTGGCTCAGATCTGATTCAGGGCTGCCAGGGTAAAACGTGGGCCATTTTTGTCACTGTAAACGTAGGGGATTTACAAGCTCGGAAACGCATCACATTTGCTGCGTTCTGAGCTTGTAGGGCTCACAAATTTTTTGCATTTGAATAGTGAAAGGTAACAACAGCCTTGGACATATAAGTTTTCATTAAGACATTTAACCACTTGATCAACCCCATGCTGCAGAACGAAATTTGCCGATCAAGAGATTATAGGCACACTGTAGATTGAAAAGGGCATCTACATGGTCTTCCTTAGTTGTTAAACTAAAATGATGAACATTCTGAGGCACCCGTGGACCTATTCCCTACCTAGGCCTAGTATGCTGGCACCCACTTTGAGACACCCTGAATCTTCACTGACTTTGGAGCCTGAACATTACTATGGGATGTTAAAATTGAATACAGTAGGTTCTACAGGTTGAAGAATTGTAAACTTACTTAAAAGGGTTATTTTGTCTGTTTGAAAAAAGGGAATACGTGATCACTTGTTTTAAATGATTTTATAGTTTTAGTTCTACGATAACTATTCTGGCCTTTGTTTTTGTGTTGTGAAATTGATGTTGAGACAAAATTGATGGATTTAAATGTACAGTTCTCTCAACCTTTTATTAAGAGCAAATCTCTGCTGTACAAAGTGTTTTCTGCTAATAAAGAGTTTATTAGGAGATGCCTGGTCATGTCATTGTGATCTGGAATGTCTGTCTGTTTGCAACAACATAAATTCCTTTAATCAATATCGATCAATACCTTGATCAATACATTGATCTGTTTGCCAGAATGATGAATTTCTGCATGCCCCCACATAACACATACCGGTAGATCTGCTATAGTATATTCAATTCAGACATACAATTAAAGTATACAGTATAAATCACACACCAACACTGTCCTCCGTTCTTCAATGCTGTGAAATCTATACACATGCACCCACACACACACAAAAGACACAACATGTGATAGGCCTACGTGCACAGAATTATATAAACGATGAATAATATTTATTGGAAATACATAACCCCTGGGCTTATGTGCTTAAACAATACAGGCGGGGGCCACATGTTTCAGGCCTAATTAACCTAGTGGAGGTAGAGGGGGGAAAGAGAAATATACAAAGAGAAGAAAGGGTGTTGATGGGGGAAATTATATTTTTATATTTTACGAATGCCAGTTTCGAATTGCAGCCGTGGGTGGGTGGCATTTGAGAGTGATTTTGAAGGAGTCAAGGGATTCACATGTGTTGATGACTGTTGGTAGAGCGTTCCACGTTTTTCGTGGCATATGAGCGAAAGGACATAAGTCCCTTGTTTGTACCGAATCTGGGTTGCACTCACTCCCTCGCTCTCTGGTGTTGTGAGACTGGACTTCATTGAAGTGTTTGGACAGGTATGGGTATGGGTGTTTTCACTACTTTGGTAGTGTTGTATCGAATATGTGTACCGACAGATGGGAAAACAAATCTGTAGGCCAAGGCCTTGCTGATTTGAATGAATGAATGAATGAATGAAAGAATGAATGAATGAATGAATGAATGAATGAATGAATGAATGAAATTTTTATTAACAGAGATGAGAGTTACAGTACAAGTCAAGTACACACTGCTACAAAACTGATAACAGCTTGGAGAATTACAGTACAATTCAAGTACAACTACATCATTTGTTTTACTTGTATACTTTTTGTAGGCTAAAGAGCATTGTCACAACGGCCATATGGCTTCAGTAAACCCAAAATGTGCGCCAAGAGACAAAAAGGATCTCCAAGCTCACAACCATAGCTCACAACGCGTCGCGGCTCCCATGTGTGCGTGTAGATCGTTGTAGATCAGGCCGCGGACGGAAGGGTCAGATCAGACCATCTATTCTAGTAGAATAATAATAACGATATTAAGGGGACTGAAAACAGCCTGGTCACGTGGTTCACGTAGTCGCGCGAGCCCATAGACTCCACTTCCGACTGTCCCTATTTTGTCCATAGAAGAGTCGCTATTGTACTGGCCCCGTGAAGTGAACAGGGTTTGCGCAACTCTGTCTGTACTCTAATCATGCTTTGGGTCAAAGTAAAAGCCAGCATGGATGGGAAAGTAGGCGGGCGCTTCAACGCGATTGACCAACGTGTGATTGACAGGCCGGACGATCCAACCAGTGCGCGGCGTGTGTGCCGGCGGAACTGCGCTCGACCAATAACAGCACGTCACGGTGACGCGGACGCTCGTCCTTTGTGGTTCAGCGCGGTGCGCCATTTTGAGTTTTTGACCAGAGGGACACGACACAGTGACCGTACGCGCACGTACCGCTGGAAAAATATTAATTTAAACCATTGTATATTTACATATATATATATATATAAAAAACTACGACGTGTGGGAGAGAGGAGGAGTTTTTTGGACGGAGCAACATTTTTTGTTTTGTTTTGACGGTGGTTGAATAAATGGCCACCGGGGCGAACGCGACGCCACTGGGAAAACTGCACCCCAGCATCGGCGCCAAGCGAGGCTTTGACGCCGGGCCGGGTGGGGGAGGAGGTGGAGGCGGCGGCGGCAACGGCCTCATGCCCACCCCACAGGGCGCTCTGCCCGTGCCCTTCGCGTCCCTTGGGGCCTTCCAGCAGGGCGGCGCCGGGGGACCCGGAGGAGTGCCCGGCCTCATGCAGCAGCAGCCCGGCGGCCTCCCCGGCGTCGCCTTCCCGCAATTCAACCCCGCGGTGGCCGCGGCCGCCGCCGCGGCTGCCGGGTTCGCGCAGCAGGCCGCGGCGCAGCACGCTGCCGCCGCCGCCGCTGCTGCTGCCGCTGCGGCGGGGATCAACAAACCAGGTAGGCGGTTATTGATGCTATTATGTGTGCTTCTGCCGCGGTCTATTCCATTTAGGTACCTTATATTTACTTTACGTTTTATTTGGGGGTAGAAGACCGCCTTCCCAAATAACAAAAACATAAGGTAAATAAGGTCCTGAAAGAGGATTATCCCGGCTGGCTAGTACGCAATACCGAGGCTTTATGGGGCCTTGTTCTCTTGGCCTGCACAAAAAGAAACTGGTTCGAGAGCGAGATCACTGAATTAATTTATGGGCCGCCATAAACTCCACGAACCCCAGGCCCCAAAATGACTAAAATATGGATGGACCTTTAAGTTTAAAACGACTACTTCTCAAATGTACTAATATCATTAGGCCATGCGTTTCTGGTCCCCATTTCAGGACCAAGGACCCCCATATGAAGACTGTTTTATATTAAATCCATATTGTGTGGTTTGCTTGTGATATTAAAGCATACTGTTTACGGTAGTCCCATTATTTCCATGTATAATATAAATTGAGTTTAAATATGGTATCATGCTATTGTAAATTACTAGCTGCCCATAGGATGCCATGTTATTAGACCGCTCATAAGAGACATACCACAAATAAAGCAGCTGCCAGCTGGTAGCACAAGAATTTTGTTAACTGATTGAACATTATTAGCCAGGAATGTAAATGTAAACATTGTATGGTACAGTCACACATAAGACTTAAAATTATAACACCAAAAATGTCCTTGGGACATTTTTATGTAAATAACACAAATGTTTTCATTTCTAACAGACTTGGTTAAATTGCTTTACAATTCTCGCTCCTATGTCTATCTAGATTTTCCTCCACAAGAAGAGTTCAAGATTATCATATAATGATGCTTATTAGTTCATTAAAATATTTATTGTCCTTAGTCAACATTTCTGAACTTGAAAAACATCACCATTACAGTGTAACTAAAACAAATTGGACAGCCAAAGCTGCACGATTCTTGCTCGTATGCAAAAAAAGAATATGTTGCATTGTTTTTTGTATTTATTGTGCAGCACTACATGGTCACTATGCTTTGTTGTTGTTGTTGTTTTTTGTGTCACACAGACTTTGGTAATAAGAAAGGCAGGAAGAGGAGTCGTTGGAGCAGCGAGACGCCCGACCAGAAAACGGTCATCCCCGGCATGCCCACGGTCATCCCGCCGGGCCTGACACGGGACCAGGAGAGAGCCTATATAGGTAAACTGGACTTCAGTGTCATTACATTGCCTTGTTGTAATATATCAACCAATATTATAATGCTAGATATGTATTATCTTACATTTCTGGGATGATCTGTGTCTTGGTTCAAAATAGGTAAATTGCAAATTTGTTTTATTCATGTTTGCTGAGTTCCCATTAATGGCACCGGTGTAATTAGGGCATAATAATTATGGCCAAAAAGTCCCATTGTTTTTAAACGTCTATTTCTATTGCATTTTATAATGCATCCTACCCTTTGGTCATTCCACAAGCCGGCTACTAGAAGTGTCAGAATTCAGCAACCAAAAAAATCCAGCGAGCAGCAATAACATGAACCATTTATTCATAAAGTGTTAATTTCCTGTGTTGGCAAGTGTTTATTTTTTTCTGTGATGTCGGTTGGGGGGTTTGCATACCATTGGGCACCCATTAGCAAGTGGAGCTTGCAGAGAGAGAGAGAGCGAAATGGCCCAGATGCCGCTGCTTGCAGATTTGATCATTGTACTGAGAGCACCAGCGGGTCACTCACTGTCTTGCCTGTTTTCCCCCGTCCCACCCTGTACATCATCAGTATCGTTCCCTTCCCTTAAAGTTGCATGGAGAGGACGACGCTTAATGCCGTCCTCCTAAACATGCTAAACTATGCTTCTGTTTCCCCCCCTGGGTATCACGTGTGAGCAATGCTGCTTCAATGGCAAAAAGCTATCGGAACTCCGGTTTGCCCCCATCCACAATTCACTGAGAAAGGTGCTGGTGGATTTCATCCAACAACTGAAGCCATGTGTACTTTGGTCGTACGATCAATGATGGAATTTGGTTATTTTATAAACTCACAACGTGGCAGCCTTGTGAGCCTCTAGATGATCAATATGGTCACCATGACCAAAATGTGGTAAAACAACCAAAACTGTAGCTCGATGAGATCTACCCTGCAAATTCTGTACTCTGTGCCCCTCAAACCAAATTAAATGCCAGATGTGTAGCCTGGCGATGCCTTTCAGCAGCAGTGTTGGCACCGACGCACTGCCTTCATGCACCCTCACAAGGGGGTGACGTGAAGCCAGACGGATTCCTTTGTCAATAACCAGAATTTTTTTTTAAAAAAAGTTATTGATGTGCCATTATTTATTCTCTCATTGTTAATGGTTGGTCTTCCTTGGTATGTAAACATTCATTTGTGCCTACCTTCCGTTGTCACACGATTATATTTTACCTTTTTTGCTCATTCAGTAGACCCTCTCCCCCCTCTAAAAACAACTAGCAAGTGTGATTTAGAAGCACAAATATATGTATGAAATAGGGAGCTGTGCTCATCTCAGTGCATCCGCAGTAATGAGCTCAGTGAATGTTGACTCTGTCTGTTTCGGGGGTGGGCTGGGGGGGTTCATTCTTAACCTCATAATGTGCATGAGATGAGTGATGTCCTTTTTTCATTCCTTTTTTCCTGAATGTGAGAGTTGCCTCGATGCAACGGTCTGTGGCCAGTGCGCTCGGGCTTTGAGCTCTGCAGAATGTTATCACCTGTCTTATTATTAAACCCACTCCACTGATTAGGGACGTATGCGACCTTGACGTCTCCTTAAAATGCCAGAGCCACTTTTATAATAGAAACCAATGGCAAAACAGGCCGTAGTAGAATAATCCTCTCTTTCAGAGGGAGAATAGTGTATACATTTTAATTTAATTATGCCTCAACTGAGTGAGTGGCAGGCATTTTTAGGAGAGAAACCAGGTCCTGTTCATTGACTGGGATTTTGCAGTTTTGTTCTTGAAACCTTCCATCATGTCTGGGATGCCAAAAAGATACTTAATCGGCAATGATTCAATTACAAAAAACAATAATAAACAGATATTTTTAGTTCTAAAATGTGCCAATTCAGTAATTTGTTCTGATTTTCCCCAGAAAGGATCAAGGGCTTTCATGTTAATGCTATAATCTGCTGATGAGATGTTTTTGGTTTTTTGTTTAATCTCCCTTTGTGTTTTAATGTAGAAATTACTTCATCATCATGTCTTTTCTGCCTGAGTTATACATTTGTATGAAAAAAGAGACAGTGCTCTTGATGAAGTGCACTGTCTTGCCATGAATTATGTTGTTTGTTGTGGTAACCACATTTCTCCCCATCCTTGTTTTTTTTTTTTTTTTCTTTCCTAACCTGAATTCTTCCAGTCCAACTGCAGATCGAAGACCTGACTCGTAAACTGCGAACAGGAGACCTGGGAATCCCTGTTAACCCTGAGGACAGGTCGGAAACACAGATTAAACCCCCCTGATGTTACAGTAACACTTTCTCTACCTTCTTTGACCGTTGTCTGTATGAAGACAAAACAGTTGTTGAACTTAACTCTGTAATGTGCTAGTTCCTTGATTTAGCTTATATATTCTCTCAGATGCTATGCTCTTTGGTATTAAAGCTTATTGCCTACTCCAGTTTTAGGTGTTAATGTGGTTATTAAAAATGAAGAGATGTTTGTGTGAGGCGTTATAGTTTTCAGTGGTCTCCTTATCACCTAAAACTGGAGTGTCAATAGGCCTTCAGACACATTTTCTCTAGTGGAAGCAGCATTTATCCTAATAGTTTTGGGCTGTTTTCTGAAAGTGGTTGAAGCCCTCTGTCAGTTAGAGTAAACCCTGAATGCATACTCTGCAGTGGGGATGATTTTCTGAACTCATTAGAGAGATAGTTTTAAGCCTAGAATCAAGCCATCCAGGATCACGGTGAGTTGTGAACCGTGATACCTTTGATTCTGAAATATACTAAAAATCTAAAATGCTATACAAAGGATATTTATCCGTATCATAAAATGTAGGGTGCAACTACTGATTATTTTGATAATCATTATGAAATAATATTATGATAATTGAGTTTCTTCCTCACAGAATCAAACGTTTTATAGTCTGATTCACCAGGATCCTGGATTGATTGATTTAGAATAATTGATTTTAGTAAATGTCTGTGAGAAGAATTCACTGGGATAGTTTTCAGTGGGTGAGTGTAAATTAAGTATAATTGTAGTCTTAATTTAAAATGTTTGTAGCTTGCTATATCTGCACCCTTTTTGCTCTTAGGTCGCAACTATATATTTTTATTTTTAATATGACAATAATGATAATATGCTTTGAAATTACCTTCTGCATGCTGAGATTTAGGGTCAAGCAAATTAAACCAAAACAAAGAAACATGACAAAATCATTGCGGTTTCTGTTAAGTTAGGAGCAATTAAGTCCTTTCCTCACAGAAGCTATCGCATTTCAATAGACAATATAGTAATTTTTATGCTAAAATTCCCCAGATTAATTGAAAGGCAGTGTTTTAGTGCAGTACCATATGTATAAGTGCATGAATGTCATCGCTATATAATGAAGCTGTCTTAGGTTGTCAGTTGTGCTTGCCAACTGCGCCGATGTTGAGCTAATTATTTGCCTCCCAAAGTCCATAGTTTCATAGACAGTTTCGAGCCTTGCTATGTTTTCATTACGTTGCAAACTTTGCATGACATGCTAAGTAGTCAATGTCAACTGACTGACTGTTGTGTGGATGACTGTGTGAAATATTACTGATGCCTAATCTATATGAAGACGCATCTTTCCCTCAATGCATCCTGATTCCCGAACACAGGTTTTGGGGACAAATAGTTCTGCCCAATAAATGATCATTATTAGGTCGGCACCCTCTCCCCGCTGCCCCCTCTCTGCCAGAAATAGTCGATCTACAACTCACAACGTTGTGTGTTGTAGACCTGCTATTCACGTCCTATGTTGACTCCCTCTAGCATAGAAAAGTATGGTTAGTGTGTAGCTAAGCTCTTTGTGAGCTGTTGAGGTTTAATGTGGATCATATACACCATGGTCTATTTAAAAAAAAAAAAAAGTCCCAGACCCACAATGATAATATTTGAGTATTTCATATTTTATAGTAGTTAGAGAGTACATTTCCCAGTTCTGATATTTTTTTCTGCCTAGTGCCAGTTTAAATGTATTTATGAATCAACCTGAGAAATGCATTGCTTAGCGAGTAAATTACTAAGCATTTGGTTGTGGTCCTTGAATGGTGTTCCCATTATGTGACTTCCAACGTTTCCCACCAAAGGAAGGGCTTGCTTCCAGTTTCCCCTACGCATAGGACGGTTGGGCTCTGGAAGAGAAAGAGAGAGAACAACAACTCCCAGAATCCTCTTGGGCTGTTTTCTGGGGGACTTTAACCACTTTGGGCTGTGGCTCATAATAATAATAACAATAATAGTGTCCATTTTATAAGGATTTACTCCTGCAGGAAAATGCCATTGTGCACCAGAAGTGTGTGAGACTTAAAAGTCCTGGGCCTTATTCTTTTATTTTATTTTTTTACATGCTATAGTTTCTTCATCATAATCTTTAATATTAATCAGATTTCCACAGCGATCGTAAAAAGTTGACTCCAGGTCACTTCTATACTCTGAACCTCAACTAAATAACCAGGGTTTCAGGTCCTCACCGCTGGAACTTTCAAGCATAACATTGAAAGACCTCTATTATTTTTTATTTTATTTTATTTTTCCTCCTTACTCTTACTTCCTCTTCTGAATTAATCCAAGTGGTCGCTCACTGATTCGTTTTTTTTTTGTGTTCTCTTGTCTTAACGAGAGAGCGCATTATCATCCTAGGAAAAAAAGGGTTGAAACATCTAATCTTAATAATTCCTTTTCTCTAACCCTCAAATTACCCCCCACAACGACGACTTTAACCCCCTTCTTCAAGCACAGAGCCTCCTCTTTAACGAAGCAGGTTTTCCAACAGCCATCATGCCTGCCTGCGCCCAGCCCACCACGGGGGAGGTAACACGGACCTCTGCACCCCCCAACCTCTGCATCGGCCAGCCTCAAAGCCCCCCCAAACCTCAGCGGCAGCTCTCAAAGCCCCCCTCACCTCCCCCCACCTCGACGGGCAGCTTTTCACTTCAAACACTTTACTCTAACGTTGCCCCCCAACCTTAGTTTTCTGGTATTAGCCACTAGGCCAACGGTCCTGTTTGCACTGTGCAGGTTTATATATATATGAAGGTTCACAAAGGTTTTATCTCCTTTAGTTCTTTATAATAATATATTTTTTGTTGTGTATTGGTTGTATATAACAGTTTGCTCGATACACACTTTTAGGTTGGTACCCCATCCCCCCTTTTTCTTTTTTTACCTGAAATTGAGTGAAAAAAAATCAGACTCTTAATTTGGCTTGCACACTCTTTCTATTCTAAATTGTTACTGCGTTGTCAACACAAGTTAAAATACATATACCTGGTCCCATTTGCTTAAGGGATGTTTTCCCCCCTATTTTAAATTCCCTTTTTCCGAAATGACGAAACGAAAAAAATCCACTCTTATCCACGAGTCCCTTTAGCACGGGGCCATCATCGTCGATCGTTCCAATCCTAGAGTTTCCGTACTGGTTAACAATAGACGATGTCAAAGGCTAAGGTTAGACTGTAGACAAGCTTTGGGAATGTGTGTGAGTGTCGGCGCCCTGGCTCCACGTTCAGAGCGATGCTGACGGTGTTGGCACTGGCCGTTTTCTGTGTCCCCCCCCCCTCCTGCAGGTCGCCCTCTCCAGAGCCCATCTACAACAGCGAGGGCAAGCGGCTGAACACCCGCGAGTACCGCACGCGCAAGAAGATCGAGGAGGAGCGCCACTCGCTCATCACCGAGATGGTGGGACTCAATCCTGAGTTCAAGCCCCCCGCCGACTACAAGTAGGAGCACTGTTTGACATTTTTATGCCAGTCGTGCTTGTATGTTTTTTTTTTCTTGAGAGCTAATTGTCGAAATGACCACCTCAGGATCTATCCCCAAATATTATCTTCTGCCATCACCCCAGCAAAAATCTAGTTTTCCCTTTTGTTTTTCCTTGGAGTGACTGGTAGCAAGCAAGGTAAACACTTGGCAATGGATGAAATACATCAATATAGAGATGCCACTGTTTTGTTAGGTTTGTTATGGTCCTCAAAAGGCCCTCCTGGTGCTACATACTGTACTGTATGATGTGATCTTCCTTCAACTAACTTGTGATGCCTCCCAATTGCGCCCCCCTGTGGTTGGTTTTGATATATTTTAATATCCTTGTTCTCCACAGACCACCAGCCACCAGAGTGAACGACAAGGTTATGATCCCCCAGGATGAATACCCAGAGATCAACTTCGTTGGCTTGCTCATCGGACCACGGTACGTTTGAATCCAACACTGTTCTGGTGCCTGCAGGAGAATAGACTTGATTTCTTTTCAAATTAGTGTAACAGATAAAAATCAAACTTTATTGTCGCATCACATTAAGTAGCATGACTGAAAGTAATGCTGGGGACATACTTTCTGGCCATGTCAGTCCATACATCCAAACATTAAAGTCATATATATCTGGCTGCATTAAACGGTGTTAAACTCACTTTACCACTAGATTTGCCGTTCACCTTACGCATGTGAATTACCTCTACTGCTGATCTCCAAGCTGACAACACTTGGTCTGTATTGTGTGTGCGCAGTGGCAACACCCTGAAGAACATTGAGAAGGAGTGCTGCGCTAAGATCATGATCCGTGGCAAGGGCTCCGTGAAGGAAGGCAAGGTGGGCCGCAAGGACGGCCAGATGCTGCCAGGCGAGGACGAGCCCCTGCATGCCCTGGTGACCGCCAACACCATGGAGAACGTCAAGAAGGCCGTGGAACAGGTTAGTACTTAATTAAATTTAATGGCCTATTGATACTCGTGTATTAGTTAATGAGGCAAATTGTGGTTAGTAAAAACTGTTTGATGGGGACTCGCTTATCACTGCAGTGTGACGTCAAGTTGTAGTTTCTGGTGTTCAATATTAACGCTTACTCTGCCAGCATTGTTTTATTTCTGTAGGTAGCTGATGCCAGCATAGATTGCCATAGATCTTCGGCAATGGCAGCGGCCATAACCATTTGGTAAACGTAGATCTATGGTAATAAGCAGGAAAACATTGCTCATGTACTAATTGTCCGGGTGTGTGTCTGTCTCCTAACAGATCCGCAACATCCTGAAGCAAGGCATCGAGACACCAGAGGACCAGAACGACCTGAGGAAGATGCAGCTCCGAGAGCTGGCCAGGCTCAACGGAACCCTGAGAGAGGACGACAACAGGTCAGCTTCATGTCCACTAACCTGATTTCATTTTGAGAGAGAACAGATCAGCGTTATGTTCACTAAACTGATTTCACTCTGCGAGAGAGAAGAGCTCAGCTTTGTATAAATTAAGTGTTCAATCTGAGAAAGAACAGCTCAACTTGATGTGTTCAATCTGAGAGGAAACAGCTCAACTTTACCACTGTGACTTGCATAGATACCGGTATGTGTAAATTATTGGGGGTTAGTTGCTGTCTGTAATGAAACGGGTGACATTAGCTCAGTTTCATATTCTATTACATTAAATGTGGATACAAACTAAAATAACAAAAAGGTAAACTGAACAAAGCTGGGATAAACAAAGGCACAAGAACTTACAAACAAACCAAGCCTTCTAATAAACAAAAGAATAGGCGGCAGTGAGGAAAAACAGGAGGAATAGGGTCTCTGCTGCACAAGCTGTCGTCCCACTCCAGAGCCAAGCACAAACTGAGCTTTTATTTTCATAGAAAATTTCAACAGCAAGACAATTCAATATTCTTCACACAAAATTTTAAACTGTCATTTGGATGCCATAAAACAAGAAGTATGACCTAAGTGGAATGAAGACTGTAAGGACCAAGTGGTTGATTGTACCTTGTTGCTGTTTTACATTTCTGTCTAATAAACTATTCAATTTACCTGGGGCCAGAAAAAAACATATTTTTTTCTCCCAACTTAATGATTTTGATTGAATTATCAATGACTTATGATTCAGATTATTATTTGAATCCTGATTCCTTCGATGAAGACTGCTTAATTACCTTTATATATGGAGAAAAAGAGTCACTGTAGTGTCTTTATCTACCATTGATAAATTTTGACGTGTTTTTGTGTGGTTTTAGGATCCTGCGTCCGTGGCAGAATCAAGAGCCTCGCAGCATCACCAATACGACACTCTGCACCAAGTGTGGAGGAGCAGGACACATCTCTTCTGACTGCAAATACACCAGGTACACACATGAGAAACTCTAGGGTTTTACCTGATCATACTACTATATGGTTACATGAAAGCATCAAACGGAGCAGATCAGGCCTGGTCGGAACCATGGAACGCAGGCTTGCATTCCCATACCATATCCCGACGACTTTTGCTGTGTCCCTCCCCATCCCCTGTCAGTCTACTGAGCCATTATTTTTTGTAGTAGGATTCACAGAATGTTACTGGCTCTTACATCTCCTTACAACAGTGCATTACCCTTGGTTTACTCTATTCTATCATGGCAACAAAATAAATCTCAAAACATTCAGTGTTAGATCTTTCACATGGTTAACAGAGTGCTGTTTGTGCTGCAGTTCGTTCTCAGCTCACGGGCGTTCGAGCGGAGGAGGCGGTGGTGGTGGTGGAGGCGGCGGGGAGCCTCCACAGTCTGCCCAGGACAAGGCCCGCATGGACAAGGAGTACCTGTCCCTCATGGCAGAGCTGGGGGAGGCCCCAGTCCCCTCTGGAGGAGGAGGTGGTGGTGGAGGACACAACAACAACCAGGGAGGAGGAGGCGGACCACGAGGAAACAATAACAACCAGCCCCCACCGGTCAGTATATCTGTTCACATGGACTCAACACATTCTTCTAAATCAGGGGTGGGCACTTATTTTTCCCAAGGGGCCAAATGAGATACATAAAATATTGTGGAGGGCCAAGACTAAAGGCCGAACTAAAGTCTGTGTAATATTAATGTAATTTTCAAGATAAAAGTAAGAGTAAGACCAACTATTTTGACACCAGGGTCCTCTATTTATTCAGTATTTGAGCCACAGAGGACCACCATTTGATGACATTTTAGCCCCACAGACCGAAACTAAAGATTTCTCTTGCTTTTGTCCACAATACCAGGCTGGATTTCACAAACAAAACAGGCAAACACAGATAAAAAAAATGACCATTCTTTTACATTCTCTGGCTAATTCAGATGATGAATATTTTAACTCTTGAGAGTGTAAACATGAAACCAAATGTACCCGCAAGGGTCCATTTGGTTTTATGTTTATGCTCTCAGAGTCAGCCAAACAGCCACATTTGGCCCCCGGGCCGCATAATGCCCAGGTATGTTCTAAATCATGACCGTTTTCTGGAAAAAAAAAACATGTCAGTGGGTTTTCAAATTCTCAAATTTCATGTCACAGAGCCCCAGAATTCTGTGTATTTGGCCACCGAAACCCCATCTCAAAATATGTTGTTCGAGGCAAGCAAAGATTTGTCTTAAACATTTTTGAAAGAATTTCTATTCAAAAATCGTTTGCAGGATGATTTTAGCTCCAGGAGCCTCCAAAAACATCCCTGGGTTTTTGTTTTCTTCCAGGGACAAAGTTTTATCTCCAGGGACCCCCAAGAAGGTTCTTGGCTGGAACTACATATTTTCAGATGCGGCTCGAATTCAGATCAATTTGTAACTCCTTGAAATAGTTGAGCAGCACTGACATAGAAACGTCCTTGGTCAAATTGCAAATTGTTCAAAAGCAACTTAAAAATCTATTTATATTGTTGTTTTGTCCACAGAACCGTCCTCCGTGGATGAACCAGGGCCACTCGGACCGGAACTTCCACAGCATGCACGGCGGCCACGGAGGAGGACACGGCGGTGGCCACGGAGGACACGGGGGTCACGGCGGGGGCCACCACAACTACCCTCCACCCATGCCCAACATGGGAGGACCCCCCATGCCTCCCAACCCCAACGGCATGCCCCCGCCCTGGATGCAGCCCCCTCCCCCACCCATGGGCCAGCAGCACGGACACCCCATGGGTAAGGAAGCGTCTCTCTCTAAATATACAGTATAATTACCATCCAAAAGAACATTTTTGGATGATAATTGGCCATTATACATGCTCACAACTTGTAGATTGGCTTAAAAAAATCGCAAAGGTAAAGGTTCAAAGGTAAGGGGTTTAGCAGTGTCAGAAATGGAGCTCACAGTCTTCGTATACTCTTGTATCACTGGGGAAACTATGGAAGTTTTCATCCTTGTTTTCCAGAAATGAAAAAATATGCATGAAAAACTTTTTTTCATGCCATTCATGTCATGTCATTATTTTGTTATTATTTTTGTAAGTCATTCATCCACATCCCCCAATGCATGCATAAAGACCTGTCAGTACATGCGACAATGATCGAGAGAAAATGTCCATGTAATTGCCTGGATTGTCACCTTTCGATCTGGGTGACATCTCCATTAGTCTAGGACCTGGCTAAGATATGTATGCACTTCATTTAGGAGAGAATATCTCAACTGTTCTTGGCTAATATGGCCGCTGCGAACAACATGGGAACTGTGACTAAGCCTCTATCCGGGACGAAATACCCGAAAATGACCACCCCCTTTTAAAATGACCCCTAATTCAAACATGGCTCTAACTTAGAAACCGTTGCAGCTACAGATTTTCTGAGGTGCTCAAAATGTTCAGAAAACTCATGTTCGTGCTATCCATGCCTGAGCCAGCAACACTCCATAGTTTCATAATGGTCAAATCCAATATGGCCGCCAGTCCGCCACCCGAAAAAGGGTTTTATCTAGAACGTTTGAACCAGATGAGCTATGAATACAAATATTGTGTTTAAATCATGTGTTTTGACAATTAGAAACATGTTGGGGTGCTTATCTTTATGAATGGGTGTGGCTAAACATCTATTTTGCATATTTCAAAGATGGCGACCATCTGACAATTTGTTTTACTTAGGTTACTTTTGTCATTATTTGTAAACTTGCTGTCAATGTTGTGTTTTTTGAGCATTAGAAGCACATTGGAATCAAAAAACTTTGCGGGTTGGGGGTGCAATACAAGCCCTCAACAACACCACAATAACATAAATGTAACATAAAGTGTATATTTGTATGAATCTCAAAAGGTTCTGATGACCTATTTTAATAACATAAGTGTAATGCTCTATGGCGTTGTCCAACAGTTTTTGTATTGTGTAGGCTATAGGTGGCTGCGTTACTACTTGCCCATTGGGCCATGGCTCTTTAGATGATTGGTAACTTATGCGGCTCATATGTATGAGGTCCTGGGTTCGCCTCCCGGCCGACTACATTGGTGACAGTGGTCACAATGGCGGTGTATATGGGTCTCTACCCGAGCGGCACAGACCGAGCGTAGTCGATGGTCCCTCCCCCACCTGGAGTGGAGGTCCCCCCGGTCAGTGGAGCCTCGCTCCTGGCTGGTGCGCGTGGACGTGCTTCTAGGTGGGGGGGACGACTGTAGGCTATAGGTGGCTGCGTTACTACTTGCCCATTGGGCCATGACTCTTTAGGTGATTGGTAACGTACGGGGCTCATATGTATGAGGTCCCGGGTTTGCCTCCCGGCCGACTACAGTTGTAATTGAAATGTACAAATTCCACATACTGATAAGCATGGGTAAGAGGAAGGTTGTCAATGGACTACCATTTGTTTCACCAAGATCAACCTTCCCTGACTGTGTGAAAAAAAATACAATATTGATGTATGGTCATCACCGAATACAGCAAGAGCTTAGCAATAGCAAAGCCATACAGTGGATTTTCCAGTGGTTGACAGGGACACTCAGAGGCACTTGCCCGGCAGGCAAGTACAGGTCAGGTCCTACTTGTCCAAAGGTCATGCTCACTTGACTGTACTAAAAAAAAGTATGGTGCTATTTTCATTTCATATACCAGAAGACAGACAAAAGTTTCATTTACCTGCAAGGGCCAGGTGAGCAACCTAGATCGGACATCAGACATACTGTAATATAATCGTGCACCACTAATAATAAGACAAACACAGTTGCCTACATAACCTGGCCAAAGAGTTGATGTATTCAGGCTTCAAGGAGAAAGTGACCAGCGTTTCTGTGAGACTCCTTTTTAATTGTCAGTATGAGGGACATTTCCGCTCCCCGCAACCTTTTATCTTTAACTGAGTAATTGAGATTAATTAATTACAGGAAATGCAACTAATAGAATTAACTCATTTGATCACGCATAGATTTTGCACAACAGAGTCTTTTTCATTGGACAAATTTCAACCTGCCATTGGTCCGAAATTACTAATCCTATCTTTAACCTTCAAAATAACAATGTCACAGTGTAGACGCAGGGCTTAAAACAAGGCGGCAACTGTTATGCTGATGGTGGTATTCTAGTGCATGTTCAGAGTAATGGGACAAATAGGATCTCTGGGATTTCAGATCTACGGACAATCCCCACCAATCAGACGATTAGTTATTGTATTTAAGAAAACTCACTCATTAATATGCTATATACCAGTCTAAAATACCAGTTTTAATATATATATATATATATATATATATATATATATATATATATATATATATATATATATATATATATATATATATATATATATATATATATATATATATATATATATATATATATATATATATATATATATATATATATATATATATATATATATATATATATATATATATATATATATGTGTGTGTGTGTAAGGGATAACACCCGACGAGGCGATGATTTGTTTCCTATTAACTGACCGAGGCGCAGCCGAGGTCAGTTGGTTAGGAAACAAATCACCGCCTCGAAGGGTGTTATCCCGCTTATTACATGGCTTAAGTCAGTGGTTTTCAACGCCCGAGGACCACTGAGAGGGTGACGGCAAAGGCATGTAAACAACCAAATACATAGCTGCTAGCCAAATGGACCCGCTAATGGCGTGCTGGAACTAAATGCGGAAGCGCAGCGCGGATTGATATGAACACAGCTGTTTGCACTTAGTTTGGGGAACTTGTTTATGCAGCGGTCAATAATGGCGAGGAGCGGTGATTATAGTGTATTATGTGACCGCTCACATGACCAGAACGCTGGCTTCTGATTGGAGCATTCATTCAAGCCATGTAATATATATATATATATATATATATATATATATATATTAGACCATTATCGTGGCAGATAACAAAGGTTGTGGCGATATCGATCAACCACTTGGGTGATAGATATATCGATAGAGAGGCTGCGATAAACATCATGAATTATCTGATGTTAATTGATTGGGCATTGTTATTAATGGCAGTTGTAAAACACTCCCTTCCCAGAGCCCTTGTTAAAATGTTTAGAATTTAAAGATCTCCTTGAGACTGAAAGTGTTTTATTGCATTTGTGCAACATGGTCATTATTTTTGAAGAAACGTATAATTGATATACAGTATATTGATAAATCAATACATACTGTATTGAATCGTGGTCTCCCGCACCTTTTATGCCAGTTACGTTCAGGCATTGTTCTACTGAGGCTAGGTTTAGGGTTAGATTTAGGCATAGTTTTTTACTGAGATTAGGGCTAAGGTTAGGTGTAGCATACAGGCTTAGGCTGGTCACTTACTCAATGAGATCCTTACGGGATCTTGTAGATGCCGGTAAAGTTTGCACCATCCAACTTCACTGAGACTGCAAAGTCATGTAAGACTATTGGACATGAAGAAAGCTGGAATCTGTTGCTCGATATAATAGAATTGTGTGATCTGACAAGAAAAGGCTTCTTCCTGAGGAATCAAAAGCATGAAGCATAACAGGACTGGACTGTCTACAGGAAGTATTAGGCATATGCCTGGTGGGCCACCTCTCTGGTGGGCCACCTCTCTGGTGGGCCACCTCTCTGGTGGGCCACCTCTCTGGTGGGCCACCTCTCTGGTGGGCCACCTCTCTGGTGGGCCACCTCTCTGGTGGGCCACCTCTCTGGTGGGCCAGTCTGGGCAAAATGTTGGCTGTTTGTCATTTATGTTATTGTGGTGTTGTTAAGGGCTTGTATTGCACCCCCAACCCGCAAAGTCAGGAGAGTGCACTGGTTGTGGTGCACCAAATTGCACAAAATGTATTTTTTCCCATTCCAATGTGCTTCTAATGCTCAAAAACACAAAACTGACAGCAAGTTTACAAATAATGACAAAAGTAACACAAGTAAAACAAATTGTCAGATGGTCGCCATCTTTGAAATATGCAAAATAGATGTTTAGCCACACCCATTCATAAAGATAAGCACCCCAACATGTTTCTAATTGTCAAAACACATGATTCAGATATAAGATTTGCATTCATAGCTCATCTGGTTCAAACGTTCTAGATAAAACCTAGTCCACCACCCTCGGGTGGTGGACTGGCGGCCATATTGGATTTGGCCACTATGAAACGATGGAGTGTTGCTGACTCAGGCACGGATACCACAAACATGAGTTTTCTGAACACTTTGAGCGCCTCAGAAAATCTGTAGCTGCAACGGTTTCTAAGTTAGAGCCATGTTTGAATTAGGGGTCATTTTAAAAGGGGCGTGGTCATTTTCGGGTATTTCGTCCCGGATAGAGGCTTAGTCACAGTTCCCATGTTGTTCGCAGCGGCCATATTAGCCAAGAACAGTTGAGATATTCTCTCCTAAATGAAGTGCATACAAATCTTAGCCAGGTCCTAGACTACATTTCATAAGCACAGTTGTTTTTAGTCAAGTTGTGTAACACTTACAGTACATGCTGGTCAAGATGACTCCTGTATTTCGGCATAACTACCGCCCAAGGAAATGATGTTGATTCTTTACAAATCAGTTTACATTCTCTACAAATGAAACGCGTGTTGTGATTGGTCAGGGACACTTGGTTCCGACGGACACTTCCGCTCATCGTCTCTCTTGCCTTAGATTGTGCTTAGGCTTTTCTCTTCGCAGTGCAGGTGAGCTAAGCCTGGGGAACAGGGCTAATATAAATGTGTAATTTGAACCTCTGTGTGTTTCCAGGTCTCCTGCCTCCTCCCATGCCCATGATGCCACCTCCCCCTCCTCCCCCCAGCAACCAGCCCCCACCTCCCCCCTCCGGACCCATGCCACCATGGCAACAGCAGGCTCCACCCCCTCCTCCCACCAGTAGCGCACCACTTCCATGGCAACAGAGTAAGCACACGCACGCACACACGCACACTGCTGTGTTTTCACAATAAAAGCACAGTCTGTTTTACCGGTTTGATTACATGCCGACAGATGGCAGATTCCAGGGTCCTAGACCAGGCGTTAAGGATTTCTTTGTCCCATATAATAATTATTAAAGCGTCTTGGTCTATTTGAAACAAACAGAATAAAGTCCATTTAAAGTAATAAAAAAGAAAAATAAACTATTCATTTATAGTCAAGTTTACAAACCATTTGAGTCACAACCATTTGAGTCGACAGGATGGAGATGTCAGTCCTCATAAAATGTTCTGTTGTACACCCATGACAGGGATTAATCAAAAGATGAAACTTTACCCCATTCATAAACGAGTGCACCAAACTATGATTGCTTCTTTTGTGCGACAGACAACACGATTTACAACAGGGACAAAAGTGATCCCTTAAAGTGATTCACCTTAAAGACAACTTTGTAATTGTTTTTGTTTTTCAACCAAGGTTTATGTTTTAGGTTATTAGAGAAATTAAAAATATGGGTGTTAATTGTTTTACATTCCTTACTTTCTTTAGTTTTAGGGATTTTAGCTGTTTATATAACTGGCCATTTTTAAAATATTCTTTTGGAAAATGTAGTACATGTCCACTCTGGTTGCTGGTGTTCATGGTGTTAACCAGAGATTCTCTATCTCTCCCTCTCCAGACACGCCCACCTCCTCCAGCGGCAGCGGTAACCTCCCCCCATGGCAGCAGCAGGCCAATCAGCAGCAGTCGTCTGGCGGCAGTGGGGGTGGCGGTGGACAGCCCCCTCCCCCCATGGGCGGCGGCGGCGTCCCACCTCCCCCGGGCGTCCAGCCCCCACTCCCTCCAGGCGCGCCTCCTCCCCCGCCGCCCCCTCCGCCCGGCTCGGCCCAGATGATGTACGCGCCGCCCCCTCCCCCGCCACCCATGGACCCCTCCAACTTCGTCATGATGGGCATGGGCATGCCGCCATTCGGCATGCCCGCGCCCCCGCCCCCGCCTCCGCAGAATTAATTTCAACCACGCACCCTCCACCCCCGCTGGGTTCTCAACGGTAGTGTCTGGGGAACCCTCCATGGGCCTGTTGACAGTGAAGTATGGTGCGTAATGATACACTTTAAAAGGATGGGGTGTAACGATGCATTTTAACAGTGATGTGTACATGATCAGTGCGTGGACAATGCCAGTTCATTATGGTGATATGATAAAATAATACGAAACGATTGGGGTGTTGAAATTAAAAGTCCATGCATCAATGCAGCTATCGCATCGTTACTACCTATTATAAAGTGTATGATTGGAAAACAAATGTCCCCTCTAAAGGGTCTATAAATGTACAACACCTCGAAGACTTTACTTGCAAATAAAATGGTCCTGCAGTTCCCCAGAGCTGATGTTGAGAAACCTTTCCACACGAACCACCGAGGACCCACCTACAACCACATTAACCACATTAATCAGATTATTATTATTATTACATGTCTGCTCAGTCAAATACATATGATAATAACCTTTTATTGCCCGTCCTTGGCATTTTCTTTTCTTGAAAGACAACCTGCAAAAACAAAAGCATTGTGTAGTTGAATTTGTAAATTAGCTTATAATAACTTAATTTGTTTTTGTTTTTAAGAGTTTGTCAAAGGAGTCTAAAGACGAAGCTCTTTTTCTGCGTGTCGAACGATGATGACCTTTTGCTTCTATCCAAACGAAAATAAATCCTCAAATAGCTGCCACCTTTTTTTTTTTATCGTTTTCACCAGATAAACTGTATATTGCTTTTCTTTTCATCATTGAGCTTAAGCCTAATGAGGCTCATATTAATGTTTAATTATTTTTTGCATGTTCCTGGTTCACATACTAAGCTCATCCATTCTGTTTGTGGTCCATTTAAAGTAGCTTTGATTTGAATGAGAAGAATATTTTTGTAAAAACTTGAACGACGTTGTGAAGTGTGCGCGCGCGTGTCATCGCTTGGTTCTTAGTCGGCAAACAAACTCCCCTGGTTTTTGTTTTGTAATTGTTGTTGCCGACTGTTTTAAACAAGATTTTGAGTATCTCTTTCTTTAGTGTCATTGGCCTGCATATCTATCCCCCTATCGAATAAACTCTGTCATGCAGTTATTCAGCTTGTCGTAAGTAACGGAATAAGTTGTTTTACTGCAAGCTAACGGTCATTTTATGCTTTTGGGCGACAGGTCTCCCACCACATAATCTTGCCACGTTTTTCTTAATATCTTTAAGATAGGCCGTGATTGCCTTGTTTTCAACAACACCTGCGTTTAAAACAAATTTACATATTAGCATATTATTTACTAGGGTGCACTCTAGTGAAATTGTTGAGTTGGTCCTTTTGACACCAGTTCAGTAATGAGATGTTTGACGTGCAAAAGCATAAACCTTTCACATGTCACCATCTTGGGACTACTTGAATACCGAAGCATCATTTCTAAACGGCATTGCTTCTCGACGAGCTGATCTACAAGCTGATAACGCCAATGTGCGTCATCAAGGTTGTAGATCAGCTTTTTTCCCCTTTTCCTCGGTAAGCAATGTTGTCGCACGATGATATACAAATGAACAAGTCTCTAGGCTTGTCTGCTCCTGCTCTGTGGAGATATCACTGCAGTGTTTCTGTTGCTCTGACCATTGTTTTATATTCGAGCCCCACAGTTTAGCGTAGAAGAAACAAATGTAAAATTAGGTTAGACATAGTATTTTTACACTATTTTTGGAATTTGGTCTGTGGTGCCCCTCCCCCTGTCTGTGGTGTTGGTTCTTCTGGCCTTGACACTAGCTGTTGAAAATCTTGCTTGGAAACCATTAAACATCTTAATCCTGCCCCTTGTCTGTCCTTAAAAGTCCTTTTCATTGTACCTCTGTCAACTTCAGTTGTGGAGAGAGAGACCTGTTCATTGTACCTCTATTGCCTCCAGTTTGTGCAGACCTGTTCATTGGGTTGGGGGAAATGTGTCATATTAAGGCATAAAAGAATGCAGACATCTCTGACGTTTGCAACAAACCTAACCTTTTGGAATCCGTTTGAAAATTGAGCAGCATGTTATGGTTAACTTAAAAAAAAAAGTTCATGGCTGTAGACTCCATAACTATGACTGTGAGTGAGCTGGCCGAAGCAAGATGTCCACCACTACGTCACTCTCCATTGGCCAGCAGCGCAGGGGAGCCATTTAGCTTTCTTATTCTTATACTGTATATATATCTATGCTTACATCTGCGCTGGGAAATGAAAGATCGAGCCTCTACGATTGTGTCATTTTGGTTGGTTGGGCGGTCGGTCAGCCCCTCTCCAGCCTAGAGCCATCTAGGCTAACACACAGTTGCGACATTCAGGGGTCAGAGACCGGGCGCTCGAGCTGCTGTTCTTGCAGCCTGGATTTGAATACATCGTTTGAACGGGTGGCGCAAATAATGCCCATTTAGACATGCGTTCAACATGTCAACTGCTTTAAAGTATTGTACAGTAACAATTAAAGTCTCGTTGATGTCTGTGTTGTACTCTTACTATAAAACGGTCTGAAATAAAGGGATCATTAATGCTGGCCTGTTGCCTGGGTGGGTCCAATGCAAGAAGTCCCTATTTGTTGTCCCTATTCTCAATAGAGGTCTGTACTACAAGAGACTATTGTTGGATTGGCCCCATGAAGTGAACGGAGTTTGCGTAACTGTCTACTCTGCTCCAGCCAACCAGCCAGCAGCCAGTCCCGCCCCCTGGCGGCGATTCCCTCTACAGAAAGACAGACGGAAGCTTTAATATAGAGGCAGCCAGTGGACCAATAGGCTAGAGCACAGCTGAACAGCTGTAGTGTCAGCCAGCAACAAGCAGCAGAAGATCAAGACCTCCATCCATCCCCGGATTCTTCCAGTCCACACACCTAGTAATCCACCGATCACTCCCTGCATATTGAATTTATTTTTTTTGGCGTTGATCGAGCCTCATCCTCATCGTCAAGATGCCCAAGCCCCTGACCGACCAGGACCGGAGGAACAAGCAGATCTCGGTGCGCGGGCTGGCCGGCGTGGAGAACGTGGCCGACCTGAAGACCAACTTCAACCGCCACCTGCACTTCACGCTGGTCAAGGACCGCAACGTCGCCACGCGCCGCGACTACTACTTCGCGCTGGCCAACACCGTCCGCGACCACCTGGTGGGCCGCTGGATCCGCACGCAGCAGCACTACTACGAGAAGGACCCCAAAGTAAGAACTAGATTCGTGACCAGATCGATCGATCCCCCTGGATCTTTTTGCATCTCTTGCATCTACCAGCTTGGAAAGAACTGGTAGATGCAATACAAGTGATGCAAAGATGCAGGCAGGCAGTGCATCTTTGGATTCTCGACCTGGATCAGCGTTATTTTGTTGCAGGCAGCCTTTGTATCTTTTTGATTTGAGCTGAAGTTGAAATTACTATGGGTCAACTTGAAAAATAGCTGATGTTTTGCGGCAGCTGTGCAAACGTAATGATGCATCTTTGCATCATCTTCGCACGTTAAAGCGCTGGCTGGCCGTCTATCACGATCCGTGTTCCATTCATTACGCACAGTCGTTTAAGATGGGATTTCTTTAGAGGCTGATGGTTTTGGTTACAACATTTGGGGGGGGGGGGGGGTAGTAGCAGATCTACAAGCTCACTGGAGTCACTGTGGTCTGCTATTGTCTACAGCTTTTAGGGGCTTTTGTTGTTCTTTTTGTAGTTTCCCTCCGGCTTCCGCAGTCAGTGCAGAGAGAGAAAGAGAGAGCAGCAGCACCACCACCAGTGTGCCACGCCCCCCTTGGCGACTCTGCACGTACACACACCACACGTGCACGCACACGCGCATCCGCCCGTCCGACCTGAGGATGTATCGTGCAGGATGCACGTGCGCGAGCGCAGCGTTCAATCTGCAAGCCAAGCACGCGCCATGCGTGCACGCAGGCGTGATGCATGGTGTTGCACGATGCTGCATGCGATCGATCTCATGGTCACGCTTTTGACCATCGCGTCAATCATGCGCGCGTGCACGAGACCTGCGCGTGCACACATGCAGGTGAACCGAAAAGGGCAGTCGTGCGCGTGGACGCGGATTGATTGGTTGGTTGAAACTTCTATTAACAGTTTGGAGAATTGCAGTACATTTCGAATTCGAGCACAGCACGATTCAAGTCTGAGTGGCACTGTGAAGCCTTTCTACTTTGTTAATATGGTCCACAATATTCATTTCATCAAGACATTTTAGAGACATACATTCAGTGGTGTATGTGGAGGTGATGTGGATGCATTTTACGGTGTCCGGTTTAGGGGGGGAAAAGCAGGTACGCTCTGCAGTGCACGTCCACCATCGTGCACGCATGCACACACTTGTGGGAGCACGGTCCCCCCTCCCTCCTACTGGGTTGTCATGGTGCAGCACATCAATCAGTCCTGATCATCTGTAAGGTTTTGACTCAGCATTTCCTTTTATGGTTATATGCTTTTGGTGTGTCTACGGAGGAACTCTATCCTGCACAAACTCGATTAAATTCCCTTTGACAGTCCTGAGCAAATACAGTAGATGGGGTGGGGTGCCTATTTAATGTAAGAGTTCCCCTCACTTCACATAGGTGTGATTTTTATTGTCTACATGTAGGCTATTTTAAAATCTTGGGGGAACCTGTAGCTCTGTTGCTGCAGCCACTGACCAGTCTGCTGCCCCCTCTCTCTCTCTCGCTTGCTCTCTCTCTCTCATGGGAAATGAATGTGACATTCCCCTCGGTTACATAACATGTCAGAGTATGTGGCTAGTAGCTACAATAACCTTGTCTCTGCAATGCCTGCGTCCACTTTAGAATAGCCTTATATGGTACACCACACACACACACACACACACACACACACACACACACACACACACACACACACACACACACACACACACACACAGAACACCACGGCATAAGCAGGAAAGCCTCTGATCTGTTTACATTCAGGAGGAAAAAAAGAGATCTACAAATTCTACACTACAGATCTACAAGCTCATAGCAAGCCACTCTGTGCTGCTCTGCAAGCTTCGCAAGCTGTGCATCCTATGACAGTTGAGCTTGTTTGAAGAATCAAAGCAATGTGTGATTTTGGAAGGCACTTTGTACATTTTGTCCTTCTGATGAAGGAGAGCGTTAGGGTTGCAGTAGCCTGGTCTAGCCCTCAATGATTTTGGCCTTGGGGGGCGGGGGTGTCGTGGGATCCACACGGCGGAAGTGCTGCGCTCTGATTTGATCTCACTAACATGTCGTCATCTCCGGTCCCTCCCACGCCCGTCCACTGCTGTTCTACGTCACATCATTTAGAGCGACGCCCACCCCGGAAGGTTGACACGCCCCTCAAGGCCACTTTCCAACGCGCGTTAGTCCAGGCTTTCCGTTTTCGCGCAAGGCGGACGAAAATGAAAGCCTGGGTGTCGAGGCTAGGGTTGCAGTACTAAACAGATTGTTTGACTGAAGTTTAGTGCAGCAGGCATCAACTGGTGGCTAAATTATGCATGGATGTTGTGTAACAGACCTGTAGCTCTGCTCCATAGCTTTATGGAAGATGCCATCGAACAGGAGAGGATGGTGGGGATATCCTCCTCCCTCCATTCATCATGTCATTTAACCCAACACAGTTTTTTAACCAAATGTAACTCTTGAGAACGTAAAAATGAAACCAAATGGACCCTGGCGGGTCCATTTGGTTTCATTTTTACACTCTCAAGAGTTAAAATATCCATCCATGCGAATTAGTCCAAATCTACACAACTGGAAGATTAATGATCATGGACAGAAGCAAAAGAAATCTTTAGTTTTGGGGTCTGTGGGTCTAAAAAATATCCTCAATTGGTGGTCTGTGGCTCAAATGCTGAATAAATGGTGGGCCCTGGCATGAAAAAGGTTGAAAACCACTGCCCTAGATGACATAAAATGGCCTTCTGATAGTCTGTTTTCTCATTTGTCTTTGAATAGACATGTTTTGTTTTTGCTGATTTCAAGTTTCTATCTGTGACATGCATGGCAATTAGAATGCTTGCAAATGTACAGTATTCTTAGTTCAGAAGGAAGGGTCATTTACTGTCCACTGGAAAGAGAAGCTTATAAATATATATATATTGTTGGTTCCAAAATAATGTACATTATTGTTTCAGAAAGAAATGATCATCAGCTGTATAGACGTGTGTTGGAATCAGATGCTGCAGCAGCATGCTGCATCCAGCACGTATGCATGTATGTGTGGATGGATGGGGTGGATGTTAGAACACGGTGTACCAGAGCAGCAGGGAGGCTTGGCCAATGCATGTCGCACTGTGTGTGCCTGCTTGTGCATGTGTGTGTGTGAGAGAGGGAGATGGATCAGCGGATGAATATATGTATGATATACTGCTGTAGCCTACAATTAATTAAAATCTAGATTCAGGCACGTATTCGATCTCATTTACTAAACTGGAGCAAGAATGTAATTAGTAATTGCCATTGGCTGTCCAATTCATTATGTTTCTGCTGCAAGAGAGAATTGAAGAGTGATTTACATCAAGTACTTTGAAGTTGTTTGTCTGTTTAAACCCACACTAGATGATGTTCAGCAACTAGAGGCTAAAGAAGACCAGTATTTTCATGGAATAAACAGTGTTTGGCAGTAACAAATGGAATATTCCATATTACTGTAATATAATATTATTATTACCTTTTCCAGCAAAAGTAAAGTAAATCTAAATCTACTCTGCCAAAATGTGTAATAAGTAATGTGTTACTCTGCCAAAACATGCTCATTACTTATTACTTTTGAACAGATTTACACCCTGTCAACAGATTGTAGATCCTAATCCACTGCAGCATTCTGCACACAGAGCATACACTATACTAGTTGTCTACTATTGTAGTTGTCGCAACTTGTCACTAAACAGATTGTGTTGTACATCTCTATTCCTTTGTGGTTATGGGAGGGGGGATTTGGGAAAGTAATATTGTAATATGTGATATATTATTGTTTGATTATAGTAATAAGTAATGTAATATTATTATCATAAGTGAAGAAATAAGTGTCATAAGTAAAGATATTACTCTCCTAAGTAAAATTGCCCAACACTGGGAGGAATAAACTAGTGACCTGTGATTACTGAAAAAGGGAGTTACGATCTCGAGGGGGAAGTGCACAGGGTTGTCATTATTACTAGGAAATTCTTATTAGTCAGTGGACCACTAGTTGAGCAGTATCATGCATGCACATGGGATGAATAAGCAAGTGTTACAAAAGCACTGATCTTAGCTCATATCCTCTGCCAACACAACAGTGTTAGGAGCGGATAGTAGTATGAATGGTGTGTGTTTTGGGTTGTGCGGGACAGGCAGGGACATTCTTTTCTAATGCAGTGACACAAACATAGCCACTAGCCACTTTGAGTGGCACTCGGAGACAAACTTTGCCAGTTGTTGTTCCTAGAGGCTATTCATTTCAATGGAAGTTGCTCAGTGGTATTTTGAAGCACCCGGAAGCAACGCTCTACTTCCTCATTGTTTAGATTTGGACACCCAAAGACCAAAAATGCAGGAAGTGATCCATGATAAACCCCATCTGCACAAGGTTTCCTTGTGCCAAATGCTTAAATTGATAACATTACAATCGTGACTCCATGTTGGCCTGTGCTGAAATATTGCTACTGTTATCTGGTATGAGTTAAGTATAGCCTGGTTTGTAAGCCATGCAGATAGAATTAATGGGGTTTGGGGACAGACATACAGACGTAATTGGTGTTTTACTGAGTCATCATTGGAGATCTGGAAGCATGCCGAAGCCAGCTGGTTCATCTCAAATTTGTTATTATTAGTTTTTTGGACAGCTTCTAGTACTTTGTAGCTTGTGGCCACAATTAGGAGCATGTTTCTTTTTTTCCATGTCTAGGGTCAATGAGTTTGGGTGTTAGTGTTGTGTAGAACAGGAGTAGGCAATCTTAGACACTTGTGCCAACATTGGCATTAAGACACAACTGGCATACGTATGAAAGAGAGGTTGTTTTCCTTTAAATAACCCTAAATTAGGCTCTCTCAAACTTGTGCAAATCCTGCACGCACAATTCTACATTAATTCAAACTGAACTGTGACTGGAGACGTACAGTAGGTGTAATTTTCTTAATGGTGTGTACAATGTCTTGGCGTGGAAGAAAATAGTCCAGAAGAAGAATATATGCTCAGTATTCAACATGGCACTTGGGAAATGAAAACATGGCACTTCATGTCCAAAAGGTTGCCGGCCGTTGGTAGAAGAACAATGCCGTGTCACTGCCTGTGAGTTGTTGTTGGGAGTCGACAAGGGCAGGAATAGAGAGGAGCCTGGTATACCTGACACCAACCACCATCTGAAAGACCAAACAATGATTTCCCTTGTGGACAATAAAGTTCACCTTGACTTTGATTCGGTGACATTTAGAGCAGAGAAATGTATGCTAAATCTCAACAGTTTTCTGAAAAAACAAAACTCAAACTATAGACATAGTTTTAGACATAGGCCTATGTCTAACTAGGGGTTTTTCATGCTTTCATGATGCTGAATCCATTCCAACCATTAGTTTTTGCAACAAAAAACACATTGGTGAAGAGATTTCTTGGTAATGATTTAGTTACCAAATTTTCAGAACCTTTCCTTAGTACTAACTACTGTGAAGCGAACATTTACAGTTAAAACATTTTACTCTGAACAGAATGATATTTCAGAAATGGCAAAACTATATACAAGCATGCAGATCTGCTATTTTTCAATTTCTGAAGTTTAAAGTTATGGTGAAAGGACCATTTTTTCAATGCATCTTCATTTTCCATAATAGGTACATGCTAAAATACCACTATTTTTTTCTACTCAGTCTGTGTCTCACAGCAGGGCTGTGGACAGTTCAGACACCCGTCTTCCACATCATCCAGGGGGAATCCAAGCTAATAGAAACTGCAAGCTTTCTATTCCTGAAAAGTTGCAATGCGAAAATACAAGCTATCGTCATCCCGATAATAAAAATATGAAATATTGTTTAAGAAAATCTACCATGACCATGGTATTTTATCATCCACATTAGCGATGACCTATTATTATGAAGATTATGAAGGTTGAAAATGGTGAAGCGGTCCTTTAAAGTGGGTAAAAGGCAAACAGACAGTCAGCCAAGTTCACAAATGCACCATAACGGTGTGGGACTCGAGCAGGACCCTGTATCAACATGAATAACTAACTGAACGTAGATAATGAGAAAGGCAAAGAATAGATTTGGTTAAGCAGTGTTTGCCAACGGAACTGTGTGTCAACACAGCCACACCTTCCATCGGGGCACCACAATCAGAGTTCAACATCATAACGTTGATTTATGCAGTCTCGACGAGTTAGAATGTTGTATGACGATTACGCGAACACAATATTTTGGACCGATCAAATAATTAGTAGAAAAAAATGAGCGCAATGGGATACAATACTTTTGTTTAGTTTTTCTTCCTAAAAATTATTCGATTGCCCCAAACCATTGTGTTTGTTGTCATGATTTGTCACAACCCGAGTTGTCTTTGTCAGTGGCATATTCATCTTATTGTAAACCATTTCTGAGAAGTCTATGACGAAAATGAATGGGGAATGATGTCACCGCGTCACCTATTGTGTAATCGCTGTCTTAAATCACCTCGGGTTCTAGGGAGTTTCTAATCACTTGGTGTGTGTGTGTGTGTGTGTGTGTGTGTGTGTGTGTGTGTGTGTGTGTGTGTGTGTGTGTGTGTGTGTGTGTGTGTGTGTGTGTGTGTGTGTGTGTGTGTGTGTGTGTGTGTGTGTGTGTGTCCTCTGTCTCCACAGCGTGTGTACTACCTCTCTCTGGAGTTCTACATGGGCAGAACCCTCCAGAACACCATGGTCAACCTGGCTCTGGAGAACGCCTGTGACGAGGCCACTTACCAGGTGACCAACACTGTGCTGTTAGTGCTAGAGAAGTGCTAGGGGAGGTGAGCAGAGTAGGGGAGGGCAGCGGTTGTAGTTAGACAATTGCGAAATGATCAATTTACTTTAAATGGTAAATTTATATTAGTGCCTTTATCCAAGGCACTTTACATAACTTGTGCATCACATCCACCCATTCAACACACACATATTCATACACTGATGGCAGTGGAAACCATGCAAGGTACCTACTAGCACATCAGGTGCAATTAGGGGTTCAGTGTCTTGCTCAAGGACACTTCGACACTAACTCTGGGGGAGCCATGCGGTTACCATCCGGTGACTCTACCCCTCAGCCACTGCCGCCCCTCTTTACTTGACTTTACTTTACTTAATTAGTGCAGTACATCCTTCATCTCTCTCTTACCTCCTCCACTCCCTCACACAGTATAGCTGTGGACACAAAGAAAACTGTTCATTCTGATGTCTTCTTTGTCCCATCAGCTGGGTCTGGACATGGAAGAGCTGCAGGACGTCGAGGAGGACGCCGGCCTGGGGAACGGAGGTCTGGGACGTCTGGCCGGTGAGTCAGAATATGATTGCCGTCCGCACAACGCTTCTGTCCATAACCTGGACGCTGCTGCCCACCCCCTCTCATTGAGAATGAATTGAGGCTCTGACATACTCCATGGTGAAGTGAATTTAGGTGAAGGGTTTTCACCGCTGTAGTTTTTTAAGGCTTCACTCTGACTCATGCATATTAGGGTGAAGCCTTAAAAAAACGACACTGTGGTGAAAACCCTTCAACCAAAATCACTTCACCCTGGAGTATGTTTGAGATACTCCAGGGTGAAGTGAGTTTGGTTGAAGGGTTTTCACCGCAGTGTAGTTTTTTAAAGCTTCACCCTCCAGGGTGAAAACTACAGTGCGCTAAAAACCCTTCAAGCAAACTCACTTCACCCTGGAGTATGTTTGAGCCTTTAGAAGCGCCAGACCCAGTCGCCTCACATTTAACCACGCCCAATTACGCGGAACACCATTTTCAATTCACCTCCTATATGTGTTGTCATGTGTCTTCCAACCTTACATGCTCAAGGTTCGAGTTCCGTTATGTCTCGCTCACAATAGCATAATCTGAGGCTGGAGGGAAAAACAAACCTTTTTGTTTATTGGGCCCTGGTTTTGGAATGGACCTACAGAGCAGAATCTTCCCCTAGTGAGTTTTAATTAAAGAGGATTGCCATAGGCTCGCGTCCCAGATGCTGCTCCGGTATAGGAAATGTTGATCCTCTCTGGTGTTATATTGAGCATCCTTAGCTTGTGGGTATGCTGTGCTTACAAAATGATATTTGTCTGTCTTTAATTTCGCCCTCTATTAGTTATTACTGGCAGACTGTAACATTCACTCTCATAATGTATTTTCTTCTTTTTATTTTTATTTTTTTAAATAAAGGTTAAATAAATAATAAATATGCATGCTTGTCATCATGTGATACGATCTGAAATAATAATGTGTTATATAGTGTTTTTCCAAAATAGTACCAAAATTTGCCTTTACATGAAGGCTGCAAATTCATTAGCATTGGTTCGATTAGTCAGTTTTATAGCTTGATTAATCGTTCTGATTAGTCGGCCTTTACAGTATGCTGTGCTCTGTTTTTCTAAACGCCGCCTCACCCCCCCCAACTCCCCAGCCATATACACACGCGTGCATTTTTATTTTTGGCTAAAAGTTGCATATAATACATTTTAAATTTAAATCTGACTTGCCTGAGCTACGTTACTGGTTTTCAGAAATTCATTAGAAACTTCTGGTGTTTTCTGGCTGTGTAAATATATATAAATATATAAAGATGACATGACTTTGCACTCTGTGCACCTCATGTTTTTTGGTGGGGCAGAACCTTTCTAATGGCCTCTCCACTGATGGTACTTACGCCCCCTCTGGTGGTACAGCCTAGTCACCCCCCAAAAAGGAGAAAAAAGACATAAGGTGGAATGAAATATTGATATTATTTCCAGGTAGTTCTTCTGACCAAGCAGCGAGTTGAAATGGTCTCTCCAGTCGTGCTGAAATGGGCACACTCCTACCCATCTATGGACGACTTAAGAGAAATGTCATATCTTATCAGAGCAGCATCATTATTGGCTTAAAGGGTAACTTTTTTTTTCATTGTGGCCTGATGTAATTTCCTGGGTTTTATCAGGACTGTAGTAGATAATAAAATATGCATTTAGGACCATGAATGCCCCTGCCCCCTGTCAAAACAGCTAAAAATCCCTAAAACAAAAGTAGTAAATGTATAATAAAATAAAATAAACATCTTTTAATTTCTCTAATTTAACAACCTAAAACATGAACCTTGATGAGGGGAAAAAAGATTTCCTTTAAGGAGTGGAACACATACGAGAACAAATTCAAGGAATAAATGCAATTTCCTTCCTGTGTACTGTGAACTAGATAGGTCACATCTGCGCTTGTGTATTTGAACCCATTTAGTTAGTCGCCCAAAGGCAGATTCTGAAACAAATCTGATGTTTCTATATCGATGGTGCATCTTCTACATGCTGGGGACCCCTACGCAACATTTCTAACATCAGTTTCTACATGCTGGGGACCCCTACGCAACATTTCTAACATCAGTTTCTACATGCTGGGGACCCCTACGCAACATTTCTAACATCAGTTTCTACATGCTGGGGACCCCTACGCAACATTTATAACATAAAACCTTGGAGTACTTAGCATGTCTCGGTTCTCATTCTGGTAAATGGACTATTGGTAAAAAAGCTTTGAAAAGAAGCACTGGGCCAGAGAACTGAGAGCAGTGAATAATGTTGACAGAGACTCTGGAAGGGTCAGAGCTCTGTAGTACACAAGGCCAGAGCAGGGCAGGATGTCTGTCTGTCCGTCTGTCTGATCAGGCCGTCGGCTCAGCAGCTGCTGTCCTCTCCTAAAAATAGACCTAGACAGCACCGATGCTCACTGGACTGGACATAACCACTGTACCTCTCTCTCTGTCCGTCTCTCAGCATGTTTCCTGGACTCCATGGCCTCTCTAGGCCTGGCCGCTTATGGCTACGGCATCCGCTACGAGTTTGGCATCTTCAACCAGAAGATCGTGGACGGCTGGCAGGTATATTCATCCATCCGCCCTTCCTCTTTCAATGCCTCCCTTTTGGCACGTCACCTGTTCAATTCTAGACGGACGCAGTGAAAACCTATTCAATTCTAGACGGACGCAGTGAAAACTTGAGTTCTCAGCAGGCTGCACAAACCCTGCACACTCTAGAGAATCTCCCCACTGTCACCCTTAGATCTCCATATGGAGCCTGACCCGTTCTGACATTCCATTAGTTGATCTGACCTCATGAAACCCTGCTATGTTTGAATAAGAATCCCGAAAACTATGGAAATAGGTTCCACTCGACAGAGTCAATATTGTTTTTGCTCTTTTCCCAGATAGCAAAATGCATTGATTCAACGTTGGATTTGGGTTAGATAACCAAAATTCAACGTCGAATCAATGGATTTTGCTATCAGGGTTGTTCTTTTATGAACAGTATGTACACAACATTTAATCCGCCAGCATAATAACCATAGTTTGATACAGCTAGGATTTTTCATTGTCAAGCTCATATTTTAAAGTTCCAAATTTCCTCACCGGAAATTTATTTAGCCCGTAGTAAGATGGCAGCATTCATAGAGTCACTTTGCAGTGTTGTACCCGAACATGTTTAAAGAATGATCGTTAACGAATACGTTTATATTGTGGGTGAACATGAACAGAACAAGGTTCTCATATGTTTGGCTGCTGGCCTGCATTTTGCGGACACCATTCAAGAGTGAAATGCAAACTACGTGCGGTGTGGTGTGATTGACAGGTGGAGGAGGCAGACGATTGGCTGCGCTACGGTAACCCCTGGGAGAAGGCCCGCCCCGAGTACATGAGGCCCGTCCACTACTACGGACGGGTGGAACACACCCCTGAGGGAGTGAAGTGGGTCGACACGCAGGTGAGTAAACATTTACCTGTCCAGGACCACAAAATTGATATTTGCCTTCAATATTTTGTGCCTTGTAGTGAGAATACAAAAAAAGCCTAATGGTACCGAAATGCCCTGATCAAGACATAGAATCCCCAACTGCTCAATCTCTAGGCTGCCTCCCCTTGGCCAGCAAGGGCGCCTGATGGAGGGGACAGGAACTGGTTGGAATAACATGTTCCTTCCTGTGTGTGCGTGTGCGTGTGCGTGTGCATGTGTGTTTTAGGTGGTCCTGGCTCTTCCCTACGACACGCCGGTCCCTGGATACAGAAACAACATTGTCAACACCATGAGGCTGTGGTCTGCTAAGGCCCCCTGTGAATTCAACCTCAAAGACTGTGAGTCAGTTATAATCTGCTGTGATTTCAACCTCAAGGATTTTCTCTGAATAATTTAATGAAAATGAAAGCGTTGTAAGCTAAGCTATCAAGAGCAGTGATACCCAAAGCCCCCCGTGGGGGGCTTTGGGTATCACTGTTGACAGGACCCAGAGAAACACTTTCTGTGTGAGATTAACAGAAAAATGTGTTCTAGACAGGCATGACGCAGAGAAAACCTTTCTCCGTCTCATGTATCCTCAATTTTGGAGGATACATCCACTGTTATAAATGTTGTCTATATACAATTAATAACAGTTAAATACAGTGAAACCCTTTCTCTTGTCTTCCAGTTAAGGAATTCCACCCAAGAAGGTTTTCTTACCTTTATTTGACACAGTAACAAAGCCTTCTGGGGTGGAATTCTCCTTGGAGGTTGAAGGTTACTTATAGTTACTGTGTTAGAGCGTCTATAAACTGTGCTAAACTCTGTTTTCAGTTAATACTGGAGGATGCTGTTATAACTTGTCTGTCTGCACTATAGTTAACATTGGAGGATACATTCACTCTGTTATAATAACCTGTCTGTCTGCTCTCCAGTTAACGTTGGAGGATAATAACCTGTCTGTCTGCTCTCCAGTTAACGTTGGAGGCTACATCCAGGCGGTGCTGGACAGGAACCTGGCAGAGAACATCTCCCGTGTCCTCTACCCTAATGACAACGTGAGTGGATGAATGGAACCTTTGATTCCTCAAAACGCTTGTGGGGTTATTTTTATACCCGGCGCTGAGTTGGCATGAGAGATTGTGTACTAGAAAGCCTCTGAAAAAAAAAAAACAGCCAGCATGCTGAGATCGATCGTCACGCCAATGTGTTGTCTTTCATTTGACCGCTTTCAACCCGACATTCCTGTTTTTGGCATGTGTTTGATTGCTATAGGCAATCAAACACATGCCACATGGCCAATCTACAAGCTAACAAAATTTCACTCAACCCATTGTATGCCCCAGGACGGCACACTACGTCTCTATTCTGAACAAAGGCACCTGTTTTCTGTTAATTCCGGGCCGAACAGGCTCATGCACGAAAGAAACACAAGCCTGTTTTAAAATGTTCTATTTACCGGTACTCTTCCAGCTTATTTTGGTGGAATTGTAACGCCCAGGATACTAGACTTTGGAGGCCATCACGACAGAGGCTGTAGCCACCTGCTACAGAATATCTAAACTATAATATGAGGGTGTGTCTCTGAATTTATGGACGTATCTTTGGTGTCGTTTCCGCTGTTGTCAACTTCCCCCGTCTTTTTTGGGTTCGTCATTAATATCTATATCATATCTTAACATCATTGCCATTAAGATATGTTTTACAAACAGTAAAATACTCAGAGAGAATTAAAGGACTTTAACCCATTTAGCTTAGAGTCTAAAAAAAAGCTTTCTGAAAAATGAAATGAAAGTTTGTAGGTCAGACAGTGCCTTTTTCATGTCAAGGACCTCCAGGATTATCTGTATTTGGCTGAAGGACCTCCAATGAAAAATATGTTTTTTTCCAGGGAGATTTGATTTTAAAATGTTTGCTCTGAAAAGATACATATATTGTACAATCATAGATTTGCTCCACATTTTAACGATTTTTCAAAAGTAGCAGAGCTACAAGATCTACAAGCTTGTGGATCTGCTATTTTTTAATAACTAAATTATAACTTGAAAGACTAAAAGGTTCTCATCCTGAGTGCGAGGGCTTGTGCCGCTAGAACTGACTCCATTCCAGAACTCTTGTGGGATTGCTTTCCCTTTTGTATCGCCTCTCCCTTCCTGGTCAGATCATTATAGACACAACTGTTATGATAAACACCAAGCCTAATATAGACGCGAAGACAAAGGGCTACGGTTCAGATGGCGGATCTAATTGGACGAGTTGACCCACTTCCTCAAGCCAATCACAACCACACACATTTTTCCACAGCAAGCCATATTAACATCAAATAGTGACGGTAAACAGTTGTTACATAATGATAGTGATTAGTCCGTCTGCCTGCCTGTATGTCTGTCTGTCTCTCTGCCAACAACCCGTGTGAAAGTGGAAATCACAGAGACAATAATGAGTGACTGAGCATTTCCTCTGGATCTATTTTTAAACTGACTGTGTCACTTCTCTACCGTTTAAATTTACAATTTAGCATTGTTTAGATCCCCTTAATCCAGAACGACTTTCATTAACAAAATCAACACTAATCAAACATACAGTAGTTCTGACCGTTGCTATTGCGGCAGATCTACGGCCACCTTTGATTAATAATAATATTAATTATAATACGACTAGGCTGAAATAGACAACAACAACACTAACTGTTTAGTATTTGTTTAATCTTTATTTCTGCCGTCCTTCTAAAGTGAGGATTAGTCCTGCTCACTTCAGTTCCATAAAGCCTTCTACTAGGTATTATAGGCAATTTTTAGCCAACACTTCTACGCTGCAGCTGTTTCCCTGCAGACAGACACTTACTTTGTCCTGCAGATGGTCCAGAACATTATTGTTGTCAGGCTCATGGCAAGGTGGTGCTAGTGTGTGGGGGCATCAGTCCTTAGCAGTTCCATAATGAGCCAATAGAGTGGAGGTGAGGTGGAGTTAGATTCAAAACTGTTTACAAACAGACTGTGTAAACACACTATTTGTTGTTTGTATCGTTGTTGTTTTCAGTTCTTCGAGGGGAAGGAGCTGCGTCTGAAGCAGGAGTATTTCGTGGTGGCTGCCACCCTCCAGGACATCATCAGGAGATTCAAGGCCTCCAAGTTTGGATCCACGGAGGTGGTGAGAATGGACCTGTCTACCCTGCCTGAGAAGGTAATTACAGAATACTAGTACTACTAGTAGTAGTAGTAATAATACTGTAACCGTGGAAGCGTTGTTTGTTGGCCTCTTGGCCTAGTGACAGAGTGCATTCAAATATTGATGCTGAGCAAAAACATGATCTCTAAAAAAGAACTGATCCCTGTGATAGGATCAACAGGACTTCCTTGGCCCACAATCACTTTTACCCACATCATAAAGTACAAACATCACAGCACTTCATCTTGGACATAACAAGCCTCCATGAGAGTGCATATGAATTCATATGCTCTGTCTGTCTGTCTGTCTTCCCAGGTGGCCATCCAGTTGAATGACACCCATCCTGCTATGGCCATTCCTGAACTTATGAGGATCTTAGTGGACATGGAGAACCTGAACTGGGAGGAGGTATGAACACACACATGAACACACACACACGCACACAACACACACATGCACACAAGTTCCGGTTAGCTTGGACATCGCAAGAACACGCTACACGGATGGGATCACATGATATACAAAAAAAAGAAATTACATAACAGATGGAGTCTGCATGGATGCAGACCAGGGAATTACCCACAATGCATAGCGCCATGGCATTGAACACATGGTTGCCTAGGTATCCTGGGAAACATCCACTAATTAAGTATGCAAATGAGTCCCAGGGCCTGCTTAGAATATCAGCACAGCAGTGTTCCCCCAAGCGACACAATGGAGGACATGGGTTATACATACACAGCACAAATCACTGTTGAACTTGACAGCAAATTTAGATTTTTACTTTTAGCCCCAGTCTTTTGAAAGTATTTTTCATTTAGTTTTAGTCACATTTTAGTCACTTGGAATGTTTTTGTTAGTCTAGTATGTATGTAGTTGACTAAAATGTGTTTTGTTGGGCATTGATGCCATCGTAATCGCTTGCTTTACACTTGCTGAAAAATAGCAGATGAGTGAGCTTGTAGATCTGTCACTGCATATATACCAAGTGTAACATAACTTATACTGGAGCTCTTGCATTTTAGTTTAGATGTTATCAATATATATTCATTCTCAGGTACAGGTTTGGTTCCATTTGTTCACTCACAGAGATAAAAACTCATAGGAAACCCCTGTCTTACAACAGGGTGTTCTCAATATTTTTGGCTGGGGACCCCCGAAGATGCTTTGGTCATGTCTCACGACCAGGGGGGGATGTAACATTTCTCAATTAGGGGCAGGAGAAAATGGTATGGGTGCGGCTTCATCGCACCCATACCATTTACCATTTTGCATGCCGTTGTGTTTGGTGGGGCAGACTGGGCATTTAGGGGGGCATTGCCCATCCACCCCTGCTCATGACCCCCATAGAAGGCCTGTTCATAACACTGTTAACTGTTCTGTGTCCAGGCGTGGGACATCGTGGTGTAGAGTAGGACCTGTTCATAACACTGTTAACTGTTCTGTGTTCAGGCGTGGGACATCGTGGTGTGGAGTAGGACCTGTTCATAACACTGTTAACTGTTCTGTGTCCAGGCGTGGGACATCGTGGTGCAGACCTGCGCCTACACCAACCACACGGTTCTCCCAGAGGCTCTGGAGCGCTGGCCTGTGGATCTGTTCCACAACCTGCTGCCACGACACCTGGAGATCATCTACGAGATCAACAGGAGACACCTGGAGGTACTGGATAGATCAGTGGTTCTCAACATTTTTCATACCATTCTCCTATTTTTTCTAATTGTGTATAATTTAACTCTTGAGAGTGTAAAATGAAACCAAGTATTCAAGTAGCATCTGTGACTTTCTGTGACTTCCTGTGACCTTTAAAGTGAAATACCTAGGGTACTGTAGTGGTACAGAATGCTTGAACAAGTAATGGACCTTGACGGGCGTTTGACATGCCTTGACATGTTAACTGTTTTTCTCTCTTCCATTGGCAGCGGATCGCCAAGCTGTACCCTGGAGACCACGACCGGCTGCGCCGCATGTCTCTGATCGAGGAGGGAGACTGCAAGAAGATCAACATGGCCCACCTGTGCATCGTCGGCTCGCATGCCGTCAATGGAGTGGCACGGATCCACTCGGAGATCATCAAAGACACCGTGTAAGAACCAGATCATCTAACCACAAATGTGCCACGTCTTTGTGTGCATGTGTGCACGGTGTAATGCACGCACCTCGAGAACCATTTATTCCATCGACTTCAAAACCCATGGTTGGACGCTGGGGAGCTTACAGAAAGGTCTATTAGCAACAGGGGTTGCTAATACCCTAACCCTAACCCTAAGGGTGGTGTTATTGGTTAATGTTTGGAGCCAAAATTGAAAAGCAACAGGCCATGAGGTTCAGAGGTCATTGCACTCCTTGACCATTATAACTAACACGATAACCTCACGCATCTTGTGGCTTATTCCTTTGTTCTTCTCCAGGTTCAAGGACTTCTACGAGGTGGACCCAGAGAAGTTCCAGAACAAGACCAACGGCATCACGCCACGCCGCTGGCTGGTCATGTGCAACCCTGGCCTGGCCGAGGTCATCGCTGAGGTACCATCCTCTCTGCTCCAGCCACATTTCAACAGCGATACGATATGCATTGTGATACGATATATATTTCGATACATTGTCGACAAACACATCACACGGACGATGTTGGTTCATTATGGCAATATGAACCAATGATTTGAAATCAATATATTGTAATAACGATTCAGCAAAGACAAGGGAAAATACTGTATATGGAATGGATATACAGTAAATGCAAAGCAATGCAATGAAGATCATTTGCATTTCAAAATGTGTCAATGTTCCTGTTGAGTCAATGTTGCAAAATGAGTCAATGTTACTTCACTCCCCAGAGGATCGGAGAGGATTACATCCGTGATCTGGACCAACTGAAGAAGCTGCTCAAGTTCGTGGACGACGATGCCTTCATACGTGACATCGCTAAAGTCAAACAGGTGAGAGAACATTGATGCGTCGCCAGATGTGTGTTGGCCAGCGTTGATTATGACAGCACATTAGATTTTAATTTTAGTCTTTCGAATAGTTCTTAATTGTGTTTTAATCATTGTCTTTTGAATAGTTTTAATTTAGTATTAGTCATATTTTAGTCACACAATCTAAAACTACCGTAGCTGAAGAAGAAAGGAATGTGCCAAAAGTAACTATTGTAACCTTACGTTATTCTCATCATGGCCGCATGTGTTTTTTTTTCTTCCACAGGAGAACAAGATGAAGTTCTCGGTGTATCTGGAAGAGCACTACAAGGTGAAGATCAACCCCAACTCCATGTTCGATGTTCAGGTGAAGAGGATCCACGAATACAAGAGACAGCTGCTCAACTGCCTGCACATCATCACCCTGTACAACCGTAGGTCTTCTCTGGTTTATTAGCACCCTGTACAACCGTAGGTCTTCTCTGGTTTATTATCACCCTGTACAACCATAGGTCTTCTCTGGTTTATTATCACCCTGTACAACCGTAGGTCTTCTCTGGTTTATTATCACCCTGTACAACCATAGTCATAGTCTTCTCTGGTTTATTAAACTATAGCACATCATCACCCTGTAGAACCGTAGGTCTTCTCTTGTTTATTTTCACCCTGTACAACCATAGTCATAGTCTTCTCTGGTTTATTAAACTATAGCACATCATCACCCTGTACAACCGTAGGTCTTCTCTTGTTTATTTTCACCCTGTACAACCATAGGTCTTCTCTGGTTTATTATATCACCCCGTTTCATGTCAAGACCCATTATTTATTCAGCATTTGAGCCATGGACCAACATTTGATGGCATTTAGCCTTGCACACCCAAATACTACAGAATGTTTTTGATATTGAACTCTATTTCATCCACAATTCCATACTATATTGATAGTGGTACCATTAGGAGAGATGACAGGCAAATGTTGATCAAAATACAGTATCGATTCTTCTATGGTCTCCACACCAAATAAAAGTGTTTATTTGTTGAATTATGCTTGGATATAATGCTTTGTGTAATGTAAATATGCTCTTATTCTCTTCAGGCATCAAGAAGGAACCCAAGAAGTCATGGACCCCTAGGACTATTATGATTGGAGGAAAGGTGAGCAATATGACATGTAAGATGCTTTACAATCGTTAACGCCTAATCATCTTACAGTTGGTTACATGCATGCAGTGCAACACAGTGAGTTGTGAGCTTGTCATTTTTATTTGTTGACAAAAATGTCAGTGTATTTAGTCATAGTTTTGGTCACTATCATGGTTTAGTTACTATAGAGTTTTGTATTTTGTTTCGTCAGTGGAAAAAAGCTAGCAAAAGAAAAATCATAGTTCAGGTGACAGGACACAACCTTTTACACAATTATCACAATTATTTGTAGTCTTTAACTTTGCTGAATGCTGATGAATTGGAGATGGTATTAAATCATATATATTTAAATACCACCTGTAACACCTGTAACCATGGCAACATGTCCTGGTTGTGAGGCAATTAATTAACATAGTTAAAGTCATAATGGCTCTTACAGCTGTCTTCGTGTGTATTCTTCCCTCGCAGCAGATTTGTATTGAGCTGTACCTTTTAGAAATATGCATTGCAATATATTCTATATTCTGCAGAGTCAGATGCAGGAAATCATTCTGGAGATACTGTAAAAGGGAAAAGAAACATATATGATGAAACTAGAAACAGAACATAACTTTAGAAGCATTTTTCGTGGACATGAATGGTCTCGGAATTGTCATAAAACCAAAAAGAGGTTAATATCTCGAATCTGTGATTTCTTCAACCTAACAAATGTCTTTTGAAAAACCCAAGTTCACCAAGTTCTCAAACGATTTTAGGTCATTGGCTGTCGACCCCCATCTGGAAATGCGTCATACCAGGGACCCCCTATCAGCAAATATTTTAGTTAAAAACATTTGTTTGATTTTTCAATAATAACAGACTACTAAAACGGAAGGCCTGGACTGAATCATTAGCCACCGTGGCCTAGAAGTGTGAGTAAACCTTTCGCGGTGGGCGTGGCTCCAAATGATGTGATGTAGCACAGCAGTGGAAGGCGGGGGAGGGGCTGGGATAATGGCTGTGATCTAGTGGCTGTGCCCGTCCACTCCTCTAGGCCAAAATCATTTCAGGTTAGGCCAGGCTAACGTCTACCCCGCCCCCTGCAGGCCGCTCCAGGTTACCACACGGCCAAGATGATCATCCGCCTCATCACGGCCATCGGAGACGTGGTGAACTTCGACCCCGTGGTGGGTGACCGCCTCAAGGTCATCTTCCTGGAGAACTACAAGGTCACGTTGGCAGAGAGAGGTGGGTTTTGTCCGGGTGCTCGGCTAGTACAAACACACGCACGTGTATGTGCATGTGTTTGTAATAAAAACTGGCCTTTTTCCATGTAAGATTGTAAAATACCGATAGCTGCAGCTACAAAGTACAAAAAAAACTATGACTTTACTCAAGAGATGTTTTAACAGTTCTACTGCTTTAAATCTGATCATATAAACCTACACAGACTGCTAGGATTGTGTAATTTAGAGCAAACGGCTTGTGCTTTTGATCCATGGGAAAAAAGCTATAAAGTTTTTAAGTTTTAAGAAAGTTGTAGGCGCTCGTTCACATTCCGTTAGCCTCAGTTTCCCAGGAGCCTTTGCAATCAGAGGGCATGGTAGATTTCCTGTTACGCCTCAGCCTTGTCGCAATGTCTGCAACGATTCTGGATTATTACCAAAATATGCATTTGGTGGCGAATTATTCAAAATAAAACAATAATCGGGCATTAAAGTGCTCTACATACAATGATTAAACTCGGTAAGTCTCGATCCGCAGGGGAAGTGTTAAAAGCGTAGTTAGAAGTGCCACAGACCCTTTCACACTCTCTCTCTCTCTCCAGTGATCCCGGCCTCAGACCTGTCGGAGCAGATCTCCACGGCGGGCACAGAGGCATCAGGCACAGGCAACATGAAGTTCATGCTGAACGGAGCGCTGACCATCGGCACCATGGACGGCGCCAACGTGGAGATGGCAGAGGAGGCGGGCGAGGAGAACCTGTTCATCTTCGGCATGAGGGTGCCGGATGTGGAGGCGCTGGACAAGAAGGGGTAAGGGAAAGATCAGAACCTTAGGAGTATAGACAGAGGTTCTGACAACTCTGGCAACATGTTCACTTCATGGGGCCAGTTCAATGGATGCTCCTCTACATAGACTTCTATTGAGAATAGGGACAACCAAGTGGGACAAGTCCTGAAACTGAAGCATTGGTTTTCAACATTTTAGACCCACAGACCCCAAAACTAAAGATTTCTTTTGCTTTTGTCTAGAATTCCAGGCTGGATTTGGGAAACAAAACAGTCAAACATACAGATCAAAACAACCATTAATCTTCTACATTCTCTAGTTGTGTAGACCTGGGCTAAATCAGATGATGATTTAGCCCAGGTAGCTCAGACGATGAAAATTGGACCCGCAAGGGTCCATTTGGTTTCATTTTTACGTTCTCAAAGAGTTACATCTGGCTAACCAACTTTCCATCATTTAGCCTGGGGTCCACCTGGAACTCTCTCAAGGACCACTGGTGGTCCCCGGACCACTGGTTGAAAACCCCTGTGATAAAGTAATGCATGTCATGTCATATCAACAGCACTGCTGAGCAGATAGGCTCAACTAGGGTGGCTCAGATTGTGTTGACTGAATCCCATCTCCCCCTCCACCAGCTACGACGCCATGTCTTACTACAACAGCATCCCAGAGTTGAAGCAGGCCATGGACCAGATCTCATCTGGCTTCTTCAGCCCCCAACAGCCTGACCTCTTCAAGGACATCGTCAACATGCTGCTGCACCACGACCGGTGAGTTCATCTGTTAACGCGATAAGCGCCCATTTGCACCCATAAAATCAGTGCGCCCGTGATCATTCCCATCCGGACCAAGTTTTAGACGCACATGAGGTCATCGGGCTTCATCTTAGAATTGGCTAAGATTAGCCAAAACAAAGAACCAACAATGGGGAACAAAGCGAAGTCATATACTTCATACCATGACAAACGTCAAAACTAACTAACTAGCTGTCAAAAACTAGCGATTTGATTAGAATTGTATAGTGTTATTAGCGTTCAAAGATTGACCTTCATGATGGATCAGCATTGAGGAGACATTGTGTCACCACTGAATAAGCACTTTGTGGCGTGCTGCTGACACAATCATGAGCTTGTTGTAATGTCATACTCATGTGTCCATGCACTGAACTGACACAGCGGGTCTGTCTGTGTGTCTGTGACTTGGGCACCTCTGGTCCATATAATGACATTCAGTAACTAGTACCACCGATGGTAACTAGTAAACACCCGTGGTGTTATATTACTATAGGTAGAATTGCTTTGTTCAGTGTTCTGTGGTGTAAAACACATTGAATTGTCTCGTTGTTGAAACATGCTCTATAAATGGCCTTGCAGTAGATTGTGTGAACAATATGTGGTCATTGTGTATCTATCATTCCAATTTCAAGGTGTTTGTACCTTGTGTTAACATGTGGTCGGTGTGTGTCCGTCGTTCCAGGTTGAATGTGTTTGTACATTGTGTTAACATGCGGTCGGTGTGTGTCTGTCGTTCCAGGTTCAAGGTGTTTGCTGACTACGAGGCCTACATAGAATGTCAAGATAAAGTCAGTGCTCTGTACAAGGTCAGTAACACTCTAGTAGTGTTGATGTAACGCCGAGAGTGTAAAACAAGGAACAAAATGGAAACTTACAGATCTGAGTAACTCTGAGTAACTCTGAGTTACAGACCCATAAAGGCTCATTCAGAGTTTAGATTTTTGGTGATCACCGCGACCACCGCGATTCATAGACCACCATCATCACCCCCCCCCCCCCCGCTCAAACTCTGAATAGCCTTTAAGCGTCCATTTGGTTCTAAACTACCCTTTAGCTGGGTAGCCTCTGGAACTCCCTCAAGGTCCCATAGAGGCCCCTGGATCCTAGATATATTTCTATTTGCAAGGCACAGTCACATGTCTATACATGTGTAGGCTGAAGAACTGTATATGACTGCTGTTTGTGATTTATTGGGTTTTGAGATCATTCAGTCTATTAATTACTGCATATAAATGGCACTCTGGACCAAAAGGGGGCAGTGCATGCTGGCAAAAAGGCACCTAAGGAGTTAAGACGGCAAATATGGATATGATGGCGTTTCTTCTACAGTAACAGCTATAAGTGTTCCTCTTCTCCCCAATAACATTTCTAACAGAATCCCAAAGAGTGGACCAAGATGGTGATCCACAACATCGCCGGCTGTGGCAAGTTCTCCAGCGACCGCACCATCGCCCAGTACGCCCGGGAGATCTGGGGCATGGAACCCACCCTGGAGAAGATCGGAGCTCCTGACGATCCCCGCTAAAGCCTAAAGCTACAAGCCTCCCCCAACCCCAACTCGCCCTGTTCTTCCACAAACCGTCTCTGTTCATGTAAAAGGTGGCGTAAGTTATGTTTTTTTTAAGGTTAAAACAAAGTGTTAGCTCTGTATTGTTGGCAGTAACATGGGCCACGTCTCCCCATCTCTCCAGCTCTTCAGGTTTGGGATGCTAACTTCCTTTTTTTTTCAACCAAGGTTCAAGTTTCAGGTTGTTATTAAAGAAAGTGAAAGATGAGTGTTATTTTTTTTTATTATTTGCTACTTTTGTGAGTTTTGGGGATTTTAGCCGTTTTTGACAGGGGTGCGGGGTCATTCGAACATGGGGCTAAATATGGATTTATTTGCAAAATATTATAGCATTTTTTGTAATTATCTGCTATAGCTTTACTAGACCCCAGGGAATTACATCTGGTCACAAAGATGATAGGATCTACACATTCAGTAGACCCAGTGATCTGTTGTGGCCAGATTTTGTTTTTAAAGAAAGAGAAAGAGATTGGAAATGAAATTGGAAAGTGAACGAGCAAGCAGAGACGGAATATCAGGGGAAACGGACAAGTTGCAATGTGTTTTTTTTGTTGTTGTTTTTTTGCCGAAGAGCTGGTGAGAGAAGCGTGACCCTGAATATAGAGGGCTTTTAAGTTTAACAAGAAAACATTTTTAGTTTTAACCAGAAAAAAACAACAACAACAATCCCTTACGCCGCCTTCCGATGAGAGACAAGGGCATATTCCGTCTTTATTTTTCACTAGTGTTATGTTGTGGCAGTATCTGTAGTGAAATACGCAAGGACTGAAACCCTTTACGACACAGAGTATTATTATTTACAGGTACAGTATGTCTGTAGTGAATGATGACCGTTTTTTTTAACCTTTTATTTACAATTTTCCACGTTACACCAGCAAACGCGTAACAGTAGTAGCTTACCGGTGACAGCCTGTAAACAAATGACAGCCACGATGCACTAACGTATAACATGTACAGTCCAAAAATGTTACTTTTTCAGGAAAACAAGGGAATTCTGCCACCATAAGCATCGAGATTTGGCCTTTTTTGCATTGCCATGGAAGCTGCAGTTTCACATTCATGCTGTATGTTATCGTTCCGAATTATCAAAAATGTAAGGCCTGATTTATGCTAATGTCGTGCAAAGCAAATGTTGCGCTTTGCGACTGAACCGGGCCAAAATTACACACAATGTCACTGAACTATTTTTTTTCCTTCCAACTCTATTTTATGATGTATGTTGAATGTATGGCATTCGCTTGTGTGCTGGCGGAGGCGTGTGTTTGTTCATTCATTGACGTACCTCTGCGATCCGGACCGCTGTTATTGAATATGAATTAATGATGAATATGGACTGATGCATTAATATTACTAATAGTTTGTTTTTAGCTGTTTTCTGTTCAGCATGATCCTGTCGGTGTTCTATCAGTCTCGGACAGCGACTCCCAATCTGTGTCCCACGTGTTTGGTCCTACTTTTGAGTGGCCAGGTTGAGCATACTTGCGTGGATAAAGCCCCCAATAATGTATCTAAAAATGTCGTATCACTGCGATTCATATAGATTAACTTATGGTTAATATATAGTAACTTAAAAGGTGTACTAGGTAACTTCACCTGTTGTCACTGCCAATACTGCAGTTTTTAGATTGAGTCCTAGATTTCCCAGCAACCCTTGCGTGTTTATGTCCACAGGTACCTCAGGGTACCTCAGAGATATACAGGAGATAACGGAATCCACTGTAATCTCACATTTGGACAAACTACTCCTTTTAAGTATAAGATGATGTTTTTTGTGATTGAGAGTGCAATATGGATCGGGAATCAAATTTGATTTGATCGATCGTTAAACGTAAAGAAAAATATATAAAAATGCTCTGCGAATGCACTGATTGGTTGCTATGTTTATGAAACATAGCATGTCTATGAATTGTGGCCTGAACGAGGGAACAGGTTGGGAATCTGTGGAGTTGACAGCACTTATGCTTCGTTCCTGAGGCGGTTTCAAGATGAGAAAGAAAGAAAAAAAGAAAGACCTCCCCATCTCTCCTCTCTACACTCACTTCACTACCTGATACCTCTCTCTCTTATTAATAAAGGCTTCTTTTCAGACTAGCAGCCCCACAGCTTGCGTTGTTTTCTGCTCTAGCTGCTACCAAAAGGCAGCTCAAAAGCCTTCCAAGCCCCAGAGAAAACTCAAGCTATCTGGGTGTAATTGATTATGAAACCTAAAAGGAGAAATGCAAGTAAATGAAAATGAACGTCACAAAGCCTTTACAATCTAATTAGTAAAGATTGAGTGCTTGTTTCATCATATTAGAGAAATAAGGATCGGGGGCTGCTATTTGAAGGAAGCCTATTATAAAATGACTCCATTTTGCCTTATACTGTACTACCACTGACCTTGCACGCTCCACGCGCACACGTTGTAATGCTGACCGTAACTGTACATGTTGTGATGTTGATTCCGAAGCCTGTCTGTGAATGCTGTAGACTTTTAATCACATTATGCCAGGCCCGCTGTTCGGTTCTCTGTCGCAGCTGTTACTGTATTCCACTATGCTTAAACTTAAACACTGTGCACTGTGACTGTGAAATATACTGTTGAAGAGCACTTACTGTGGTGGGAGAGATGAGGAGGACAATGATGATGACGATGGGTTTGGATTGTTGCTACTAAGATTGTATTATGGAACACTGACTGTAACATTTTAATGTCGATGTCTTTAAGTTCAATAAATAAGAAACAACAGAATTCTTACCGGGCTGTGTGTTTTTTTGTAATGCATACATTACTGCAGGGTATGTTACATGATTTGAACACGCATGGATTAGTCCATGCATTATTGGGCTAAAATTTAGACTTAAACTTCAATTATTTATGTTTATAATGACTGGCTGTGCTGGTGAAGAATTTGAAATTTGTTGCAGTGTTGTTGTTTTTTATTTAGTCTTAGTCTTTTGAATGAGAACACATTCAGTCTTTTAGTCCCATTTAGTATTCTGAAAATCAGTTTTGTTAGTCGAGGCGACAAAATATCAAAACTGATTTAGTAAATCATTTTTTATTTAGTCTTCTTAGTCTACATTTTTTTTATATTTAGAAAAGTAAGACATACATTGTAGGTTTATACTGTATGTATATGGAATATAGATTTATGTTATGTTATGTTAATTTATAAGACAAGACTGGGAGCATTACAGTTATCATTGACATATTGGGCCCTAAATGTGAAATGTTCAGGCATATTCAGATCAGAACATTTTCCTTTTATTTAGAAATACTATCATAGAAGTGCTCAGTGCTTCTCAGGTGCCTACTCTTCAACACTCCAAAGCAGCAGGTGGCGCATATGAGCAATAACGTACACCGTGATCAGAATTAAGCCGATCCATTGTTGCCATGTTCGCTTCTTATAAGCGAGTAATAACCAGGTAATAACCTTTTTAATTTTGTTTTGTTTTGTTTTTCATTTTGTGGAGTGGCTCTAATTGAGGGTAGTGGTGTTTGGAAGTGTAAGGTCTATAACTTTGAGAGCGTACGAATGGAACCAAATGGACCCTGGTTCCATTTGCACACTTTTAGAGTTAAATTAACATTGAGTTTACAATAGATAGAAATCTTTGAAATTTATTGAGAATGTCTGCTAGAGATGTCATTAAATATAAATATTCTCTTATGAGGGTTAGGGTTTGTTATTCAAATTGGCGTCCTTGGCAAGTTGGCATGGATGGAAAAAGGATGAGAACCAACAAACCAAGTACCAACTGCTTTAGTGTTTGTATTCATAGACTTGATCGCTTTTTTCTGTCGCAACGTCTGGCAACACGGGCACTGGAGCAGGGTTCTATAGCACACACAGAAGAAAGAACTACAATGGCGGATCAGCATCATCCTCACGGCAGTACTAGTACCAGGGCTTTGTCGCTGTTGTAAAAGCTTCAATGTATGCATGAAACATTAACAACCCAGAGCTCCGGTAGAACCAGACTGACACCAGTCCATTCCACACCAGCGGCATGAAGATGAGCAGCAAGCCGACCTCCTCCCCCTCAGTGTCGGCCTGCTTTCAGGAGGAGCTGGTCAACACCATCCATGGAGCCTTCCAGGTGATCCATCTAGTAGAAGAGTTGCGCCATTGAGGGGTCAGAAACTGAGGGCTCGAGCTGCTGTTCTGCCTGAATTTTAGGCATTTTAGGCATGTGCGCAACATGTCAACTGTTTACAATAACAACTAGACTTTAGTTAATAGTTAGCCTTTAGTCCCTAAAGGCTCTGTAATGCTTCATATGTTGTATAATTACAAAAATAAATAAGTAGGGCTGTTGAGTGATTAAAAAAAATCTAATCAAATTAACCACAGCTTCAAAATTAATTACATCATGATTAATTGCCATTAATTGCCATTCGAACTAGGTTCAAAAGATGCCTGTTTTCCTTTACAGGATTTAAACATAACAACAACAAAAAAAGAAATAGATTCCTGGGGAAAGGATCTGTTTTAGCCACATGCGACGTTAGATTCTTTTCTTTTATATTTGGAATTTATGTGAATCTAGCGTCGCATCTCGCTCCATTGACTCGACTGCTGTCTAAATGTCACCAGTGATCTGCTTGTATTCAACAAGTCAAACTCACCAACTTTGCAGCTGTAGAGAAAGCTTGGCACATCCTCTGTCGATCTGCAAGGGTTTTGTGCCATAAAAATCCACCGTAGACATATTATGAGCTATTTTCTGTCCTGGGTATCCCACAACAAACATCACAGCTGCCATTTTGCCAAACAAGAGCCGAGCGGGAGTGCTTGTTTTATACACTGACACACACCAGGTGCACACCTGGTCGGTGCACACGCAGTATCGCCACCTGCTGTTTGTGTGTGTCAGTGTATAAAACAAGCACTCCCGCTCGGCTCTTGTTTGGCAAAATGGCAGCTGTGATGTTTGTTGTGGGATACCCAGGACAGAAAATAGCTCATAATATGTCTACGGTGGATTTTTATGGCACAAAACCCTTGCAGATCGACAGAGGATGTGCCAAGCTTTCTCTACAGCTGCAAAGTTGGTGAGTTTGACTTGTTGAATACAAGCAGATCACTGGTGACATTTAGACAGCAGTCGAGTCAATGGAGCGAGATGCGACGCTAGATTCACATAAATTCCAAATATAAAAGAAAAGAATCTAACGTCGCATGCGGCTAGGATCTGTTTGTGTCTTAAATATGTATTTATCAAAATAAGTGGTTTACAAACCCCCAATGCTTGTAGATCTCCAAAGCTATACTCTATGGCTCTGGTTACAGGGACACTCAGCTATATGTCTCTGTAAAACCGTGCTCTACTTTATTTCAGTGAGAAATTGCTCAGTGGGTTGAGTCAGTGTGCAGCACATTAGTTAATTGCATTGTGAAAAAAAAAATCAGCATCAGCACTCCATGCAACTTCGCAGTTACAAGCAACCACCTACTTCAGCTTTGTGCATTGCATAATACATCAAAGAGGAGCGTGTGTTGCTTGCTGTGAATGATAGTAAGTGACCTCAACTGTCAGAGTTGGAGCTCCATTTTCCTCGCCCTAAAACCCGCAAAATAGTAGAACAATGCAAGAGCCAAGACCCATAACATCCACAGATTATATTAGCTCTGGAGGAGGATCCATATGTTAATTCATGTAAATTCCCGGGTGCTATGCACTCACGCTATTAAGCCTTGACCTAATAAGACTCTCCCAACCCCCAGTGGGGAGTTGTGAAAGTGGCTAGAGAAGCCCTGTTAATAGTATTTTTCAAATTTTGTTTGATTTGACCAAAGGTTTTGAGTTGAATATTTGACAAACATTTTGTTTTCGGGTTTCTTATGTTGGTTTGAAGTGACATGAACCTGAATATTATTTGATTATATTATTATTATTATTTTTATTTTATTTAGTTATATGTTGTTGTTTTTAAGATTTGTTTTCGGCTTTTTATGCCTTTATTGATAGTCAACAGTAGGTAGTCAGGAAGGGGGAGTGCAGGGTTTCTGGAAGCAAGGCAATTGAGGATTCCTCTGGGTTGGATTAGGAACTTGGAAGAAATAATAAGGATTGAGCTCAAGAAATAAAGATGAACCGAAGAAGGATATTTCTTGTGTCTAACATTACAATATAGACCATCTGAGAATGGCCTATGAGGAAGGGTAGAAGAAGGGAGGGGGGTGACGTAACGGCTAGGAAGGGGTTACGTCAACCTCAACAGGTGCCCAGACGGTTGAGCTAGCCGCCTGGGCCATTATTATTATTATTATTTTTAATTATTCAATGAAAGCAGACTTCAATATACACTTCCAATCATCTTCAAGGTTTCTTTATTCTTTATTTTGAGACAAAGCGCGTCTGTCTACCAAGCAATCTATGCCATTGAGTAAGGGTAAATATGCAATGCGGACCTCTGAAGTGAGTGTCCCATCCCTCTTCGTTGTCAAAGCTGCCCACTGATGTAATGTAATGCATTTCCCTCTCTCTAGGTGGCAGTGGAGATCACAGTCCAGGAGGTCACCAAGCTGCTGGTCCAGAAGATGGGTGACCTGAGAGGGACGGTCACCCACACCCAGAGGGAGAACGACACCCTGAAGCAAAGGCTGCAGGAGGCCGAGGAGCAGCTGGAGATCCTCCGGGCGTACGTGGGAGCAGACTGCAGTTCTCCTCCTTCTCGAGGTCCCTCTGGAGATCCAGAGCCTGGTGAGGCTCTCAGATGATGAATATTTGAACTCTTGAGAGTGTAAACATGAAACCAAATGGACCCGCACCTTGCTGTACACATTGCTGCACACCTTGCTGCACACATTCACACACCACTGGTGTGTGAATGTGAGGACGCTGGCGTTGCCGTTTCACCTTTTTTATTGCATTTATGAATGACATAGAATATAGATAGACATAGAAAAATGACACAGTTTAACAGGCTTAAAAACACAAAAACAGGAAGACAACTATCAGAAAGCTAGCTGTTACGGTATTTGAACATAACAGTATGTTCTAATACCAAAATGTGTGACAGGGATTCATTTGTGGGATACCTGAAGGGGGCGTTGACATTTGAACACCTCACACAGTGGAAATCTTTGAAAAATGTCACAAACAGCGAATGTATGTGTGTCTGGCAGTGATGGAGGATGAGATGATGGGTGAGGTGAAGACAGAACCCGAGGAGGACACAGACCACTCAGAGGACCAGGATGGAGGGACCTTCAGGTAGGGACAGAGAGATTGTATTTTCCAAATATGGACTGGACATCATTACTAAAAATGGTCTTACCCTTGTAAGACTTGTGGATTGTGAAACTGCTTGAACAAATAATGGTGATAAGTCTGCAACGATTAATTGATGAATTGTAATCAAACCGATAATTAATTAGCTGCCAACTAATTTAGTAATTGACTAATCGGATTTGCCACTAATCACTGGAGTTGTCACGGGTAACCATAGTTTTTCCAGTGTAAATAAACTAAAGAGTGACCAACTCTAACATTAACCCCAATGCTCTATATTGGATCACACCTTGAATATTCTCTACTTGGATATTTATTTTTAAATTACGTATTTGAGTTCAGTTGAGCACTGTTCATTTTATACTGACGTGTAAATATTATTTAATCAAATGTAGCAGTCAGAATAAGCCACTTTAAGCATGCTTAAGTTAATTTAAAAATGTGTTTGTTTGAATAGCAGCCTAATCAGCAATTAATCAAATGTATTATTTGTTCAAGTTGGAACATGTCTAAAATATAGTGACATTACATTAATACAGTATATTTGCCATCCTCCATTCAGGGAGATCTGTGCAGATGGAAGTGTCCTGTCCCAGCAGTATCATTCTGAGACCGGTACGTCTGATTATTTAGACACAAAATATCCCTTCAGAGTGTGTGTTGAGGTCGATTCTACAGCTCTTTCATTTGTTTTTGCTTTTGAAGAAAAACAGCCCCAGCAGTCTGGGTACTACGGTGTCAGGCTTGAGACAAATAATTTGAAGTGTTAAACATCTACATTTGGTATTATAGAAAACAAAACCATGAAAATATGATCCTTGGCCCATCTCTCTCGCTCTACAGCAGACCCCCAGCAAGAACTGTCCGCCCTTAGCAAGACGGACTGCGCCGAGCCGCCGCCGCCAATGCGTACCACTGGAGACACAGCCCTGCCCCTGTCTCCCCGTCCCAGAGACAAAGTGGACCACGACGACGACAACATGTCTGGCGCCGTCCATCCCCGAGCGGCAGAGGACACACCGTCTGGCACAACGCATCATGCCAGAGGCACCACCACGGAGGACAGGCCCTGTAACGTCCAGCTGGTCAAGATCAAGGTGGAGGACGGCTCGCCATCGAAGGAAGACGCGGGGCCCGCGGACTGCTGCTTTGCCCCCATTGCAGAGGAGGAGGCAGACTTTGCCCCCATCGATGACGACGAACTGTCTTCTTCCCTTGTCCAGCCCAAGATGGAGGAGGAGGATGATTTTGGGCCGGACAGCCTCTCCCTCGTCCAGTCCCAGATAATGGAGGAGTGGAAGCCTTCGGAGATGTTGCTGGACGCAGGCGTCCACAGCCACCGTCGGCCAGAGCCTGTGGTGGTTCCTGGATCCAGCCGCAGTCTGGGTAAGAACAGCTGTTGGAACGCAGAGGTGCTCTTATGATATCGACGGAAAAGGCCTCATGCACACGTAAAGAACACCTTATGTGCAGCCATGAAACACAGAACATGTGTATGAGGCCTAACCAGGATTGTTTTTGCAGAACTGTACAGTAGTTTCACGGCATGGTGTATTGCGAAAGCCAAATTTTAATTGCGAACGTAGTAAGGCTGTACCCCCGAAGCTTGGGATTCGAAACATCCACTTGTTAAGGTCGACACACAAAGGAATATTTATGAACCCGAACCATTCGTTCTTTTTTTGTTTTTGTCTTTACTCGAAAATATATTATACCCAGTGAGAGTCCGACATGCATATCAGAGCTCACAGCCTGTCCTCACCCTGCACTCTCTGGCACTCTAGACCACTATGTATGCTGGAACGCCAGCTTCCAATTGATCTATTGCATGGGCCTTATCTGGTAGGGACAAACGTGGCATATTTATTTCCACCAGTGTTGCTGCTGCTTGGAGCAAAACAAGGTCAAGAAAGTGACAGGACCACCCATGCTTATGTGCCTGGTGCACACCTGTGACCGAATGGCACACACCAACCAGCACTTGAAATTCAAAACAACAGTGAATGCCAGTGAAAGCAGAACAATATTTGATTTGGGCACATTTTTGAGGGTGCAACCCCCACGTTTAGCAGTGTCTCTCATTCCAGGAATGTCGGTTCTTTACAAGCCATACCTTGTTGTAAAGGTGACTGATCAATGATTGTGATATAAGATACAGCAATTAGATACATAGCAGTTAGTATTATTAAAGGGGAATTCCACCCATTTTAAACATTAAATGTTTAAAATGGAAAAAAAATCCAAAAACCAAATCAAAAACCAAATGAACCCTAACGGGTTCATTTGGTTCCATTTGTACGCTCTCAGAAAAAAGAAGCGTCTAAAGAAATCCATTAACATGGTGAAAATACATCTATGATCTTGATGATGTCATCGAGATGTTTCACCATGTTAGTGGTTTTCTTCAGACCTCCATTTCTTGGGAACACAGAATGGGGGAACTTTTTTTTTTTATCATGTCCACCCGGCACCTCTAGGGTATACTAATGACATATTAGAATGTTGAAAATGGGTGGAGTTCCCCTTTAAGTTGGATAAAACTTATGTTGTCAATTTTTTATTTTTGAAATGCTGCTGCTGTTGAAGTTGTCGGTGACAATTCTCTCTTCTCTAAGCCCCACCTTTTGGGGTGGGGTTTGTTCACTGTCCAATGGCAATGCAAATACTTTAGCGACTGTTGCTATGCAGGTCAAGCTTCCCTGGTCAAGCTTTCCTCTTCAAACGTGCCCATTGGACAAGGCTGGATTGGGGAGGGGCTTAGTGAAGAGGTCGGTGACAATTCTCCCTCACTGACCCTCCTGTTTCCCTCCCTGGTTGCAGCTCACCCCTCAGACCTCCCCCAGCTCAGTGGGGTCAGTGCTCCAGACTACTCCTCTCCAGGGGACTTCTCCAACATGCTCACCCCAGGAGACATGGCCTCCACCCAGGGCACCTCATCCTCCTCCTCCTCAGTGGTGGGTCACGTCATTGTAACATCTGATTATGGATGTTTGGCTCTTCAAAATAAGGTTTGAAGGGCGGAAATAGGTGAATTTGAACAACATCCCATAGCCCCATTCTAAACTTATATTGGGGAAGGGGAAATGACCATAAAAGATTTTTTTCCCCCACAAAATAACAACTGGACCACTTTTTGTGGAAATAAATTGTCCTTTAACCCATTGTAGACTATCCCGATTCTAAAAATGTCTTTGAAATACTTACCTAAGTGTATTGAAAAACTTCAAATTATTGTGTAACAGCCTCAAATTTTTTACATTTTTTGATACTGTACATACTGTACAGAACCCCTGTTGGGGTTCCCGTCAACTAGGGTAAAACTACCACTAGGGGTTCCCATCTACTATGGGTTAAAGTATACAGTATACAAGCGATAAATATCAGAATTTTTATCTTAGACAGTTTCATTAAGATCTATCTAGTATCTCTGACAACCATAGGAGTCCATCAGTCCTCCCTTTTCCTTAATCAGAGGCAGCTCAGTGAGGCTCAACTAGTCTATTTGTTAGCCCATGACAAAGTTTATAGGGATTGCTTTGGAGGCCTCCTGCAGCGACTAGAGGCATCAAAAATATGAGTTTTTTGGGGGGTGGCTAATTAAAGGAAGATTTCATGAAAAAACAATAAAAAAAAAAACGACGTAATCGTTGTTTTGACCATAAAATGACATATAGGAGCTTTAACCCTTTGTTAAAGCTCCCTTTGTGGTGTTTTAGCTGTTGAAAAAACGCCCTTTGTGGTGGTTTAGCTGTTGGAAAAATAGCAGATCTACAAGCTCATATCGCGCCACCGAGTGGCGCGATATGAGCTTGTAGTTCTGCTATTTTTGAAGAATTGTGAAAATGTGGTGCAAATCTTTTCAGATGGGTGTCTGCAGCCAAATATGGATAATTCTGGTGGTCCTTGGCTTGAAATATGTTAGCATCACTGACACAGAAACACAGATTTTTCAGAAAAAAATAGAATCTAGAGTCAGAAACAATAGAATCTAGTGTCAAAAACTCGATTCTAGCATCACAAACTAGATTCTAGTGTCAAAAAATAGATCCTAGCATCAGAAACCAAATCATTTAGTGTCAATAACTAGAATCTAGCGTCAAAAGCTAGAATCTTGCTGCAGCTATAATCTGGTGTCAGGAATTACTGTATAATCTGGTGTCAGAAACTCGAATCGAGGGTCAGGACAAAATGGGTCAAAAGCAATACATGAGCAGTTGGGTCAAAGACGAGACGCCCCTTTTTTTGGGGTACGGACTAGGGCATTAACCAAACACGTTTTTTTGCTAGTCGAATCGAATACTTTGGTAGTCGAATAATTGTCGACTAGTCTATATATATATATATATATATATATATATATATATATATATATATATAGACTAGTCGACAATTATTCGACTACCAAAGTATTCGATGATTCTGGACTTCCCATTGAAAAAATACATGCTTATTACACTACTGTAACTCAGTTACATTATGACATGAAAAATGAGCAATCAACCTACAATTACTACCGACACCACAGCACAAATCCACAATGCCTGCTGCAGAAAATTGAAAAATATAAATAATAAAATATTATTACCGAATAACGAATAGTGAATTAATAGTCGAATAGTGTTTTGCTAGTCGAATAATCGACTAGTCGAATATTTAGTTAATGCCCTAGTACAGACACATAAAAGTACCATGACATGAAGAGGATTACATTTTTGATACATCAGGTGAAAGTACATGGTCCACTTTGTAATGTCAGTAACTTTTGATGAAAAAAGAATTAAGAGCATAGGTGAAATAAGCTCATAAAGTCCATATTTGTCATTCAGTGTAACGGTACGAACTACAATTTCAATGAAACATGTTTAAATATTATGTGGAAAAAATAAACAAAGGTCTGTTTTAACTGTCCTGGCATAATTGTACAGGTGTTGGTCATGTTATATTAAAAGCATGTTGCAATACTCCTTTGTTTTGATATTCAAATCATTAGGGGACTTTCATTTGTGCCCACTACTCAATTAATTACAGATCATTCAGTGTAATGAGATAAAGCTGGCCTTTTTTAACGACCAATCTAGTATATAGTCAGCTGAACACCTGTGCCATCGTTAGAAGGACTCCTGAAGACTTTGGAGGTGGTAGCAGAAGGTGAGTTTCCCTCTCTGAAATATGTGATATATCCATGTTGTTATGATGTGGTACCAGTGGACACAAAATGAAATGTCATTCAGTGAAATGTCAAAAGTCACCTTTATAGTTGAAATTTAATGGAAACAAATGTATTGCAGTATGTGTTGGAAGTAATTGTGCCTAACTGTGCAGATCATATGCATTATTTTATGTGGTTGGCTATGTGTTTGCCCATAAAAGATGCAAAATGTACAATAATGTCATTCAGTGTAAGGGCAGTGTCATTCTGTGTAATCAGTTCAGTGTTATAACTGTAAAACACCAACACCATTTCTGCAGGCAAAATGTTTGTTACTAGCTGCAGGTTTTCTTGCTGCTCGTTAAAGGTAGGGGAAGTGATTTGAAATTCATTGTACCAGCTTGGTGCACGAGGGGCGCCCAAGAGTAGCTACACTATGTGAACCTGCTGCTCGATCCTGATTGGAGGAGAATTCACCCTCCACCTGGGGAACTTTTATTAGCTCCTCTGCTAACGTGGGGGAGGGGGAAACTCCATATATGGTCTGCACACCTTTATAATAGAGCATTTTAACAGAAACATTTTTTTGGGGTGATATCTGGCAAAAGTGAAATCACTTCCCCTACCTTTAACTGTTCTTGGCTGCCCACACCTGAGCACAAGCTTATTATGGGCATCATTTTCATTACCAATGTTGATATTGTTTTTTTATGTATGTGCTGTCATTTATGTTGTTATATGTTTTTAATGTCATTTCTTATTTATTTTTATAGATGCCTTCCAACAAAGCAGCAGTGGCAAAACACAGGCAAAAGGTCAATGCAAACCCAATAGAACGTGAAAAACAACTTGCAAAAAGAAGAGAAAACTACAAGAAGAGAAAAGATGCAGCTTTGGGTGCAAATCCTGATCATCGACCAGTCAAGTCTCTTTCAGAGCATGAGGTGATAAAGAAAAGACAACAGTGGCGGGAAAATCAAAGGAAGCACCGGGCAGCTAGAAGTGCAAAAAACTGGAGCTTTCCAGACCCATTTCCCAGCCAGAGCAACCTACCCATTCAAGTCCTTCGCTACAGCTAGACCTACAATTTCATTTTCTTTAAAAAAAAAAAAAAAAAAAAAAAATTTTACGTCGTGCATTTTTGTTACCTTACATGCTCTTACAAATAAAAAAAAGCATTTTCTTTTCAAAATTGGTCTCTGTCATGTTTTTAGGAGATTCATGATTGGGTTACCTTGTACATGCCACTGTTCTGCCTTTTCTAAGTGAAATTCAAATTTAGTTTTTCCATTTAGCACAACAAATGGAGGAGCATACCAAAAAATGAATTATTGTGTATTTTAAACTGATTTTCTCTTTGGTGGAAGAACTTCTTGCAGCTAAATGGGTAAAATACCCTAGTCAGGAAAATATCAACATTGTAGAAAGACTTCAAACATGTCAATTTTAGGTTCAATGAAGACCTTAAACATAGCTGCTTACTATGACGTGCATTTCATTTATTTATTTTTATGTCATACACTTATCTTTGCATTTTAAACTATATTACACTGAATGACATTTTATGGGTCACATCTTAGAAAATGGACTGAAAAGGAATGTTGTGTACTATTTCCTGAAAATTACAGAAAATTACTATTACAGAAAATATTAAACTTAAACAATAGACACTCTAAGCTACCCAAAAAAGTTAAAACATTTTGTAAGAGAATACTTTTTTTAGGCTTGGAAACGCTGCTTCGTCTTTGACCCAGTTGCTTGCTTAGTTACTTTCCACCACTGTCTGTCTTGGCGCCGCTCCCCCAGGTGTACGGTGTCAACGTCAGGGTGGCTGGCGGACGCAGCAGCCATCCCCCGGGGGTGCCTGCGGGCGCCGTAGCTGCTCCTCCTACTCCCAGCGGCTTCTACCCCTGCAAGCTGTGCGGCCATACCTTCCACGCCCCCAGCGTGCTGCGCAGACACCAAGGACACTGTCAGCTGGTGATGCACCAGCGCCAGCAGCAGCTGCAGGCCGCCAGGCAGCAAGCCATGGCCGCAAGGTTCGTACTCGGGTGTAGTGGAGGGGGGACGGCGTCCCCCCACTTCTCACGTCTAAAATATTTTTGGGGCAAAAGTAGGCCTATGTTTTTTTGTCTTGTCTTTCGGTGCACGCAAATGCAAGTGTGCATGCACGTGTCTTGGGGAATTCCACTCATTTTCAATATTTTACTATGTCATTAATATAGCCTACCTTAGAGGTGCTGGGTGGACATGGTAAAACAAAAGTTCCCCCATTCTGTGTCTCCTAGAAATGGACGTCTGAAGAAAAAAAAAATCATTAGCATGGTGAAACGCATCATTAGCACTCTCAGAAAAAAAATGAAAATGGGTGGAATTCCCCTTTAAGAGGCGTCCCCCCACTTGTAAAAGCCCCACTACACCACTGTTCGTAATACACATGTTGTTAATGGCAATTTTCGATTGTATTCATCCATGGACTACCTGTTGTCTCATTAAGACAGCCCCCTATCCACAAGGCGGAGCGCTGCACCAAAGCATTATAGCAACTGTATGCCAGGAAGAACGCAAGCCCCGTCTCTGTGACATCAGAGACACTCAAATCTACAGTATCTAAAACAGTGGTTTTCAACCTTTTTAATACCAGGGCCCACTATTTATTCTGCATTTTAGCCACGGACCACTTTTGATGTTTAGTTTTGTCTCAAACCCAAGTATTTTCAAGGTTTTTTTTTGTCCAGTTTGTCACAATAACAATTCTTCTAAATTTTTTAAATTAGTACATTATTGAATTAAGTAATTCAGATGTTTAGAGTATTTTAAATCTTGTTAAAAATAAAATCAAATGGACCTGTGAGGGTCCATTTGGTTTCATTACATAACACTCAAGATTTACAGATATATAAGGGTCCATTTGGTTACCAACTGTCCATCATTTAGCTGTGGACAACCTGGAATACTCTCAGGGACCACTGGTGGTCCCCGGACCACCTGTTGAAAACCCCTGATCTAAAACCATTGTAGCATATTGCAGTTCTCCATAATTGGGTCAGGCATGCCTAAATATATGGAGTGTGGCACACAGGAAGGTGCACAGACATTTCTCCCTGGTTTACATGTGTATATAGCAATGAATATTACGACTGTTTTCGCCGCAGGTCCCAGGGCGGCAGCAGCATCGTAGAGGCCGGCCCTCCCCGCAGGGAAAAGCTGCAGCTGTACCCGCCCGGCTGCAGCCCGTTCCGCTGCACCGTGTGCAACCGGGAGTTCAACCGCGCTGAGAACCTCAAGACGCACCTGCGCATCCACACGGGCGAGCGGCCCTACCCCTGCTCCGTGTGCGCCAAGAGCTTCCGCCACTCGGGGGCGCTCAAGCGCCACTTCCGCATCCACACGGGCGAGAAGCCGTACGAGTGCGCGCAGTGCGGGAAGGCGTTCCGCAACTGCGGCGGCCTCAAGTTCCACGAGCGCTCGGCGCACGGCCACCGCCGGGAGTATAGCGCCGCCAGCGGCCTCCACTGAGGTCACTGTTTGTACTTAATGGGGAATTCCACCAATTTTCCCCCCATTCTGTGTTTCCTAGAAATGGACGTCTGAAAAAAACATTATCACAGTCAAACACAACTTGATGCCATGATCATTTTGTGTTTCGCCACATTAATGATTTTTCTTTCAGACCCTATTTTCCTAAGAGGGTACAAATGGACCCACTAGGGTCCAAATGTGAACCATTTGGTTCACATTTGTATCCTCTCAGGAAATTTTTGAAAACGGGTGGTATTCTCCTTTTAATGGGGAATTCCACCCATATTCAACATTTTACTATGTCATTAATATACCTTACAGATGTCGTGTGGACATGAAGAAAAGTCCCCCACATTCTGTGTTTGCTAGAAAAAAAAAAACAAAATATTAAGCTGGTGAAACACAACTTGGTGACATCATCAAGTTGTGTTTCCCCATGTTAATGATTTTTTCTTTTAGGACCTTTTTTTCTGATCATATTTTCTCAGGAATTTTTTGAAAATGGGTGGAATTCCCCTTTAAAAAACAGAAACAAACAAACCTCAGCCTGTGGTGAGTGGTCCATCAAGTGCAACTATTGGTACCCTAAACATAAGGACAGAAAGAGACATTAGTAGGGGCAGACCTGCATAAAGGCGGACATTGCTGTTCCTTGGAGGTGGTTGCACCACTCAAAAACAACTATAAGAACTGTCAATGTGTGTTTGACACATTATTTGACATTTTTGAACGGGACCCAAACTAGTGGAAATTACCGGTCTGCGAGCTCGCAAACACGGTACTTCAATGCCACGTTGTGTCCTTATACATATTATGTTATTTTGACTACTTCTTAAAATCGTTGTTTTTTGTGAAATCCCCTTTATTTTGTTTTTATAGTCATTTTTTTATCTGTTTATCTGTTGAAATTATGAACAAAAGGAACCCACAGATATGTGTTTGCAAACGCGAAAATGGGTCCCGACACAATTTTTCTAGATATCATGGAAAGACAACCTTTCTGTGATCTCTGAATGCTATAGAGCTGAGCAGTCACAACCCTTTTATGGCATCACCTGTTGTCCAGAAATGAATTCTCCATTCATTTTCGATTTGATTGATTTATATAAAGACAATCATGCCGTGAACAAAGCCAACTCGGGATTGTGACGAATCATGACAACACAATATTATAATAAAATAACTAATTATCGAGGAGAAAATAAAACATAGAATACAACATTTTTTGTTTTGTCTTTCTTTATTTGATTGTCCCAAAACAGTGTGTGTGTTGTACATGATTTGTCACGAATGGAATTGCCTGTGTCCGCGACATAATCGTCTACATATAGATCATTTTCAAAAAGTCTGTAAGGGAAATGCATGAGGAATTTATTTCTGGACCACGGCACCATCATGAAAGGGGCGGGGCAGCTCAGCTCTACATCAGCCTGGAACTACAGACTCCTGAAATCCTGAATTTATTTATTAATTCCCATTTCTTAACTTAATTATTTCCTCTTAGGGAGTATATTGTGACTCGTGAGCTGAGCTACTGTAGATCTGTTTGACCCTAAAGGACTTAGATCAGATTCTACAAAACATGATGTTTCTATGTCTGTTTCCAAACTATTTAATGTCAAGTAGCACTAAAATTATATATAACTGGCCACTGAATATATGATGTTCCAGCCCCCCCCCCCCCCCCCCCCCAAATATTTCAATTAGAAATGTTCAAGGTGAAAGAATCACCTGTATATTCAAAGATATAGATAGAAAGAATAGCTAAACTATAACAATTCTTCATTGATTTGTTGGTTATAAAAATCCCCAGATGTCTTTGTTAATGGGATTATATGTAGCGACGGCACAATCGGTACATTTCACAATACATAGGCCAGGTTATGTTTCACAAAGCAGAGGCCACGATACATTTCACAATACAGAGACCATCATACATCATCTATCACAACAATAGGTGCGTGGGAAGCGAACACTGTTCGCTTCCCATATTCCCATTGTGACACACAGACAGACGCACAAGCATTTCTGCCTGGCTTACATGGTTATCTGGCTCACTGTGTTCATGCTTAGTTCACATTGGAATCCTGAATTTTACATGCATTTAATCTTGATATACCAAGAATGGCAGCAGCCTGTTGTTATGATTATTAGAGCAGAGAAACACACCCTGACCTTGTACCCTATTAAATGTACTTTTTTATACAACAGATATATTTAAATTTGTCTCACTCTTTATGATCCTTTTTTTCACCCAGTGTCATCAATTATCTAATGTAGGCGTGGGATCTTCTACACTGCATCTGCCAACCTGGGTGGGGCAGTAGTCTGACCTCATGCTTCCTTTTATGCAAGAGAAGTCCAAGCTGCCATCATTTCACCTGACCAGGGGGAGTTTTCCCGGGTGGAACGAGGTAGTGCTGTCACCTCACAGCTAGAAGATCCTGCGTTCCATTCCCGCTTGGGACGCTGTGGGTGCTGACAGCATGTCTCCTCCTCATCGTCATCAGTGCCCATACCCGAGGTGGTGTTGGCGAAAGGGCCTTTCTGTGTGGAGTTTGCAAGTTCTCCCCGTGCCCTCCTAGGGTAGGTACCCTCACATGTGTAGAGCCAATGATCACATTATTGACGTGGGTGACAAAATGGGTTGCAAAAATTGCGGGATAATACCTTCATTTAAAAAAAAGACTTGGTTGATAACATTTAAACCAAACAAGCATTTATCGTCACTGTGTCGGGCAAAAACTGATGCTGTTATTTTATTTTACTTTTAAAGCTAAACCTTTCCTGTCATGTTGATTAGGTAACCTCTGTATTAATAGGTTTAGGAATCCGGTACGTTTTTTGTGTTGATTAATTGACCCCCCCCCCCCCCCCCCCCCCCCCCCCTCCCACTGGTTTTGATACAAGAGCTCTGACAGTTCCCCGGTCTGTTATTTAAACATAATGTATTGAAGTTCTCTTTTTTTTGTCCATTTGACTTATTACAATGTGATTATTAAAGAATGTTGTTTTGGTGTTTTTTAAAGGTTAATTTCACAAAGCTTGGCTTCATTTTCATATGTAACACGGTGCAATATGATTAATCATTAGCACATCGAAATTGGTAATGATAAGGCCATATCGGTATCCTACCTCAAAGATGTGTGGAGTGTGGACATGATGGAAAGCCGGTATTCTATCTAAAAAAAATCCCAATGATTTTCACTGGTATTGATGGCGCAATCATGTTACTTGTGACCGCCATTGTACTCACAGAGCAGCCAGTCTGCCTGCCTCCCTTTCTTTCAGCTGTGGAGAAGGACTTACCATCTCTACTATTTGCCAGCAAAAAAACAAAATAACAATGTAAAATATTGGTAGGCTGACTGGCCAATATGAAACTAGAAATAATTGAGCCAAAATCAATCATATTAAACAGCCTGTAGTTACTCATCTGGCAGTCGGGACCTGACACATCTTGCCTGACCAAAATATCACTCCTGAAAACACTACTGGCATAGACCTACAGTACCCCATCTTACTCAGCTATGGACAGTTAACGCAAGAGTTCAATGTATTCCTTGAATTTGTGGAAGCCAATCAATCATTTGATGAGAATTTATAGAAAATAAGTAAATCGTTAACTTCTTCAGTGGTCACATAATGTCACAAGACAGAGCCACAGGCAACGAGACAGATTGACAGAAAGTGATGCAGTAATGCAGAAAGATTTTTTTTAGATGTATCACAGATTTGTTGTTAAGTAATGTCTTATATTATTCACTGCATTTCAGTAATTCTTTTATGTAATATAATTAGTTATGTAGCTGTGTATTACCCAACACTGGTGGTGATATAACATATTACGATTATATGTTGACGATTTAAGTGCGCCCTTCACATGTCACAAGTGTGATTACCTTTGAGGGGGCACTAGAGCCGGCGCTAAGATGTCACAGGTGCTTTCCTGGTCCTAATGGCTCAACACCGTGCTCGATTACATCCCCCCACCCTTAAAACGCAGACATAATGCCCCTACCCCGCCCTGTGACTGTGTGATTGGCACACGTCAATCACAGCTGTAGCCCTGGCCCCCACCCGGACCCCTCCCACCACACATCCATCATATTTAAAAGGGTCTTCCCTGGCCCGCGCGGGGGTCATTTCATCTGCTCCGATCCCCTCTCGTCCACGCACCCCGTCTGTCCGTCCGTCTGCCATGGAGTGGAACGCCTACGGTAATTAACCTGCTCGCTATTGTTTTATTTTTTGTTTTACATATCAGTGGTACAGTGATCCGGGGACCATCGGTGGGTTCCTTAATTGGGGGTGTTTTCAGGTGGTCCCTCCCTAGCTAATTAAATGACATGAGTTGGTAACCAAATGGAAACCCTTTCAGAGGCATCCCACCCATTTTACTATGTCATTAATATATTGTTGCATGGAAATAACACAAAAAAGTACAGAACAGAACAGAATGAGGGACCATTTATTGTATTATTTCCACACAACATCTCTAGTATATTAATAACATATTAAAATGTCTCAAATGGGTGGAATGTCCTAATAGATGTTTAGGGAGGGTAAAATTATATCAGTTGGACTCCTGCAATCCATTAATAATAATAATAATAATAATAATAATGGATTTTATTTATAACACACTTTACATTCCGTGAATCTCAAAGTGCTACAAGGGGTAAAAACAAGATAATTGCATCACACCATAAAAGCATCTAAAAGCACTCCCAAGAGTTATTTTGTTCCATTAGCTTACTTAATTAACAATAACATGTCTACAGAATTAGACATTTTTGAAGAAGACTTATTTTGATCAAAATTTGCCTGGTGTTTCCCCTAATGGGACCAACATCAACACAGCAGTGATGAATTGTACACCTGGATCTGAGTGGCTAAATGTCAGCAAATGTTGGTCCGTGGCTCAAATGCCGACTGGACCTTGAAAAACATTGAAAAGCACCGCTATTACTGTATATACAGTGTGCGTGCGTGTGTGTGTTTTCACAATGAACATTTTAGCTTGTATCTTGCTTCTAGGGGTGGTCCCTGTGGACAACATATTTTGCGAGGTGTGATGAAATACTGTAGTTTGAGCACCACTGACTTAGAAACCTGTAGGTTTGTTTTCTCATAAGACTTGTGATTTTAGAAGACAAACCCTCAGGTCTACATGGGTAAACTACTATAAACGCATTATTTTATATGTTGGCTATTAAAAAAACAGCAGTATGCAGCAGTACTGCTGTTCCATTTGATAAAGAAGTAATTGTGTTGTAATCAGTGCTAATAGACCTACAATAATATGCTGTAATGTTGCAGCAATGTTGTAAACGCGGGATTACTGAATGTAGGCCTACTGCATTATGCTAACCCATTTGTTTTGTAATGAATATGGAACAACTTAAATACATTTTTCTGTGTGTGTGTGTGTGTGTGTGTGTGTGTGTGTGTGTGTGTGTGTGTGTGTGTGTGTGTGTGTGTGTGTGTGTGTGTGTGTGTGTGTGTGTGTGTGTGTGTGTTCAGACCCTCTGGATGTGCCCCCGCTGACCCCCACCAGCAAGGAGGTGTTGAGTCAGGCGGTCAGCGCTACGTTTGCAGGCTTCGCCCGGGAGAGAAGTACCCAACACTTCCCTCAAGGTATACAGACCCCATAAACCCTAACACCTAAACCCTAAACCCAGGAGAGAAGTACCTAGTACCTCCCTCAATGTATAGTGATATAAACCCTAACACCTAAACCCAGGAGAGAAGTACCCAACCCCAACACTTACCTCAAGCGATACTGACCCTAAACCCTAACTATGTGTTAGTACAGGCCCCAACCTGGTCAGAACTTTGTTCTTATGAGTTCCAGTACAGATCTCAGCCTGTGTTTAGAACTTTGTTCTTATGTGTTCTGGTTACAGACCCCAGCCTGTGGTCAGAACTTTGTTCTTATGTGTTCTGGTTACAGACCCCAGCCTGTGTTTAGAACTTTGTTCTTATGTGTTCTGGTTACAGACCCCAGCCTGTGTTTAGAACTTTGTTCTTATGTGTTCTGGTTGCAGACCCCAGCCTGTGGTCAGAACTTTGTTCTTGTGTTCCCGTACAGACCCCAGCCTGTGGTCAGAACTTTGTTCTTATGTGTTCTGGTTGCAGACCCCAGCCTGTGTTTAGAACTTTGTTCTTATGTCTTCTGGTTGCAGACCCCAGCCTGTGTTTAGAACTTTGTTCTTATGTCTTCTGGTTGCAGACCCCAGCCTGTGTTTAGAACTTTGTTCTTATGTCTTCTGGTTGCAGACCCCAGCCTGTGTTTAGAACTTTGTTCTTATGTGTTCTGGTTACAGACCCCAGCCTGTGGTCAGAAATTTGTTCTTATGTCTTCTGGTTGCAGACCCCAGCCTGTGGTCAGAATGGGAGGTGAACCACTGGCTGGACTGGTGCCAGGTGGAGTTCGGCCTGCGGAGCCTGGGGCCGGAGTTACGCAGCCTGCAGGGCAGTGAGCTGTGTGCCCTGGAGAGACACGCCTTCCTGGAGCTCACCTCCGACTGCACGGCCGGAGAGATCCTCTGGGAGCACCTGGACACCATGAGGAGAGGTCAGTAGCATGCATTGTAGCGGTGCTTCTCAATACTTTCAGCCAGGGACCCCCTGCACATTTTAAACTTGAGATACCCCCAACCTTGAAGCACATGAATCCCCGATCTACAAGCTCATTGTAAGCACAGATTAGTGTTATTTTCACTTTTTTTGCCCACTCTTTCTTATATTATTTGACAATTTAAATAAGATAAATACTTCTAAGTCTATGAGGAAAATAATTGGGGAATTCACGTGTGTGTGTGTGTGTGTGTGTGTGTGTGTGTGTGTGTGTGCGTGTGCGTGTGCGTGTGCGTGTGCGTGTGCGTGTGCGTGTGCGTGTGTGTGTGTGTGTGTGTGTGTTTGTTTCTCTCTCTTCAGAGTGTGAATATGACTCCAGCTCATCGTTGACTGTGTGCTCCATGTCCTCCTACTGCCACCTCACTCATGTAAACAAAGGTAAGACCCACAGTCTCTATACTAAAGATGTTATCGTTTGCACATTTTTGTGTTTGGGTTCAGCCATATACCGGTACACTATTGTAACAACGATACAATAAGGTAAATTCTCTGGCAAAGGAAATTATATTTAAACACATAGTGGACAAACATTGTGTGTGTGTGTGTGTGTGTGTGTGTGTGCGTGTGTGCGTGTGTGCGTGTGTGCGTGTGTGCGTGTGCGTGTGCGTGTGCGTGTGCGCGTGCGCGTGTGCGTGTGCGTGCGTGCGTGCGTGCGCGTTCTATACAGACTATGAGGACCACAACAACTGTCCAGACAGACAGGGTGTGGGTCTCCAGTCAGACAGCATCCAGCTACACAGCCTGGAACCTGTGTCCACGCTGTCTCATCACCCTGACCACTACCACCTGCTCCCTGTCACGCTACTACACCACATGGGGAACGCCGGAGGTAGGCGCCTAAAGTTCCAGTGAATTGGAAAAATATGTTTTTCACACCTTTTAGACACACGTCCATGGTCATTATATGTGGCCATACCCGACAATGAATGCCAAAAAAAGAGAACATTTTCAGTTTTGCGTATTCTTACACAATTCTGTCTGTGTGACGCTAACCCCTTCAGAGCCGGAGTCGTCTGAAGAGCTACAGCTGCGCTATGAAGACTCCTCTGACGTGGCCGACTCCATATCCTGGAGCGGATCTCTGCAGGACGCGGATCGGGGGCCCGGGCCGCCGCCGGCTCCGGCTCCTGCAGGCGGTGCGCTGCTGGAGGAGAGTCCATTCCGCTTCCCTCCTCCTCCACAGCATCAACACCGCAGCTTCAAAGAGTTTGTGGGCAACCAGACGGACATGAGCCGAGCCGTCATACCTGCTGCCATCCTGGCCGGCTACACCGGTGAGGCGGGTCGCAAGTTAACCATGAAATTGCACATTTCCATCAGTTGGTATCGGCCAGCAACCCTACATCTCACCTCAAACCCCCAGCTCTCCATATATGGAGCTGATCTGTTCTGTTCCATGTGTTGATCCTTCCCCATCCTTCCTTCCTCTTCAATGTCTCCCTTTTGACTGATACAGTACCTGTCCTTGTAAAGTCTAGATGGGCCTGACCTAAAGTTATTAGTGCCTGGCAGCCAGCGAAAACTAGAGTTTTCTTCAGGCCCGAAATGACCGCTATCTGGGCCCTCATCAAACCCAGTACATTCAAGACACTTGCACCCTTAGATCTCCATATAAGGAGCTGACCTGTTCATTCCATATGTAAGACTGGAAGCGGAAGATCAGGCCTCTGCTACATTCCAGATTCGATTTGCTTGGATCTGTTTAAATCCAAACAGGCCACACAGAATCCAATTTTTGCACATCACATTTGGATTCAAATCTCACTTCAGGAGCTCTGCCTCAGTTAAAAAGCAGGAATAACCTGATCTGATGTCTACAACACGTCAGCTGGAATCCGGATTTACTTACTAAGTAGCCGAGAATTTATATTTAGCATTAAAAAGGAGTTTTAACTTTTCTCTCCTTCCAAACAGGAAGTGGTCCCATTCAACTGTGGCAGTTCCTCTTGGAGCTCTTGACAGATCGCAGCTGTCAGTCATGCATCAGCTGGACGGGCGACGGCTGGGAGTTCAAGCTGACCGACCCTGATGAGGTAGGACAATCCTTCTACTTTCTGTAATGGTGTAGATTAGACGTCTTGTCAACACGAGTCACATGAGATAATTAATCATATAATAATGAGTTGCCCGAGATGAGTTTGTATTGTTTAATCCACGTTGTTTTAATCCACTTTAAATCATATGGACGATCTAGACAGAAAAGCTGTCACTGATTGAAAATGAGTTCAATGCAAGAGGACTGTGGTTTTCGCCAGCAGCCAGCCAGTTATGTTTCTGTTTGTCAACAAGCCGTGGGACTATTTTTACGCGGCAATATCACGCATCATAGGTGCAACTACTTTGGTGGCACGCATGATGGACGTAGTAACACGACGCAGGGAAGGTGTTAAATAACACAGACATTTAGCAATAACGTAACTCTCAAAAACATCAAACAAGAACCGAACAGACCTGTGTGGTTCTCATTTGACACTCTTAAGAGCACTTGGTCATATACATTCCACCCCCCCCCCACCCCACAGGTAGCACTGCTGTGGGGCCGGCGCAAGAACAAGCCCAAGATGAACTACGAGAAGCTGTCGCGCGGCCTGCGCTACTACTACGACAAGAACATCATCCACAAGACGGCGGGCAAGCGCTACGTCTACCGCTTCGTCTGCAACCTGCAGGGCCTGCTGGGCTACGAGCCGGGAGAGCTGCACGCCATGCTCAGCGTCAGCAAGGACCAATGAGGAGGGGATGTTGGACTCAAAGTCATATCTAGTGTCGGAGTTGCGACATTGAGAGGTCAGAAAACCGAGCGCTCGAGCTGCTGTTCATGCAGCCTGAATAGGGACGCACTGGAGTTGGAAACTGCCTTGTTTTGAACGAGGGAGACACAAACAAGAGCTATTTTAACACGCTTATCGCTACAACCGTGTGAGTGCGGCTCTAGTGCCACCACCCGGCCGAAGCCAGGGCTGCGTATATGTGCATCTACTAGTTATGTACCTACCGTATATAAACTAGTGGATGGCGACCCGGGCTCACCATTACGTGGTCTTGGTTGTTAAGCAGAATGCTATCTTGTATTCCAATCCACTGGGATCCATTTATAACAACAACTGTTTTCGCAAAATAATCCATTCTTTTGTGAAAAGCACCCTACGTTTAGATCCTTATGGTGATTTTTGACTGCATCGAGGGCAAAATGCTATCGATTGATACGAGAGTAAACAAAACAGCCATATATACTTCCTGTTCCACATCTGTGTGGAAAAACACTGGAAGGTGTGTATATTATGGCGCTGTGCCGTGTCATATGAGCAACAGCGTGGTGTCAGGAGTTTTAGGTGTGCCAACTGTTTTAAAGTATTATACAGTGACGGTGACACTCTCTGTAATGTTACGTTGTACTTTTTCAAATATCACAATTTTGGGGTTGATAATACTCCCTATAATGCAATGAGTCATTGTATCGATTACTTCATGTAACAGGGAGAGTGAATTAATGGATTTGTTGTTCTTTCTGCTTTTCCATTCACAATTCAACCAATTTGATGACTGGCAGTCGTTCTCTATGGAGACACGAAAGAGGCTCTTAGAGTTGCACGCATGCATGCTTGTTTGTGTGTTGTGTGTGTGTGTGTGTGTGGGGGGGGGGGGGGTTGTGGACCTGTGTGTGTGTGCGGGTCTGTGCACCCGTGTGTGTGTGCGCGCGCAAGTGTGTGCTCAGGTATTAATAATATTTGTGAATATTGATAACCGACATAAACAGCATTTGAGAACTTATATTTAAATAAAGATAAACATTATACTTTAAAAGCCATTATTTGGGGTGGATTCTATATTCGTGCGTGTGTGACTGTGTGCATGTGTCTGTGTGTCACTTCACTTAAGGTGAGCAGTGCTAGGCGTGTTGTGATCATGCCGAGAGCATTAATGCTCATCGCAGCATGTGTTCTGGTCGGTGTTTAAAAACAGCCCTCTGGGGGTCCGTGGGGGTTGCGGTGGAGGTGCAGCGCAGCTGGTAGCTTTGCCTGGGAGTAATGGAGCCTGGTGTGATATGTGCACTTTATTCTAGCGGCGCATGCAGCAGCTAGCCGTCTTTATGCCTCTTCACGCCTGACCAGTGGTGGAGAAAAGTACTCGAAATGTTTTACCCATAGGTAGTGTACGTGATATTTTGGGCTTAAAGGTGTATTCAGCTGTGATTTCAATTAATTCAAATATCACTTTTCCTTGGGGATAATCCTCTCTACTATTGAGTGGACTAGAGTGTGCTGACCATATAAGGAGTTCCTCCCTGTCTCTAGTCTAGAGTCTTGTGTGTTCCGGTTCTAATCTTGTTTCCACTTGTTTGATCTGTAGCCTAGCCTGATTGGATAAAATTGGTATTGAGTTAAAGTTTCTGTTTAGTATTAAGAAAATTCAATAGGATTTTCCCCATAGTCTGTAGGAATCATTTAGGACTCAAACTCCTGTACCGTGGGATTTCTTTCTTCTTCTTCTTCTTTTTTTTTTACTAGCGAGCTTCTTAATACTCTAACCAATGGAAATCACTTACACACTTCAATAGTAAGTAAGAGTCTGGAATGTAAAATGTACTTGATTATATAACATGAGAAAATGATTGGCAACTTTAAAGTACAAAAGTAGAAGTAAAAGTCCTACAAATACCTCAAAATTGTACTTGATAAGCACAATTTGTACTGTTACTTTACACTACTGTGTACAATGAAGATAAATCCTCCAGAAATGTTGTAGCGCAAACGCAATACAATAGTGCTATATATATATATATATATATATATATATATATATATATATATATATATATATATATATAATATATATATATATATATATATATATATATATATATGGATAACTGTGTGTGTGTGTGTGTGTGTGTGTGTGTGTGTGTGTGTGTGTGTGTGTGTGTGTGTGTGTGCGCGCGGGCGTGCGAATGCGCGTGTGCATGCACACAGCACATCTTTCCTGTGGAGATCATAATTGAGGTGATCCGTCCCTAATACAGCGTTCAGGTTGACTTATTGATCGTTTATGCGATTCGCCATCTGGCCTGTTTGTTTCTGCTCCTGTAGATGGTTTTATAAGGGACTGCAGGGGATGTAACATGTCCCATTTGGGGGGGGGGCAATGTTGGAGGGGCAGGAGAAAATGAAGTGACACGGGCGATGAAGCCGCACCCATACCATTTTCAGTTACAGGACTTTTATTAGTCAAGTAAAGCATCAATAATAACATCAGTTGTTGAAGTTGCAACAGACACGCAGCATGCATAAAGCTAAACGTCTGACTCAGAGAGTTTTCTGTTTTCAATGATGAAATGCTGTTGGTTTATTGGTGCCAAACTTGTAGTTAGTAGCAGTAGTAGGATTTCAAATCATTTTAAATTATAAGCAGTTTAATTTGAAATACATTTGAAATTTGGGTTGTTTGCATGCCATCATGTTTGGTGGGGCAGTCAGGTCATTTAGGGGGGCATTGCCCCCCCATGCCCATGCCTAGATCCGCCCCTGAGGGTCTGACTGACTGACTGACTAAGTCTGGAGCACTGCTAGAGGCGGCAGTGGCTCAGTCGTGGGGTAGGGTGGCCGGGTGAGTGGACGCTTTGGAACACCTACCCAGGGGTCCGCAGGAAGACATTTCCTTGAAAAAACATTGTCCCAGTGACCCCCACAAACAAAACCAGAGCGGAACTCCCACCACAGGACTCTGACACGCTGTTCATACAACTTGTAAAAAATGTGAAATGTGTGAATCTGTGTGAATCCCTTTAGATACAAGGATGTTTTATTAAAGGACCAAGTCCGAAGTCTCTTATACAAGGATTGTATGAAAGGCGGCTCTTTCAAGAGTTTGCATATATGACTGACACACACACGCGTATTTCCCCTCCATATGGTTTCCAACATGCAATTCAAATTCAAAAATATGAAAAAATGTTAAAATAATAATTTGACTTCTTCCAACATAGAGAGTGAGCATGCTGCCCATTCCCCCTAACCCCCCCTTGAGGTGCCGCTGCCTCCATTAGTACCATGGAAGCCCCTCACCACAGGGGACCAAGTAGTGGAACTAATCCTTCGGTCCCCCCACTCTCTCTCTCTCTCTCTCTCTCACAAATACAGGCACACATTCTACTCTTGCTTTATGCATGATCTCCTCGGCTGTCGGGTGGTAAGCTTGTACGTCAGTAAACTATATTTTTCAAGATAAAATAATAATAATGATATTCTTGTGGTGGCACCACGGTAGTCCTTTAGTCACAAGCTCTCTTGAAACGCACAGGTGTAACATATTGTTATAAAGAGGAATGCGCCAATATGCATCTACTAACCTTTAACCTTTTGTGCTGGCTAGTAGACTATACAGATGCCCAATACACCAACATCAACATAGAATCTACAGCTAGTAGACTACAGATGACCAACACACCAACATCAACATAGAATCTACAGCTAGTAGTGTTTTCATTTCGTCCTGTAAATCGAGTTTAAAGATAGTTCACATTTTTGGAACTTAACTTGTATGACATTGACATAGTGGTGCCAACTATATTAATTGAGTCCTGTGAATTCTTGAAAAATGTATTAATACCGGTAATTTAACTAATGATTTGCGTCATTCGACATTCTCAAAGTTATCAACTCCTTGAAACTTTGATAACGTCAATTTTGATTTTAAAAGAGAATTCCACCCCAGAAGGCTTTCTTAATTTTTACCTACCTTTATTTTCAGTTGATTTATTTCCCAAAAAGTGGTCCAGTTATTTTGTGGGGAAAAAACTGCTTATTGTCTGATTTCCCCACCCCACAATAAGGAACCAGAAGTGAAAGTGTCAACGACATTAACATGGTGGAGAGACAATATACAGTATAACAAGCAGTTGCATTTTTTTTTTTTGGCAAATATTTTTATTGAGGCTCTGAAAACTCACAGGACATTCATAAAATAAATATCAAATTGCCTTTTTCTTTTTTTTCCACATAGAAAAGAAAGAAAAAAAAACAAGAAAAAAAAGATAAAAAAAATAAATAAAAAATGACATTACATGACAGACGAGAAAGAAAAGGAAAAAAAAAGAAAAGAAAAGAAAACAACAACAAACACACCACAGATTTAGTGTAACATGTACTTTTCAGGTTACCAGAGTCTTGCTTTTTGCTAGAGTTTAGTAAGGCACATTGAAACGTATCCCAGAGGGGTCCATTGTGTCTAGCACTGGTTTCCATACCTTGGTGAAACCATCCATATTATCACGTAAGAGGTAAGTTAGTTTCTCCAGAGGAATCACAGACATCACCTCCCTGTACCAATCGTCCAATGTGGGGGTGTCTCTATGAATCCACAGCTTAAGTATACATTTCCTTGCCAAGTATAAGAGAATTCCACCTAATTTGGCATTGTGTCTGGTGCGTGCACCGGACACCTTAGCTGCTAGTACACAATGGAGGGGTGATAGGTTCAGATTATATCCCATCAACGAGTCCAGTTCATTCTTCACATCATTCCAAAACATCTGTATCTTTGTACATTTCCAGAGCATATGGGCATATGTACCAACTTCTGTGTCACATTTATTACAGTTAGGGGAACTAAGACCTAGCCTGCTTCTCAATAAAGGTGTATAGTGGAGTCTATGTAAAATTTTGAATTGTCTCTCCCTATCATTATTGCAACTTAATATACTAAGTGTGTTTCCTATAATGGATGTCCAAGTACCATCTTCTATCGGGCATTCCAAGTCAATCTGCCACTGTCTTTTAATGTGATCAGTGGAATGGTTTGAATTGACATCAAAGCATTCATACAAGTAGGAAATAAATCTTTTTGGCACCGGTTGTGTAAGAATATTCTCTAGGAAGGATGTCCTAGGGGCTTGTATGTTCTTTGTAACATAATGCCGAATTTGGAAGAATCTAAAGAGATGTGAATTTTGTAATGCATATTTATTCTTTAGACTCTGAAATGACTCCATTATGCCTTCATTGTATAGTTTCGCAAGCTGGTCCAGTCCCCTGTCATGCCAAACCCTGAATACCGGATCATGATATGAGGGAAGGAAATCTGGGTTCCTCCATATAGGAGCCAAAGGTGAAAAGTGTGTGCCAAAGGTATTCAGTGTATTTAAAACAATGAAATTTCAAGCAGTTGCATTTTTGGTGATATGGAAATAGGTGAATTTGAACCCCACCCCATTGCCCCCGTCTAAGCTTTTGGTGGGGTATTTTTTTTCTCGTCAAAATAACAAAAGACATGACGGGCATCCCACTCCACACGCTTTGTGAACACGGCTGTGTTCTTAGGCATGTGTGTATAATGAGTTAGTCATGACATCTATATTCAATCTAAAAGCATTTCACACATGGACACACACACCTGATGTACTGTCACATGTACACAGGCGGATAGAAGTAATTGCTTTATTTGTTTATTTGTGGCGCCAGCCCCTCCTTATGTAAAGCAGTGGTTATCAACCAGTTTCATTTCAAAGGCTCTATTTATTTTGTCTTTTCACTGGTTGATGATATTTAGCCTCTTAAACCCAAAACTAAAGAGCGCTTTGTTATCGCCGGATACGTTTTTGTCCACAATTCAATGACGTATAGTTCTTCTGCAAACTATTTGGTAGACTTCTTGTAAATTACATTAATGCAGTTTTAGCAATTATTTAACCTTCATTGTCGCCTGTACAACAAAGTAGAGTGCAAAGATAAGACCTTTGTGGAATGAGCAACAGTTTACTGCTAAGCGTGTGTGGGGTGCCTCCATGAATGTGCCAAAATCGAAAATGGTTTGTATTCACCCCTTTCTTTTTGATTTTCTTAGTAGATTGGATGATTGCACTCTGCCACAACAACACAATTTTTACACTCAGTGTTATGGAACTCCGTAGTGGATAGAACATCTAGAAGCAGCTCCTCCTCATGCTGGTCACCAACACATGTTGAAATTAAAAGGCTTTATAAAAACTAAAGGGTATTTTAGTATTAATTTTAATTTTAGTTTTTTTGCATTCATTTTTAGTTTCAGTTTTTTATTTTAGTTTTCATTTTTTTAGTTAGTGCCCCAGATCATCAATGGTTGGAAAACAGTGCTGTAAACAATTGCTTACCAACTACTGTATAAACACCACTACACACAGACAACAATTACATTTTGGTTATACTTTAATTTGTTTCATGACATCAAACTGTAGCATCTCTGATTATTTTGGGACATGGCTTTAGCTTTATATACAAATAAGGGTACGTAGAATGGAATTGTAAATGTATATATGAATATAGTGGGTATGCATGCCTTAATTCAATACACACGCTGTTCCCACTACAAGGCCTGTATTCGTAGTTTCGTACTATGTACACAATGTGTGTGTTGTGTTGTGTTGTGTAGGAGATGGCTTTAGGATTTTTAACAATTCCGGTTCCTTAACAAATCTCAACAGTCCCATTCCTCGACGGTTCCATTTGACAAAAACTACATGTGGGGATTATAAAGGCACCCTTTAAATATTTGGAACTCATTTTGGGTTCTAGGTGGCACCAGATGGACCCGTACAGGTCTGAAACTCTCGAGAAAAATTGTACAAACGCCATCGCATGGTCCCATTTGTATACTTGAACCGCTTGCTGTGTGTGTGTGTGTATGTGTGTGTGTGTGCGCGTAGCAGTGTCACTGGGCGGTCTTCTGTTTTTCCCATTGCTCAGGAGTCAGCGTCTTCTGTTCAAAAGCGTGGATCTCCTTCAGTTCTTCTGCTAAGCATGTGTTCACCAGCCTGTCACACAAATAGTTAAAAACAGCGATAAATAAGACAATGCTCAGTGGTTGGTTTTAACTCAAATGATTACAAATGGAATCAAATGGATTTATTGGTTTCCTGTCTTGTGCTCTCTCTGAGTTAAGACTGTATGACACTGAAACTATTGCTCTGTTGCCTAATCGCATTTATTTGAGATCATAATTATGTTTTGCACAATCAATCATTTCCATGTTGAAGCATTGAAACAGTAGCCCCTATTGGTACACTAAACATGGGGACAGAGGGACAGCTATACAGCTGTACATAGGGACGAACAAAGCCAGGCCTTGGACTGGTTGCACCACTCAAAAATGTCAGAAATGGCTGATATGCTTTCCGCTATTTCATAATTATTTTGGAGAGAAATACTATTTACTATTACTATTTACTATTATCTCAATTTTGTTGATTTTCTCGGAAAGAAAGAAATGTAAAAGAACCTTGTGATTAGGAGGCCGACAAAAAAAATCAAATTGTAACTTTCCCAATGTTCAATGTAAAGATCATGACTGGTAATGAAAGCTAAAGTTGTAGATCTGTATCATTGAAGTGATGGTGTATACTATGGTGAAAATGGAAGGAGACTATTTAAATGCACAGCAACAGATGATAGGGACAACTGCATAATTTTTAAAACCCTCTATATTAGTTCTGTAAAGGCAAATAACTGTTCAGGTGCAAGGGATGGTGGATGTGACTATAATATCGGTACTCCATTATTTATGATGGGCTATACTGCCACCCAAAGGCTGACTATTTACAGTATCATACCTGTGTCTCTGTAGCAGAGGTTTCCCTTCGAACTGTGACGACACAATAAGAACCTTGAAGCTAGCGGCACATCTGTCGGGCGAGGTGTCTTGGACTTCCTGTGAAACACACAGCAAGGTCAGTATCAAATATCTACAGTAAATACTGAATGGAGTAACTTATAAACTATCTGGGGTGCTCACATGAGACTGAGTATTTTTTTTTAATACTTAAAAAAGTGAAATACCCCTTTAATGTCAATGAAGCGCTCCCACAACACCAGAGGGAGTTCAACAAACAAAGCATGTGCAACCCAGATTCGGCACAAACAAGGGATTAAATGCATCCTGCTCTTATGACACTAAAACACCCTACCAACAGCATTTAAAAGGCAAGGGCAATTTATTCCTCCAAACCTGCAAGGATTTTAACTCCCCTGAGTTTTGTCACATATATGGCATGGTATAGACAAGTGTGACATATTGAACAAACAAGTGAGGACACCCTGACCCCTTCACATTCACTGACGTTCCAGATATTTCCAAACGGGGGTCTGTCTGCAGGCAAATACATATTCATTGGGCCCACCCACCCCTTTCCTCTCTTTGTAGGCTATATTTTTCTTTCCCCTTTTACCTCCACTATGATTTGCTGCTTCTGAATATTTATATATCTCTAAATGTCTCTTTTCTGGTGACTGATATTGTCATCCTAATGCGTGAAGGGGCTGTGAATTTCATTCACCGTTTTCATTTATTTTTTTGTTTGGCACTGACCAGTGTGTCAGAGGGCAGAGGCTGCTACATTTTCCAAAACAATATTTTAAAAATAAATGAAAACTGTAAATGAAATTCCACAGTCCTCTCGTGTATTAGGAGGACGATATGAGTCACCAGAAAAATGATTGGGTGTTTTTGATTAATCTATTATGGCTCAAATTAATGCCAAGTTATGATGGGTTTGTATAGGGAGGCTGAGTAGATGATAAAATCACAAAAAAGTTTTGGAAATTTTGCTTTAACTAGTGCTGTCCACTGCTGTGCACTCCAAGCAGTTAATTAAAAATAAACATGAATTCATTCATTCATCCTTGACATGAAAATGTCAGAATCGCTGCTGTATTGTACTATAGGCTACAATAGAGGCTACAATAGTATGTGCTTCTATGAATATACCCAATAAATAAACCAACAAAACACAAATCTGATCCACTGATGTACGTAGGTACAATAGAAACATGTGCTTTTATGACTATGAATACAATTAATAAAGTCATTATTACCACATGCACTGCTTCCAGCTCCTTGGTGAGTTTATCACGGATCATATCAGCTGTCACAGTCATGATGATGACGTCGGAAACAATTCACGAGATAACAACCTTAGTAATAAAGTAATAACCTTATTGTTACAATGTTATACACGTTAATGGGTCAAAGCGTTGTTACAATTATGTTCATTTCATGGATACATGTATCCGCTGGTGTGATGGTGAGGGCTTCAGTTCAGCGTGTGTGTGGGTTGGGTCGATGGCCAGGCGTCCAATCGCATCACGGCAGCGGCGAGCGTGACCAATGGAATTCGTTTCCATCGGCCGTGTGTTGGCGTTGTGGCCAATCACGGGGGGCGGTTTCGTGGGGTCCTCCTGTGGTCCTCGCTGCGAGATGGCGTCGAATATTTTGCCTGGCTAAAAATAAAAAATAAAATACATAAATAAAAATAATATTGTAATATTATTAGGTGTCCTTTGTTGACAAGGTTTTAATGCAGTGGCAGAGCCATTATGTCAAAACTGGTCTGCGTAAAGATATGTCTCTGAGCAGCTGTGGTGGAAAGTAGAGTTTTAATCAGGCAGAGCGGCGGACAGCTATTGTAATGTGCGTTTTGAAACTACTACAGCCAGCAGCAATCTAGTAATGTTTAGCATCATCAAATCAAGTGCAGGAGACAGAGGAGGGCATCTTTTAACTACACGTACATTTTATTTTTAACTTTTTATTGTATAACATAACATGCATAACACTAGCGGTTTGGGAAGGCCGAGAAGACCACAGAATGATAAAAACGTGTTTTTTGTTATTGTAAATGTGTTTAACTTGTAACGGTAGCATCGCTTCACATCTCTCTTTGTTTATTTAATAATGATACCGTAATGTCGGAACACTATGCACAGCCTGGGCATAGTGGGCTAGGCTTTTAAATGATTATTTGAAGACCCCTCAGTTGAGATACTACTATCATTATTATTGGTAGTAATTATTAATTAGCACTAGTTGGTGGTCATGGTGGTGGAGGTGGAGAGCTTCTTCGGGGTGTACATGCTGTACTGCACCAACCCTAAATTCAAGGGGCGCATCTACATCGGCTTTACGGTGAACCCGGAGCGGCGCATCGGCCAGCACAACGGAGGAACTCACAAGGGCGGGGCCAAGAGGACCAGTGGGCGGGGACCATGGTAATGTCAAGTATTTTATTTATTGTAGGCTACCTGAGGGTAGGGTGATTTGATTGATAATTGTTAAGATTGATCAATCAATCAATTCTGTACTTTTACTAGGGAATACTTTATTTAGCTCCTATGCCGTTAAAATGTGGAACGCCCTACCAACAGTCGTTAAGATATGTGAATCCACCAGTGCAACTCAAGGGGTTTGGATTGGTGTGGTTGACCTTAAAATGGTTTTGTCTCCTATTTGGTTCCATTTGTACACACCTCAGTAAAACTTAACCTAATGTATTTGATCTCCATGTGTGTTTGTTCCTTTCAGGGATATGGTTCTGATTATCCATGGCTTTCCATCGGACATCGCAGCTTTGAGGGTATGATTGTCTGGCGGAATTGTCATCCTGCTCTTTATGTAATAATAATAATCACATTATAAATTTAAATTGAATTGATGTCAAACACCAGCTGTCATTATCGCCACTTGTAAAGCCGTGAACACATTGCCAGTGGAAAAGCATGAGAAACGCACTGACACGCTCTATTTTTACTGGTCGTCAATGGGACTTCACACGCAGCTTGCGCTAAGGCCAGCCAGCTTGCAGGAAGCTGCTTGACCTAGCACAAAATGCAAGCTGCACACAAGTGCGATGAAGTCCCATTGGCGGCCAGTGAAAAATACGTCATGTTACAGAGCGTGTCAGTGTGTTTCTCAAGCTTTTCCGCCGGCTGTGTGTGTAGCTTAATTGGCCTGGCCCATGTGATATGTCTCCTGTCATCCTATTGGTAGCCCATGTGTCGTTTCTCATTCGTTCGATTAGTAGTTTGCCTGGACCATTGGACATGTCTCCTACTGTCATCATATTGGTAGTTTGGCCCATGTCACATGTCTCCTGTGTTCCCATTGGCAGTTTGAGTGGGCGTGGCAGCACCCCCACTCCTCCAGGCGACTGTCCCATGTGACACGGCGCTCCAAGAAGGAGTCCAGCCTGCAGTTCCACTGGCGCGTGGTCTCCAACATGCTGCGGGTGCCTCCGTGGAGCCGCCTGCCCCTCACCACTCGCTGGCTCAAGCAGGAGTACAGGTAGAGACACATTCAACATCGGGGAACATGGTGATGTTTGCAGAATCGTCAGTCTTTGTCACTCGTAAATGTACAGGACCTATTGGAAAAATGCATAAATGGGCCTGGTCCACGGGGCACATAGGCTGATTTTATGATGGTTTATATAAAGACGATTATGCTGCGGACAAAGCCAACTTGTGTCGTAACAAATCATGACAACACACACAAAATTCATTTCTGGGTCGTGGGCGATGCCATGGAAAGAGTTGCACCCTTTATACAGGTAGATCTTTAATGTTACTCCACAGGATGGACTTTGAGCCTCTCCTCCAGCCTCCTCTCCACATCCCCATTGTGTTCGGCAGCGTACGAGCCAAGAAGCAGCAGGCAGTGGCGCCACCATCTGGCCAGGGAGGAGAGGATTCACCCAGAGTGACGTCCCTGTGCTCCATCTGTAGGAAAGCTGTCCAGGTAACGGCAACAAGATTTTTAGGGCTGGCCTTGTAATGCAAGATTTCGAAGACATTTGTCGTTTCTGCCCAGGAGGGGTAAAATCAATTTGCGAACATTTGACCACAAAGTTGATTTGGAATTACATCATACAGTAAACACACACACACACACACACACACACACACACACACACACACACACACACACACACACACACACACACACACACAGTTGTATTACTCTTGTGTATTGGCTGATTTAAAAAAAAATCTTTTTTTCTGAGCTCAATTGCACAAAAAAACTTGACCTTTTCACATCCAGTAGAATTGTTGTGTTCTGGAGGTTTTCTGGCCCAAACAGGTCATCTGCTTTTCCTGCAGTTTGTGATGTCACAGCCTGCAGATTCCCCCCCCTCTAAATAATCATAATCAAGGCGAAACTTTGAATAATGTTGATGTGAAATTGTATCACACTCTAGTTCGACATGTTAACCTTCAACAACCTTCAAACTCCTATAACCTTCCACCTTCCTCCAGCTCGCAGATCAGCTGACCTGCTTCCACGCTTCCTGTCACATGAGCAGTCACATGACGTGCCTGGCCAGACACTTCCTGAAGGCGGAGCCGGGTCACATGCTCCTCCCGGTGGAGGGGGCGTGTCCCCGCTGTCGCCGGTCTCTGCTCTGGGGCGACCTGGTGCGGCACAAGAACGGCTGCTATGGCGACCTGGAGGACGACCTCACCGCGTCGCAGCAGGTTAGAGGAACCGTAAAAAATAAATAAAAGCTTCCAAAAACCCTATCGGCCACTGCCTCCATATGACTGTTAAAAGTAATTTCTTATTATTATAATCTTATTATTACAATTTCTACTCATATTGTGATGTCTTCTTCAACAGAGTCATTGGACGGACCAACTGCAGATCTGAGCCACAGATGGTGTGGTTCCTGCTATTGGATTACTACTACCAGAAACCACAGTAAGGACAGATTAGCTGATGAGGGGCCCCACAACCTTGGAGGGAATTGGGCCCTGGACATGGACAATTTACTAAAATAAATTATATGATTTTACCACTATGATTTGCTGCTTCTGGTTTTACAGAAGTATTTTTGTATGTCTCTAAATCTCTTGATGAAATAAACATGGTGGCAAGTCTGGCCACTATTGTAAACAAGCGTAAAATGGTAAATGGTGCAATAATATAGTGCCTCACATAGATTGTAGCTCCCATTCACACACAATGGCAGGAGAAGCCATGCAAGGTAATTGCAAGGCAACTAGGTGTTAAGTGTCTTGCTCAGGGACACATCAACACTACCTCGGAGGGAGCCCAGGTTCGAACCGGCAGCTTTGTGGTTACGATCTGGTGAGTCTACCCCTGAACCACTGCCACTCAACTAGTGTTATGTGTCCAATCAGTTTTTTAGACTTGCTGTAGCTGTACTTGAATGTACTTGAATTGTACTAACTCTTTCTGTTAATAAAAAAATCATTCATTCATTCAAACAAGAGTCAAATGTACGGTAAATGGTACTTTATTTGGCGATAGAGACAATTATTGTACTGTATGTACAAAAAAAATTTGAAGAGTTGTCATATCTACAAGAAACAATTGATGTAGGCCAACATACTGCACAATGATGTTTCAATGACAGGAAAAAAAACTAAAGGAACAAAAACTTTGGTGTGTACAACAAATATAGAAAAATGTTGTTATATTTTAAAATAATAATAATAATGCACATATACAGTGCACACCTCTGTTTCAATAAAGAAAAAAATAGTTGCTAAGCAGTGTGCTGCTGTCCCATTTTGATCACTGGGACATTCAATTCAGAAGCCATCATTATCAACTCCACAGTGGGGCATTGCTGGTATATTTTCGTCACCCTAAGTCCAAGCTGCAAGGCAATCTGAATGAAGTGTTTATATGGTATATGGTATATACCAGCTCTCCTGACCCAAATGAAAATTCATTCGGAAAGGGATATTCTATTCAGAATTATGTGTTCACTTGGCCAATTCTATTCTGATGACTTGAATTACGGGATGAAACAGCATTAGCAAATTATCTACATCTTGTCATTTTAATGTGTGGAAATACCTCGGGTTGTTTCAACAGACTTAAGAACACACACCTCTAAAAGGAAAAGAGACAACCGAAAGCCACATACGGCATTTGAAGTTGAACACTGATGCCTGTCAGTCACAACGTGGGACAGGGTCTCAATTTCCAAGACCTAAAATCGTCTTGGAAATGGGGGACTGACCCACGCAAAGGACATCTGGTCACCTTACTTGGACTATGCATATTTAATTGTATTGTGCATGTCCACCAACTAAACGTCTGGGAATGAGTTCTGTGATGTTACCCCTTTGGGTATAAATCTCTTTGGAATTAAAGTATTCATTCCGAATAGATTTTGTGCATGTACACTAGGGCCTAGATTTTCATCACCGCTAAACCCCTTATCCCTTAACTTCTTTGCCTTTTTAAACTATTAAAAAAAAAAAAACATTTTTCAATAGTTCAAATGGCCAGTCTACATGCTCACAACGTGTCATTAGATTGGCACATTGAACAATTCCCAAAAGTAAACTGGAGCCCTAGGGGCCACGTGCTAAACCCCTTGTGCCTAACTTATTTGCCTTTCTTAATATTCTGAAAAACTTTTTGGACGTTCAACGTTTTTAATAGTTTAAAGGGGAAATGGAGATAAGGGTTTAGCAGTGACCAGGCCTAGGTGTCAGTATGACAACTCTTGTAAGCAGATGGCTTTGGTTTACGCCCACCGTCGTCATCACAACGTGACGTCACACAGGCATCTAGGGTCCAGTCCAGAGAGAGAGAGAGAAAAAAAATCGTCGTTTACCATTGCCGCCGCGGATGCCGCCATTTTAGTACCCTTTCATTCATTGAGGCCAACGAAAGGAACGACGCTTCGTTCATAAAAAAGGTAACTATTCACCATTTTCCACCGACAAAACATCTCTTCTGTGGCGTTGGCTAATTTAATCCAGCGCGCTCCGGCTTCGCGTTTTCCGTTGTTTGTAGCTAAACTTAGCATGGATAGCTTAGCTCCATGCTAGCGAGCTGGTACAGTTGTACAACACACACGGGACGAACCCGAGCAGTAGCTGCGCCATTATGACCATAGATATATCGATGATTACGAATTTACGACCAACTAGGACGGACACGGAGAAGAGGACACGGCAGGCCTGTCGTCTGCGGCGAACTGTCGGCGAAAAGTTTTTTTTTTAATTGCAGCAACGCGGAGACGTTCAAAACGACGGTGTCGTTCGGTGTGACGCAGGCGTATCGCTCGGTGTGTACACTGCTAACGTAGCTAACGGTAGCTCGTCGTAGTAGAGCCGTGCGGCATGGTGCTTTAGCATGGCAACGAGGCTACATTCGTCTGTATTGATTCTCGAGTCATTCTTGGCCTATTGTCGTCTTCTTTTTCTTAATGCACCAAAACATCGCACAGCAGACAGGCTGTAGCTCTAGTTTTCCGTCCCTGATTATAGCCACGCAGTGGTTAATGTTTGTACGTTCGTGTATTGATGAAATTAGCATGGTGGCCCTATTGTAAACAAATAGAAATGCTGTTGCCCCACTCACTGTTGACTGTCTCCGAGGTGTGCTGGAAATGTGCTGTAATTCTCAAAACTTAATAGATTCCAATCAGTCAAATGAAATCAAGCAATTACAATTTAATACAATAAACTAACTTAAATTAAAGTGCAACCGGAAGGTGCAATTATGCGTCTTCTAAGAGGACGTAAAACAAACAACATTGAATCCTTCAGGTTTAATCCATTAGAAAGGAATTAGAACCGATAGAACCACATTTTTAATCCATTATGCCACTCCATGCTTCCAACAAAAGGGGGTCCCCTCTTTTTGTGCTTTATATCAAATTCATTCTTCCACCACAGACTGGCTAAAATGTCTCTGGATTGGGTGTTAATGGCGTTGCAATCTCTGTTACGTAATTGTATCTGAGTCAAGGGTTGCACGCTACTCACACTTGTTGTGTACTACAGGGGATGGCAAGTAACTAAGTGCATTTACTTTTGGTTTTGATTGACGTTGTATTTCCAGTTTTCCGATACTTTTGCTTCTACTCCATCTATAGCTCGGAACCAGATATTGTACCCTTATGCCACTGTTTTTTTTTAAATTAATTGTATGACAAAACATGCAATACACACTTCAGCCTTGTATACATTTTGTCAATTTGAAAGTAATGATCCCTACTTGAATCTGCTAGAGAACATGGCCCAATGAAAATCAAAATGTTTTGGCGCTTCACCATGTAAAAGCAGCCCAATGGTAAAGGTTTGACTTATGTCCCACATTTTTCTGTTCAAGTGACGTGAAGACATACCTGTAAATGCAGGTATTGAACGAGTGAAACTTTATTAACACTGCAGAAAATAGCACAGGGACGTAACGTTCAGTACAAAGTCTGCTAAGGATTTAGAACCCATTTTTAATTTACTAGTTTAAATTTGGCCATTGTAGTTTGCACCCGTCAAACCTGAAATACAACAGATACAAATTCCCTTCTCCTGATTTCCAGGGTGAAACCCCTCCCAAGGTGCGACCGCAACCATGGTGAAGATATTCGTGGGCAACCTGGCCTCCAGCAGCACGGTGGAGGAGCTGCGCTCGCTCTTCTCGCAGTACGGCAAGATCTCAGAGTGCGACATCGTCAAGAACTTCGGCTTCGTGCACATGACAAGCGTGTCGGAGGCCGAGGAGGCCATCCGCAACCTGCACCACTACGTGCTCAACGGGGAGAGCATGAACGTGGAGATGAGCAAGGGCCGGCCCAAGGCCACCACCAAGCTGCACGTCAGCAACCTGGGCGACGGCTGCAACACGGACGACCTGCGCGCCAAGTTCGAGGAGTTTGGCACGGTAGTGGAGTGCGACATTGTCAAGGACTACGCCTTCGTGCACATGGAGCGCGTGGAGGACGCCATGGAGGCCATCAGCAAGCTGGACAACACAGCCTTCAAAGGTGAACGAACGGTGCAGAAACTAAGGGGGAGGAGGAGCTTATTGTGGTCTTTGCTAGCCCTCGAGTCAGTACCCCAGGCTTTTATTTTCGTTCGCATGCGGCGCAAAAAGAAAAGCCTGGGAGAAGTCCGTTGGAAAAATCTGCCATAGGGAGTGGGAAGAGTCAACTTGTACGTCCATAGCAGTGCAGAGGGGGGTGTTGCTCCAAATTTGGTGACATCAGTGTTCTCTGCTGAGGAGGGGGTCGGGGTGTGCGCCGAGATCGGTGAACCCATTGGATCCACTGGTTGTTTTCCCCTGGCATCCGTCCCTCTTAGACCAGAAGTCACACAGGCTGGGGCAGTCTTTGCTAGTATAGCAGTAGGCCGTAAACGTAAGAAAGAGCTGCCGTGACGTAAACAATTAGCCCTGATCCCTCCACGTAAAAAAGAGAGAATGATGGATGGATGACCCTTAACGTATGCCTTTTTAATTGACGAGATGGACCCGAAAGTTAATCGGTTCGTAATATTGGCCCACTGATTTCTGTTACAAATCTGCATTGTAACTGGTGAATAAGTTGACCTTTTAAAAAAATAATAATGTGCTGCGAGTGGCTTCGCTTCGCTCTGTCAATCAATTTTGTCGGTGAAAATGAACCCTCCTTTCTCTAACGTGTTTGTCTGATCGGTTCAAGCAGCTTTCTCTCGTCGTGTCCAGACGAGCCCAGCGGTTCTCATGCGTTGTCTTCTCTTTCCTCACAAGGCAAGCTGATGAGCGTACAGCTGTCCACCAGTCGGCTTCGCACGGCGCCCGGAATGGGAGATCAAACCGGCTGCTATGTCTGCGGGAGACAGGGTCACTGGTCGAAAGACTGCCCCGTCGGTCGGAACGGTCACAGTGACGGCATGAGGGGTCGCAGCGGCGGCCGCGGCCTCCCCCGGGGCCCCCCCGGTTACGGTGGCCGCGGCGGCAGCGGCTACGGGATGGCCCGAGACCCGCCGTCCGGTTACATGGACGGGTACAGTCGGGCTAGTTACATGGGCGGGCTGCCTCCCCCGCCTCGCAGGCTTAGTAGCTACGGGTCCGAGATGATGGCGGATCGGTACGCCGGACGGGCGGCGGGCTATCTGGAGAGGTCCTCGGTGTACGACCGCGACCGCTACGCCAGCAGCGTCGATTACTATGAGAAGTACAGAGCACGGCCCGCCTACGGCGCGAGCTATTTCGAGGATCGCCGTCTCCCCTATCCTCCCCCTCCCCCACCCCCCGCTTCCTCCCTCTCAAGGCTCTCCAACAGCGGCGGTGTCGACCCGTATGACCGCCGGCCTCCACCCGCCACGGCAGCGGCTGCCGCCGGCGCATACTACGCCGCTCGAGACCGCAGCCCAATCCGACGAGTGCCCGCCACCTCGGCCACCTATTCCTACGAGCGCTCGAGGCTGTCCCCGGTGGGCGGCGGTGCCGCCGGCGTCCCCAGAGCCACATCCTATGGCGCCGTACCGCGAGCCAAGGAAGCATACGCGCCACGCTATGCGCCTTACTAAAAAAATATTAACCACACTGCCAAGGTGAGCAAAACACACAAATAACGGCAGCTTGTTGCATCTCCCAAACAGTGTGACGTTCTGTGACACGAGTATGCTTCCATGGGAAGTGGGGGTTTCTCTTTAAAAAAAAAATGCTTTTGTCGTATACTTTTCCTGGCACCTGGGTCCTTTTGAACCGGTGCTGCGGGAGCGTGAAGTTCTTTTTTTTCCCCCCCCAAACAGTTTTTTTCTCAAAAGGGAATGCTCTGCTCTCTTTCTAGGTGTGTTTGTGAACTGCAGGACTTTTCCTTTGCTGTCATTTCTCCTCCGAGCTGCATGGTTCCATCGATCTGCGTGGTGTGCCGCCGCAAAAACAACGCCGCGTGCTAGACGGAATGTGCTGACGCGCGAGAGACGTGTTCGGAAATTGCCGCCGCGGGCGTCTCCCTCGCCTGCAGCAGCCGAGTCGTCCTCTCAGTCATTGAATCAATCCACATTCACGTGTACACACCCTTCTTTTACAGATTTCAATATGAAAGGATTATTTGCTATTTTGATCTGTTTGTATGACATTTATACCGAGAGTGATGTTAACTTACCAGCTTGCTCCACGATTTCCAACTCATTTTTGTTTTCTCATATCTGTCTCACAATTGATTTAAAAGGCCACTTCGCCCCTTTTGCAACTAGAGCTTATTTTAATGATGTTTAGGATACAAGGAACACTTTCCTGGGGGAGTTTATGTGTATATAATATTGTTTTTTAGATATTTTAGTTAAGAAATGATGTTCATGAAGTCATGAGCATCCAAGAGTTCCTTCTCCTCTCCTGGACTACAGAGTCACCTCCAGTGCCTCCTTGTAGAGAGGCTGCATGGACATGTAACTTTGTAGTTCCAGGAATGTTCGTGACCCCATGAACATCCCTTCATAACTAAAATATCTAAAAATACAACCACCAAGAAAGTGTTCCTTGGTCCAAAACATCATTAAAATAAGCTCTGGTTGCAAAAGGAGTTAAGTGGCCCTTTAATTTTTAAACCTGTGTTCCTTCCTCATGCGTTTTAAGGCGATAAACGTACGTTAAGTTACAGAAATGTTTGTTTTTAAAGGATCATTCGTATTTTTCCTAAATTATTATTTTCCTTAACTTTCCCCCAAATGTAATCCATGACATCGTTTTCGTAACACATTCTGAACCGGTTGCAAGGGACATGGAATGAAGCTTAGGCTGAATATGATCATAACCTGCGCATCAGGCCAAAAAGGCACACTATTAAAATTTCCTTCCACTCTACTGACCAACAAGAGAGCACATGGCGGTAGGAATGTTCGATCAAATTTAATGGTGTGCACACTTTGATTCTGACCATCCTGCAGCTGTCTGGTGGGGTACGCAGCTACCCCCCCCTCCCACCTCACCCCCTAAGGCTAATGCCCCTTCATTTGTTTAATTTTTAAACCATTTATTTGATCCTATGTTCTGAGTTTCTGTTGGATTATATTTTTATCAAAACAAACATTCCAGCCTTGTCCTTTATTCTTCCGTCTGATTTGACTGACTTCAGTGCACAAAAATATGACCGGTCGGGTTGCCTCATTTCGTCGTCCTTTGATGATTAGAAGTCGGAATGCTTGAGTTTAAAATACTGTTTTATTTTGTTGTCGTTGCCGTCACGATTTAGGTTTTTGTGTTTTGTGATTTATTTTTTAAACCTAAATAAGAATGTAGGCTGTCGATGACGAGAACGCAAGCCAGTTATCAATACTATAATTAAGGAGTTGTCTGTCTGAATGTCTGAATGTCTGAATGTCTGAATGTCTGAAGCGAGCATAACTCATCACTGGCTGCACCGATCACTATGATTTTTCACACAGTCATTGACCATAACATTAGGAAGAGACTGAGGAAGCCCCTTTTTCAAATTAACAAATTGTTGATTAATAATGAATTTATTGGTTAATTAAATTTCCCCATTCGCTTAACATTGGCAATTCCCTCTTTGGCCACAGGGGGCAATGCAAATACCAAAACACACACACACACACACACACACACACACACACACACACACACACACACACACACACTTTATGACTGGCCATTGCAGTGTCTGTGCGTGTGCATTAAAGCAATCCTTCATCAAATCCTTCATCACATAATGTGATGAAGGATTCACATTACCCACACAGTGAGTACATCATTTGGTGTTCATATATTCACAACGGGTAACGCCAGCCAGTTAACATACCAATTATATAACTCCTGCTTCTGTAATCCTGGTTTTTAACGGTGATGGCAAGATGATCCAACAGCAGCAAGTAGGAAATCCAATGTGAGGCAGAACTCAGGGCTTTGGCCATAACGTTGTTCTCTAGGCATTTAGGTTTGGGGTGCCTTTGTTAGTTTTGAATATGGGTGGTGTTGGAAGTTTGTATTTTTCCTACTAGCTGTAATAGTCGCAGCATACAGTTGATGTCTAAACTGCATTTTGATTTTTAAATAAATCCAAGGTTATTTTTGGTGACACCCCTGACATTTTCATTTTTACCTCATTTCGATTGGGCAATACGTTGTTGTTGCCTATGTGGGGGTGTTAAGCGCCTACCAGACGTACTACAATTACAAGAGGAACTTAATAAAACATTATACGTTCTTGTACTAAAAAAAACTGGTAAGTTGTTCGGTCTTTTAACTTGGTCTTGAATTGTTCAGAATACGTTGTGCAAATGCTACACATAGAATAGAATACTAAGTATGACAACACTATTGTTGCTGAAATGAATACAAATACCATCAAGCCTAACCCACAGCTGAGATTTTCAATTCTCACGACAAGTGTTTAAAAAGTTCTATTTTTATTTTATGGAAGGGGAATCTTGTGCGAATGACGTTTTAAGCAAGCTCTGGTTGGTGACACGACTTGATCCACAATACGCTATATATGATGTAGACTATAAGCCGCACCTGAATATAAGCCGCATCAGCAAAATTTGGGGCAAAATACAGATTTTTCCTTGTATAAGCCGCGCCTGACTATAATCCGTACCAGGCAATAAGCTTCATCTTACAGCAGTGGTTTTCAACCTTATTGATACCAGGGCCACTATTTATTCAACATCTTCACCCCACAGACCCCAAAACTAAAGATTTCTTTTGGTTTTGTTCACAATTCCTGGATGGATTTTCGCAAACAAGAGGCAGAACATCAAAATGAACATGACTTATGACTTATTAAGTGGTGCTAATTTAGATGGTGAATATCATAACTTGAGAGTGTAAACATGAAACCAAATGGACCCGCAAGGGTCCATTTGGTTTCATGTTAGATTGGCCGCACCGTTGTATAAGCTGCAGGGTCAAATGCATGTGAAAAAAGTAGCGGCTTATAGTCCGGAAATTACGGTATATTGATTCTTCTATTTTTTTTACTACTATAAAATGTTTAAACATTTTATAGTAAAAAAACGAAAGCTATGGGAAGGGAGTATATTACAACGTGCAAGGAAGGAATTGGTAATGTTATACAGAGGTACGTTTGTCAACTGATCTCCAGATAATTTGATGTTTAATATGTAGCAGCCTCTCGATCGATATGTATCGCCTGGGTGTTTGAAATGTTGCGAAACTTGCGATGGATAGACCTACCGGTGTATATATTGCAGGGGTTGACACTAAGGTCTCTGAGGCACTTGCCCATCGGGCAAGTGCAAGTCAGGTTCTACTTGCCCTCAGGTTATAGTCACTTGCCCCCCAGGTTCCAGGTGGTCACCAGTTAAGTTGGTTAACCAGATGTAACTCTTGAGAACGTAAAAATGAAACCAAATGGACCCTTGCGGGTCCATTTGGTTAATATTCATCATCTAAATTAGCCCAGGTCTACACTGTAGAAGATTAATGGTCATGTTGATGTGTTAATTTGCCTGTTTTGTTTCCCAAATCCAGCCTGGAATTGTGGACAGCTAGAAAGCAGGGAAAGACAGAGGCAGAGTGCAATGACTGAAATTTATCTTGTGTTGTGTTATAGTGCACTAAGTTGCACACTTGACCGATCGGGCAACCAGGTAGCAGTCTTCACTTGCCCCACCATTTTTTTTTTTTACTTGCCCCGGCAAGCGGGCAAGTGTTAGTGTCAACCCCTGTATTGAATACACCACTAACATCTACTTAATATTGCACACGCAGATATTCTAATTTTAACACCCTGTAAATAGCTTTTTCATCCATGGCATGCCTGAATGTCTCCTCAGTACAGTAGGCAGACAAATGTAGACATCTTTCCACTTTGAATTATCAATATCAATTCTTTTCCACTATGGCTCAGCTCAGCAGTTGGCTTCATACTTATTCAGGGTGGGATATTGGCTAAAAGTGGAATTACATCTGGGCTTATATGTACATTTTTGGTATAGGTGATCTTAAGATCCAACTTTTATTGAAGTGTTCTGAGCCACCAAACTAAGCCTTTCCACAGTGTTGTTTTTACCTCTCACTGTGCTGAATGGCCTGCTTCAACCTGTCAACCTATCTTCATGTAATTGGTCCTCACCAGTGTTGGGACATGTGCACTACGTAACTTAATATATTACATAATATATTACCAAAATGCAGTAACTTGTAATATAAATATATTACTTAACTAAAACAATCTAATATATTATACTTTTCTTTCTGCATTACTGCATTACTTTCAATATTACTTTCTGTCAATCTGTCTCATTGAAAATGCTCTTGTGAAATCATATTGACAACTGCAAAATTTGAATAATTACTTATTTTCTATCATTTGTCATCAAATTATTTATTCAGGAGTGACGTTTTTTCAAGTTGATTTCATAGGGATTTGTCCAGATAGTGTGCTAGCTTTATTGTAGGTATGCCACTGGTCTACGCAATATTTGATTAATAGTGATACTAAATATGACATTATATATTTTGTAAAAATTGTTTTTTTGTAAGTAATATGTAATAGTAATATTAATGTTACACTTGCTCAGACCGTAATATTGTAATATAATATATTGCTTTAAAATGAAGGTAATAATTAATAAATAATATATTGACAAGGTAAAGTAATATTCCCAACACTGGTCCTCACTAATGTAATCGTCATGTAAAATGCCACTTTCCTACTCAGTCTGTCTCATAGGATGGTTTTGTGCAGTTCAGCAACCTGTGCAGGCTTTAAATTCCTGAGAAGATACAATGCTGTAATCTGGTAGCAAGATGAAGCCTAAATATTGTTTGCTTTATTGAGGACCAAGTATATGAAGATAAGTTGAAAAGTGAAGTCCAGTTTATGGTTGTCCAATCACTGAATAAAGCCACGTTGACGTGCTGATCTTGCCAACACTAAAATATAGGCAAGGCATAACATAATTGTCAAATTAATAGTTTACAATAGTTGCAGTAGCATATGTGATTAATTCTCTGCCTGTGTATGGCAGTTTATCGGTACAAGTCAGGTATAGGCCTAATTCATATTTCGTGCAACTTTTCAGGAATAGAAAGGCTATTTATTTATTTAGGGTCCTTTTCGGCCCAGCACTTTAGTTTTTTTTTTGGATAGGTGTGCCCTTTTGTTTGTTTTTCAAAATGTGGCCGTATTACCCCAGAGCCACAATACTCCTCAGATGCGTGGATGTATTCTATTCTAGCAATAAAAAAAAAGAAAGACAAATCATTAACATTGTGAAACACATCTTGATGTCATTGTCACCCACAATCTAATGATTAGTGGACTCAATTTCAAGAAAACATTTGGGGGGGGGGGGGGGGTTATAAACATATCCAAGGAAGCCTATATTAATGACATCATGTGTCAAATGTTGAAAATGAGTGGAATTGTGCCCTTTAACTGGTAGCTAGCCTAGAACTGCACGCGCGCTCTCTACCTCTCTCTCGCTCGCTCACACGCGCGCGCACACACACGGCAGCCATTTCACATTGTCGGGAGGGACACTGGCTGCAGAGAACAGAGCAACAGACACACACCACCGTCAAGGTATGGGAGGCTAATATAAGCGTCTCTTAATGCAACATCAAGGCATGACTCTTGATCGTCGTGGCATTATCAGAGCTGTTGTATAATGTCGCACTATAAACGTAGCTTTAATGCAAATGAATGGGAAGCTAGGCGGTAGCTAACGACTCCCTCTATATGAATGGGACGCTAGCTTTAGCACGCTGGCTAACTGTTGTGTTCAATGTAGGGATGCTGCTTTGTGTCTTGGAACTACCGCGTGGGTAACTCGGTTATTTTATTAGTGATTCTTATTTTATTTCAAGGACCTCCAAGTTTGATTAGCACTCCCTCCTCTCTTGCACTGTAAAGAAATGCTCTGTTCGATTTAACACATTGAGGCAATTTGACACTATCTTGGGTTAAACAGGTTTTGAGTTACCGACATGTAAGGGTCCATTTGGTTGCATTTATCAGTTACAGATAGACCTGGAAGGTCTATTTGGCTACATTTTTCGGTTACAGACACGTAAGGATTAATTTGGTTATATTTCTCAGTTGCAGAACTGCAAGGGACATGTAAGGATCCATGTGGTTACATTTCTGTCACCTGTGTCCATTCGGTTCCATTTCTCAGTTAATGTCCTATAGGGGAACATTTGGTTCCATTTCTCATTTACAGACCTGTAGCGGGGGGGGGTGGTCCTAGCCCCGATACGTTCCCTCAATACTCTACGCTCACTCTGTAGCTCCGAGATGAGGTCACGAGTCGAGCTTCGAAATCGCCGTTCAGACACGGCGCATGGTTTCCACAATACACGATTCTTACCTGTTTCTGCACATGTAATCCAAACAGTGAAGGACCCTACGCACGTATAACTAGGTTAACATTGTGTACGGAAGAGAAAATCCAACCCGAAACTTGAACAGAGCACTTATATCTCTGCTTTTGTCAGACAGTTTTATGTTTTCGTCGCCATGTTGCCGCACATTACTGCCCCCTCTGGCCAGATCGTTCCCATTATGTTGCATTGCAATCCATGCATAGAATCTGACCAGAGGGGGCAGTAATGTGCGGCAACATGGCGACGAAAACATAAAACTGTCTGACAAAAGCAGAGATATAAGTGCTCTGTTCAAGTTTCGGGTTGGATTTTCTCTTCCGTACACAATGTTAACCTAGTTATACGTGCGTAGGGTCCTTCACTGTTTGGATTACATGTGCAGAAACAGGTAAGAATCGTGTATTGTGGAAATCATGCGCCGTGTCTGAACGGCGATTTCGAAGCTCGACTCGTGACCTCATCTCGGAGCTACAGAGTGAGCGTAGAGTATTGAGGGAACGTATCGGGGCTAGGGTGGTCCATTTGGTCCCCAAAGATCAAGACTCTTAATTGTCGTTCTTCACCATTATCTACATTTTTTTTTTATTATTAATTGATTTCCTGTAAACCTTTCTGGGTACCCATGTTCAGCAGTGCACAACAAGGACAAACAGTGCCCCAAGCCTGTAGTGAACTAGTCCATCTCAAGAGACTACTCTAAAGTCTTTGCCATCAGCATGACTGTAAACCAGTTCATAATATATTGTGTGATTTTGACTGACTTTGTGTAGAATGTATGGATGAGGCAGCCATAGGGCTTATAAATGTAACAATGTTAACTTTATCCATCATTGTGTGGATGACTTGGTATCGTAAGTTGTAGTTATGTCATATTATATGTAATATTGACACATTGTCCAGCCCTAGCCTGTATCAGCAAAGTGCCTATCTGGACATCTCTCACAGCTAGCACTGAAGGACCATAACAGGTCATTAACTGGTAATTCGGATCCCTTTGGTTCCACATATGAGTTAAGGGCAGTCCATACAAATGGAGGGGGAAAAGATTACAATTAGTACTACTCCTATTTGCCATACATGGTGTCATACTTGTGTCATAATTATTCTGAAGAGGAGCAGAGGAAAAATAATAGGGACTTTAAGTTCCTGTCTCTAGGACAACTGACCATGTGGGAGTGGTCAGTCGCAGTTGCGCAAGAAGCACAACATAATTAAGAAAGCAGGCGATGCCGACAGGATCCACCTCTTCCACTGGCTTCTCTGGTTTCCATGGTGACGCTCCTCTACAGCGTACCTCTCGCCCACATTAATAAGACACCAAAAGCTGCGTTTGGCCGTCATAGGAGAGGCCCTGATGGCTGCGAGGCTTACATATCGAGCAGAGAGCGATTCATTACTGACGTCGTAGGTCGCACATCGGACCAATCTTAAATAGGCTGTTATACTGGTATATTTTGTTTGTCATGGACGAGCCAAGTATGGACATATTGATGACCCCCACCTGCTGTAATGTCTCCCCACAGCACTGAATAAAGAAGACGCCCATACAGGCCTGCCACCGCAACCATGGTGAAGATATTCATCGGCAACCTGTCGCAGGACACCACCACGGAGGAGCTGCGTGCGCTCTTCTCGCAGTACGGCAAGATCGCCGAGTGCGACATCGTCAAGAACTACGGCTTCGTGCACATGGACGACCGGGGCGAGGCGGACGAGGCCATCCGCGGCCTGCACCACCACGTGCTCAACGGGCAGCCCATGAACGTGGAGCGCAGCCACGGCAAGTCACGCGGCTCGGCCAAGCTGCACGTGGGCAACCTGGCCTGCAGCAACCAGGAGCTGCGCGCGCGCTTCGAGGAGTTCGGCAGCGTGCTGGAGTGCGACATCGTCAAGGACTACGCCTTCGTGCACATGGAGCGCATGGAGGACGCCATGGAGGCCATCGCCAAGCTGGACAACACGGCCTTCAAAGGTGTGAACTCCTTTTTGTTGGGGACTCATTCATTACCATAGATATCGCCATAAACTCCATATACTACCACAAGAACAATGGCTTCCGTACCATATTTACTAACTTTCTAGGAATAGAAAGTCTTGGACTCCCCAGCAAAAGCGTTGCAGCAACACTTTGTGCGCTTAAAGGCCCACTTCACCACTTTTTAACTTATTATCCTATAGGCTACTAATTGGTCCTCACTAATGTTCATGATAAAATGCCACAAGGTTCAAGTTTGGTTGTGTTTTATTGTTGCATCCTGTGTACAGGCAGTAGGCACATAAGATTTAATTATCTTTGGCTTATATTATATTATTGCAAATATATAATATTACAGCAAAAAGCAAACATGGCAAACGGTCTACCCAATCCCATAGGATTCAACACCCGTCCACCATGTGTCCATCATAGTTAGGCGGAAACAAGATAAATTTTATTTTATTACCGGTATGTTTATTTTTACATTTTTATTATAATGAGAAAGATGGCTTCCATTATCGTATATTTCTTAGGGCTGCAACTAATGATTCGTTTCATAATCAATTAATGGTTTAAATAATAGGCTGATAAATCAATTATGAAGATAATCATAATCGGATTATGACATTCATTTAGCTATCACCTTAAATATATTTGTTTATTTTATACACGCTAACTAATTCATCCAAATACATTTGATGTAAAGACAAACAAATTTTAATTTAATTAACTCATGGTGTTTTAGGATTATTCTGACTGCATACCTTAATTAAAGAGCATCTACATGTGTCAGTACTCTACTGATCTCAAATAGGTTATTTAGAAATGAAAATTAAACCCATGTGTTTTGTTCTTGATATTATAATATTTTTATGAGTCATATTTTGCTTTGCAGTTACTACTGTGCAACTATCATCAGATTGTAAGGGCTATCATAGAGATGGCTCACTGCTGTTTAGTCTAGCACTGGAAAAACACTGATAAAGTGGGAAAACACCCATGATATATTGCAAAAATCTACTGAATATTTGCTAATTCAGTTAATCAATTACTAAATTAGTTGACAACTAATGGAATTAACAATTTGATGAAGGTTAGTCGATGAATCGTTGCATCTCTAGTATTTATCATCCAATTATATGAAGGCAGGTTTAAAAAGTGGTGAAGTGGGCCGTTTAATAGACCATATTTCCCAAAGAATATTGAATGCCCAAAATAGGAAATGAAGAAAAAAATAATTTCACCCCCTTGAACAGGGGGAACTTGTTGATACAGCACAGGTAAGTGAGGAGAAAGGGTAAGACTAATGGTAAAGGTAAGCTTGAAAAAATGCATTTTAACTCCATAGCTTTGTAGACAGCTTTATTACTGACTACTGTTCTTGGTTTTGTTTGTCTTTTTCTTTTTTTTAGTCCAAAGTACTTTTTTCCCTTCATTACAAACCAAAAATGGCAGGCAAGAAATGTCAGAATTGCGTTGACTGTGTGATTACTGCACGAGTAATTCCTTATTTTCTTTCCTTAAGGAAAACTGATGAGTGTGAAGCTTTCGACTAGCCGCCTACGTACTGCGCCGGGAATGGGAGACCGCTCGGGTTGTTATCGTTGCGGGCAGGACGGCCACTGGTCCAAAGAGTGCCCTCTAGACCAGAACAGCTGGCGCGGAGGTGGCGCGCCGAACGGCTCCGAGCCGAGGTCTAACGGATACGGCGGCCCCTCGAGGTTTGGCGGGCGCGGTGGCCGCAATCGCGATTATCACCCGGGCTACGCCGGTGGCGATCCGGATTTCGGGGATGGCTATGCTCCCGTGCACGGGTTCCCGCCCAGGGGTTCGGCCGCGGCGGCCGCCGGATACGGCAGGGGCGGCGCGGGCTACGAGAGCAGCATGGGTTACGGGGTTATGGGCGGTGCCGCAGCTGCCGAACACAGCATGGCGCAGATGTACGGAGGCTCATCATCGTCCGCATACGGGAACGGCGGTGGCTACGGTGCGGCGCCGTCGCCCTATCCGACGGCAGGGCGGCGGCCGTCCGGCGACGACCGGGATCCGTACGGGGTCGTGGATTTCTACGAGAAGTACCGGGCGCACCCGCCGCCATACGGAGCCGCCGGGGGCTATTTTGAGGAACGCCACTCCGTCCCACTGCCCCCGCCACCTTCGTCTCACTCCTCCGCCGCTGCCGCCATGATGCGGGAGCACCACCACCTGCCGCCCTCCGGCCTCGACCCGTACGAGCGCCACGGCCTCCCCCCTCCTCCTCCCCCCCCGCCGCCGGCCGGCGCCGGCCTTCCCTCGTACTACGCGATGCGCGACCGGAGTCCGATTCGGAGAGTCCCGGCCGACACACCGCCCGACGGGTACGCGTTCGACAGCTCGCGCCTCTCCTCCCTGCCGCCGGCCTCCTCCGCCCCGAGAGGCTCAGCCTACGACCTCGGACCGCGGAGTGCCTATGCTGAGCGGCCGCGCTACGCTTACTAACCAAGATAGCCGCTACCACGACCTGCCAAACTTGAGAGCTTGGCCCGGCTTCTCTCTGCGGTTTCTCTGGATAGGCTGAACGTGCCGCTTGGACTGACTAATCAACATGCTAGCTGTTTGATAGTACTGTATATTTCCTGGTTTATTTCTGTCTATATTAGGTCTTTGGATTATGTAAGCTCTCATGACGCCACATTGATGCTTGCTGACCAAAATAGCCTCTTCTTTCTCACGCCTTGATGGATGCAGGTTGTGTTGTGTGGGTGGTGTTGCAACAAAGTATGCTTGCGTTGGTCTCGTTGGCGGCCTAGCGTGATTCTGGCGTAGTTTAGTAACGTTGTGCGCAGGCGAGTCGCTGTCTGTTTACTTAATACATCCTTGTCTGAGCTTTCCTGTATCCGTTTCTTTCGCCTTAATCTGATGTTTTATCCTAGAATAAATGAGTGGTTACAGGTGAGAAATGACTCCATCCCAAGTCCATCTCAGCTTCAACGTGCCCCTCGTTCGTGGATATAATAGCATCAGATGAAAGTAATAAATGTAGTCTGGAATTCTGCTTTTAACTGTAGTTGTTCTCATTAGAAGTTAATTTGACCCAGAGCAGACTAGGTTATACAAGGAACAAGGAATCACTTTAATGCATGCTACATGTTTTAAAAGGTGAGTCCTGTACTCGTTAAGTACTGTACACTGAAATATATTGCAGCATCCTCACTCAGCAGCATTTTATTTTCTGTATTATTATTATTGTGTTTAATTTTCCCTTGACATCGGCTGCAGGGGCAGCATTGCTCTGAATCCGGGAATGCATGCAGCAGTTGTAGTTTGGTAGTCTTTTAGTGAATGCATGCGGCCCTGCCGTCTTTTTCTGTACTTTTTCCAGATTTCTCGTACCTCAGATTTTCAGGTGTTTTTCATAAAACTTCTGGATGTTTTAGAAGGCCTTGTCGCAATTGGCATCAGGTCTAAATGTGTTGGAAGATGGCGTTAAGATAAGGGCTGGACAATTAACAGAAACATATGCAAACCCATACTTACAGTACAGTTCATTTTAACAGTGGGAGAACAGCAGCAAGCAATTGTGAATTTCCAGGCAGCGAGATCGAGACTTTATTCCTGAGAATATTTTTTTTGTTGGTTTTTGTCACACAAATCAACGAATCGAACAAGAGCCGCTAATATGTTTGATTAAAAACTCATCAACCGATCTTATTTACCACTGCTTAACGTATTATACCAAGTTGTGAATGATAAATAGCTGATATTCAGTGCTGCACTGCAGTCAGTTGTGATTTTGACATTTTGACTTTTTTCTTTTTAATCTTTCATCATAATAAAGCCAAATGTTTTAAATAACTGCTTTTGATTTGAAAATGTATCACCGAGATCTAGCCCCCAGGTGACATGCACCATAAAAGATGCATGATTGGCGACACAATAGAATGTTTTTTTTTTCTTTTTACATTTCATGAGTTAAAGAAGTGAGTGGGCACATTCTTTGGATGTAATTTTCATGTATAGATGGTAGTCTGCAGGTTTTAGTTTTTTTTTTTTTTTTTTTTTGATTCTTCTCTGAACATTAATGCTTCAGTTTCTTGTCACAAGGTTACCAGTATAAGAGTGTTTTAATGCATTGCAGCAGTGTATGGAGTTGAAGTTTAATGACCGGTTATGTGTTTTTCATTAAAACTGTGATTCAGAAAGATGTCAATGTGTTTGTCATTTATATTTCACCTGTGTACCTACAAGTACCAGAGCAGAAATATGGTGTAAACCAAAGCAGTTGTTTTAAATATATCCAGCAAGGTCCTGTATTTATTCAGGATTTGAACCACATTTTGAATCTCAGACCCAAACATAACCACAAAAATATGTATTTTAGTCGTTTGATAGGATTTTTGTCCACAATTCCATACAATTCTTCTTAATTGTGTAAGTTTGCTCATTAATACACATGATTAAAAATAATGTAACAGTGAATTTAAAAAGGCCAATTGAAAATGGTCAACCTACAAGCTCAGTTGTATTGATATTTACTATGGTACATATGAAAACGAAATGGAATATTCTGAGTATGTTTTGGAGACTTGGTGGATGTACGCACAAAAGTTTGTACTAAAACACAGCAGTATTTCCCTTTCAATGTCAGTAGTGGGGGTTGAGGTAAAGAAATTACAGCATAATCTAATGTGCGAGTAGGGTACATAATATACATAAGGGGTGTGCATAATATGGTGTCTACAATTACAGTAATCAGTCATGTGAAACCCTTGAGCCTTGTAGTCTGCTAGTAGTGCTAGATTGTTGGAACCCTGGCACTTTTTGTGAACTCACAGTAATTTTCTTTGGTTCCAGTAATCCAACTTTTTGATATATATATATATATATATATATATATATATATATATATATATATATATATATATATATATATATATATATATATATATATATATATATATATATAGTGTTAGCAGTAGTGTTCCTGATGGGCCTGAACACCAAGTCTGCCATTATATCTTAAATCATTGCATGTCATTGACTTGTATCTATTTTAACAGTCCTGGGGGTGTTTGTATTTTATTGGGGCTTGAGCATATGTACCAGGGTCTAAAAACGAGCATGGCAGTGTCTCGCGCAACTCTGGAAATACCTCTCATATATCTGACAGTCATTGATCCCCGGAGACAAATGCTATTGAAGTACACATTAAATCCCTGTGTATCTAGCAATAGGATCACTATCTGGACATTGAGAGCCAGTCAACAGCGACACCCTCAGGAATCATCATGGTATTGCGGCTACTGTAAACGTGTTAAAGTGGATGGCTGTTCCTTCCATAACATAGGCCTATTCCGGGGTTTATTGATTTGGTTAAAACCAGTTCACGCTACCCTTGGATAAATGTATTAAAAATAACACTCGAAAAGGTAAAAAAAAAAAAAAAAAAAAGAAAATGTAAACCGTACTGGAACCAAGAGCTACAAAAGCTATGGAGTGATATGAGGGATGCAGAGAGAATATTCCTAAAGTGCTGATACTTATAACTCTAATTTTTACTTAAATGTTAATTTCACCATTGAAGAGGTTAAGAGAGTAATTGGAAAATCCAAATTAAGAAAAGCTACAGGAGTCGATGACATTTCTTACGAGTTACTGAAATCCCCTAAGTTGATCGACATTTTGGTTAATTTATTTCAATCCTGCTTCGATAATGGTGTTGTGCCATCTCAGTGGTACCAGACAATAATAAAGCCTATTCCAAAGTCATCAAAAAATGACCCCAAATTACCACTTAGCTATAGAGGCATAAGTCTAATTAGTAATGTATATAAATTATATTCTTCACTTCTAAATAACCGGCTTACAGATCATCTGGAGCGGCCAGGATGTCTTGTTGATGAACAGAACGGCTTCCGTAAAGCGTATTGACCATATTTACTCAGTCACCACTATTATAAGAGCAAGATTTCAAGAAAACAAATCAACATATGTATGCTTTATTGATTTTCAAAAAGCTTTTGATTGGATAAATAGGGAGCTTCTCGAGTAGGCTACAGACTAATAACAACAGGTGTAAACGGGAATTCTATGCGGCTATTAAAGCCTTATATCGTGGCCCTGTGGCTTGTGTTCAGGTAAATGACTTCAGAACAGGATGGTTTCCTACACACTTTGGTGTGAAACAAGGAGATGTTTTGTCACCAACTTTGTTTTCCATCTTTGTCAATGATCTAGCTATTAAGATTAGAAACTCCAAATTAGGTGTAAAAGTGGCGGACATGGTTGTAGGCATACTTTTGTATGCAATGATTTAATTCTGCTTGCTGAATGTGAAAAAGATCTATACAAACTATGCTCAACATCATTGCAGATTGGTGTCTGAAGTGGAGGTTGGTGGTAAATAATGAAAAAACACAAATTGTTCACTTTAGGAAACCAAAAGGAGATTTACATTTAGTTTTGGGTTTAGTGTTCTGAAATATGTAAATACATATAAATATCTTGGACTTATTTTAGAGCATATGAATTTCAAGGAAGGCTCGCAAGTTTTATCCGATTCAGCTGGTAGAGCTCTGGGGTCTGTGATGAATAAAGTGAAGGCCTGTAAGGATTTGGGATATTAGGCCTACACATATACACAATTATATCAATCATGCGTATGCCCTGTCTTAGATTATGCTGCTGGGATATGGGGTTTTACTGACCGTGAAAATTGTAACTCATTGCAAAATAGAGCTATCAGAGCGTTCCTTGGAGTCCATAAGCTTACGCCAATTCTGGCTATTAGTGGAGATATAGGATGGATGCCAGTAAATATTAGACACAAGGGGGAGATGTTGAGACTTTGGAATAGACTTGTTAATATGCCAGAGATGACAGACTGACCAAAAGGATCTTTGACTGGGATGTCTCAAATGGTTATCCCTGGGCCAATGAAGTAAAGTCTCTATTCTTTATGAATGATTCATCTTTTATTTATTTGAATAAACTATGCTGTAATATTCGGGAAATACAGAATTACATGTTTCTTAAACATAAGGAGAACTGGGCTGTTGATGTTTGGTCCAAACCAAAACTAAGAACCTATTGTATCATTAAGAATAATTATGGCCCTGAACCCTATGTCACACAAAACCTGTCTAAAAGTCAAAGATCTTTTTGTGCACAGTTGCACTCTGGGACATTACCATTAGCCTTAGAAACAGGTAGATTCATTGGTACCCCTGAGGATGAAAGAACATGTTTAGTTTGTGATTTGGGAGATATTGAAAATGAAATTCATTTCCCTTTTTATTGCCCTTTATATATGATGAATTAAGACATATTTTCTTCAATAGAATGACAGAAATCTGTTGTAGCTTTTTCTGGTTGGATGACTATGAAAAACTGGAACTTTGTTTTCGGAAAGGTATTTTCGCCTTAGCAAATTTTCTAGTGGGAGCTTGGGAAAAAAGACAGAAGACTTTGTTTAGGTAATGAAGGAAGAAACAGAGATGTACAAACTGCTTTCTTTTGATTGTTTTCAGTTGTAAATTGTTTGTATTCTGTATTTATATGTAACTTGTATGGTGTGCCCTATAAGCCTGTGTGGGCTGGGCGCCTCTGGTGCATGACACAAAAATAAACAATTCATTCATTCATTCATACCCTTAATGTGTTGTTAATATGTTAATATTCCACTGTGCTGTACTGCGTGTGAAGATGAAGACTGGCTGTGTGAGGGTAAGTTTGCCCCCCAAAACTACTCTCAACTTGAAAGAGGTGACCATCTCAGGGGGGTTTAATAGCGTCATGTATTTGAATGTTTCCGAAAATGCAAAATCAAAAAACTATAAACGGAGGGGTGATCTACAGTTGTGTTCAAAATAATAGCAGTCTGTTTAAAAAATGAGTAACGCCCAAAATCCTTACAGTGTTTTTATTTCCATGCATTGGGAACACTGCACATTATATTCTAAATATAATAAACACGAAGGAAAAAAAGCAGAAATTATTTAATTACTTTACAGAAAATTAAGAATGAACATTGGGCTGTTCAAAAAAATAGCAGTGTCTGCATTTTACTTTACAAACTCAAATATTTACTGTATTAACTGAAAAATATCCAGAATTCAGCATTCCTGTGAATCACTAAACTAATATTTAGTTGTATAGCCACTGTTTTTGAAACCGCTTCACCTCTGTGTTGCATGGAGTCGACCAATTTCTGGCATCTGTGAACACGTATTCCAGCCCAGGATGATTTGACAACGTTCCATAAATTCCTCTGCATTTCTTGGTTTTGCCTCAGAAACAGCATTTTTGATGTCACCCCACAAGTTTTCTATCAGATTAAGGTCTGGGGATTGGGCTGGCCACTCCATGACTTTAATTTTGTTGGTCTGGAACCAAGAAGCTGCTCGCTTACTGGTGTTTTTGGGGTTGTTGTCTTGTTGAAACACCCATTTCAAGGGCATTTCCTCTTCAGCATAAGGCAACATGACCTCTTCAAGTATTTTGATGTATCCAAACTGATCCATGATCCCTGGTATGCGATAAATAGGCCTGGCACCGTAAGAGAAACATCCCCATAGTAAAGCATGGTGGTGCAAGCATCATGAAACTCTTACTATTTGACTGAGAGCCACGGTGGCTGCTCGGAATGCTGACAAAATGGCAAATAGAAAGTGACAGGAACACCAAAGGTTTGCTTCCATTTTTTATTATTTTTTGATAAAAGTCGGTAGACACCAGGCTATAGCCTTATGGTCTTGCTCAGCATGCCGTTTTTGATCGATTTGAGGATTTTTGAGGATTTTCGAAAAATGTCGAAATTTCGAAAAAACAGTAAGGCTATAGCCTTACCATTTTTCATAATTTTCAGGATTTTTGAAGATTAAAAAAAAGACGAAACCTGGCACAGCATGCCGTTTTCCATCGTTTCGAATATTTTTGAGGATTTTTTAGGATTTTTGAAAAATGTCGAAATTAAAAAAAAAAAACGGTAAGGCTATAGCCTTACCGTTTTTCATCGTTTTCAGATTTTTGAAGATTTTCAAAAAACGACGAAACCGGGCAAAAACGCAAGGCTATAGCCTTACGGTCTTGCACAGCATGCCGTTTTTCATCATTTTGACCATTTTTGAGGATTTTCGAAAAATGTCAAAATTTCGGGGGGAAAAAAACGTAAGGCTATAGCCTTACCGTTTTTCGTCGTTTTGAGGATTTTTGAAGATTTTCAAAAAAATGACGAAACCTGGCAAAATGCAAGGCTATAGTTTTACGGTCTTGCAGAGCATGCCGTTTTTCATCATCTTGACGATTTTTGAGGATTTTTGAGGATTTTTAAAGATTTTCGAAAAATGTCAAAATTTCGAAAAAACGTAAGGCTATAGCCTTACCGTTTTTCATCGTTTTCAGATTTTTTAAGATTTTTAAAAAATGACGAAACCTGGCAAAAACGCAAGGCTATAGCCTTACGGTCTTGCAGAGCATGCCGTTTTTCATCATCTTGACGATTTTTGAGGATTTTCGAAAAATGTCATAATTTTGAAAAAAAACTTAAGGCTATAGCCTTACCGTTCTTCATCGTTTTCAGATTTTTGAAGATTTTCAAAAAATGACGAAACCTGGCAAAAACGCAAGGCTATAGCCTTACAGTCTTCCACAGCATGCCGTTTTTCATCATTTTGAGGATTTTTGAGGATTTTTGAGGATTTCCGAAAAATGTCGAAATTTCAAAAAAACGTATGGCTATAGCCTTACCGTTTTTCATCGTTTTCAGATTTTTGAAGACTTTCGAAAAATGACGAAACCTGACAAAAACGCAAGGCTATAGCCCTACGGTCTTGCACAGCATGCCGTTTTTTGACGTTTTGAGAATTTTCGAGAATTTTCGAAAAAGACGAAATCGAAGAAAAACGACAGGCTACAGTACATGACCTCGTATAACATGCTAGCCTATATGACGTTTTTATCGTTTTTAGACTTTTGAACAATGTCGAAATCTTGGAAAAATGACATACTTATATGAATAAAAGACAGCACAGATAGATGTCATTTTTCTATATAAATGGTGATACTCAAAGGCAAATGAAGACTGTCCCACAACTGCTACCTGTTCCAGTTGGCCCAGTGGGTTTGGCTCCAAACAATAGGCCTTTATCTGGAGGTTGCGAGTTCAAGCCCCACTCAAGTATTTACCTTTAGGAACGACATTGAATTGACCCCATTATAAATTATAAAGCTCTATATCTCTACAATGATGAAACATTTTATATGAATGAAAAAGCGCACAGATAGATGTCATCTTTCTGTATAAATGGTGCTACACAAAGGCAAATGAAGACTGACCCACAACTGCTGCCTGTTCCAATTGGCTCAGTGGGTTAGGCTTCACAATAGGCCTATATATCTGGAGGTTGGGAGTTCAAACCCCACTCAAGTACTTACTTTTAGGAAGGACTTGAAGTGATCCCATTATAAATTATAAAGCTCTATATTTCTAGAATGATAAAACATTTCAAAGATTCCTTTTCAGGCCAACATGTCCACTGTAAGATGAACCTAAATAGCTTTAAATGGGGTTTCTACGTGTAAGTATGTAGGACTAATAACATTATAAAGTTTGCCATTGACAATTCATTGGGCGTTTAAGTTAAATAACTCAAAAACTACAAAACATTTCAACGTAAAAAGTCCCAGCATGTATCTCCACTGTAAGCTGAATCTAAAAAAGTGTGAATGGAGTTTCTAGGTGAACGTGATTTTTTCACCTCCCTTGAAGCTCCCATTGACCCCATTATAAAAATCGCTAAATTTGGTAGCACTATATTTCTAAAACGATAAAACATTTCAAAGATTCCTTCTCAGGCAAACATGTCCACCATAAGATGAACGTTAATAGCCATAAATGGGATTTCTAGGTATAAGTATGTAGGACGAATAGCATATTAAAGTTTGTGCTATTGCCATTGAAAATGCATTGGGCGTTTAAGTAAAAAGAACTCCAAAACTACAAATCATTTCAAAGTAAAAAGTGATTGAAAGATATACTACAGTTTATGGCTTTGGAGGACATAGTACTACGGTACTATAGTAAGTTGTTTAGATTTTTTAATGAAAATAACAAATAAAAAAGAAAACTAGTAGACTCACTGGTTATACTGTAATTCTATGTTGAAAGCATTGGATCACAACGAAAACGGTACAACATGCGGGACTTGAACCTGGGCCCACAAATCACCAGGCACAATCTTTATCCAGAGAGCCATGGTGGCTGCTCAGAAAGCTGACGGAATGACAAACACAAAGTTTCAGGAACACCAAAGGTTTGCTTCCATTTTTTATTATTTTTCGATAAAAGTCGGAAGACACAAGGCTATAGCCTTACAGTCTTGCTCAGCATGACGTTTTTGATCGATTTGAGGATTTTTGAGGATTTCCGAAAAATGTCGAAATTTCGAAAAAACGTGAGGCTATAGCCTTACCGTTTTTCATCGTTTTGAGTATTTTCGAAAAATGACGAAATCTGGCAAAAGCGCAAGGGTATAGCATTACAGTCTTGCTCAGCATGCCGTTTTTCACCGTTTTGAGCATTTTTGAGCATTTTCGAAAAAATGTCGAAATTTCGAGAAAAAAAACGCAAGGCTATAGCCTTACGTTTTTTCATCATTTTGAAGATTTTCGAAAAATGACGAAATCTGGCAAAAGCGCAAGGGTATAGCATTACAGTCTTGCTCAGCATGCGGTTTTTCACCGTTTTGAGCATTTTTGAGCATTTTCGAAAAAATGTCGAAATTTCGAGAAAAAAACGCAAGGCTATAGCCTTACGTTTTTTCATCATTTTGAAGATTTTCGAAAAATGACGAAATCTGGCAAAAGCGCAAGGGTATAGCATTACAGTCTTGCTCAGCATGCCGTTTTTCACCGTTTTGAGCATTTTTGAGCATTTTCGAAAAAATGTCGAAATTTCAAGAAAAAAAACGCAAGGCTATAGCCTTACGTTTTTTCATCATTTTGAAGATTTTCAAAAAATGACGAAATCTGGCAAAAGCGCAAGGGTATAGCATTACAGTCTTGCTCAGCATGCCGTTTTTCACCGTTTTGAGCATTTTTGAGCATTTTCGAAAAAATGTCGAAATTTCGAGAAAAAAAACGCAAGGCTATAGCCTTACGTTTTTCCATCATTTTGAAGATTTTCGAAAAATGACGAAATCTGGCAAAAGCGCAAGGGTATAGCATTACAGTCTTGCTCAGCATGCCGTTTTTCACCGTTTTGAGCATTTTCGAAAAAATGTCGAAATTTCGAGAAAAAAAATGCAAGGCTATAGCCTTACGTTTTTTCATCATTTTGAAGATTTTCGAAAAATGACGAAATCTGGCAAAAGCGCAAGGGTATAGCATTACAGTCTTGCTCAGCATGCCGTTTTTCACCGTTTTGAGCATTTTTGAGCATTTTCGAAAAAATGTCGAAATTTTGAGAAAAAAAAACGCAAGGCTATAGCCTTACGTTTTTTCATCATTTTGAAGATTTTTGAAGATTAAAAAAAAGACGAAACCTGGCACAGCATGCCGTTTTTCATCGTTTCGAATATTTTTGAGGATTTTTCAGGATTTTTGAAAAATGTCGAAATTAAAAAAAACGGTAAGGCTATAGCCTTACCGTTTTTCAGCGTTTTCAGATTTTTGAAGATTTTCAAAAAACGACGAAACCTGGCAAAAATGCAAGGCTATAGCCTTACGGTCTTGCACAGCATGCCGTTTTTCATCATTTTGACTATTTTTGAGGATTTTCGAAAAATGTCAAAATTTTGAAAAAACGTAAGGCTATAGCCTTACTGTTTTTCATCGTTTTCAGATTTTTGAAGATTTTCAAAAAATGACGAAACCTGGCAAAAACCGCAAGGCTATAGCCTTACGGTCTTGCAGAGCGTGCTTTTTTTCATCATTTTGACGATTTTTGAGGATTTTCGAAAAATGGTGAAAAATGGTATAAATGGTGCTACTCAAAGGCAAATGAAGACTGTCCCACAACTGCCACCTGTTCCAGTTGGCCCAGTGGGTTTGGCTCCAGACAACAGGCCTTTATCTGGAGGTTGCGAGTTCAAGCCCCACTCAAGTATTTACCTTTAGGAACGACATTGAATTGACCCCATTATAAATTATAAAGCTCTATATCTCTACAATAATGAAACATTTTATATGAATGAAAAACAGCACAGATATATGTCATCTTTCTGTATAAATGGTGCTACACAAAGGCAAATGAAGACTGACCCACAACTGCTGCCTGTTCCAATTGGCTCAGTGGGTTAGGCTTTACCATAGGCCTATATATCTGGAGGTTGAGAGTTCAAACCCCACTCAAGTAGTACTTACTTTTAGGAAGGACTTGAAGTGATCCCATTATAAATTATAAAGCTCTATATTTCTACAATGATGAAACATTTCAAAGATTCCTTTTCAGGCAAACATGTCCACTGTAAGATGAACCTAAATAGCTTTAAATGGGGTTTCTACGTGTAAGTATGTAGGACTAATAACATAATAAAGTTTGCCATTGACAATGCATTGGGCGTTTAAGTTAAATAACTCAAAAACTACAAAACATTTCAACGTAAAAAGTCCCAGCATGTATCTCCACTGTAAGCTGAATCTAAAAAAGTGTGAATGGAGTTTCTAGGTGAACGTGATTTTTTTACCTTCCTTGAAGCTCCCATTGACCCCATTCTAAAAATCGCTAAATTTGGGAGCACTATATTTCTAAAACGATAAAACATTTCAAAGATTCCTTTTCAGGCAAACATGTCCACCGTAAGACGAACGTTAATAGCCATAAATGGTGTTTCTAGGTATAAGTATGTAGGACGAATAGCATATTAAAGTTTGTGCTATTGCCATTGAAAATGCATTGGGTGTTTAAGTAAAAAGAACTCCGAAACTACAAATCATTTCAAAGTAAAAAGTGATTGAAAGATATACTACAGTTTATGGCTTTGGAGGACATAGTACGGTATTATAGTAAGTCGTTTAGATTTTTTAATGAAAATCACAAATAAAAAAGAAAAACTAGTAGACTCTCTGGTTATACTGTAATTCTATGTTGAAAGCATTGGATCACAATGAAAACAGTACAACATGCGGGACTTGAACCCGGGCCCACAAATCACCAGGCACAATCTTTATCCAGAGAGCCATGGTGGCTGCTCAGAAAGCTGACGGAATGCTGACAAAAAGACAAACAGAAAGTTACAGGAACACCAAAGGTTTGCTTCCATTTTTTATGATTTTTCGATAAAAGTCGGAAGACACAAGGCTATAGCCTTACGGTCTTGCTCAGCATGCCGTTTTTTATCGATTTGAGGATTTTTGAGGATTTCCGAAAAATGTAGAAATTTCGAAAAAACGTAAGGCTATAGCCTTAGTGCTTTTCATCGTTTTCGGGATTTTCGAAAAATGACGAAATCTGGCAACAACGCAAGGGTATAGCATTACAGTCTTGCTCAGCACGCCGTTTTTCACCGTTTTGAGCATTTTTGAGCATTTTCGAAAAAATGTCGAAATTTCGAGAAAAAAAACGCAAGGCTATAGCCTTACGTTTTTTCATCATTTTGAAGATTTTCGAAAAATGACGAAATCTGGCAAAAGCGCAAGGGTATAGCATTACAGTCTTTCTCAGCATGCCGTTTTTCACCGTTTTGAGCATTTTTGAGCATTTTCGAAAAAATGTCGAAATTTCGAGAAAAAAAAACGCAAGGCTATAGCCTTACGTTTTTTCATCATTTTGAAGATATTCGAAAAATGACGAAATCTGGCAAAAGGGCAAGGGTATAGCATTACAGTCTTGCTCAGCATGCCGTTTTTCACCGTTTTGAGCATTTTCGAAAAAATGTCGAAATTTCGAGAAAAAAAATGCAAGGCTATAGCCTTACGTTTTTTCATCATTTTGAAGATTTTCGAGAAATGACGAAATCTGGCAAAAGCGCAAGGGATAGCATTACAGTCTTGCTCAGCATGCCGTTTTTCACCGTTTTGAGCATTTTTGAGCATTTTCGAAAAAATGTCGAAATTTCGAGAAAAAAACCGCAAGGCTATAGCCTTACGTTTTTTCATCATTTTGAAGATTTTCGAAAAATGACGAAATCTGGCAAAAGCGCAAGGGTATAGCATTACAGTCTTGCTCAGCATGCCGTTTTTCACCGTTTTGAGCATTTTTGAGCATTTTCGAAAAAATGTCGAAATTTCGAGAAAAAAAACGCAAGGCTATAGCCTTACGTTTTTTCATCATTTTGAAGATTTTCGAAAAATGACGAAATCTGGCAAAAGCGCAAGGGATAGCATTACAGTCTTGCTCAGCATGCCGTTTTTCACCGTTTTGAGCATTTTTGAGCATTTTCGAAAAAATGTCGAAATTTCGAGAAAAAAACCGCAAGGCTATAGCCTTACGTTTTTTCATCATTTTGAAGATTTTCGAAAAATGACGAAATCTGGCAAAAGCGCAAGGGTATAGCATTACAGTCTTGCTCAGCATGCCGTTTTTCACCGTTTTGAGCATTTTTGAGCATTTTCGAAAAAATGTCGAAATTTAGAGAAAAAAAACGCAAGGCTATAGCCTTACGTTTTTTCATCATTTTGAAGATTTTCGAAAAATGACGAAATCTGGCAAAAGCGCAAGGGTATAGCATTACAGTCTTGCTCAGCATGCCGTTTTTCACGGTTTTGAGCATTTTTGAGCATTTTCGAAAAATGTCGAAATTTTGAGAAAAAAAACGCAAGGCTATAGCCTTACGTTTTTTCATCATTTTGAAGATTTATTTCGAATTATTTTGAGGATTTTTCAGGATTTTTGAAAAATGTCGAAATTTAAAAAAAACGGTAAGGCTATAGCCTTACCGTTTTTCATCGTTTTCAGATTTTTGAAGATTTTCAAAAAACGACGAAACCTGGCAAAAATGCAAGGCTATAGCCTTACGGTCTTGCACAGCATGCCGTTTTTCATCATTTTGACTATTTTTGAGGATTTTCGAAAAATGTCAAAATTTTGAAAAAACGTAAGGCTATAGCCTTACTGTTTTTTCATCGTTTTCTGATTTTTGAAGATTTTCAAAAAATGACGAAACCTGGTGAAAACAGCAAGGCTATAGCCTTACGGTCTTGCAGAGCGTGCTTTTTTTCATCATTTTGACGATTTTTGAGGATTTTCGAAAAATGTCAAAATTTTGAAAAAAACTTAAGGCTATAGCCTTACCGTTCTTCATCGTTTTCAGATTTTTGAAGATTTTTGACGACAGGCTACAGTACATGACCTCGGATAACTTGCTATAGTATGACGTTTTTATCGTTTTTAGACTTTTGAAAAATGTCGAAATCTTGGAAAAATGACATACTTATATGAATAAAAGACAGCACAGATAGATGTCATTTTTCTGTATAAATGGTGCTACTCAAAGGCAAATGAAGACTGTCCCACAACTGCCACCTGTTCCAGTTGGCCCAGTGGGTTTGGCTCCAGACAACAGGCCTTTATCTGGAGGTTGCGAGTTCAAGCCCCACTCAAGTATTTACCTTTAGGAACGACATTGAATTGACCCCATTATAAATTATAAAGCTCTATATCTCTACAATGATGAAACATTTTATATGAATGAAAAACAGCGCAGATAGATGTCATCTTTCTGTATAAATGGTGCTACACAAAGGCAAATGAAGACTGACCCACAACTGCTGCCTGTTCCAATTGGCTCAGTGGGTTAGGCTTTACCATAGGCCTATATATCTGGAGGTTGAGAGTTCAAACCCCACTCAAGTACTTACTTTTAGGAAGGACTTGAAGTGATCCCATTATAAATTATAAAGCTCTATATTTCTACAATGATGAAACATTTCAAAGATTCCTTTTCAGGCAAACATGTCCACTGTAAGATGAACCTAAATAGCTTTAAATGGGGTTTCTACGTGTAAGTATGTAGGACTAATAACATAATAAAGTTTGCCATTGACAATGCATTGGGCGTTTAAGTTAAATAACTCAAAAACTACAAAACATTTCAACGTAAAAAGTCCCAGCATGTATCTCCACTGTAAGCTGAATCTAAAAAAGTGTGAATGGAGTTTCTAGGTGAACGTGATTTTTTGACCTTCCTTGAAGCTCCCATTGACCCCATTATAAAAATCGCTAAATTTGGGAGCACTATATTTCTAAAACGATAAAACATTTCAAAGATTCCTTTTCAGGCAAACATGTCCACCGTAAGACGAACGTTAATAGCCATAAATGGTGTTTCTAGGTATAAGTATGTAGGACGAATAGCATATTAAAGTTTGTGCTATTGCCATTGAAAATGCATTGGGTGTTTAAGTAAAAAGAACTCCGAAACTACAAATCATTTCAAAGTAAAAAGTGATTGAAAGATATACTACAGTTTATGGCTTTGGAGGACATAGTACGGTACTATAGTAAGTCGTTTAGATTTTTTAATGAAAATCACAAATAAAAAAGAAAACTAGTAGACTCTCTGGTTATATTATACTGTAATTCTATGTTGAAAGCATTGGATCACAAAGAACACGGTACAACATGCGGGACTTGAACCCTGGCCCACAAATCACCACGCACAATCTTTATCCAGAGAGCCATGGTGGCTGCTCGGAATGCTGACAAAATGACAAACAGAAAGTTACAGGAACACCAAAGGTTTGCTTCCATTTTTTATTATTTTTCGATAAAAGTCGGAAGACACAAGGCTATAGCCTTACAGTCTTGCTCAGCATGACGTTTTTGATCGATTTGAGGATTTTTGAGGATTTCCGAAAAATGTCGAAATTTCGAAAAAACGTGAGGCTATAGCCTTACCGTTTTTCATCGTTTTGAGGATTTTCGAAAAATGACGAAATCTGGCAAAAGCGCAAGGGTATAGCATTACAGTCTTGCTCAGCATGCCGTTTTTCACCGTTTTGAGCATTTTTGAGCATTTTCGAAAAAATGTCGAAATTTCGAGAAAAAAAACGCAAGGCTATAGCCTTACGTTTTTTCATCATTTTGAAGATTTTCGAAAAAATGACGAAATCTGGCAAAAGCGCAAGGGTATAGCATTACAGTCTTGCTCAGCATGCGGTTTTTCACCGTTTTGAGCATTTTTGAGCATTTTCGAAAAAATGTCGAAATTTCGAGAAAAAAACGCAAGGCTATAGCCTTACGTTTTTTCATCATTTTGAAGATTTTCGAAAAATGACGAAATCTGGCAAAAGCGCAAGGGTATAGCATTACAGTCTTGCTCAGCATGCCGTTTTTCACCGTTTTGAGCATTTTTGAGCATTTTCGAAAAAATGTCGTAATTTCAAGAAAAAAAACGCAAGGCTATAGCCTTACATTTTTTCATCATTTTGAAGATTTTCAAAAAATGACGAAATCTGGCAAAAGCGCAAGGGTATAGCATTACAGTCTTGCTCAGCATGCCGTTTTTCACCGTTTTGAGCATTTTTGAGCATTTTCGAAAAAATGTCGAAATTTCGAGAAAAAAAACGCAAGGCTATAGCCTTACGTTTTTTCATCATTTTGAAGATTTTCGAAAAATGACGAAATCTGGCAAAAGCGCAAGGGTATAGCATTACAGTCTTGCTCAGCATGCCGTTTTTCACCGTTTTGAGCATTTTCGAAAAAATGTCGAAATTTCGAGAAAAAAAATGCAAGGCTATAGCCTTACGTTTTTTCATCATTTTGAAGATTTTCGAAAAATGACGAAATCTGGCAAAGCGCAAGGGTATAGCATTACAGTCTTGCTCAGCATGCCGTTTTTCACCGTTTTGAGCATTTTTGAGCATTTTCGAAAGAATGTCGAAATTTTGAGAAAAAAAAAACGCAAGGCTATAGCCTTACGTTTTTTCATCATTTTGAAGATTTTTGAAGATTAAAAAAAAGACGAAACCTGGCACAGCATGCCGTTTTTCATCGTTTCGAATATTTTTGAGGATTTTTCAGGATTTTTGAAAAATGTCGAAATTTAAAAAAAACGGTAAGGCTATAGCCTTACCGTTTTTCATCGTTTTCAGATTTTTGAAGATTTTCAAAAAACGACGAAACCTGGCAAAAATGCAAGGCTATAGCCTTACGGTCTTGCACAGCATGCCGTTTTTCATCATTTTGACTATTTTTGAGGATTTTCGAAAAATGTCAAAATTTTGAAAAAACGTAAGGCTATAGCCTTACTGTTTTTCATCGTTTTCAGATTTTTGAAGATTTTCAAAAATGACGAAACCTGGCAAAAACCGCAAGGCTATAGCCTTACGGTCTTGCAGAGCGTGCTTTTTTTCATCATTTTGACGATTTTTGAGGATTTTCGAAAAATGTCAAAATTTTGAAAAAAACTTAAGGCTATAGCCTTACCGTTCTTCATCGTTTTCAGATTTTTGAAGATTTTTGACGACAGGCTACAGTACATGACCTCGGATAACTTGCTATAGTATGACGTTTTTATCGTTTTTAGACTTTTGAAAAATGTCGAAATCTTGGAAAAATGACATACTTATATGAATAAAAGACAGCACAGATAGATGTCATTTTCTGTATAAATGGTGCTACTCAAAGGCAAATGAAGACTGTCCCACAACTGCCACCTGTTCCAGTTGGCCCAGTGGGTTTGGCTCCAGACAACAGGCCTTTATCTGGAGGTTGCGAGTTCAAGCCCCACTCAAGTATTTACCTTTAGGAACGACATTGAATTGACCCCATTATAAATTATAAAGCTCTATATCTCTACAATAATGAAACATTTTATATGAATGAAAAACAGCACAGATAGATGTCATCTTTCTGTATAAATGGTGCTACACAAAGGCAAATGAAGACTGACCCACAACTGCTGCCTGTTCCAATTGGCTCAGTGGGTTAGGCTTTACCATAGGCCTATATATCTGGAGGTTGAGAGTTCAAACCCCACTCAAGTAGTACTTACTTTTAGGAAGGACTTGAAGTGATCCCATTATAAATTATAAAGCTCTATATTTCTACAATGATGAAACATTTCAAAGATTCCTTTTCAGGCAAACATGTCCACTGTAAGATGAACCTAAATAGCTTTAAATGGGGTTTCTACGTGTAAGTATGTAGGACTAATAACATTATAAAGTTTGCCATTGACAATTCATTGGGCGTTTAAGTTAAATAACTCAAAAACTACAAAACATTTCAACGTAAAAAGTCCCAGCATGTATCTCCACTGTAAGCTGAATCTAAAAAAGTGTGAATGGAGTTTCTAGGTGAACGTGATTTTTTCACCTCCCTTGAAGCTCCATTGACCCCATTATAAAAATCGCTAAATTTGGTAGCACTATATTTCTAAAACGATAAAACATTTCAAAGATTCCTTCTCAGGCAAACATGTCCACCATAAGATGAACGTTAATAGCCATAAATGGGATTTCTAGGTATAAGTATGTAGGACGAATAGCATATTAAAGTTTGTGCTATTGCCATTGAAAATGCATTGGGCGTTTAAGTAAAAAGAACTCCAAACTACAAATCATTTCAAAGTAAAAAGTGATTGAAAGATATACTACAGTTTATGGCTTTGGAGGACATAGTACTACGGTACTATAGTAAGTTGTTTAGATTTTTTAATGAAAATAACAAATAAAAAAGAAAACTAGTAGACTCACTGGTTATACTGTAATTCTATGTTGAAAGCATTGGATCACAACGAAAACGGTACAACATGCGGGACTTGAACCTGGGCCCACAAATCACCACGCACAATCTTTATCCAGAGAGCCATGGTGGCTGCTCGGAATGCTGACAAAATGACAAACAGAAAGTTACAGGAACACCAAAGGTTTGCTTCCATTTTTTATTATTTTTCGATAAAAGTCGGAAGACACAAGGCTATAGCCTTATACGGTCTTGCTCAGCATGACGTTTTTGATCGATTTGAGGATTTTTGAGGATTTCCGAAAAATGTCGAAATTTCGAAAAAACGTGAGGCTATAGCCTTACCGTTTTTCATCGTTTTGAGGATTTTCGAAAAATGACGAAATCTGGCAAAAGCGCAAGGGTATAGCATTACAGTCTTGCTCAGCATGCCGTTTTTCACCGTTTTGAGCATTTTTGAGCATTTTCGAAAAAATGTCGAAATTTCGAGAAAAAAAAACGCAAGGCTATAGCCTTACGTTTTTTCATCATTTTGAAGATTTTCGAAAAATGACGAAATCTGGCAAAAGCGCAAGGGTATAGCATTACAGTCTTGCTCAGCATGCGGTTTTTCACCGTTTTGAGCATTTTTGAGCATTTTCGAAAAAATGTCGAAATTTCGAGAAAAAAACGCAAGGCTATAGCCTTACGTTTTTTCATCATTTTGAAGATTTTCGAAAAATGACGAAATCTGGCAAAAGCGCAAGGGTATAGCATTACAGTCTTGCTCAGCATGCCGTTTTTCACCGTTTTGAGCATTTTTGAGCATTTTCGAAAAAATGTTGAAATTTCAAGAAAAAATATAGCTGCAAGCAGCAATAAAACGTGACCAAGCAAGCAGCAATAAGGAGTCAGAACAATATGCAGAAGAAGGAACATATTTTTGAGAAATTATCTGAGGGGGGTGCTTTTGCCCCGGGTCCATACAATAGTGAATGAATAAATGAAATGTAAAATTCCTACAGTAGCCTACATGTCAACATGGCCTCCTACAACAAAACTGATAAAAGCTTGGAGAATTACAGTACAATTCAAGTACAACTAGAAGAAATTGTGAAATAAATGTGATTGGACACTAGTTAACAACAGTTGTTTAATGGCCACTTTGTTCAAGAAGTTAATCTAACATAATCTGGCACAATGTTTTAACCACTACACTGTTACATGAAATGATCAAGGCTTGTACAATGCAACGCTTTCGTTGGGTAGGTTACTACTGGAAATCTAGAATGTCGAGGTATGACCTGGCCGGGAATCGAACCCCAGTCTCCCAGTCTCAGGGCAGACACTAACCACAAGGCCACTGAGTTGGTGCCATTACCATAACATTGAGTTTTATCATCTCAATCACAAAGTGACATTTCCGTGAATGTCACTTTCATGATATGCGAGTGTAACTCAGTGCTATTGAGAAGTAGGCAGAAATGCATTGGACTCAAAGTAAAAGCCCAGCTTGAATCCTTTTATGTTAGGTCTTTTTAAGTAATAGCAAATCATACACATTGCAGAGACTTTAATTGTTACTGTAAAATAATTCAAACCGGCTGTCATTTTACATCTCATCTTACTCACTTCAAACAATGTGTTTCAGACACTAGACTATGATTTGTCACCGTTAGGCTCACTGTGACCACTGATCACGTGACTAACCCAATGTAACTGTGTACCCCATCATTGGCGCAACTCCGTCTCTAAATGGCTCTTGTGCGTTGCATTAAAATTGGATTTTAGATCATGCAACAGCATGCAGCAGTGGATAAACAAAACACAAGACAAATCAGTTTATAAAGAAAACTGAAGCAATAGGACATGTGGGTGTGACAATCTGCCACATTCTGATGTGAAACTCTATTTACAATATAAAAGTATACTGGTTTACGGCAGTATGTTTTTATGAAGTGTATCCTTTAAACAAACAACTACCCTTAATCAATGATTATCTATGATAAAAATGCTTCAAAACAAGAGCCTCCACATCAATGTTAACAATTAATGTGATTCATAAGAAGACTCCTCACAAAGCAGCAATTTTCATTGGCTTATAAAAACGTCATTTTTTGATGAAAACAAATTTGCTTCGGAACTTTTGTCCGGATGGGGCCAAAGTTCTCATGTAGCAGGTGTCATGCAAATTGATCAAAAATCCAGGCAGAGAATCAGGCATGAGCATTTTTCAAACTGCTTAAAATGGCAGACACTCTGGGGGTGGAGCTTACCGGTCAAAGTTACAGATGTGTTCCACATGAATCAAGGAACATGTAGAAACAAGTCCCATGATTTTTGGCCAAACGAGGCCCGAGTTATGGTTGTTCAAATGTTTCAGTTTCAAAGAATTGTTATAGCGCCCCATTTGAGCAATTGGAGTAAGACTGGTTTTGCTGCTATTTGGCATCCCCCTCTACAAAACTGTAAAATATCAGAAGCAGATTACGCTGCATGTGTAGATTAGGGGCATTAGAATCATTTTCACAAACAAGCAATTTTCATTGGCTCGTAAAAACATATTTTTTTCACTTAAAACAAAATTCACACCTATTTTCATATTTGTATGGCTTCAAAGTTCATGTGTAGGTCGTTGTTATGCATTTTGATCAAAGATTGTAGGAGAAGAGACATTTTAACTGTTTTACATATAATTCAAGATGGCGGTTCATCTAAAGGTCAAGAGGTCAAAAGTCAGAATACAAAAGTTGTTCGGCATAAGCAGACGCATAAGGGAATATAAGTTACATTTCTGAGAGTCAAGCAGTTCATGAGTTATAAGTGTTTAAAGTTTGCAATTTCAGTTGAGTGCTGTAGCGCCACCATTTGACAGTGGTCACAGGCTTCGCATCATCACCGTTTGGCATCACCCTCTACCAGATTACCAATTTTCGCGAAAACCGACTGCACGGTTCAGCCAGAACAGCTATTTTTGGCGGAAGAAGAAGAAGGAGAAAAGCAGCAATATCAATTAAGTGACCAAGTCACTGCTTGGTCACTTAAAAACGCAAGGCTATAGCCTTACATTTTTTCATCATTTTGAAGATTTTCAAAAAATGACGAAATCTGGCAAAAGCGCAAGGGTATAGCATTACAGTCTTGCTCAGCATGCCGTTTTTCACCGTTTTGAGCATTTTTGAGCATTTTCGAAAAAATGTCGAAATTTCGAGAAAAAAAACGCAAGGCTATAGCCTTACGTTTTTTCATCATTTTGAAGATTTTCGAAAAATGACGAAATCTGGCAAAAGCGCAAGGTTATAGCATTACAGTCTTGCTCAGCATGCCGTTTTTCACCGTTTTGAGCATTTTCGAAAAAATGTCGAAATTTCGAGAAAAAAAATGCAAGGCTATAGCCTTACGTTTTTTCATCATTTTGAAGATTTTCGAAAAAAATGACGAAATCTGGCAAAAGCGCAAGGGTATAGCATTACAGTCTTGCTCAGCATGCCGTTTTTCACCGTTTTGAGCATTTTTGAGCATTTTCGAAAAAATGTCGAAATTTTGAGAAAAAAAACGCAAGGCTATAGCCTTACGTTTTTTCATCATTTTGAAGATTTTTGAAGATTAAAAAAAGACGAAACCTGGCACAGCATGCCGTTTTTCATCGTTTCGAATATTTTTGAGGATTTTTCAGGATTTTTGAAAAATGTCGAAATTTAAAAAAAACGGTAAGGCTATAGCCTTACCGTTTTTCATCGTTTTCAGATTTTTGAAGATTTTCAAAAAACGACGAAACCTGGCAAAAATGCAAGGCTATAGCCTTACGGTCTTGCACAGCATGCCGTTTTTCATCATTTTGACTATTTTTGAGGATTTTCGAAAAATGTCAAAATTTTGAAAAAACGTAAGGCTATAGCCTTACTGTTTTTCATCGTTTTCAGATTTTTGAAGATTTTCAAAAAATGACGAAACCTGGCAAAAACCGCAAGGCTATAGCCTTACGGTCTTGCAGAGCGTGCTTTTTTTCATCATTTTGACGATTTTTGAGGATTTTCGAAAAATGTCAAAATTTTGAAAAAAACTTAAGGCTATAGCCTTACCGTTCTTCATCGTTTTCAGATTTTTGAAGATTTTTGACGACAGGCTACAGTACATGACCTCGGATAACTTGCTATAGTATGACGTTTTTATCGTTTTTAGACTTTTGAAAAATGTCGAAATCTTGGAAAAATGACATACTTATATGAATAAAAGACAGCACAGATAGATGTCATTTTCTGTATAAATGGTGCTACTCAAAGGCAAATGAAGACTGTCCCACAACTGCCACCTGTTCCAGTTGGCCCAGTGGGTTTGGCTCCAGACAACAGGCCTTTATCTGGAGGTTGCGAGTTCAAGCCCCACTCAAGTATTTACCTTTAGGAACGACATTGAATTGACCCCATTATAAATTATAAAGCTCTATATCTCTACAATAATGAAACATTTTATATGAATGAAAAACAGCACAGATAGATGTCATCTTTCTGTATAAATGGTGCTACACAAAGGCAAATGAAGACTGACCCACAACTGCTGCCTGTTCCAATTGGCTCAGTGGGTTAGGCTTTACCATAGGCCTATATATCTGGAGGTTGAGAGTTCAAACCCCACTCAAGTACTTACTTTTAGGAAGGACTTGAAGTGATCCCATTATAAATTATAAAGCTCTATATTTCTACAATGATGAAACATTTCAAAGATTCCTTTTCAGGCAAACATGTCCACTGTAAGATGAACCTAAATAGCTTTAAATGGGGTTTCTACGTGTAAGTATGTAGGACTAATAACATAATAAAGTTTGCCATTGACAATGCATTGGGCGTTTAAGTTAAATAACTCAAAAACTACAAAACATTTCAACGTAAAAAGTCCCAGCATGTATCTCCACTGTAAGCTGAATCTAAAAAAGTGTGAATGGAGTTTCTAGGTGAACGTGATTTTTTTACCTTCCTTGAAGCTCCCATTGACCCCATTCTAAAAATCGCTAAATTTGGGAGCACTATATTTCTAAAACGATAAAACATTTCAAAGATTCCTTTTCAGGCAAACATGTCCACCGTAAGACGAACGTTAATAGCCATAAATGGTGTTTCTAGGTATAAGTATGTAGGACGAATAGCATATTAAAGTTTGTGCTATTGCCATTGAAAATGCATTGGGTGTTTAAGTAAAAAGAACTCCGAAACTACAAATCATTTCAAAGTAAAAAGTGATTGAAAGATATACTACAGTTTATGGCTTTGGAGGACAAAGTACGGTACTATAGTAAGTCGTTTAGATTTTTTAATGAAAATCACAAATAAAAAAGAAAACTAGTAGACTCTCTGGTTATACTGTAATTCTATGTTGAAAGCATTGGATCACAATGAAAACAGTACAACATGCGGGACTTGAACCCGGGCCCACAAATCACCAGGCACAATCTTTATCCAGAGAGCCATGGTGGCTGCTCAGAAAGCTGACGGAATGCTGACAAAAAGACAAACAGAAAGTTACAGGAACACCAAAGGTTTGCTTCCATTTTTTATGATTTTTCGATAAAAGTCGGAAGACACAAGGCTATAGCCTTACGGTCTTGCTCAGCATGCCGTTTTTATCGATTTGAGGATTTTTGAGGATTTCCGAAAAATGTAGAAATTTCGAAAAAACGTAAGGCTATAGCCTTAGTGCTTTTCATCGTTTTCGGGATTTTCGAAAAAATGACGAAATCTGGCAAAAACGCAAGGGTATAGCAATAGCATTACAGTCTTGCTCAGCACGCCGTTTTTCACCGTTTTGAGCATTTTTGAGCATTTTCGAAAAAATGTCGAAATTTCGAGAAAAAAAACGCAAGGCTATAGCCTTACGTTTTTTCATCATTTTGAAGATTTTCGAAAAATGACGAAATCTGGCAAAAGCGCAAGGGTATAGCATTACAGTCTTTCTCAGCATGCCGTTTTTCACCGTTTTGAGCATTTTTGAGCATTTTCGAAAAAATGTCGAAATTTCGAGAGAAAAAAACGCAAGGCTATAGCCTTACGTTTTTCATCATTTTGAAGATTTTCGAAAAATGACGAAATCTGGCAAAAGGCAAGGGTATAGCATTACAGTCTTGCTCAGCATGCCGTTTTTCACCGTTTTGAGCATTTTCGAAAAAATGTCGAAATTTCGAGAAAAAAAACGCAAGGCTATAGCCTTACGTTTTTTCATCATTTTGAAGATTTTCGAGAAATGACGAAATCTGGCAAAAGCGCAAGGGTAGAGCATTACAGTCTTGCTCAGCATGCCGTTTTTCACCGTTTTGAGCATTTTTGAGCATTTTCGAAAAAATGTCGAAATTTCGAGAAAAAAAACGCAAGGCTATAGCCTTACGTTTTTTCATCATTTTGAAGATTTTCGAGAAATGACAAAATCTGGCAAAAGCGCAAGGGTAGAGCATTACAGTCTTGCTCAGCATGCCGTTTTTCACTGTTTTGAGCATTTTTGAGCATTTTCGAAAAAATTTCGAAATAAAAAAAGCCTTACGTTTTTTCATCATTTTGAAGATTTTCGAAAAATGACGAAATCTGGCAAAAGCGCAAGGGTATAGCATTACAGTCTTGCTCAGCATGCCGTTTTTCCCCGTTTTGAGCATTTTCGAAAAAATGTCGAAATTTCGAGAAAAAAACCGCAAGGCTATAGCCTTACGTTTTTTCATCATTTGAAGATTTTCGAAAAATGACGAAATCTGGCAAAAGCGCAAGGGTATAGCATTACAGTCTTGCTCAGCATGCCGTTTTTCACCGTTTTGAGCATTTTTGAGCATTTTCGAAAAAATGTCGAAATTTCGAGAAAAAAAACGCAAGGCTATAGCCTTACGTTTTTTCATCATTTTGAAGATTTTCGAAAAATGACGAAATCTGGCAAAAGCGCAAGGGATAGCATTACAGTCTTGCTCAGCATGCCGTTTTTCACCGTTTTGAGCATTTTTGAGCATTTTCGAAAAAATGTCGAAATTTCGAGAAAAAAACCGCAAGGCTATAGCCTTACGTTTTTTCATCATTTTGAAGATTTTCGAAAAATGACGAAATCTGGCAAAAGCGCAAGGGTATAGCATTACAGTCTTGCTCAGCATGCCGTTTTTCACCGTTTTGAGCATTTTTGAGCATTTTCGAAAAATGTCGAAATTTAGAGAAAAAAAACGCAAGGCTATAGCCTTACGTTTTTTCATCATTTTGAAGATTTTCGAAAAATGACGAAATCTGGCAAAAGCGCAAGGGTATAGCATTACAGTCTTGCTCAGCATGCCGTTTTTCACCGTTTTGAGCATTTTTGAGCATTTTCGAAAAAATGTCGAAATTTTGAGAAAAAAAACGCAAGGTTATAGCCTTACGTTTTTTCATCATTTTGAAGATTTATTTCGAATTATTTTGAGGATTTTTCAGGATTTTTGAAAAATGTCGAAATTTAAAAAAAACGGTAAGGCTATAGCCTTACCGTTTTTCATCATTTTCAGATTTTTGAAGATTTTCAAAAAAACGACGAAACCTGGCAAAAATGCAAGGCTATAGCCTTACGGTCTTGCACAGCATGCCGTTTTTCATCATTTTGACTATTTTTGAGGATTTTCGAAAAATGTCAAAATTTTGAAAAAACGTAAGGCTATAGCCTTACTGTTTTTCATCGTTTTCTGATTTTGAAGATTTTCAAAAAATGACGAAACCTGGCGAAAACAGCAAGGCTATAGCCTTACGGTCTTGCAGAGCGTGCTTTTTTTCATCATTTTGACGATTTTTGAGGATTTTCGAAAAATGTCAAAATTTTGAAAAAAACTTAAGGCTATAGCCTTACCGTTCTTCATCGTTTTCAGATTTTTGAAGATTTTTGACGACAGGCTACAGTACATGACCTCGGATAACTTGCTATAGTATGACGTTTTTATCGTTTTTAGACTTTTGAAAAATGTCGAAATCTTGGAAAAATGACATACTTATATGAATAAAAGACAGCACAGATAGATGTCATTTTTCTGTATAAATGGTGCTACTCAAAGGCAAATGAAGACTGTCCCACAACTGCCACCTGTTCCAGTTGGCCCAATGGGTTTGGCTCCAGACAACAGGCCTTTATCTGGAGGTTGCGAGTTCAAGCCCCACTCAAGTATTTACCTTTAGGAACGACATTGAATTGACCCCATTATAAATTATAAAGCTCTATATCTCTACAATGATGAAACATTTTATATGAATGAAAAACAGCGCAGATAGATGTCATCTTTCTGTATAAATGGTGCTACACAAAGGCAAATGAAGACTGACCCACAACTGCTGCCTGTTCCAATTGGCTCAGTGGGTTAGGCTTTACCATAGGCCTATATATCTGGAGGTTGAGAGTTCAAACCCCACTCAAGTAGTACTTACTTTTAGGAAGGACTTGAAGTGATCCCATTATAAATTATAAAGCTCTATATTTCTACAATGATGAAACATTTCAAAGATTCCTTTTCAGGCAAACATGTCCACTGTAAGATGAACCTAAATAGCTTTAAATGGGGTTTCTACGTGTAAGTATGTAGGACTAATAACATAATAAAGTTTGCCATTGACAATGCATTGGGCGTTTAAGTTAAATAACTCAAAAACTACAAAACATTTCAACGTAAAAAGTCCCAGCATGTATCTCCACTGTAAGCTGAATCTAAAAAAGTGTGAATGGAGTTTCTAGGTGAACGTGATTTTTTTTACCTTCCTTGAAGCTCCCATTGACCCCATTATAAAAATCGCTAAATTTGGGAGCACTATATTTCTAAAACGATAAAACATTTCAAAGATTCCTTTTCAGGCAAACATGTCCACCGTAAGACGAACGTTAATAGCCATAAATGGTGTTTCTAGGTATAAGTATGTAGGACGAATAGCATATTAAAGTTTGTGCTATTGCCATTGAAAATGCATTGGGTGTTTAAGTAAAAAGAACTCCGAAAACTACAAATCATTTCAAAGTAAAAAGTGATTGAAAGATATACTACAGTTTATGGCTTTGGAGGACATAGTACGGTACTATAGTAAGTCGTTTAGATTTTTTAATGAAAATCACAAATAAAAAAGAAAACTAGTAGACTCTCTGGTTATACTGTAATTCTATGTTGAAAGCATTGGATCACAATGAACACAGTACAACATGCGGGACTTGAACCCGGGCCCACAAATCACCAGGCACAATCTTTATCCAGAGAGCCATGGTGGCTGCTCAGAAAGCTGACGGAATGCTGACAAAATGACAAACAGAAAGTTACAGGAACACCAAAGGTTTGCTTCCATTTTTTATTATTTTTCGATAAAAGTCGGAAGACACAAGGCTATAGCCTTACGTCTTGCTCAGCATGCCGTTTTTGATCGATTTGAGGATTTTTGAGGATTTCCGAAAAATGCCGAAATTTCGAAAAAAAACGTAAGGCTATAGCCTTAGTGCTTTTCATCGTTTTCGGGATTTTCGAAAAATGACGAAATCTGGCAAAAACGCAAGGGTATAGCATTACAGTCTTGCTCAGCACGCCGTTTTTCACCGTTTTGAGCATTTTTGAGCATTTTCGAAAAAATGTAGAAATTTCGAGAAAAAAAACGCAAGGCTATAGCCTTACGTTTTTTCATCATTTTGAAGATTTTCGAAAAATGACGAAATCTGGCAAAAGCGCAAGGGTATAGCATTACACGCGCGGCGCATGCGGGTGACGTCGTTTGTTGGTGGTGCATGGCCTCCAACTCCCAGAGGGGGGTTGGGGTGGAGGGAGTTGCCCGGCGAAAGCTGCACGGTATCCAGCCGAGTGGCCTCATGATTAGAGTGTCTGCCTTTGAACTCGGCTGCCCGGGTTCGACTCCCGGCCGGGGCATACCCAAATTCTGTAAACATGGGTCCGAGTGAATTCCAAAGCTTACCCGCCTTAAGCGGGACACGGTATAACTGCTCTACCGTCGTGCACGCCCACGCGGTAGCCCATAATAAGTAAGTAAAGTTCCGGCGCGGTGACACTTGGCCACCGCGGCCGATATCAAACGATGGCAGCAGTACGCTCGGCCGGCGGCGGTGGGGGGTGGTGGGTGGTGCATGGCCCCCAGAGGCATGGTCTCTGGGGGTTGGGTTAGAGTGAATGCCCCTGGACGGGGCCTGGTGGGTGGTGCATGGCCCCCAGAGGGATGCTCTCTGGGGGTTGGTTTGGAGAGAAGGCCCCTGTCTGGTGCACTTGGTACTGGCGGCAGTACCCTGGACAGACGGCCAGAGTTGTTGCAGTGTCCATCGGTATGGCCAGGGGCGCGGGCCCCGGCCAGAATTGTTTCAAA
>CM076986.1:12912342-12914842 GCA_039105355.1 Benthosema pterotum
ATTAGAGTGTCTGCCTTTGAACTCGGCTGCCCGGGTTCGACTCCCGGCCGGGGCATACCCAAATTCTGTAAACATGGGTCCGAGTGAATTCCAAAGCTTACCCGCCTTAAGCGGGACACGGTATAACTGCTCTACCGTCGTGCACGCCCACGCGGTAGCCCATAATAAGTAAGTAAAGTTCCGGCGCGGTGACACTTGGCCACCGCGGCCGATATCAAACGATGGCAGCAGTACGCTCGGCCGGCGGCGGTGGGGGGTGGTGGGTGGTGCATGGCCCCCAGAGGCATGGTCTCTGGGGGTTGGGTTAGAGTGAATGCCCCTGGACGGGGCCTGGTGGGTGGTGCATGGCCCCCAGAGGGATGCTCTCTGGGGGTTGGTTTGGAGAGAAGGCCCCTGTCTGGTGCACTTGGTACTGGCGGCAGTACCTGGACAGACGGCCAGAGTTGTTGCAGTGTCCATCGGTATGGCCAGGGGCGCGGGCCCCGGCCAGAATTGTTTCAAAGTCCATCGGTATGGCCAGGGGGCGCGGGCCCCGGCCAGAATTGTTTCAAAGTCCTACAGTATGCCCAGGGGCGTGCGGTCCCTGCGGCGCGGTACATCACTCTTTATGCCCCGAGAGGGGTGCTTAAGGGTGGGTGCACATGTTCGAACGGAGCGCCGGGTGGTGGCTCTCGGCCGGGAGGGTGCCTGACCCAGGGCCTGGGCCCCGCCCGGCGGGTCAGTGGGCCCTGGGCCTGGGCGGTGGCCTGGTGGTTGTGGTGCATGGCCCCCAGAGGCTGTCCTCTGGGGGGTGGGTTGGAGAACGTGCCCCTGCACGGAGGTGTGCCTGGAGCACTGGGTACTGGCGGCAGTACCCAGGACAGGCGGCCTGGTGGCGCCCTTCGGGGGCGGCGGCGTTCTGGTAGTGGTGCATGGCCCCCAGAGGTTCACCTCTGGGGGTTAGGTTGGAGAAAGAGCCCCTGGACGGAGGTCCTCTGGGGTCCATTTGGTGCGGGGCGCAGTACCCCGTGCGGCCGCCTGGTGGCGCCCTTCGGGGGCGGCGGCGTTCTGGTAGTGGTGCATGGCCCCCAGAGGTTCACCTCTGGGGGTTAGGTTGGAGAAAGAGCCCCTGGACGGAGGTCCTCTGGGGTCCATTTGGTGCGGGGCGCAGTACCCCGTGCGGCCGCCTGGTGGCGCCCTTCTGGGGAGGCGGCAGTCTGGTAGTGGTGCATGGCCCCCAGAGGTTCACCTCTGGGGGTTAGGTTGGAGAAATTGCCCCTGGACGGAGGTCCTCTGGGGTCCATTTGGTGCGGGGCGCAGTACCCCGTGCGGCCGCCTGGTGGCGCCCTTCGGGGGCGGCGGCGTTCTGGTAGTGGTGCATGGCCCCCAGAGGTTCACCTCTGGGGGATAGGTTGGAGAAATTGCCCCTGGACGGAGGTCCTGTGGGGTCCATTTGGTGCGGGGCGCAGTACCCCGTGCGGCCGCCTGGTGGCGCCCTTCTGGGGCGGCGGCAGTCTGGTAGTGGTGCATGGCCCCCAGAGGTTCACCTCTGGCGGGTAGGGTTGGAGAGAGTGCCCCTGGGGTCCATTTGGTGCGGGGGCGCAGTTCCCAGTTTGGCCACAAGGCGGCGCCTGACCTCCAGCCCCCCCAGGGGGGGCGAGCGGCCGGCTCATGCCCGGCCGAGGTGCCTGCTTAAACGTGGAGTTTCCCCCTCTCCGCATGAGCAGCCTGGAGCTTCGCATGTGCAGCTCTCCCCCACGTGAAAGTGGCCGGAGCCCCGAGCTCCTGGGCTCTGCTTCCCTCTTCCCCCTCTGTGCCCAAGGACCCCCAGAAGCCCCCGACTTGGGCCATTCCGTATGTAGGAGAGCGCTCCTCCGGCCCTTGCCGACCCCCGGGCGGCCCCCCGAGCCGCCCCGGGCCTGGAAAAAAAAAAAAATTTTGGGACCTCCAGAGCTCGCGCCGAGCACCCAGGCGCCGCGCCGTTTCTACCCAGGGCAGAGTGCCTGCTCGCTGGGTGCGAGTGCCTGCTCGCTGGGTGCGAGTCCTGGAGGTCCGAAAAAATCCGAAATTTTTTCTAAGTGTCTGAGCGCCCCCGGTGCAGCCGGGAGGCTTCCCCGGCGCGGCCGGCACGCGTCCCCCGCGCGGCCCGCCCCCCCCGGGCGGCCGGCGGCCGGCGCCCGGCCCCCAGAGCCAGCTTCGGGCCCCGCAGCGCCAGAGTGGACGGAGCCCAGGAGAGAGGGGAGAGGCGAAAGAGGGGGGAAGCCCAAAGCTCCTGGGCTCTCCCCCCTCTTCCCCCCTCTCCACCGAGACCCACAAGACCGATCGCAGACTTTTCCCATCCCGGATATAGGAACCAGGTCGGGCGGCCGACCTGGCCTGGAAGTGAGCCGGCCGGGCAGCAGAACCCCGGCCCGGGGAAGACTTCGGGAGCCTCGCCCCCCCCTCGGCGCGAGCTCCGGAGCTTACCCCGTCCGATCGATTGGAACGCGAAGCCCGCCTCTGGCGAGGGCCCCGCCGGCAC
>CM076986.1:12924842-12927342 GCA_039105355.1 Benthosema pterotum
GATCGTCAGGTAGCATAGTAAACAAACAGGAGAGACACCCGGCGCTTCCGCGTTTAAGTGCAGGCGCGGCGGTGACGTGGTGGCGGTGACGTGGTCAACGCGCACCGCCACACACGCTGCGGCTCCGAGGGCAAGCTGCAGCGGGCTAGACACTTGCCGAGCACCCGCATACACGCGCGGCGCATGCGGGTGACGTCGTTTGTTGGTGGTGCATGGCCTCCAACTCCCAGAGGGGGGTTGGGGTGGAGGGAGTTGCCCGGCGAAAGCTGCACGGTATCCAGCCGAGTGGCCTCATGATTAGAGTGTCTGCCTTTGAACTCGGCTGCCGGGTTCGACTCCCGGCCGGGGCATACCCAAATTCTGTAAACATGGGTCCGAGTGAATTCCAAAGCTTACCCGCCTTAAGCGGGACACGGTATAACTGCTCTACCGTCGTGCACGCCCACGCGGTAGCCCATAATAAGTAAGTAAAGTTCCGGCGCGGTGACACTTGGCCACCGCGGCCGATATCAAACGATGGCAGCAGTACGCTCGGCCGGCGGCGGTGGGGGGTGGTGGGTGGTGCATGGCCCCCAGAGGCATGGTCTCTGGGGGTTGGGTTAGAGTGAATGCCCCTGGACGGGGCCTGGTTGGGTGGTGCATGGCCCCCAGAGGGATGCTCTCTGGGGGTTGGTTTGGAGAGAAGGCCCCTGTCTGGTGCACTTGGTACTGGCGGCAGTACCCTGGACAGACGGCCAGAGTTGTTGCAGTGTCCATCGGTATGGCCAGGGGCGCGGGCCCCGGCCAGAATTGTTTCAAAGTCCATCGGTATGGCCAGGGGCGCGGGCCCCGGCCAGAATTGTTTCAAAGTCCTACAGTATGCCCAGGGGCGTGCGGTCCGTGCGGCGCGGTGGTACATCACTCTTTATGCCCCGAGAGGGGTGCTTAAGGGTGGGTGCACATGTTCGAACGGAGCGCCGGGTGGTGGCTCTCGGCCGGGAGGGTGCCTGACCCAGGGCCTGGGCCCCCGCCCGGCGGGTCAGTGGGCCCTGGGCCTGGGCGGTGGCCTGGTGGTTGTGGTGCATGGCCCCCAGAGGCTGTCCTCTGGGGGGTGGGTTGGAGAACGTGCCCTGCACGGAGGTGTGCCTGGAGCACTGGGTACTGGCGGCAGTACCCAGGACAGGCGGCCTGGTGGCGCCCTTCGGGGGCGGCGGCGTTCTGGTAGTGGTGCATGGCCCCCAGAGGTTCACCTCTGGGGGTTAGGTTGGAGAAAGAGCCCCTGGACGGAGGTCCTCTGGGGTCCATTTGGTGCGGGGCGCAGTACCCGTGCGGCCGCCTGGTGGCGCCCTTCGGGGGGCGGCGGCGTTCTGTAGTGGTGCATGGCCCCAGAGGTTCACCTCTGGGGGTTAGGTTGGAGAAAGAGCCCCTGGACGGAGGTCCTCTGGGGTCCATTTGGTGCGGGGCGCAGTACCCCGTGCGGCCGCCTGGTGGCGCCCCTTCTGGGGAGGCGGCAGTCTGGTAGTGGTGCATGGCCCCCAGAGGTTCACCTCTGGGGTTAGGTTGGAGAAATTGCCCCTGGACGGAGGTCCTCTGGGTCCATTTGGTGCGGGGCGCAGTACCCCGTGCGGCCGCCTGGTGGCGCCCTTCGGGGGGCGCGGCGTTCTGGTAGTGGTGCATGGCCCCCAGAGGTTCACCTCTGGGGGATAGGTTGGAGAAATTGCCCCTGGACGGAGGTCCTGTGGGGTCCATTTGGTGCGGGGCGCAGTACCCCGTGCGGCCGCCTGGTGGCGCCCTTCTGGGGCGGCGGCAGTCTGGTAGTGGTGCATGGCCCCCAGAGGTTCACCTCTGGCGGGTAGGGTTGGAGAGAGTGCCCCTGGGGTCCATTTGGTGCGGGGGCGCAGTTCCCAGTTTGGCCACAAGGCGGCGCCTGACCTCCAGCCCCCCCAGGGGGGGCGAGCGGCCGGCTCATGCCCGGCCGAGGTGCCTGCTTAAACGTGGAGTTTCCCCCTCTCCGCATGAGCAGCCTGGAGCTTCGCATGTGCAGCTCTCCCCCACGTGAAAGTGGCCGGAGCCCCGAGCTCCTGGGCTCTGCTTCCCTCTTCCCCCCTCTGTGCCCAAGGACCCCCAGAAGCCCCCGACTTGGGCCATTCCGTATGTAGGAGAGCGCTCCTCCGGCCCTTGCCGACCCCCGGGCGGCCCCCCGAGCCGCCCCGGGCCTGGAAAAAAAAAAAAATTTTGGGACCTCCAGAGCTCGCGCCGAGCACCCAGGCGCCCCGCGCCGTTTCTACCCAGGGAAGAGTGCCTGCTCGCTGGGTGCGAGTGCCTGCTCGCTGGGTGTGAGTCCTGGAAGTCCGAAAAAATCCGAAATATTTCTAAGCGCTCCTCCGGCCCTTACTGACCCCGGGCGGCCCCCAGAGCGCCCCGGGCCTGGAAAAAAAAAAAAAAATTTGGGACCTCCAGAGCTCGCGCCGAGCACCCAGGCGCCGCGCCGTTTCTACCCAGGGCAGAGTGCCTGCTCGCT
>CM076986.1:12947288-12949788 GCA_039105355.1 Benthosema pterotum
TCTGTTGGGTGGGCCTGGAGGGCAGCAGATCTGCCCGAAAATCCTCCAGGAGTGAGGCTATGTTGTGAGCTAAGTCGTCCCCCCTCTCCGTGCTGCTGTGGGACGTAAAACATAAACATATAAGCGCGACCGAATAACTCCACTATAAGTTAAAGTTAGGCCAGTGTAAATCAAACTCAAACCCACCTTTGCGTGTGGTTGGTCGGCTGGGGCGGCAGTGCTTGACCTGCCGCTTCGCTGGTGCTAACTTCATGATCGTTAGGTAGCATAGTAAACAAGTTGGAGAGACACCCGGCGCTTCCGCGTTTAAGTCGCGGCGCGGCAGTGACGTGGGTGCTACGTGGTGGCGGTGACGTGGTCAACGCGTGCCGCCACGCACGCTGCGGCTCCGAGTGCAAGCTGCAGCGGGCTAGACACTTGCCGATCACCCGCATACACGCGCGGCGCATGCGGGTGACGTCGTTTGTTGGTGGTGCATGTCCTCCAACTCCCAGAGGGGGGTTGGAGTAGAGAGAGTTGCCCGGCGAAAGCTCCACAGTATCCAGCCGAGTGGCACCATGATTAGAGTGTCTGCCTTTGAACTCGGCGGCCCGGGTTCGACTCCCGGCCGGGGCATAGCCAAATTCTGTAAACATGTGTGCGAGTGAATACCAAAGCTTACCCGCCTTAAGCGGGACACTGCTAAGTAAAGTTAGAAGTAATAAAGTTAGAAGTAAAGTTAGTAAAGTTCCGGCGCGTTGACACTTGGCCACCGCGGCCGATATCCATCGATAGTGGCAGTACCCTCGGCCGGCGGCGGTGGGGGGTGGTGGGTGGTGCATGGCCCCAGAGGGATGCTCTGGGGGCTGGGTTGGAGTGAATGCCCCTGGACGGGGCCTGGTGAGTGGTGCATGGCCCCAGAGGGATGCTCTGGGGGCTGGGTTGGAGTGAATGCCCCTGGACGGGGCCTGGTGAGTGGTGCATGGCCCCAGAGGGATGCTCTGGGGGCTGGGTTGGAGTGAATGCCCCTGGACGGGGCCTGGTGGGGGGTGCATGGCCCCCAGGGTGGGTTGGAGAGAAGGCCCCTGTCTGGTGCACTTGGTACTGGCGGCAGTACCCTGGACAGACGGCCAGGAGTGTCTCAGAGTCCCACGGTATGCGCATGGGGCGCGGGCCCCTGCCAGAAATATTTCTAAGTGTCAGAGTATGGCCAGGGGCGCGGGCCCCTGCCAGAAATATTTCTAAGTGTCAGAGTATGGCCAGGGGCGCGGGCCCCTGCCAGAAATATTTCTAAGTGTCAGAGTATGGCCAGGGGCGCGGGCCCCTGCCAGAAATATTTCTAAGTGTCAGAGTATGGCCAGGGGCGCGGGCCCCGGCCAGAAATATTTCTAAGTGTTAGAGTACGCCCAGGGGCGTGCGGTCCGTGCGGCGCGGTACATCACTCTTTATGCCCCGAGAGGGGTGCTTAAGGGTGGGTGCACATGTTCGGACGGAGCGCCGGGTGGTGGCCTTCCCCCCCGGGAGGGTGCCTGACTCGGGGCCCGGGCCAGGGCCCCCGCCCGGCGGGTCAGCGCCCAGGGCGTGGGCCCTGGGCCTGGTGGTGGTGCATGGCCCCCAGAGGCATGGCCTCTGGGGGAGAGATTGGAGAGAAAGCCCCTGGACGGGGCATGGTGGTGGTGCATGGCCCCCAGAGGGAGTGCCTCTGGGGGAGAGATTGGAGAGGTGCCTGGTGCACTGGGTACTGGCGGCAGTACCCTGGCCAGGCTGCCTGGTGGCGCCCTTCGGCGGCGGGGGGCGTCTGGTAGTGGTGCATGGGCCCCAGAGGCTGGCCTCTGGGGGTAAGGTTGGAGGTAGAGCCCCTGGACTGATGCAGTTGGTTCGGGGCGCAGTTCCCAGTTTGTCCACAAGGCGGCGCCCTTCGGGGTGGGGCGGCCGTCTGGTAGTGGTGCATGGGCCCCAGAGGCTGGCCTCTGGGGTAAGGTTGGAGGTAGAGCCCCTGGACTGATGCAGTTGGTTCGGGGCGCAGTTCCCAGTTTGTCCACAAGGCGGCGCCCTTCGGGGTGGGGCGGCCGTCTGGTAGTGGTGCATGGGCCCCAGAGGCTGGCCTCTGGGGGTAAGGTTGGAGGTAGAGCCCCTGGACTGATGCGGTTGGTTCGGGGCGCAGTTCCCAGTTTGGCCACCAGGCGGCGCCTGACCTCCAGGCCCCCACCAGGGGGGCGTGCGGCCGACCCATGCCCGGCAAAGGTGCCTGCTCACATGCGGAGTGTCCCCCTCTCCGCATGTGCAGCCTGGAGTGGTGAAATGCTTTTGGTTTGCCGTTTGGTTCGGGGCCGAAGTGGCCGAAGCCCCGAGCTCCTGGGCTTGGTTCCCTCTTCCCCCCTCTGTACCCGGGGACCCCCAGAGCTCCAGACTTTGGCCATCCCGTATGTAGGAGAGCGCTCCTCCGACCGATGTCCACCCCAGGGCGGCCCCCTGAGCCGCCCTGGCCCTTAAAAAAAAATATTTTTTTCGGACCTCCAGC
>CM076986.1:12959788-13079788 GCA_039105355.1 Benthosema pterotum
GAAGTGGTGCATGGCCCCCAGAGGCTGGCCTCTGGGGAGAGATTGGAGAGAAAGCCCCTGGACGGGGCATGGTGGTGGTGCATGGCCCCCAGAGGGAGTGCCTCTGGGGGAGAGATTGGAGAGAAAGCCCCTGGACGGGGCATGGTGGTGGTGCATGGCCCCCAGAGGGAGTGCCTCTGGGGGAGAGATTGGAGAGAAAGCCCCTGGACGGGGCATGGTGGTGGTGCATGGCCCCCAGAGGCTGTGCCTCTGGGGGAGAGATTGGAGAGAAAGCCCCTGGACGGGGCATGGTGGTGGTGCATGGCCCCCAGAGGGAGTGCCTCTGGGGGAGAGATTGGAGAGAAAGCCCCTGGACGGGGCATGGTGGTGGTGCATGGCCCCCAGAGGGAGTGCCTCTGGGGGAGAGATTGGAGAGAAAGCCCCTGGACGGGGCATGGTGGTGGTGCATGGCCCCCAGAGGGAGTGCCTCTGGGGGAGAGATTGGAGAGAAAGCCCCTGGACGGGGCATGGTGGTGGTGCATGGCCCCCAGAGGGAGTGCCTCTGGGGGAGAGATTGGAGAGAAAGCCCCTGGACGGGGCATGGTGGTGGTGCATGGCCCCCAGAGGTTCACCTCTGGGGTGTGGGTTGGAGAAAGTGCCCCTGGACGGGGCCTAGTGGTTGGCGGTGCTGGTGGTAGTTCCAGCCCGGCCCCAAACCCCCTATAGCGGCTGTATTTATTGTGAAATAACTGCGAGAGAACATCGCTCAATATACATATAATCTTTATTAATCAGATTGAATGAGGGCAAGTGTGCTTCCGCGGCCGTCCGCGGGGTCTCTTATCAGCTATCCCCTTCTGCTTCCGCGGCCGACCGCGAGGTCTCTTGGTAGCCGGAGCGCTCCGCGGTGCTGGCTCTGGACTCGCCCAGGCCCTGAGCTCAGGTTCTGTGGGAAAGAGTAAAGGAACGTGAGTGACTCAAGCACTCGTAGACAGAACACATTGGAATACAGTGACTCAATTGGGGCTCACCTCCAAGGCGCCGGAGCGATACTCTTAGTACCGGCGCGCTGGACGATGCGGAAGCCGGCTGGCTGTTTCCCATGACCGCCTGGTCGATCAGGTGCCTGGTGGCGATAGCTTCTAGGTTGGTCCTTCGGGCGACATAGTACCGGTTCCGTGTTGCGAGTGAATGTCCCATTGATTTGCTGACATCTGTCTGTTCCTCCTGGCTCAAGGTCCGGTCGGCGGCTGTGGCCACGGCACTTCTGATGTGGGTCAATGTAGTACCGGGGCGGTTCAGAAGCTTGAGTACCTGGGCCTTAACGTGGGTCCCCATCTTCTCGAACGTGCGCCCGGTTGAGTTGAAGAAGAACGCTCCGTCTTGACGGGCGTAGCCGGCCATGTACCGGCGCTGTTGCATGAAGCGGCGTAGCCATTTATACTCAATATCTGTGAGCACAAGCGTCGCGGCTCCGTATGTTCTGCGGGTCTTATGGTGCTCTAAGCGAATGACATAGCGGCCGGGGCTCGCTTGGACGGCGGAGGACACATCCGTGTCCCGCATGTAGACGAAGCACCCGCGCCGCAAGCCACTCACCGTGGCGAGATAGGTGGCGAGGAGACCCGTGGCACAGTGAACAGTTGTCAGGCAGCCAGGGTCTTCCTCCAGACGATCGAGTGCGGCTGGGATATGCCGTTTGGCCTCGGCGAGTAATTGTTGCAGCTCTGCCGGGGTCATCGTAAGTTCGGATTTTCGGTCCAGGGTTCGGTTCCTGTGTTGGGCTACGGCATCTGCGAGCCCCTCACGCTCCATCCGGAGCCACCGAAGAAGCCGGTCGAGATCCGGCACGGAGGGTATCGGCATGGCGGCTGCCGGCCCCCGCTCCTTTAGATAGTTCATGAATCTCCTCAGGTCGGAGATGTAGTTGATAACGGTAGTCGGAGCCCAGCGCGAATGAATGACTTTAAAGAAGTCGAGGAACCGGCCGCGGTTGGTGATGCATTGAATACCCGTGGCCGGCGTGGGTGGTTCGGAACGGCACATGAAGTCAAGGAAGGCCCGGACATGTGTCACCCTTTGAGACATGTTCCGTATTCTCTGTTGGGTGGGCCTGGAGGGCAGCAGATCTGCCCGAAAATCCTCCAGGAGTGAGGCTATGTTGTGAGCTAAGTCGTCCCCCCTCTCCGTGCTGCTGTGGGACGTAAAACATAAACATATAAGCGCGACCGAATAACTCCACTATAAGTTAAAGTTAGGCCAGTGTAAATCAAACTCAAACCCACCTTTGCGTGTGGTTGGTCGGCTGGGGCGGCAGTGCTTGACCTGCCGCTTCGCTGGTGCTAACTTCATGATCGTTAGGTAGCATAGTAAACAAGTTGGAGAGACACCCGGCGCTTCCGCGTTTAAGTCGCGGCGCGGCAGTGACGTGGGTGCTACGTGGTGGCGGTGACGTGGTCAACGCGTGCCGCCACGCACGCTGCGGCTCCGAGTGCAAGCTGCAGCGGGCTAGACACTTGCCGATCACCCGCATTACAGTCTTGCTCAGCATGCCGTTTTTCACCGTTTTGAGCATTTTTGAGCATTTTCGAGCATTTTCGAAAAAATGTCGAAATTTCGAGAAAAAAACGCAAGGCTATAGCCTTACGTTTTTTCATCATTTTGAAGATTTTCGAAAAATGACGAAATCTGGCAAAAGCGCAAGGGATAGCATTACAGTCTTGCTCAGCATGCCGTTTTTCACCGTTTTGAGCATTTTTGAGCATTTTCGAAAAAATGTCGAAATTTCGAGAAAAAAAACGCAAGGCTATAGCCTTACGTTTTTTCATCATTTTGAAGATTTTCGAAAAATGACGAAATCTGGCAAAAGCGCAAGGGTATAGCATTACAGTCTTGCTCAGCATGCCGTTTTTCAACGTTTTGAGCATTTTTGAGCATTTTCGAAAAAATGTCGAAATTTCGAGAAAAAAAACGCAAGGCTATAGCCTTACGTTTTTTCATCATTTTGAAGATTTTCGAAAAATGACGAAATCTGGCAAAAGCGCAAGGGTATAGCATTACAGTCTTGCTCAGCATGCCGTTTTTCACCGTTTTGAGCATTTTTGAGCATTTTCGAAAAAATGTCGAAATTTCGAGAAAAAAAACGCAAGGCTATAGCCTTACGTTTTTTCATCATTTTGAAGATTTTCGAAAAATGACGAAATCTGGCAAAAGCGCAAGGGTATAGCATTACAGTCTTGCTCAGCATGCCGTTTTTCACCGTTTTGAGCATTTTTGAGCATTTTCGAAAAAATGTCGAAATTTCGAGAAAAAAAACGCAAGGCTATAGCCTTACGTTTTTTCATCATTTTGAAGATTTTCGAAAAATGACGAAATCTGGCAAAAGCGCAAGGGATAGCATTACAGTCTTGCTCAGCATGCCGTTTTTCACCGTTTTGAGCATTTTTGAGCATTTTCGAAAAAATGTCGAAATTTCGAGAAAAAAAACGCAAGGCTATAGCCTTACGTTTTTTCATCATTTTGAAGATTTTCGAAAAATGACGAAATCTGGCAAAAGCGCAAGGGTATAGCATTACAGTCTTTCTCAGCATGCCGTTTTTCACCGTTTTGAGCATTTTTGAGCATTTTCGAAAAAATGTCGAAATTTCGAGAAAAAAAACGCAAGGCTATAGCCTTACGTTTTTTCATCATTTTGAAGATTTTCGAAAAATGACGAAATCTGGCAAAAGCGCAAGGGTATAGCATTACAGTCTTGCTCAGCATGCCGTTTTTCACCGTTTTGAGCATTTTCAAAAAAATGTCGAAATTTCGAGAAAAACGCAAGGCTATAGCCTTACGTTTTTTCATCATTTTGAAGATTTTCGAAAAATGACGAAATCTGGCAAAAGCGCAAGGGTATAGCATTACAGTCTTGCTCAGCATGCCGTTTTTCACCGTTTTGAGCATTTTTGAGCATTTTTGAAAAAATGTCGAAATTTCGAGAAAAAAAACGCAAGGCTATAGCCTTACGTTTTTTCATCATTTTGAAGATTTTCGAAAAATGACAAAATCTGGCAAAAGCGCAAGGGTATAGCATTACAGTCTTGCTCAGCATGCCGTTTTTCACCGTTTTGAGCATTTTTGAGCATTTTCGAAAAAATGTCGAAATTTCGAAAAAAAACGCAAGGCTATAGCCTTACGTTTTTTCATCATTTTGAAGATTTTCGAAAAATGACGAAATCTGGCAAAAGCGCAAGGGTATAGCATTACAGTCTTGCTCAGCATGCCGTTTTTCACCGTTTTGAGCATTTTTGAGCATTTTCGAAAAAATGTCGAAATTTCGAGAAAAAAACCTCAAGGCTATAGCCTTACGTTTTTTCATCATTTTGAAGATTTTCGAAAAATGACGAAATCTGGCAAAAACGCAAGGGTATAGCATTACAGTCTTGCTCAGCATGCCGTTTTTCACCGTTTTGAGCATTTTTGAGCATTTTCGAAAAAATGTCGAAATTTCGAGAAAAAAAAACGCAAGGCTATAGCCTTACGTTTTTTCATCATTTTGAAGATTTTCGAAAAATGACGAAATCTGGCAAAAGCGCAAGGGTATAGCATTACAGTCTTGCTCAGCATGCCGTTTTTCACCGTTTTGAGCATTTTTGAGCATTTTCGAAAAAATGTCGAAATTTCGAGAAAAAAAACCCAAGGCTATAGCCTTACGTTTTTTCATCATTTTGAAGATTTTCGAAAAATGACGAAATCTGGCAAAAGCGCAAGGGTATAGCATTACAGTCTTGCTCAGCATGCCGTTTTTCAACGTTTTGAGCATTTTTGAGCATTTTTGAAAAAATGTCGAAATTTCGAGAAAAAAAACGCAAGGCTATAGCCTTACGTTTTTTCATCATTTTGAAGATTTTCGAAAAATGACGAAATCTGGCAAAAGCGCAAGGGTATAGCATTACAGTCTTGCTCAGCATGCCGTTTTTCACCGTTTTGAGCATTTTTGAGCATTTTCGAAAAAATGTCGAAATTTCGAGAAAAAAAAACGCAAGGCTATAGCCTTACGTTTTTTCATCATTTTGAAGATTTTCGAAAAATGACGAAATCTGGCAAAAGCGCAAGGGTATAGCATTACAGTCTTGCTCAGCATGCCGTTTTTCACCGTTTTGAGCATTTTTGAGCATTTTCGAAAAAATGTCGAAATTTCGAGAAAAAAAACGCAAGGCTATAGCCTTACGTTTTTTCATCATTTTGAAGATTTTCGAAAAATGACGAAATCTGGCAAAAGCGCAAGGGATAGCATTACAGTCTTGCTCAGCATGCCGTTTTTCACCGTTTTGAGCATTTTTGAGCATTTTCGAAAAAATGTCGAAATTTCGAGAAAAAAAAACGCAAGGCTATAGCCTTACGTTTTTTCATCATTTTGAAGATTTTCGAAAAATGACGAAATCTGGCAAAAGCGCAAGGGTATAGCATTACAGTCTTTCTCAGCATGCCGTTTTTCACCGTTTTGAGCATTTTTGAGCATTTTCGAAAAAATGTCGAAATTTCGAGAAAAAAAACGCAAGGCTATAGCCTTACGTTTTTTCATCATTTTGAAGATTTTCGAAAAATGACGAAATCTGGCAAAAGCGCAAGGGTATAGCATTACAGTCTTGCTCAGCATGCCGTTTTTCACCGTTTTGAGCATTTTTGAGCATTTTCGAGCATTTTCGAAAAAATGTCGAAATTTCGAGAAAAAAACGCAAGGCTATAGCCTTACGTTTTTTCATCATTTTGAAGATTTTCGAAAAATGACGAAATCTGGCAAAAGCGCAAGGGATAGCATTACAGTCTTGCTCAGCATGCCGTTTTTCACCGTTTTGAGCATTTTTGAGCATTTTCGAAAAAATGTCGAAATTTCGAGAAAAAAAACGCAAGGCTATAGCCTTACGTTTTTTCATCATTTTGAAGATTTTCGAAAAATGACGAAATCTGGCAAAAGCGCAAGGGTATAGCATTACAGTCTTGCTCAGCATGCCGTTTTTCAACGTTTTGAGCATTTTTGAGCATTTTTGAAAAAATGTCGAAATTTCGAGAAAAAAAACGCAAGGCTATAGCCTTACGTTTTTTCATCATTTTGAAGATTTTCGAAAAATGACAAAATCTGGCAAAAGCGCAAGGGTATAGCATTACAGTCTTGCTCAGCATGCCGTTTTTCACCGTTTTGAGCATTTTTGAGCATTTTCGAAAAAATGTCGAAATTTCGAGAAAAAAAACGCAAGGCTATAGCCTTACGTTTTTTCATCATTTTGAAGATTTTCGAAAAATGACGAAATCTGGCAAAAGCGCAAGGGTATAGCATTACAGTCTTGCTCAGCATGCCGTTTTTCACCGTTTTGAGCATTTTTGAGCATTTTCGAAAAAATGTCGAAATTTCGAGAAAAAAAAACGCAAGGCTATAGCCTTACGTTTTTTCATCATTTTGAAGATTTTCGAAAAATGACGAAATCTGGCAAAAGCGCAAGGGATAGCATTACAGTCTTGCTCAGCATGCCGTTTTTCACCGTTTTGAGCATTTTTGAGCATTTTCGAAAAAATGTCGAAATTTCGAGAAAAAAAAACGCAAGGCTATAGCCTTACGTTTTTTCATCATTTTGAAGATTTTCGAAAAATGACGAAATCTGGCAAAAGCGCAAGGGTATAGCATTACAGTCTTGCTCAGCATGCCGTTTTTCACCGTTTTGAGCATTTTTGAGCATTTTCGAAAAAATGTCGAAATTTCGGGAAAAAAAAACGCAAGGCTATAGCCTTACGTTTTTTCATCATTTTGAAGATTTTCGAAAAATGACGAAATCTGGCAAAAGCGCAAGGGTATAGCATTACAGTCTTGCTCAGCATGCCGTTTTTCACCGTTTTGAGCATTTTCGAAAAAATGTCGAAATTTCGAGAAAAAAAACCGCAAGGCTATAGCCTTACGTTTTTTCATCATTTTGAAGATTTTCGAAAAATGACGAAATCTGGCAAAAGGGCAAGGGTATAGCATTACAGTCTTGCTCAGCATGCCGTTTTTCACCGTTTTGAGCATTTTTGAGCATTTTCGAAAAAATGTCGAAATTTCGAGAGAAAAAAAACGCAAGGCTATAGCCTTACGTTTTTTCATCATTTTGAAGATTTTTGAAAAATGACAAAATCTGGCAAAAGTGCAAGGGTATAGCATTACAGTCTTGCTCAGCATGCCGTTTTTCACCGTTTTGAGCATTTTTGAGCATTTTCGAAAAAATGTCGAAATTTCGAGAAAAAAAACGCAAGGCTATAGCCTTACGTTTTTTCATCATTTTGAAGATTTTCGAAAAATGACAAAATCTGGCAAAAGCGCAAGGGTATAGCATTACAGTCTTGCTCAGCATGCCGTTTTTCACCGTTTTGAGCATTTTTGAGCATTTTCGAAAAAATGTCGAAATTTCGAGAAAAAAAAACGCAAGGCTATAGCCTTACGTTTTTTCATCATTTTGAAGATTTTCGAAAAATGACAAAATCTGGCAAAAGCGCAAGGGTATAGCATTACAGTCTTGCTCAGCATGCCGTTTTTCACCGTTTTGAGCATTTTCGAAAAAATGTCGAAATTTCGAGAAAAAAAATGCAAGGCAAGAAATGACAAAATCTGACAAAAGCGCAAGGGTATAGCATTACAGTCTTGCTCAGCATGCCGTTTTTCACCGTTTTGAGCATTTTCGAAAAAATGTCGAAATTTCGAGAAAAAAAATGCAAGGCTATAGCCTTACGTTTTTTCATCATTTTGAAGATTTTCGAAAAATGACGAAATCTGGCAAAAGCGCAAGGGTATAGCATTACAGTCTTGCTCAGCATGCCGTTTTTCCCCGTTTTGAGCATTTTTGAGCATTTTCGAAAAAATGTCGAAATTTCGAGAAAAAAAACGCAAGGCTATAGCCTTACGTTTTTTCATCATTTTGAAGATTTTCGAAAAATGACGAAATCTGGCAAAAGCGCAAGGGATAGCATTACAGTCTTGCTCAGCATGCCGTTTTTCACCGTTTTGAGCATTTTTGAGCATTTTCGAAAAAATGTCGAAATTTCGAGAAAAAAAACGCAAGGCTATAGCCTTACGTTTTTTCATCATTTTGAAGATTTTCGAAAAATGACGAAATCTGGCAAAAGCGCAAGGGATAGCATTACAGTCTTGCTCAGCATGCCGTTTTTCACCGTTTTGAGCATTTTTGAGCATTTTCGAAAAAATGTCGAAATTTCGAGAAAAAAAACCGCAAGGCTATAGCCTTACGTTTTTTCATCATTTTGAAGATTTTCGAAAAATGACGAAATCTGGCAAAAGCGCAAGGGTATAGCATTACAGTCTTGCTCAGCATGCCGTTTTTCACCGTTTTGAGCATTTTTGAGCATTTTCGAAAAAATGTCGAAATTTCGAGAAAAAAACCGCAAGGCTATAGCCTTACGTTTTTTCATCATTTTGAAGATTTTCGAAATATGACGAAATCTGGCAAAAGCGCAAGGGATAGCATTACAGTCTTGCTCAGCATGCCGTTTTTCACCGTTTTGAGCATTTTTGAGCATTTTCGAAAAAATGTCGAAATTTCGAGAAAAAAAACGCAAGGCTATAGCCTTACGTTTTTTCATCATTTTGAAGATTTTCGAAAAAATGACGAAATCTGGCAAAAGCGCAAGGGTATAGCATTACAGTCTTGCTCAGCATGCCGTTTTTCACTGTTTTGAGCATTTTTGAGCATTTTCGAAAAAATGTCGAAATTTCGAGAAAAAAAACGCAAGGCTATAGCCTTACGTTTTTTCATCATTTTGAAGATTTTCGAAAAATGACGAAATCTGGCAAAAGCGCAAGGGATAGCATTACAGTCTTGCTCAGCATGCCGTTTTTCACCGTTTTGAGCATTTTTGAGCATTTTCGAAAAAATGTCGAAATTTCGAGAAAAAACCGCAAGGCTATAGCCTTACGTTTTTTCATCATTTTGAAGATTTTCGAAAAATGACGAAATCTGGCAAAAGCGCAAGGGTATAGCATTACAGACTTGCTCAGCATGCCGTTTTTCACCGTTTTGAGCATTTTTGAGCATTTTCGAAAAAATGTCGAAATTTCGAGAAAAAAAACCGCAAGGCTATAGCCTTACGTTTTTTCATCATTTTGAAGATTTTCGAAAAATGACAAAATCTGGCAAAAGCGCAAGGGTATAGCATTACAGTCTTGCTCAGCATGCCGTTTTTCACTGTTTTGAGCATTTTTGAGCATTTTCGAAAAAATGTCGAAATTTCGAGAAAAAAAACGCAAGGCTATAGCCTTACGTTTTTTCATCATTTTGAAGATTTTCGAAAAATGACAAAATCTGGCAAAAGCGCAAGGGTATAGCATTACAGTCTTGCTCAGCATGCCGTTTTTCACCGTTTTGAGCATTTTCGAAAAAATGTCGAAATTTCGAGAAAAAAAATGCAAGGCTATAGCCTTACGTTTTTTCATCATTTTGAAGATTTTCGAAAAATGACGAAATCTGGCAAAAGCGCAAGGGTATAGCATTACAGTCTTGCTCAGCATGCCGTTTTTCCCCGTTTTGAGCATTTTTGAGCATTTTCGAAAAAATGTCGAAATTTCGAGAAAAAAAAACGCAAGGCTATAGCCTTACGTTTTTTCATCATTTTGAAGATTTTCGAAAAATGACGAAATCTGGCAAAAGCGCAAGGGATAGCATTACAGTCTTGCTCAGCATGCCGTTTTTCACCGTTTTGAGCATTTTTGAGCATTTTCGAAAAAATGTCGAAATTTCGAGAAAAAAAATGCAAGGCTATAGCCTTACGTTTTTTCATCATTTTGAAGATTTTCGAAAAATGACGAAATCTGGCAAAAGCGCAAGGGTATAGCATTACAGTCTTGCTCAGCATGCCGTTTTTCACCGTTTTGAGCATTGAGCATAAGACTTACTGTTTTTCATCGTTTTCAGATTTTTGAAGATTTTCAAAAAATGACGAAACCTGGCAAAAACCGCAAGGCTATAGCCTTACGGTCTTGCAGAGCGTGCTTTTTTTCATCATTTTGACGATTTTTGAGGATTTTCGAAAAATGTCAAAATTTTGAAAAAAAAACTTAAGGCTATAGCCTTGCCGTTCTTCATCGTTTTCAGATTTTGAAGATTTTTGACGACAGGCTACAGTACATGACCTCGGATAACTTGCTATAGTATGACGTTTTTATCGTTTTTAGACTTTTGAAAAATGTCGAAATCTTGGAAAAATGACATACTTATATGAATAAAAGACAGCACAGATAGATGTCATTTTTCTGTATAAATGATGCTACTCAAAGGCAAATGAAGACTGTCCCACAACTGCCACCTGTTCCAGTTGGCCCAGTGGGTTTGGCTCCAGACAACAGGCCTTTATCTGGAGGTTGCGAGTTCAAGCCCCACTCAAGTATTTACCTTTAGGAACGACATTGAATTGACCCCATTATAAATTATAAAGCTCTATATCTCACCAATGATGAAACATTTTATATGAATGAAAAACAGCGCAGATAGATGTCATCTTTCTGTATAAATGGTGCTACACAAAGGCAAATGAAGACTGACCCACAACTGCTGCCTGTTCCAATTGGCTCAGTGGGTTAGGCTTTACCATAGGCCTATATATCTGGAGGTTGAGAGTTCAAACCCCACTCAAGTAGTACTTACTTTTAGGAAGGACTTGAAGTGATCCCATTATAAATTATAAAGCTCTATATTTCTACAATGATGAAACATTTCAAAGATTCCTTTTCAGGCAAACATGTCCACTGTAAGATGAACCTCAATAGCTTTAAATGGGGTTTTTACGTGTAAGTATGTAGGACTAATAACATAATAAAGTTTGCCATTGACAATGCATTGGGCGTTTAAGTTAAATAACTCAAAAACTACAAAACATTTCAACGTAAAAAGTCCCAGCATGTATCTCCACTGTAAGCTGAATCTAAAAAAGTGTGAATGGAGTTTCTAGGTGAACGTGATTTTTTTACCTCCCTTGAAGCTCCCATTGACCCCATTATAAAAATCGCTAAATTTGGGAGCACTATATTTCTAAAACGATAAACATTTCAAAGATTCCTTTTCAGGCAAACATGTCCACCGTAAGACGAACGTTAATAGCCATAAATGGTGTTTCTAGGTATAAGTATGTAGGACGAATAGCATATTAAAGTTTGTGCTATTGCCATTGAAAATGCATTGGGCGTTTAAGTAAAAAGAACTCCGAAACTACAAATCATTTCAAAGTAAAAAGTGATTGAAAGATATACTACAGTTTATGGCTTTGGAGGACATAGTACGGTACTATAGTAAGTCGTTTAGATTTTTTAATGAAAATCACAAATAAAAAGAAAACTAGTAGACTCTCTGGTTATACTGTAATTCTATTTTGAAAGCATTGGATCACAATGAACACAGTACAACATGCGGGACTTGAACCCGGGCCCACAAATCACCAGGCACAATCTTTATCCAGAGAGTCATGGTGGCTGCTCAGAAAGCTGACGGAATGCTGACAAAATGACAAACAGAAAGTTACAGGAACACCAAAGGTTTGCTTCCATTTTTTATTATTTTTCGATAAAAGTCGGAAGACACAAGGCTATAGCCTTACGGTCTTGCTCAGCATGCCGTTTTTGATCGATTTGAGGATTTTTGAGGATTTCCGAAAAATGTCGAAATTTCGAAAAAACGTAAGGCTATAGCCTTAGTGCTTTTCATCGTTTTCGGGATTTTCGAAAAATGACGAAATCTGGCAAAAACGCAAGGGTATAGCATTACAGTCTTGCTCAGCATGCCGTTTTTCACCGTTTTGAGCATTTTTGAGCATTTTCGAAAAAATGTCGAAATTTCGAGAAAAAAAACGCAAGGCTATAGCCTTACGTTTTTTCATCATTTTGAAGATTTTCGAAAAATGACGAAATCTGGCAAAAGCGCAAGGGTATAGCATTACAGACTTGCTCAGCATGCCGTTTTTCACCGTTTTGAGCATTTTTGAGCATTTTCGAAAAAATGTCGAAATTTCGAGAAAAAAAACGCAAGGCTATAGCCTTACGTTTTTTCATCATTTTGAAGATTTTCGAAAAATGACGAAATCTGGCAAAAGTGCAAGGGTATAGCATTACAGTCTTGCTCAGCATGCCGTTTTTCACCGTTTTGAGCATTCTTGAGCATTTTCGAAAAAATGTAGAAATTTCGAGAAAAAAAAACGCAAGGCTATAGCCTTACGTTTTTTCATCATTTTGAAGATTTTCGAAAAATGACGAAATCTGGCAAAAGCGCAAGGGTATAGCATTACAGTCTTGCTCAGCATGCCGTTTTTCACCGTTTTGAGCATTTTTGAGCATTTTCGAAAAAATGTCGAAATTTCGAGAAAAAAAACGCAAGGCTATAGCCTTACATTTTTTCATCATTTTGAAGATTTTCGAAATATGACGAAATCTGGCAAAAGCGCAAGGGATAGCATTACAGTCTTGCTCAGCATGCCGTTTTTCACCGTTTTGAGCATTTTTGAGCATTTTCGAAAAAATGTCGAAATTTCGAGAAAAAAAACGCAAGGCTATAGCCTTACGTTTTTTCATCATTTTGAAGATTTTCGAAAAATGACAAAATCTGGCAAAAGCGCAAGGGTATAGCATTACAGTCTTGCTCAGCATGCCGTTTTTCACCGTTTTGAGCATTTTTGAGCATTTTCGAAAAAATGACGAAATTTCGAGAAAAAAACCGCAAGGCTATAGTCTTACGTTTTTTCATCATTTTGAAGATTTTCGAAAAAATGACGAAATCTGGCAAAAGCGCAAGGGTATAGCATTACAGTCTTGCTCAGCATGCCGTTTTTCACCGTTTTGAGCATTTTTGAGCATTTTCGAAAAAATGTCGAAATTTCGAGAGAAAAAAACCGCAAGGCTATAGCCTTACGTTTTTTCATCATTTTGAAGATTTTCGAAAAAATGACGAAATCTGGCAAAAGCGCAAGGGTATAGCATTACAGTCTTGCTCAGCATGCCGTTTTTCACCGTTTTGAGCATTTTTGAGCATTTTCGAAAAAATGTCGAAATTTCGAGAAAAAAAACGCAAGGCTATAGCCTTACGTTTTTTCATCATTTTGAAGATTTTCGAAAATGACGAAATCTGGCAAAAGCGCAAGGGATAGCATTACAGTCTTGCTCAGCATGCCGTTTTTCACCGTTTTGAGCATTTTTGAGCATTTTCGAAAAAATGTCGAAATTTCGAGAAAAAAAACGCAAGGCTATAGCCTTACGTTTTTTCATCATTTTGAAGATTTTCGAAAAATGACAAAATCTGGCAAAAGCGCAAGGGTATAGCATTACAGTCTTGCTCAGCATGCCGTTTTTCACCGTTTTGAGCATTTTTGAGCATTTTCGAAAAAATGTCGAAATTTCGAGAAAAAAAAACGCAAGGCTATAGCCTTACGTTTTTTCATCATTTTGAAGATTTTCGAAAAATGACAAAATCTGGCAAAAGCGCAAGGGTATAGCATTACAGTCTTGCTCAGCATGCCGTTTTTCACTGTTTTGAGCATTTTTGAGCATTTTCGAAAAAATGTCGAAATTTCGAGAAAAAAAATGCAAGGCTATAGCCTTACGTTTTTTCATCATTTTGAAGATTTTCGAAAAATGACGAAATCTGGCAAAAGCGCAAGGGTATAGCATTACAGTCTTGCTCAGCATGCCGTTTTTCACTGTTTTGAGCATTTTTGAGCATTTTCGAAAAAATGTCGAAATTTCGAGAAAAAAAACGCAAGGCTATAGCCTTACGTTTTTTCATCATTTTGAAGATTTTCGAAAAATGACGAAATCTGGCAAAAGCGCAAGGGATAGCATTACAGTCTTGCTCAGCATGCCGTTTTTCACCGTTTTGAGCATTTTTGAGCATTTTCGAAAAAATGTCGAAATTTCGAGAAAAAAACCGCAAGGCTATAGCCTTACGTTTTTTCATCATTTTGAAGATTTTCGAAAAATGACGAAATCTGGCAAAAGCGCAAGGGTATAGCATTACAGTCTTGCTCAGCATGCCGTTTTTCACCGTTTTGAGCATTTTTGAGCATTTTCGAAAAAATGTCGAAATTTCGAGAAAAAAAACGCAAGGCTATAGCCTTACGTTTTTTCATCATTTTGAAGATTTTCGAAATATGACGAAATCTGGCAAAAGCGCAAGGGATAGCATTACAGTCTTGCTCAGCATGCCGTTTTTCACCGTTTTGAGCATTTTTGAGCATTTTCGAAAAAATGTCGAAATTTCGAGAAAAAAAAACGCAAGGCTATAGCCTTACGTTTTTTCATCATTTTGAAGATTTTCGAAAAAATGACGAAATCTGGCAAAAGCGCAAGGGTATAGCATTACAGTCTTGCTCAGCATGCCGTTTTTCACTGTTTTGAGCATTTTTGAGCATTTTCGAAAAAATGTCGAAATTTCGAGAAAAAAAACGCAAGGCTATAGCCTTACGTTTTTTCATCATTTTGAAGATTTTCGAAAAAATGACGAAATCTGGCAAAAGCGCAAGGGATAGCATTACAGTCTTGCTCAGCATGCCGTTTTTCACCGTTTTGAGCATTTTTGAGCATTTTCGAAAAAATGTCGAAATTTCGAGAAAAAAAACGCAAGGCTATAGCCTTACGTTTTTTCATCATTTTGAAGATTTTCGAAAAATGACAAAATCTGGCAAAAGCGCAAGGGTATAGCATTACAGTCTTGCTCAGCATGCCGTTTTTCACTGTTTTGAGCATTTTTGAGCATTTTCGAAAAAATGTCGAAATTTCGAGAAAAAAAAACGCAAGGCTATAGCCTTACGTTTTTTCATCATTTTGAAGATTTTCGAAAAATGACAAAATCTGGCAAAAGCGCAAGGGTATAGCATTACAGTCTTGCTCAGCATGCCGTTTTTCATGTTTTGAGCATTTTTGAGCATTTTCGAAAAAATGTCGAAATTTCGAGAAAAAAACGCAAGGCTATAGCCTTACGTTTTTTCATCATTTTGAAGATTTTCGAAAAAATGACGAAATCTGGCAAAAGCGCAAGGGTATAGCATTACAGTCTTGCTCAGCATGCCGTTTTTCACCGTTTTGAGCATTTTTGAGCATTTTCGAAAAAATGTCGAAATTTCGAGAAAAAAAACGCAAGGCTATAGCCTTACGTTTTTTCATCATTTTGAAGATTTTCGAAAAATGACGAAATCTGGCAAAAGCGCAAGGGATAGCATTACAGTCTTGCTCAGCATGCCGTTTTTCACCGTTTTGAGCATTTTTGAGCATTTTCGAAAAAATGTCGAAATTTCGAGAAAAAAACCGCAAGGCTATAGCCTTACGTTTTTTCATCATTTTGAAGATTTTCGAAAAATGACGAAATCTGGCAAAAGCGCAAGGGTATAGCATTACAGTCTTGCTCAGCATGCCGTTTTTCACCGTTTTGAGCATTTTTGAGCATTTTCGAAAAAATGTCGAAATTTCGAGAAAAAAAAACGCAAGGCTATAGCCTTACGTTTTTTCATCATTTTGAAGATTTTCGAAATATGACGAAATCTGGCAAAAGCGCAAGGGATAGCATTACAGTCTTGCTCAGCATGCCGTTTTTCACCGTTTTGAGCATTTTTGAGCATTTTCGAAAAAATGTCGAAATTTCGAGAAAAAAAACGCAAGGCTATAGCCTTACGTTTTTTCATCATTTTGAAGATTTTCGAAAAATGACGAAATCTGGCAAAAGCGCAAGGGTATAGCATTACAGTCTTGCTCAGCATGCCGTTTTTCACCGTTTTGAGCATTTCTGAGCATTTTCGAAAAAATGTCGAAATTTCGAGAAAAAAAACGCAAGGCTATAGCCTTACGTTTTTTCATCATTTTGAAGATTTTCGAAAAATGACGAAATCTGGCAAAAGCGCAAGGGTATAGCATTACAGTCTTGCTCAGCATGCCGTTTTTCACCGTTTTGAGCATTTTTGAGCATTTTCGAAAAAATGTCGAAATTTCGAGAGAAAACAACCGCAAGGCTATAGCCTTACGTTTTTTCATCATTTTGAAGATTTTCGAAAAATGACGAAATCTGGCAAAAGCGCAAGGGTATAGCATTACAGACTTGCTCAGCATGCCGTTTTTCACCGTTTTGAGCATTTTTGAGCATTTTCGAAAAAATGTCGAAATTTCGAGAAAAAAACCGCAAGGCTATAGCCTTACGTTTTTTCATCATTTTGAAGATTTTCGAAAAATGACAAAATCTGGCAAAAGCGCAAGGGTATAGCATTACAGTCTTGCTCAGCATGCCGTTTTTCACTGTTTTGAGCATTTTTGAGCATTTTCGAAAAAATGTCGAAATTTCGAGAAAAAAAACGCAAGGCTATAGCCTTACGTTTTTTCATCATTTTGAAGATTTTCGAAAAATGACAAAATCTGACAAAAGCGCAAGGGTATAGCATTACAGTCTTGCTCAGCATGCCGTTTTTCACCGTTTTGAGCATTTTCGAAAAAATGTCGAAATTTCGAGAAAAAAAACGCAAGGCTATAGCCTTACGTTTTTTCATCATTTTGAAGATTTTCGAAAAATGACGAAATCTGGCAAAAGCGCAAGGGTATAGCATTACAGTCTTGCTCAGCATGCCGTTTTTCACCGTTTTGAGCATTTTTGAGCATTTTCGAAAAAATGTCGAAATTTCGAGAAAAAAAACGCAAGGCTATAGCCTTACGTTTTTTCATCATTTTGAAGATTTTCGAAATATGACGAAATCTGGCAAAAGCGCAAGGGATAGCATTACAGTCTTGCTCAGCATGCCGTTTTTCACCGTTTTGAGCATTTTTGAGCATTTTCGAAAAAAAAAAAATGTCGAAATTTCGAGAAAAAAAACGCATTAAGGCTATAGCCTTACGTTTTTTCATCATTTTGAAGATTTTCGATTTTGAAGATTTTCGAAAAATGACGAAATCTGGCAAAAGGCAAGGGGATAGCATTACAGTCTTGCTCAGCATGCCGTTTTTCACCGTTTTGAGCATTTTTGAGCATTTTCGAAAAAATGTCGAAATTTCGAGAAAAAAAACGCAAGGCTATAGCCTTACGTTTTTTCATCATTTTGAAGATTTTCGAAAAATGACGAAATCTGGCAAAAGCGCAAGGGTATAGCATTACAGTCTTGCTCAGCATGCCGTTTTTCACCGTTTTGAGCATTTTTGAGCATTTTCGAAAAAATGTCGAAATTTCGAGAAAAAAAACGCAAGGCTATAGCCTTACGTTTTTTCATCATTTTGAAGATTTTCGAAAATGACGAAATCTGGCAAAAGCGCAAGGTATAGCATTACAGTCTTGCTCAGCATGCCGTTTTTCACCGTTTTGAGCATTTTTGAGCATTTTCGAAAAAATGTCGAAATTTCGAGAAAAAAAACGCAAGGCTATAGCCTTACGTTTTTTCATCATTTTGAAGATTTTCGAAAAATGACGAAATCTGGCAAAAGCGCAAGGGTATAGCATTACAGTCTTGCTCAGCATGCCGTTTTTCACTGTTTTGAGCATTTTTGAGCATTTTCGAAAAAATGTCGAAATTTCGAGAAAAAAACGCAAGGCTATAGCCTTACGTTTTTTCATCATTTTGAAGATTTTCGAAAAATGACGAAATCTGGCAAAAGCGCAAGGGATAGCATTACAGTCTTGCTCAGCATGCCGTTTTTCACCGTTTTGAGCATTTTTGAGCATTTTCGAAAAAATGTCGAAATTTCGAGAAAAAAACCGCAAGGCTATAGCCTTACGTTTTTTCATCATTTTGAAGATTTTCGAAAAAATGACGAAATCTGGCAAAAGCGCAAGGGTATAGCATTACAGTCTTGCTCAGCATGCCGTTTTTCACTGTTTTGAGCATTTTTGAGCATTTTCGAAAAAATGTCGAAATTTCGAGAAAAAAAACGCAAGGCTATAGCCTTACGTTTTTTCATCATTTTGAAGATTTTCGAGAAATGACAAAATCTGGCAAAAGCGCAAGGGTAGAGCATTACAGTCTTGCTCAGCATGCCGTTTTTCACCGTTTTGAGCATTTTCGAAAAAATGTCGAAATTTCGAGAAAAAAAAATGCAAGGCTATAGCCTTACGTTTTTTCATCATTTTGAAGATTTTCGAAAAATGACGAAATCTGGCAAAAGCGCAAGGGTATAGCATTACAGTCTTGCTCAGCATGCCGTTTTTCCCGTTTTGAGCATTTTTGAGCATTTTCGAAAAAATGTCGAAATTTCGAGAAAAAAAACGCAAGGCTATAGCCTTACGTTTTTTCATCATTTTGAAGATTTTCGAAATATGACGAAATCTGGCAAAAGCGCAAGGGTATAGCATTACAGTCTTGCTCAGCATGCCGTTTTTCACCGTTTTGAGCATTTTTGAGCATTTTCGAAAAAAATGTCGAAATTTCGAGAAAAAAAAACGCAAGGCTATAGCCTTACATTTTTTCATCATTTTGAAGATTTTCGAAAAATGACGAAATCTGGCAAAAGCGCAAGGGATAGCATTACAGTCTTGCTCAGCATGCCGTTTTTCACCGTTTTGAGCATTTTTGAGCATTTTCGAAAAAATGTCGAAATTTCGAGAAAAAAAAATGCAAGGCTATAGCCTTACGTTTTTTCATCATTTTGAAGATTTTCGAAAAATGACGAAATCTGGCAAAAGCGCAAGGGTATAGCATTACAGTCTTGCTCAGCATGCCGTTTTTCACCGTTTTGAGCATTGAGCATAAGACTTACTGTTTTTCATCGTTTTCAGATTTTTGAAGATTTTCAAAAAATGACGAAACCTGGCAAAAACCGCAAGGCTATAGCCTTACGGTCTTGCAGAGCGTGCTTTTTTTCATCATTTTGATTTTTGAGAATTTTCGAAAAATGTCAAAATTTTGAAAAAAAACTTAAGGCTATAGCCTTGCCGTTCTTCATCGTTTTCAGATTTTTGAAGATTTTTGACGACAGGCTACAGTACATGACCTCGGATAACTTGCTATAGTATGACGTTTTTATCGTTTTTAGACTTTTGAAAAATGTCGAAATCTTGGAAAAATGACATACTTATATGAATAAAAGACAGCACAGATAGATGTCATTTTTCTGTATAAATGATGCTACTCAAAGGCAAATGAAGACTGTCCCACAACTGCCACCTGTTCCAGTTGGCCCATTTGGCTCCAGACAACAGGCCTTTATCTGGAGGTTGCGAGTTCAAGCCCACTCAAGTATTTACCTTTAGGAACGACATTGAATTGACCCCATTTTAAATTATAAAGCTCTATATCTCACCAATGATGAAACATTTTATATGAATGAAAAACAGCGCAGATAGATGTCATCTTTCTGTATAAATGGTGCTACACAAAGGCAAATGAAGACTGACCCACAACTGCTGCCTGTTCCAATTGGCTCAGTGGGTTAGGCTTTACCATAGGCCTATATATCTGGAGGTTGAGAGTTCAAACCCCACTCAAGTAGTACTTACTTTTAGGAAGGACTTGAAGTGATCCCATTATAAATTATAAAGCTCTATATTTCTACAATGATGAAACATTTCAAAGATTCCTTTTCAGGCAAACATGTCCACTGTAAGATGAACCTAAATAGCTTTAAATGGGTTTTTTACGTGTAAGTATGTAGGACTAATAACATAATAAAGTTTGCCATTGACAATGCATTGGGCGTTTAAGTTAAATAACTCAAAAACTACAAAACATTTCAACGTAAAAAGTCCCAGCATGTATCTCCACTGTAAGCTGAATCTAAAAAAGTGTGAATGGAGTTTCTAGGTGAACGTGATTTTTTTACCTCCCTTGAAGCTCCCATTGACCCCATTATAAAAATCGCTAAATTTGGGAGCACTATATTTCTAAAACGATAAAACATTTCAAAGATTCCTTTTCAGGCAAACATGTCCACCGTAAGACGAACGTTAATAGCCATAAATGGTGTTTCTAGGTATAAGTATGTAGGACGAATAGCATATTAAAGTTTGTGCTATTGCCATTGAAAATGCATTGGGCGTTTAAGTAAAAAGAACTCCGAAACTACAAATCATTTCAAAGTAAAAAGTGATTGAAAGATATACTACAGTTTATGGCTTTGGAGGACATAGTACGGTACTATAGTAAGTCGTTTAGATTTTTTAATGAAAATCACAAATAAAAAAGAAAACTAGTAGACTCTCTGGTTATACTGTAATTCTATGTTGAAAGCATTGGATCACAATGAACACAGTACAACATGCGGGACTTGAACCCGGGCCCACAAATCACCAGGCACAATCTTTATCCAGAGAGCCATGGTGGCTGCTCAGAAAGCTGACGGAATGCTGACAAAATGACAAACAGAAAGTTACAGGAACACCAAAGGTTTGCTTCCATTTTTTATTATTTTTCGATAAAAGTCGGAAGACACAAGGCTATAGCCTTACGGTCTTGCTCAGCATGCCGTTTTTGATCGATTTGAGGATTTTTGAGGATTTCCGAAAAATGTCGAAATTTCGAAAAAACGTAAGGCTATAGCCTTAGTGCTTTTCATCGTTTTCGGGATTTTCGAAAATGACGAAATCTGGCAAAAAACGCAAGGGTATAGCATTACAGTCTTGCTCAGCACGCCGTTTTTCACCGTTTTGAGCATTTTCGAAAAAATGTCGAAATTTCGAGAAAAAAAAACGCACGGCTATAGCCTTACGTTTTTTCATCATTTTGAAGATTTTCGAAAAATGACGAAATCTGGCAAAAGCGCAAGGGTATAGCATTACAGTCTTGCTCAGCATGCCGTTTTTCACCGTTTTGAGCATTTTTGAGCATTTTCGAAAAAATGTCGAAATTTCGAGAAAACAACCGCAAGGCTATAGCCTTACGTTTTTTCATCATTTTGAAGATTTTCGAAAAATGACGAAATCTGGCAAAAGCGCAAGGGTATAGCATTACAGTCTTGCTCAGCATGCCGTTTTTCCCCGTTTTGAGCATTTTTGAGCATTTTCGAAAAAATGTCGAAATTTCGAGAAAAAAAACGCAAGGCTATAGCCTTACGTTTTTTCATCATTTTGAAGATTTTCGAAATATGACGAAATCTGGCAAAAGCGCAAGGGATAGCATTACAGTCTTGCTCAGCATGCCGTTTTTCACCGTTTTGAGCATTTTTGAGCATTTTCGAAAAAATGTCGAAATTTCGAGAAAAAAAACGCAAGGCTATAGCCTTACGTTTTTTCATCATTTTGAAGATTTTCGAAAAATGACGAAATCTGGCAAAAGGGCAAGGGTATAGCATTACAGTCTTGCTCAGCATGCCGTTTTTCACCGTTTTGAGCATTTTTGAGCATTTTCGAAAAAATGTCGAAATTTCGAGAAAAAAACCGCAAGGCTATAGCCTTACGTTTTTTCATCATTTTGAAGATTTTCGAAAAATGACGAAATCTGGCAAAAGCGCAAGGGTATAGCATTACAGTCTTGCTCAGCATGCCGTTTTTCACCGTTTTGAGCATTTTTGAGCATTTTCGAAAAAAATGTCGAAATTTCGAGAAAAAAAACGCAAGGCTATAGCCTTACGTTTTTTCATCATTTTGAAGATTTTCGAAATATGACGAAATCTGGCAAAAGCGCAAGGGATAGCATTACAGTCTTGCTCAGCATGCCGTTTTTCACCGTTTTGAGCATTTTTGAGCATTTTCGAAAAAATGTCGAAATTTCGAGAAAAAAACGCAAGGCTATAGCCTTACGTTTTTTCATCATTTTGAAGATTTTCGAAAAATGACGAAATCTGGCAAAAGCGCAAGGGTATAGCATTACAGTCTTGCTCAGCATGCCGTTTTTCACTGTTTTGAGCATTTTTGAGCATTTTCGAAAAAATGTCGAAATTTCGAGAAAAAAAACGCAAGGCTATAGCCTTACGTTTTTTCATCATTTTGAAGATTTTCGAAAAATGACGAAATCTGGCAAAAGCGCAAGGGATAGCATTACAGTCTTGCTCAGCATGCCGTTTTTCACCGTTTTGAGCATTTTTGAGCATTTTCGAAAAAATGTCGAAATTTCGAGAAAAAAACCGCAAGGCTATAGCCTTACGTTTTTTCATCATTTTGAAGATTTTCGAAAAATGACGAAATCTGGCAAAAGCGCAAGGGATAGCATTACAGACTTGCTCAGCATGCCGTTTTTACCCGTTTCGAGCATTTTTGAGCATTTTCGAAGAAAATGTCGAAATTTCGAGAAAAAAACCGCAAGGCTATAGCCTTACGTTTTTTCATCATTTTGAAGATTTTCGAAAAATGACAAAATCTGGCAAAAGCGCAAGGGTATAGCATTACAGTCTTGCTCAGCATGCCGTTTTTCACTGTTTTGAGCATTTTTGAGCATTTTCGAAAAAATGTCGAAATTTCGAGAAAAAAAACGCAAGGCTATAGCCTTACGTTTTTTCATCATTTTGAAGATTTTCGAGAAATGACAAAATCTGGCAAAAGCGCAAGGGTATAGCATTACAGTCTTGCTCAGCATGCCGTTTTTCACCGTTTTGAGCATTTTCGAAAAAATGTCGAAATTTCGAGAAAAAAAATGCAAGGCTATAGCCTTACGTTTTTTCATCATTTTGAAGATTTTCGAAAAATGACGAAATCTGGCAAAAGCGCAAGGGTATAGCATTACAGTCTTGCTCAGCATGCCGTTTTTCACCGTTTTGAGCATTTTTGAGCATTTTCGAAAAAATGTCGAAATTTCGAGAAAAAAAACGCAAGGCTATAGCCTTACGTTTTTTCATCATTTTGAAGATTTTCGAAATATGACGAAATCTGGCAAAAGCGCAAGGGATAGCATTACAGTCTTGCTCAGCATGCCGTTTTTCACCGTTTGAGCATTTTTGAGCATTTTCGAAAAAATGTCGAAATTTCGAGAAAAAAAAACGCAAGGCTATAGCCTTACATTTTTTCATCATTTTGAAGATTTTCGAAATATGACGAAATCTGGCAAAAGCGCAAGGGATAGCATTACAGTCTTGCTCAGCATGCCGTTTTTCACCGTTTTGAGCATTTTTGAGCATTTTCGAAAAAATGTCGAAATTTCGAGAAAAAAAATGCAAGGCTATAGCCTTACGTTTTTTCATCATTTTGAAGATTTTCGAAAAATGACGAAATCTGGCAAAAGCGCAAGGGTATAGCATTACAGTCTTGCTCAGCATGCCGTTTTTTTCACCGTTTTGAGCATTGAGCATAAGACTTACTGTTTTTCATCGTTTTCAGATTTTTGAAGATTTTCAAAAAATGACGAAACCTGGCAAAAACCGCAAGGCTATAGCCTTACGGTCTTGCAGAGCGTGCTTTTTTTCATCATTTTGACGATTTTTGAGGATTTTCGAAAAATGTCAAAATTTTGAAAAAAAACTTAAGGCTATAGCCTTACCGTTCTTCATCGTTTTCAGATTTTTGAAGATTTTTGACGACAGGCTACAGTACATGACCTCGGATAACTTGCTATAGTATGACGTTTTTATCGTTTTTAGACTTTTGAAAAATGTCGAAATCTTGGAAAAATGACATACTTATATGAATAAAAGACAGCACAGATAGATGTCATTTTTCTGTATAAATGATGCTACTCAAAGGCAAATGAAGACTGTCCCACAACTGCCACCTGTTCCAGTTGGCCAGTGGGTTTGGCTCCAGACAACAGGCCTTTATCTGGAGGTTGCGAGTTCAAGCCCCACTCAAGTATTTACCTTTAGGAACGACATTGAATTGACCCCATTTTAAATTATAAAGCTCTATATCTCACCAATGATGAAACATTTTATATGAATGAAAAACAGCGCAGATAGATGTCATCTTTCTGTATAAATGGTGCTACACAAAGGCAAATGAAGACTGACCCACAACTGCTGCCTGTTCCAATTGGCTCAGTGGGTTAGGCTTTACCATAGGCCTATATATCTGGAGGTTGAGAGTTCAAACCCCACTCAAGTAGTACTTACTTTTAGGAAGGACTTGAAGTGATCCCATTATAAATTATAAAGCTCTATATTTCTACAATGATGAAACATTTCAAAGATTCCTTTTCAGGCAAACATGTCCACTGTAAGATGAACCTAAATAGCTTTAAATGGGTTTTTTACGTGTAAGTATGTAGGACTAATAACATAATAAAGTTTGCCATTGACAATGCATTGGGCGTTTAAGTTAAATAACTCAAAAACTACAAAACATTTCAACGTAAAAAGTCCCAGCATGTATCTCCACTGTAAGCTGAATCTAAAAAAGTGTGAATGGAGTTTCTAGGTGAACGTGATTTTTTTACCTCCCTTGAAGCTCCCATTGACCCCATTATAAAAATCGCTAAATTTGGGAGCACTATATTTCTAAAACGATAAAACATTTCAAAGATTCCTTTTCAGGCAAACATGTCCACCGTAAGACGAACGTTAATAGCCATAAATGGTGTTTCTAGGTATAAGTATGTAGGACGAATAGCATATTAAAGTTTGTGCTATTGCCATTGAAAATGCATTGGGCGTTTAAGTAAAAAGAACTCCGAAACTACAAATCATTTCAAAGTAAAAAGTGATTGAAAGATATACTACAGTTTATGGCTTTGGAGGACATAGTACGGTACTATAGTAAGTCGTTTAGATTTTTTAATGAAAATCACAAATAAAAAAGAAAACTAGTAGACTCTCTGGTTATACTGTAATTCTATGTTGAAAGCATTGGATCACAATGAACACAGTACAACATGCGGACTTGAACCCGGGCCCACAAATCACCAGGCACAATCTTTATCCAGAGAGCCATGGTGGCTGCTCAGAAAGCTGACGGAATGCTGACAAAATGACAAACAGAAAGTTACAGGAACACCAAAGGTTTGCTTCCATTTTTTATTATTTTTCGATAAAAGTCGGAAGACACAAGGCTATAGCCTTACGGTCTTGCTCAGCATGCCGTTTTTGATCGATTTGAGGATTTTTGAGGATTTCCGAAAAATGTCGAAATTTCGAAAAAACGTAAGGCTATAGCCTTAGTGCTTTTCATCGTTTTCGGGATTTTCGAAAAATGACGAAATCTGGCAAAAACGCAAGGGTATAGCATTACAGTCTTGCTCAGCACGCCGTTTTTCACCGTTTTGAGCATTTTCGAAAAAATGTCGAAATTTCGAGAAAAAAAACGCAAGGCTATAGCCTTACGTTTTTTCATCATTTTGAAGATTTTCGAAAAATGACGAAATCTGGCAAAAGCGCAAGGGTATAGCATTACAGTCTTGCTCAGCATGCCGTTTTTCACCGTTTTGAGCATTTTCGAAAAAATGTCGAAATTTCGAGAAAAAAAATACAAGGCTATAGCCTTACGTTTTTTCATCATTTTGAAGATTTTCGAAAAATGACGAAATCTGGCAAAAGCGCAAGGGTATAGCATTACAGTCTTGTTCAGCATGCCGTTTTTCACTGTTTTGAGCATTTTTGAGCATTTTCGAAAAAATGTCGAAATTTCGAGAAAAAAAACGCAAGGCTATAGCCTTACGTTTTTTCATCATTTTGAAGATTTTCGAAGATTAAAAAAAAAGACGAAACCTGGCACAGCATGCCGTTTTTCATCGCTTCGAATATTTTTGAGGATTTTTCAGGATTTTTGAAAAATGTCGAAATTTAAAAAAAACGGTAAGGCTATAGCCTTACCGTTTTTCATCGTTTTCAGATTTTTGAAGATTTTCAAAAAACGACGAAACCTGGCAAAAATGCAAGGCTATAGCCTTACGGTCTTGCACAGCATGCCGTTTTTCATCATTTTGACTATTTTTGAGGATTTTCGAAAAATGTCAAAATTTTGAAAAAACGTAAGGCTATAGCCTTACTGTTTTTCATCGTTTTCAGATTTTTGAAGATTTTCAAAAAATGACGAAACCTGGCAAAAACCGCAAGGCTATAGCCTTACGGTCTTGCAGAGCGTGCTTTTTTTCATCATTTTGACGATTTTTGAGGATTTTCGAAAAATGTCAAAATTTTGAAAAAAAACTTAAGGCTATAGCCTTAAACTTCTTCATCGTTTTCAGATTTTTGACGACAGGCTACAGTACATGACCTCGGATAACTTGCTATAGTATGACGTTTTTATCATTTTTAGACTTTTGAAAAATGTCGAAATCTTGGAAAAATGACATACTTATATGAATAAGACACAGCACAGATAGATGTCATTTTTCTGTATAAATGATGCTACTCAAAGGCAAATGAAGACTGTCCCACAACTGCCACCTGTTCCAGTTGGCCCAGTGGGTTTGGCTCCAGACAACAGGCCTTTATCTGGAGGTTGTGAGTTCAAGCCCCACTCAAGTATTTACCTTTAGGAACGACATTGAATTGACCCCATTATAAATTATAAAGCTCTATATCTCTACAATGATGAAACATTTTATATGAATGAAAAACAGCGCAGATAGATGTCATCTTTCTGTATAAATGGTGCTACACAAAGGCAAATGAAGACTGACCCACAACTGCTGCCTGTTCCAATTGGCTCAGTGGGTTAGGCTTTACCATAGGCCTATATATCTGGAGGTTGAGAGTTCAAACCCCACTCAAGTAGTACTTACTTTTAGGAAGGACTTGAAGTGATCCCATTATAAATTATAAAGCTCTATATTTCTACAATGATGAAACATTTCAAAGATTCCTTTTCAGGCAAACATGTCCACTGTAAGATGAACCTAAATAGCTTTAAATGGGGTTTCTACGTGTAAGTATGTAGGACTAATAACATAATAAAGTTTGCCATTGACAATGCATTGGGCGTTTAAGTTAAATAACTCAAAAACTACAAAACATTTCAACGTAAAAAGTCCCAGCATGTATCTCCACTGTAAGCTGAATCTAAAAAAGTGTGAATGGAGTTTCTAGGTGAACGTGATTTTTTTTACCTCCCTTGAAGCTCCCATTGACCCCATTATAAAAATCGCTAAATTTGGGAGCACTATATTTCTAAAACGATAAAACATTTCAAAGATTCCTTTTCAGGCAAACATGTCCACCGTAAGACGAACGTTAATAGCCATAAATGGTGTTTCTAGGTATAAGTATGTAGGACGAATAGCATATTAAAGTTTGTGCTATTGCCATTGAAAATGCATTGGGCGTTTAAGTAAAAAGAACTCCGAAACTACAAATCATTTCAAAGTAAAAAGTGATTGAAAGATATACTACAGTTTATGGCTTTGGAGGACATAGTAGGGTACTATAGTAAGTTGTTTAGATTTTTTAATGAAAATCACAAATAAAAAAGAAAACTAGTAGACTCTCTGGTTATACTGTAATTCTATGTTGAAAGCATTGGATCACAACGAACACGGTACAACATGCAGGACTTGAACCCGGGCCCACAAATCACCAGGCACAATCTTTATCCAGAGAGCCATGGTGGCTGCTCAGAAAGCTGACGGAATGCTGACAAAAAGACAAACAGAAAGTTACAGGAACACCAAAGGTTTGCTTCCATTTTTTATTATTTTTCGATAAAAGTCGGAAGACACAAGGCTATAGCCTTACAGTCTTGCTCAGCATGCCGTTTTTGATCGTTTTGAGGATTTTTGAGGATTTTCGAAAAATGTCGAAATTTCGAAAAAAACGTAAGGCTATAGCCTTACCGTTTTTCATCGTTTTGAGGATTTTTGAAGATTAAAAAAAATTACGAAACCTGGCAAAAATGCAAGGCTATAGCCTTACGGTCTTGGATAGAAGGCCGTTTTTCATCATTTTGACGATTTTTGAGGATTTTCGAAAAATCGCGAAATTTCGAAGAAAAAAAAACGTAAGGCTATAGCCTTACCGTTTTTCATCGTTTTCAGATTTTTGAAGACTTTCGAAAAATGACGAAACCTGGCAAAAATGCAAGGCTATAGCCTACGGTCTTCCACAGCATGCCGTTTTTCATCATTTTGAGGATTTTTGAGGATTTCCAAAAATTAAAAAAAAAAACGTAAGGCTATAGCCTTACCGTTTTTCATCGTTTTCAGATTTTTGAAGACTTTCGAAAAATGACGAAACCTGACAAAAACGCAAGGCTATAGTCCTACGGTCTTGCAGAGCAGGCCGTTTTTTGACGTTTTGAGGATTTTCGAGAATTTTCGAAAAAGACGAAATCGAAGAAAATCGACAGGCTATAGTACATGACCTCGGATAACATGCTATAGTATGACATTATTATCGTTTTTAGACTTTTGAAAAATGTCGAAATCTTGGAAAAATGACATACTATAAGAATAAAAGACAGCACAGATAGATGTCATTTTTCTGTATAAATGGTGCTACTCAAAGGCAAATGAAGACTGTCCCATAACTGCTACCTGTTCCAGTTGGCTCAGTGGGTTTGGCTCCAGACAACAGGCCTTTATCTGGAGGTTGCGAGTTCAAATCCCACTCAAGTATTTACCTTTAGGAACGACATTGCATTGACCCCATTATAAATTATAAAGCTCTATATCTCTACAATGATGAAACATTTTATATGAATGAAAAACAGCGCAGATAGATGTCATCTTTCTGTATAAATGGTGCTACACAAAGGCAAATGAAGACTGACCCACAACTGCTGTCTGTTCCAATTGGCTCAGTGGGTTTGGCTTTACAATAGGCCTATATATCTGGAGGTTGGGAGTTCAAACCCCACTCAAGTACTTACTTTTAGGAAGGACTTGAAGTGATCCCATTATAAATTATAAAGCTCTATATTTCTACAATGATGAAACATTTCAAAGATTCCTTTTCAGGCAAACATGTCCACTGTAAGATGAACCTAAATAGCTTTAAATGGGGTTTCTACGTGTAAGTATGTAGGACTAATAACATAATAAAGTTTGCCATTGACAATGCATTGGGTGTTTAAGTTAAATAACTCAAAAACTACAAAACATTTCAACGTAAAAAGTTCCAGCATGTATCTCCACTGAAAGCTGAATCTAAAAAAGTGTGAATGGAGTTTCTAGGTGAACGTGATTTTTTACCCCCCTTGAAGCTCCCATTGACCCCATTATAAAAATCGCTAAATTTCGAAGCACTATATTTCTAAAACGATGAAACATTTCAAAGATTCCTTTTCAGGCAAACATGTCCACCGTAAGACGAACATTAATAGCCATGAATGGGGTTTCTAGGTATAAGTATGTAGGACGAATAGCATATTAAAGTTTGTGCTATAGCCATTGAAAATGCATTGGGCGTTTAAGTAAAAAAAAAAAAAAAACTCAGAAACTACAAAACATTTCAAAGTAAAAAGTGATTTAAAGATATACTTTAGTTATATTTATTTTTAATAGCTATTTTTAATTTCCTTAATAGCTCACACAAGAAAATAGAATCAGACCATGAATGATAGCCATGTCTTCATACATTGGAAACCAGAACTCCCTCTACAAATACCTTAAGGAAGACTCCTCAAACATAAACCAAGATCTTTTTTTTGTGTGTTCATTAAGTGCCACAAAGTGCAAAAATGGAACAGTGCAGTAGAAAACATTTGGGTCATATGCCCATCGCCACTGCCTCGCAATACGATGAAGTAAAACTTCATCGTATTGCGAGGCAGTGGCGCTGTTTTTTTGCTGCAAGTGGCAACATACATAAACTCACTCCCACATTATGAGAGACAAATCAAACACCACATACCTATCCCTAACACTGTGTTCATCATCTGATGTTGGCCGACATGAATCCTTACTCACAAATGTGAAATGATACATGATAAACACACTTCACATACCACCGGGCCTGTGTTCATATGTGAAGTGGGCTTGCATGGTGCAAGCTTTACTCACAAATTAGATATGATATACTGTAGCACTGACAATGGTCTTATGACCTAGATGTTTGCTGCAGCACTTTTCACTTTAAGCACTTTAGGAGTGCTCCATGAACACAAACCATATACAGGTGCTGGTCAACGAATTAGAATAATTTGAACAGTTCAATCGTTAAATTCTTTGAATGCATTTCTTGTGCAGAAAACAAATCAGGTGTTCACCGCACCTGTCCTACTGGTTAGAGTAATCACAGAACTCGTTACCTGTAAAAATTTTGCTCAGCTGAGCTTTCCAAAAGGCCCATTTAGGCCATTTAACTGTGACACTGTTGTTTCATTGAATTAGAATAATGGAGAAACCGTTTCATTGAATTAGAATATTTTTTATTATAATTAGAATCATCACTTTCTCAGTATTTTGTGGCTGCCCCCTTCGCTTGTATGACTGCCTGAAGTCTCCGTGTAGGGGTTGACACTAAGGTCTCCGAGGTACTTGCCCATCGGGCAAGTGCAAATCAGGTTCTACTTGCCCTCAGCCAAATGGACCCTTGCGGATCGATTTGGTTTCATTTTTACACTCTCAAGAGTTAAAATTCAGCATCTTAATCAGCCCATAGTGGTCACAGACCCAGTGGTCCCTGACCGCAGCAAAATGATAGTTTGGAACCAAGTGGACCTGGGAGAGAGATAGGTAGAGATAGCTAGTTCTTCAAATCGATGCCACGGACAGGGCTTGACAGTAACACTTGCCCGCTTGCCCGGGGCAAGTAAAAAAAATGGTGGGGCAAGTGAAGACTGCTACCTGGTTGCCCGATCAGGCAAGTGTGCAACTTCGTGCACTATAACACTACACAAGATAAATTTGTCTTGAAGGCGGTTATTGCACTCTGCCTCTGTGTCTTTCCCTGCTTTCTAGCTATCTACCTATCTCTCTCCCAGGTCCATTTGGTTACAAACTCTCATTTTGCTGGGGTCAGGGACCACTCGTTCTGTGACCACTATGGGCTAATTAAGATGATGAATTTTTAACTCTTGAGAGCGTAAAAATGAAACCAAATGGACCCGCAAGGGTCCATTTGGTTTCATTTTTTACGCTCTTAAGAGTTACATCTGGTTAATCAACTTAGCTGGGGACCACCTGGTGGTCCCTGGACCACCTGTTGAAAGCACCCAAGTAGGAAGTAAACTTAAAAGCAAAATTTACAATATATTTTTGGGGGGGCAAGTGACCATGACCTGAGGGCAAGTAGAACCTGATTGCACTTGCCCGATGGGCAAGTACCTCGTAGACCTTAGTGTCAACCCCTGCACGGAGACTTCAGGCAGTCATACAAGGGAAGGGGGCAGCCACAAAATACTGAAAAAGTGATGATTCTAATTATAATAAAAAATATTCTAATTCAATGAAACGGTTTCTCCATTATTCTAATTCAATAAAATAACAGTGTCACAGTTAAATGGCCTAAATGGGCCTTTTGGAAAGCTCAGCTGAGCAAAATTTTTACAGGTTACGAGTTCTGTGATTACTCTAACCAGTAGGACAGGTGCGGTGAACACCTGATTTGTTTTCTGCACAAGAAATGCATTCAAAGAATTTAACGATTGCACTGTTCAAATTATTCTAATTCGTTGACCAGCACCATATACACATACATTTCCTTGGTCTCCTCCCAAGCAGTTGGCCTTAATATTTTTGTGGAGAGAGTACTTTTCCTCAGCCAGTTGTCCCAACATTTCCTTTTAGATGATGCCAATTACCAAACATAATGATGCAATGCAACATCAATTGTGCCCCAGTATTTGTCAGCAACACTATGAACATTAGTCCACAAGATATGGATTAGAACACATTAGAACATTAGAACACAACATACAAAAATGGAGCAAATTGGCGCGAACAATACAGCTACATCACTTAATGTTGTCATGCTAAAGGGGAATTCCACCAATATACAACATTATATAATGTTAGTGAAGAGTTATGGTGATAGGCAAGAGATATGAAATTACAAAAATGTGAATAAATGAAATGCGATCAACAGAGTCTGAGACAAACAACAAATAACTTCATTAAAGCAAAGAATAGAAAGAGATGAGAAATTAGAAATTGCTGATATGCTTGATATTGTAAAGCACTTTGAGCTATGGAAGGTGCTATAAACCAATCTGAAGAAACATGTCGTTTATTGAGGAAACAGTTTACAATTTCAATATTCTATTATTCTTCTACATTGCACATATTATACATCTGTATAGAACAAGACTTGGACACTGTGTTCGCCAGAAAATTAGCACAAACTGCCACAGGGGGGAAAAAAGCCAGGGGAAGTGTTCCATCCATACCGGGTTATTACTGTGTATCGCAAGGATAGCTGTATTCTGTCTCCTTGTTGTCACCTGCGTGAAACAAAAACACACGTTAATGTGTTTGGAGCAACAGGAAGTTAATTAAAACATGGATTTCATTCCAATGTGTGTTTATAGTTAGTCTCAGTCTAATAAACTGAAATAACAATAAGAGTAAAACATTAGATGGGAGAAAATGTATGCTAACCCCCCTAAATAATGGTGTGTTTTCTTGGACCAACACCAGAAATGTATGCCAGGGACTCCCACACGTGATTTGTGTTGTTAAAATGTCTACCGCCATGTCACATTGAAAATGTAGCCCCCAGCCCAGACCAAGCCCGCAACAGTCCTGCCAACTATGCCAAATGTAACAGGGTGGGTTAAGCCCTGGTATCCAACGATGCCACCTATAGGGAATCACTCCCTAGGAAATAGTTTTAGTAAATATAATGGGCCTATAATATAGTAAGACCTGCTCCAATATACCAGTTAATTATATGACTCCCACACATTTTTGCGTACAGTAGGATTAAATAATAAAGCACAGAAACGTTACTATATCAACGATACTATATCAAGCAAGCTAAATGCTTCGTCTTGCGAGTGGGAGGCACACAGGTTCAATCCCCGCTTCCAGCGTTAATGCGTTAACACACAAATTAAAGATGGATTGCCATGATTTTTTCTACCCTAAAACATGATCATCAGGTATTATTGTTATAGATATAAATAAAAAAAAATATATATATTAGGGCTTTAACCAAAAAATCGATACATCGATGCATCGATTTGCATAACACGTGTCGACTCTAAAAAGCACGAGTCGATAAGTTGTTTTTTCCCCTTCCTCCGAGCGAAGGAGTAAGGAGGAGGAATTAAACATTTACCTTTGTTTTCCCCTTTTTTCTTTCTCTATGTGTGCGACGCGTGTGTATATAATTCAACTGTAACATTGGTTACTGTCACTCACGGACAGAAGACTCCTTTGAAGTTTCCTTTGCAACTCTATCGGAGTAAAGCCTTAATTTAGGCTTACCAATCTTAAGCAGCTGCGTGCGCCTTGCGCTCTCGGCGCGCAGCGTTCCACTGATCATTACGTACACGGATCAGATCGAACAGCAAACAGTGTCAACGAAATACAGAACTTCATCAATCAACTCGTCCTCCTGCTACAGTGACCGTCTTGTTCCTCGTTTCGCATTAGGCTACGCAGTACGCACGGGACGCATGCTTCTGTCCGCGTCGTTCTCATTAATTTACTGAATGGATCAGAAAAGAAAGCGGCGCGGTATGGTGGTGGTGGTGGAGGAGGAGGCGGCTACATGTAATGGATAGTATTCTGATAATGTGGCCGCTATGTTAGAACCAGCGTGTGTGTGTATGTCTTCTGTTGCGTTCTAACATGTGGTTAGAACGTTGTGTGTTTTATGGCTGGCCATAGTGGACGTTGTGCTGCGCTGTGTGCCAATACTGTTTTCATATTAACCTTGCCACATGCGTCATGCGTAGGCTCGCGATGTGTTTTCTATAAGCACTGCGCCGGCATATAGCGGCACCATTTGATCCCCGACCCCCCTCGGAGAACCATCACGACGGACCCCCCCCCCCCCCCCCCCGCGCCATAAAACGATAAATCGATAATTTATCGACTTGACTGTCTGACAAGTCGACTTGAAAAAATCTCAAGTCGTTAATGCCCTAATATATATATATATGACATATATGACATTTTTTGATTCCCCTCAACCAGTTCATTAAGTATGCCTGGTTTGCCTGGTGGGTGGTGATGGGTGGAGATCCACCTGAACTGAAGCCACACCCGCAGCTTTAGTTGCATAATAAAGGGGGAGGTTAGGGGAGGAGCTGAACATGTGATGTCATAATAATGCAATTTTTTTCATTGCCACGTTTGACTGGACAGGTTCAACACCCAGTAAGAAACCCTAAATACAAAGGAAAGATTCATTGCACATAAAAAAAACACAAAGGGGTCTATTTACATACTGTCGCCTCTTAAACATGTACAAAATTGGAAAAAATACAAAAATCAAGGTACCCCCTCTTTAACATTTGAAGACCAGCAATTGTCAAGTATGTTGGAGTCTATGCAACACTGTACTGTACTGTACAAGTACTCACTTGGTTGGTAGTAATCATAGATCTTGACCAGCGCTGGCTTCAGGTTCTGAACTGGAACTTCCTGTATTATCTCTAAGACGTGGTTGATGGCTATTCCTTTTGTTAACTGTTGGAGGAAATGTGGAATGATCAAGAGTATGTTAGACTTTTACCTCTGGGGTTAAAGGTGTTCTGAATTGTATTGAACATAATGTGGTGTGAACTGGCCGCTCACCTCTTTGAAATACATAATGACGTGGTCATCCTTCTGCTCTACACGATCCACCAGCAGCGCCCTCTTCAGCTGTGGAGAAAACATCAAATTGAAGCAGTGTCATCTCTGTGCTCAAAATAGAAATATGCACAAAATACTGTTAACACTGTAAGCTGCCAGAACCACTAGCGATTGTTTTCAGACACACATGGCATCACTGGTAGGGACGGGACGATTCTCTTACCCCAAGCAATGACACTATATCAATATTTAGGGTGCCGAATAGATTTATATTGCAATTCTTAATTATGATGCATTTTGAGTCAATATATTGTTATCTTTTTCCCCACAACTGTGCTTTTATCATTTTAAAACAATTAAACATTATAGACAATGTGGACGGCAATCATAACTTGTCAAACTTAATGGAAACAACTGAAGAGGAGTAGTGTTATTTTTAATGGAGATTGTCTTGTCATTTGTGTTTTTCTTTTTGTTTTGTTGTTTGTTTTGTATTTTACTGTACGTTTGTATGTCTCTGTGTGTGTGTATGTAAAGAAAAATCAATAAATACATTGTTGAACAAAAAAGTTCAATCATACACTCATCATACATTCATAACCCTTGGTCAGTCTTTCTGACATGGACAAATTAATAAATACTTAAATATAAAGAAATACTATTTTGAAACTGGCGATTCGATATTGATATTGTGGCATTAGGAATCAATTTTCTTGCCCACCCCTAGTTACCGGACTTCATAGCAGATATGGCTAAGACTAGTCAAAACGAACGATAGGAACAAAGGGAGGTCACATACTAATGATGATGTCGCCAGGGGCCAGCAAAAACGAGCGCTTTGATTCGAATTGTATAGCATTTGAATAAGACCAGGAGTCATTAAGGCTTTTTCTTCCTATCTGCTATAATGGGAGTGGAAGACTTTAGATGACGGGCCGATAGATGGCAGGTCTGTCGCAAACCAAGCAAAATCATACAGTAGTCTCCGAATCTCCGTTTTTGATTAATTAATCTCCGTCTTTTTTGCATTAATCTCCGTTCTTGATGCACTGCGGGACTCCTTATGAGGACGGGAATCTCTGTTCTTGCAGCTTATAGTGTTAAAAGACTACACTCTTTTACACTCAGGCAAAAATGTCGACAATAACTGACCTTTTTCACAGACTCTGGGTCTGGTATGAATCCAGAAAGCATTGTTACATCAACTAACACCATGTTTGATTTTGTTTCACTTCCAGTGTACCTGTAGGTATAAAGCATTTGATATATTTTATAAGAATTCACAGAATCTGTTTTTTGGGAATATTCTGCTGTAAACGTGTCTGCCTCTTCCTTACAGGCTCTGTAGTTTCAGAGTCATTGTCCGTCTCAGAGAGTTGCTGCTGCAGTCGGCCTCGGGTGTGACAGTGACGGACAAACTGCTTTCCTCAACTGGTGTCGGGATGTTGTAGTTGAGAGACATCTGTGGAAACAGGAGTTTCATTGGTACATTCAGATCTGGAAGAATAAAATTGGCATTTGCTTTGACACAAGTTTAAGGGTTCAATTCCAGGCGCCACTAACACAGCAATAAGCCATTCCTGACTTACTTCTTCTTACGTCATGTAAAATAAGTTCATTTTTTTTACCTGGACAGCCCAATGCTAAAGGATTGTGACAGAGCATTCTGTCTCATTGCTGGGATCACATGTACAGACTCCATATACAGAAGATAGTCACAGTTTGGGTAAAGAGACCAATGTGGGGTGCATATTATTATGCACCCCACATTGGTGTCTTTACCAAACTGTGACTCCAATTCATCCCTCGGTGTGTAGGCTGTAGTCACAATGACATTATTGTTGTCATTGGTTCAGGTTATAGAACAGACAGTGAGCTGAGCTGACCTGAGCTGAGACACAGGCAGTGCCCTTAACCTCCAGGCTGTATGTCCCTGACGTGTCCTGCAGCGTCCTCTCCTGGTAAAGCAGCCTGTTGCTCTGCTCCACATGGAAGACTTCATGGTCACCTTTGGAGGATTTGAGCGTCACAGTGCTGGAGCCCTCCGGGGTGAAGACCAGAGTGGAGTAGCGAGCCAAAGCCTGAAGAGCCACTACTGTGTCCTACAAAGCACACAGAATGACCGTCTGCTGAGGATAATAGTAAAACGTATTTACATTATATACAGTATAGCAGCACGACAGGAGGATTCCATTATATTTTGCCAGCGGCCACAAATGTAGAATGTGTGTGTGTGTGTGTGTGTTTGTGTGTGTGTGTGTGTGTGTGTGTGTGTCGGGAAGGGGGGCACATAAGTGCGCAAAGCGTGGATATTATAAACGCAAAGATTTACGTATAGCTTTGTGCACAGTAATGGGCAGGATAATATATGTATAATATATGTATAATATGTGTATAATAGACAGTGCACGCACATAATTCCCTTGACATTAATCAGTGTCAACAAGCACCAAATGAACAGACACATCACCCAGCAGAATATCATCCCGTATGCTTGTATATGAGCAGTACCTGTGTGGAGGAGAAGCCACCGTAGGAGTTCTGCTGGCGGACTAACCACCTCACGATGCGAGCAGCATAACCCAGGTCTTCAGCGCTAGGTTCAGGACTGGCCAGCTTGGCCAGCAGCACGTAGGAGCTGATCTCCACGGACAGAGAGGCAGAAGTCTCCTCGGAGTTCTGAGACCAGTGCAGCAAACCTCCAGAAGGACACACAAGAACAAGCATTCGTCAAAACCAACATACAACATTGACAACAATGTCAATAGTCTGATGATGGCACAAGAGGGTTTCAATTTCAGTTTTGATTTAGCCATGGCTCAACCATAAACCGTGAGCCACAACCCCCCCACCCCCCCCACCCTGACACGGCTGCATCAGGGCTGAACCAGGGCTGAACCATGTTTTTCACAAAATAACAACTGGAACAGTTTTTTGGAAATAAATCAACTGCAAATAAAGGTAAGAAAGCTTTCTGGAATTCTTCTTTTATTTTATGTGGCCTAAACATGTTTTATTTCTATCTCACCATCTTGTGATGATGCAATCGTGTCCAGGTGCTGTAGGAGTAGTTGACGTGTCTCTGTGTCTCCTGCCAGAGAGAAGACATAGGCCAGCAGAGCTGTAGTGTAGGTGTTGGTCTTCATGGACATATCGATGGACTCCCTCAGACAAGACAGGCTTCTCTCCACAGGATCCTACAGAGAAAGACACAGACATGACCACACAAAGTATTGTTTTAGGATCAAAGGAACTTACTGTGTGAGTAGCATGGCAAAAACATGCAAGTAGAGCAATGCAACACAAGGAAATAAATGGTCACAATTTACTCTCATGCGCCAGTAACCCCCCAAATTACAGAGTTCGTGCCTCTGACACAAGATAGGGCCCAGAGAGAGTAGTAAAAACCTATAAGGTCGTCATCATCTTCAGCTGACGACGGTTTACATACTCCAGGGTGAAGTCAGTTTAGGTGAAAGGGTTTTCTTTCACCGTGGTGTAGTTTTTCTAAAGGTTAAGGCCATACATACAGTACATTGCCCTGATTTACTTTGTTAACACAGAGTTTGGAGAACACACGTCAAGTCAACCATATTACTTTGCTTGTACCTGTGAATTAACGCTAAATGCAGCCGTCTTGTTTCGAGGTGACGATTCCATCTCCAGGAACGAAGCAGTGATGTAAGCACTGAGAGTCACTTCATCTGACACTCCGCCCTTTAAAACACACACACACACACACACACACACACACACACACACACACACACACACACACACACACACACACACACACACACACACACACACACACACACACACACACAGCTTTGGCCGGCTTCTCAGTGGCCGGCTTCTCAGTGTAAAAACCACAGTGCTAAAGCAGCTAGCTCTGCACCACCTAAAGAAAGCAATACACTTTATGCTGTGTGTACAGCTACTAGGGATGTTAATCGACACATATTTGGAATGGCGACGTGTCGCGGCCCATTGTCGACAATCGTATCGATTTTTTTAAATTATTTTTTTTAGCCCGCGGCGCCGGCGGGACCCAACGCAAAATGTTGCAGCGCGGGCGGCATGAAAATGCCTGCAGGAGGGAGAGGTGCAAGATAAAATAAGCAGGACCGCGAAATCGAGCAATATATAATACCAAAATATGCATATCTGAGGAGAACGTTCCATACAGCGCTCCACAATGATCAGGCATGTTCTCAAAGCAAAGCACATGGCAGACAACAGACACGCACCCGCACCTGGCATTCCACATTCATTAGTAGCCTAATCGACTTGATAGAGGAGTTTTCCTCTCTCCTTGCGACAGATTTACTGCATCTTTGCTTTTTCCTGCGTCTGCTGTTAGACATGGCCAAACAACGTGAAACAGAACACTGGACAAGATAAGTAAAAATAATATAGGCTTGTTCTATTAACCACCATCAGCACGCGTCTCTCTCTCTCTGTCTCTCTCTCTCTCTCTCTCTCTCTCTCTCTCTCCGTCTCTCTCTCTCTCTCTCTACCATGTGAGACCTCGGTCTTGTGCAGGAGAGATAGCTTTCTCCCATACGTAACGCTCCATTTCGGCCTCGACAGAGGCGCCTGCTCGGCGAAATAAAAGTCAATCATTGCGGCGGGTGCAGGCAGGAGCCGCTGCCGCCTGCACCTCGGGGAAAGCCGGACTCGCCGGGACAGAACGCAGGGGGAAGGAGGAGGACGCATTCCGGCGGGTGCAGACGGGGGCCGCAGCCGCCTCTTCCTTCTCATACTCGGGGGAAAGCCGGACTCGCCGCGCAGAACGCAGGGGGAAGGAGGAGGACGACGCGGCGGCACAGACGCGCGCAGCACAGACATGTTCTCACTACAGTGACTGATAGTAGCCTAATACCCGAAATAAGCAATTCTCTTCCCTTGAAAACAGTAACGTTGTGACGTTTTTGAACAAGAAATTGCAAAGAATACAAAATAAAAATCATTAATATAAAAAAAAGAAAAAAGAGGCGATTTTCGACTCGTACTTTTTTGTGTCGACGTCAGCACGTGTCGACAATCGTATCGATTTCCGACTTTTTTTCACATCCCTAACAGCTACTCAGTCATACCTTCATTCTGTTGTTGAAGAGTTTACCAGATTGTTGAAAACAGCCGTTGCTCTTCTGTTTATTCCTTAGCCAAGTCTTTGATTGGTCTATATTCCACTGGTCGATGAAGACGAAAGACTTCGCTTGGACAAAAACTCTCAGGACAAAAGCAGTCAACCTGATGATGGTCAAACACACGTTTACTACATTATTTAAGGTTCAAGTTGTATGTGCATTTGGGTATTTGAGTCCATATAAAGCATGAATGTGCATTTGACAGGCCACCCACACACCCATTATGCAAGTTTCATTTTCATATCATATGCAGGATTCTCACCAAGTGTTTCCTGGTCCAGATCCAAACGTGCTGTAGGCTCCATCAGAATCCTTGTAGTTTAGCTGCCTCTGGTGACCTGCAATTAGTTTACTTCATGGTTATTATTAAGGTCCTGGCTTTAGTTTACTTCATGCTAATTAAATTTCATGTTAAAACACTTCTGTTAAAACATGAGTGTGTATAAGTGTTTATTAACATGCTGTGTTGATGACTGATAAGTGATGTATGTAATCTCCAAAATTGTGTATAGATTGCTGACATCACCCTTTGGAAATAAGTTGATAAAGTAGCTCTTCTACATAGTTTCATTTTTACACTCATGGTTTTATGGTTTCATGGCTCATTGTTTCATGTTTACACTCTCAAGGCAAAATATAAAAAGTTAAAATATTCATCATTTGAATTAGCCCAAGTCTAAACAATTAGAGAATGTAAAAGATTAATGATCATTTTGATCTGAATGTTTGCCCGTTTTATTTTCTACGAAATCCAGCCTGGAATTTTAGACAAAAGCAAAAGAAATCTTAAGACTTTAGTTGTCACTGTGCAATGCTTTAAATCAGTTGCCATGTTTGCATGCATGCCTAAAATCGCTGATTTATGCGCCACACTTCATCCGGCTCCAGCTTGTCGATCTCAAGGCTCGAGTGCTCGGTTTCTGCCCCCTCAACGTCGTGACTCTGTCCTACTCTGTGGGTCTGGTTGACGTCGTTCTTCCATGAAAACAACACAGATAAAGACAGAGTTACTGGACTCACCGCTGACCAGGAAGGGAATGGCCTTCTCCTTGATGGCCTCTGTCAGCTGGTTTGTGTTCTTCAGGTATTCCAGGATGTAGACGTTGGGTGCCAAGAGCGCCATGTTCTGTTCCCCACATCCATACGGCATCCTCAGCAGTCCATCCAGGTTCTTCATGGCACGGCCCAGGATGTCACCTTTAACATAAGGAGGGCTTGACCAGAAAAGCTTGACCTGCATAGCAACAGTTGGTAACTATTTGGATTGGCGTTGGACAGTGACTAAACTGTTTTGAGAAGGCCTACAGCACTATTTACCCAGAACGGACACAGAAGAACGGGCAGATCCAGGAATCACATTATCAGGGAGTTGTAGCAGGATGTCCTGTGTCAACGTCTCTCCTGTAGACAGACATAAACATGATATATGTGGTTACTCACATATACAGTACATGGGATATACAATGTACTATAATAATAACAAGGGTAATAATAATAATAATAATAACAAATATAGAACAATGACAGAAGATTAACCCCTTTTGGTTCCCTAATGACTTTCCCTCTAGTGTCAGACAGAGGTTTGTTATAATGGAGCCATCATTATCCAGACATAAAAGACAAGCTGAATTCAGCGATTGACCAATCAGAATCAGGCATTCATGCAAGCTACATGCTAACAACTGATAGTCACCAGTGTGTTCTAATCAAGACATTGCAGTACAGCCAGTATCAGGGCATTTCCACATACTACCTACCGTGAGTAGGTTATTAGGAAATACAGACCAAAAATGACTTCCTGGCGAAGCTAAAACACAGTGAAACTGATTTATATGGCCGGTTAGGGTTGCTATGAGTTTGAGGGAAAAATGTTTACAGCTAGGGTTAGAATTAGGATTAGATTCAGCCGCAATGATTAGTAAATTGTTGGACAAAGTGACCAAAGCCACTTTGGACAATGCTGACAACAACGTCAACATAGTGGAAATGTCCATACTGGCTGCACCGAATGACTGATGATGGAGATTAAATCATTTGATAACATCTGAAAACGCTCAAATAATTGATCACACTTTAACTGCAGTCTCTACACTCACCTTTTGGACACAGTAACCAGTTGTATGCCTTAATCACTTCTGTTCCCTCTGCCTGAAGGGGAAAAAAGGCAGAGAAAGATTTCAGTTAATTAAAAAAGTAATAATAAAAATGATAATAATCAGGGCCGGATCTAGAGGGGGGCAGGGGCACATCACCAGAGAGCCTCTCCAATGTTGAAGCGGTCAGCGGTCAAATGCCGAATAAATAGTGGGCACTGGTGTCAAAAAGCTTGAAAAATGCTGATTCATATTAAAAACTTTGGAGTTGCCCACCCAGTCATTCTTCCAGCCCACCCTAGTAGGGCTGGCTAATGATAATACGGTAATTAAGCCTATAACCTATAATAAAAACTAACATTATGATGTTACTGAGCATGATTAAGATACTGAAAGACCCGCCCACCTGAGACCTCAGAAACATTATGAAAATTTCACAAATATAATCGTCCGGGTGAGAATCACCCATGTTCAGTGTTCTAGGGTTAAACATCTCTTAAGAGTCACAACTGACGCCTACCTTGATGATCAGAGAGCGTGTGACCACATCGATGCGGCCTCTCTCTGGCACAGTGACTATCTCGTTGTCACATGATGCGTGCGACGCTGCGGCCTCAGCACTCACAGTCACATTGACAACCCCTGGAAAAACATCCATAAACAACACAGTCAAGTAACATGACAGCATATCTGATGATCACATGCAGATAGGGGTCCGAAAATAACTGAAAATAATAACTATCGAGGTCCTCAATGCATGTCCCACTGGGAGGAGGGACCCCGGGGGCAGCCCAAGGCCCCGATGGCCTTGAGACATTGCATATCCACTGTTTTTGTCTCAGCAACAGAGCAGGGAATCTACTGAGGGAGCTACGGTAACACATTTGGACATTGCAGCAGTTACGGGAACAACTCTGGGACAAAAAACAAAACATAGGGATCAATGGTAGGCAAATGAATCAACTTCATTCAACTAATTATTTAGGTTACACTGTTACACAAGTTACAGGCCTAGAGTTCAGGTCTCACCCAGGACAGAGGCGTCCATGGTCCATTGGAAGGTCTTGCGTCCGTTGGCACAGACACAGGAGGAGTATTCTTCACCAGGGATGACCATGAGAGTGTAATCTGATGAGGGGCTGGGAGACACACTCACCTGATGGAAAAGAGACAGTTGGTTGAATGGAACGGAGTAGGGCAGGTTCTAGGCTTTTACTGGTGACCTGGGGCCCCGACATTCACTTAATGTGGGCCCCGCAGGTTAATGTCGAAATACTCATGATGATGTGGATAAAAAGAGATGTAAGCCTCTACTACTATGGCGATTAGATAGAACATTGCAGTGACAGACAGACAGACAGAGACAGATGGACAGACAGTACCATAATGCAGCTGGACAGGTAGTTGAAGACAGTGGCCTTCAGAACAAATGTCTCTCCTCTGACGATGGAGTAAGGCAGGCTGATCTCCAGGAAGAATGGCTGGAAGACCTTGATCTCCTGGGGAGGAGCGAGACCGAAGCCACCCGGGGACAAGCAGAAAGCCTCCGTCTCCCACGTGGTGATGGTGTCTGGGACGGTGAGGGACACGTCCGCTGTCCCCGAGTCCCTGGATGAGGAGGCACGACGGACAGACAACAGACAGCAACAATATGAATGGACCTGTGACATGAAATGAATGGCTTTAATGGTAGATTCATCAAAAACACAATCTGTTTTCTGGTGATTGATTGATTGAGACGTGACGTGAGAGGGCCATGCTTTTTCATTTACTGTTTTCAGTCCCCACCAGCATGGTAGGCTGCTACAATTTCCAAAACGACATTTTAAAAATAAATTTAACTAGATCAGCACTCGGCGGAGTGCAAACTTGCATGTTGCAAACAAGTAGGCCATGGCCTACTCGTGCATGAGTGGAGAGAGTTAATACTCATGACTTCAGCTATAAAGGTCTTTTACGTCACCATTACATCATCACCAAACCGGCCAATCAGAGTACCTTGAGGGACGATGACCACCACGCACCGATTGCTTAACTTGTGCCCGCTCCGCTCACGCAAGTAAACAGTCAATGAAAAACACAGCCTCTTCACGTACATTATTAGGAGTACAACATCAGTAACAAGAAAACAGGATGGATGTTTTTGATGAATCTATCATGGTTAAATGGGAGTTTTAAGTTATAATGGGTTTGGATACGAAGGGGGCGGGGCAGCTAAAATTAACATCCATTATCATTTGTATTTGCAACTGTATGGGGTGTTCACATGAGACTGAGAAGATGATAAAATCACAAAACGTTTTTTTTTTTAAGTGAAATATCCCTTTCAGCCACAGACACCTAGTTTGATCAGTTAATGAAGGGCTCCTCAATTAGAAATACAGAAGGTCCAGAAATATTCTTTTGATTAAGTCTAGGACTCCTTGCCCTTTGCCTCATAACATCTCACATCACCAGAAACTCACTCGCCTCAGCTTGGCGTGCTGAGGTGAGTGAGTTTCCGATACCAAGTGGATTTGGTATAAACCTCCCTTCCTTCCTTTAAAACAGGGGTTTTCAACAAGTGGTCCGGGGATCATTTTCAGTTTCATTTTTACGCTCAGGTTTTATGGTTTCATGGCTCATGGTTTCATGTTTCCACTCTCAAGAGTTAAAATATTCATCATTTAAATTAGCTCAAGTCTACACAATTAGAGGATGTAAAAGATTAATGGTCATTTTGATCTGAATGTTTGCCCGTTTTATTTTCTACGAAATCCAGCCTGGAATTTTAGACAAAAGCAAGTTTTGGAGTCTGTGGGGCTAAAAATGTCCTCAAATGGTGATCTGTGGCTCAATTTCTGAATAAATAGTGGGCCCTGGTATGAAAGGGGTTGAAAACAGTACTTTCTGTACTGAACACGTTTTGGTGTTCTGAACATTATGTTTATTACTATGCTTTAGCTATTGAAAAATATCAGATCTACAAGCTCATAGCGTGCCACCGAGTGGCGCGCTATGAGCTTGTAGGTCTGATATTTTTTGAAAAATCATGAAAATGTGGAGCAAATCTTTGAATATATTATTTCAGAAGCAAACATTTTTAGCTCAAATCTTTGGTTCTGGGGGATCCCTACAACATGTTTATCTGGTGTCAGAAACTAGAATCTGGTGTCAGAAACTAGGATCTGGTGTCAGAAACTAGGATCTGGCGCCAGGGACTCGAATCTTGCGTCAGAGACTACATTCTTGCGTCAGAAACTAGAATATATTGCCGAAAACTAGAGTACGTATATTGTCAAAAACTAAAAATCAGGACATGGGTTGAAAGAGATGTTGTAGCTCTGTGCACTCACCCCACCTCCACCAGGTCCCATATCCATGTCTCTGGGAAGAAGGATCGGATGGTCTGTATGGGAGGTGGGACTGCTGCTCCTGGTGCAGCACCTGGGCTTCCAAGTGGCATTAGGGGCATAGGGGATGCCCCCATGCCATATCCGTATCCTCCAGCCCCCCCGGGGCCGTAGTAACCCCCTGCAACCACATTCACGCAGCATTCAGACAATGATTGCCAACACAGTTGAAATCAGCAGAAATCACGATTCTCACATATCCGGTGTCCCATATTTAGTGCTGTGTTATCTGGTATCTGGTGGTTGTCTGCGCCTTCACAAAGCTGTCAGCAGATCTATGTTTCAGGAAGGACTACTCGGCCAATTCTTCCTATTATTCTGCATTACATATCCATACGATTGCTTGTGGAGTCTCACAGTGACAACATGTACAGTATAAAATGTTAGAATGACATATATATAATGTTTATAATGTAATTAAAAAATATAAAACAATTATCATGAGCCATGGGGGATTTGAACTGTCTTTGCAGTGAACCAAAAGAACCTGCAAAGGTCTTCTAGCCCTCACCGACAGGAAATTATGTATTCGGATTGCCTAGTGAAACAATAGCATTGCAGCACCCATTGTAACCTTTTTGTAATGATGGCACCATTGACTATTAGTCTACAAGCCAGCCCATAGAGGCCCATTGAGGACCCAGACATTTTGAGTACACCAACGTTTATTTTAGAAATGTTTAGTAGTAGAAAACTGCCGGTTGTTGAGCAATTTTTGTAATATGCAATATTGCCGCCTCAATTTTAGGCCCCATTAGATATAATGGAGAGGGGGTGAATAGGACAGTATATGATTGATCAACCTGTGAGGTTTCGTGGAATTCACCCCTCATTTTACTGATCTAATGGGGCCTAAAATTGAGGCGGCCATATGCCTATTACAAAAATTGCATATGCAACACATACAAGTTAGCATCCAGCAGTTTCTACATGCTGGGGACCCCTACTAAACATTTTTAAAATAAAACGTTGGTGTACCGGTACTCAAAATGTCTGGGTCCTCAATCAGGCTAGCAGACTATATTGATAAAGAGTGACCATAACAGCATGAATGGCATGTTACTACAGTCATGATTCGGTCATTTGAACGGAACTCTGAAGTTTGTTTGAAAACAAGGAGTGACAGTTAGACACAACTTGACATTTTGCACTACCTGCTAGACAACAGCAGGTGGTGCTGTTAGAATCACACGCTGATGTTTTTATTTATTGTATCGTTTTCATCATTCAAAGTAGCTCCACCTAGAAACATCTGCTGAAAGCATAGTTGCCAAGTAACGAAGTATTTTTACTTCGTTACTGTAACGAAGTACATTTTTGGGGTATTTTTACTTTACTCAGTATTTATTTTACTAAGTACTTTTTACTTGTATCCGTTACATTTTAACACAAAGTCAGCTTTGTGAACACACAGACACCAGGCCAGAAACCAGCTAACACAGAAACCACTAAATATGGGACATCGGATCTTACGTCTATTGTTGTAGTACTTCATTCCTCTGAACTGGAGGCAGTCAGGTGTTCGTGTGAGTAAATTCGTTGCCATCTTCAGTCCCAGATTCTAGATAAACCAAACAAAAAAAATGTCCTGGTGAAGTAGAAAGTAGTAGTATTATTTCGCAGTGGGAAATCAATAATGGAGCTGCGCAGTGCCGCCCCTTTCATGTTGTCATGTTTCAGATTGTAGTTCATGGTACTAGATTCTAGTAGGCATATTCTGTTTTCAGACGTTAGATTTTAGTTTCTTAAGCCAGATTCTCGCTTCTGGAGCTAGATTCTAGATCCTGAAGCCAGATTCTAGTTCCCCACGCTAGATTCTAGTTTCTCGTGATTCCAGTTTTTGACGCTAGATTCTAGTTTCCAATTCGTGATTTCAGTTTTTGACGCTAGATTCTAGTTTCCAACTCGTGATTCCAGTTTTTGACGCTAGATTCTAGTTTCCAACTCGTGATTCCAGTTTTTGACGCTAGATTCTAGTTTCCAACTCGAGATTCTAGTTTCTGGCACTAGATTGTAGTTTCTGATACTAGATTCGATTTTTTTCTGAAAATTCTGTTGTGTCAGTGATGCCCAAAATATTTCACGCCAAGAACCCCCAGAATTACCTGTGTTTGGCTACAGAGTACAGACCCACATCTGAAAACTTTTTTTTTTTCAAAAATAGCATAACTACAAAAATATCAGATCTACAAGCTCATAGCGCGTGCACTATGAGCTTGTAGATCTGATATTTTTCAATAGCTAACTTGGGTTGTGACAAATCATAACAACACACACACACTATTATTACACTATTATTATCACAATGTGACATCATGAAAGGGGCGGGACTGCGCAGCTCGTAACAAAATGCAAAGCAGGGATGAGGCCTTCACAGTTAACATTTAAACAGGGGCGGATCTAACATGTCCCATTTGGGGGGGCAAGAGAACATGTTGGAGGGGCAAGAGAAAATGGTATGGGGGCGGCTTCATCGCCCGTGTCGCTTTGCGCCACGGGCGGTGAAGTCGCACCCATACCATTTTCGGTTACAGGACTTTTATTAGTCAAGTAAAGCATCAAAAATAACATTAGTTGTTCTTGAAGGTGCAACAGACACGCAGCATGCATAAAGCTAAAGGTCTGACTCAGAGAGTTTTCTGTTTTCAATGATGAAATGCTGTTGGTTTAGTGGTGCCAAAATTGTAGTACAGTAGTGTTTCGAATCATTCTAAATATAAGCACTTTAATTTGAAATATCTTGAGTTGTTTTGTATGGCATCGTGTTTGGGGGGGGGGGGGGGGGGCAGACTGGGTATTTAGGGGAGCATTGCCCCCCCATGCCCATGCCTAGATCCGCCCCTGCGTCTAAGTTGAGGCACACAGTATACAGTAAACACCTTAAACACTGTGTAGGCGTCCTTGTTGTCATCATCACGGCCTCCAGGGTAAGAAGGATGGGGCATAATATATCTCTTTGATCTCACAGTAAAACATCCTTGAGGGTCTTCAAGGTCATCCTTGAGGGTCTTCAAGGCCCTCCTACCCTCTTCCATCTCCCTCTCGCGGAAAATCTGAGAAATCGGAAAAAAAGAGTTTACAGGCAAAAGCATGAAGGGTATTATTCAGCAGATGATGGTTGTAGTTATGAAGCTAACGATATAGGATTTAATCTATACTGTATCATTGTAGACTTCTTGTTTTAAGTGGTGCTAATTCAGATGATGAATATTTTAACTCTTGAGAGTGTAAAAATGAAACCAAATGGACCCGCAAGGGTTCATTTGGTTTCATTTTACATTTGGTTACATCTGGTTAACCAACTTTCCATCTTTTAGTCTTTTTGGTCAACAAGTACTTGCTGTAAGTGAAGACAGTTTGTTCACGCATTGACTTTCTATGGAACTATACCCTGTCTGCACTGAACAGAAAGTACTTACCTTGTCTGCATCCAGCTGCTTCCCTGGCTCCTTGATGCGAACACTCTGGTCGATGGCACTGACACCACACAGAGAGCCTGACAGGGCCGACACCTGCAGTGTATTCTCCTCTCCAGGGATCGCCGTGGATGGAGAGAACTCCACAAACACCTGACATACAAAACAAAAATCACTGAATCATGAGCCATTCAGATAAAACCCTTCTTCTAACTCCACATCATCACCTTGAGATCAGATCGCATGGACATGCGGCACAAATAGAGGCCAGACTCGAACTGACCTTATTAGGGAAGCATTTCTCGGTGGTGAAGTCTGCGCTGTGAGCAATGACCTTCTCACTGGGGAGGACGGTGTACACAAGCACCGTGAGCGACGGAGCCATTTCTGGGGTGACTTCCAACTTGAAAGAGATCTCACCTTCGGTGACTAGAACCACACAGTAGACAGGAGAGGAGAGGAGAGGAGAGGAGAGGAGAGGAGAGGAGAGGAGAGGAGAGGAGAGGAGAGGAGAGGAGAGGAGAGGAGAGGAGAGGAGAGGAGAGGAGAGGAGGAAAAAGGCTCAATCTCTGAAATTAGCCCACGGGAGCCAATAAAATGAGTTTATTATCTGCTCTCTCGATCCCATGTGGATATACAGTATTGTGGATATACAGTATTGTAATTTACCTTCCAGACAACAAACTGTTTGGAAGGTGAATTACTTCACTTTTTATTTGATTTTTTTTGGTATGTATTTCCACGCTGTTCGCTTCCCATATACACTGTGACAGTGACGCACAGACAGAAACAACCAACACAGACATTTCTGCCTGACTTACATAGCATTCGAGCTCCCCGCATTCACAATTATCATAAATGGTGGCATGCACAGAGGTGGTTATAGCTCAACCATCTGGGCACCCATATAGCCCGTCGGGTAAGCCTGCCGAGCGAGCCTGGCTTCACGCCGCAGGTTCGACTCCCGATCCCAGTGTCCTTTTCCTGTCAACCTACTGTTACTCCATCAATAAAGGCAAAAAGCCCCCCACCCAAAACAGATATAAATAAACAATGACATGATTCTTATTGTACCGTCTTCAAACACCAAGATAATCAGTGCTGTTGCCTTTGTTGCTGTTGTCTACTTACCCAATGAACGCAGCACATTAAAGCCTACGAGTCCTTGCTTGATGATAGCCGATTTATGATCTGATATGAGGAGGATCTGGGGAAACAAATTGATTGATGATTTTAGGATTAGGGTTAGAGACATAGGGTTAGTAATCTGGCACTGCTCCCTGCTTGCGGTTATGTTTAGGGCTTAGTAGCCTCCACACCAAGGCTTTCATTTTCGTCCGCGTTGCGCGAAAACAGAGTCAGCCTTTCGGGGTGGGCGTCGCTACAAATGATGTGACGTAGCACAGCAGTGGAGCTGTGGGGGAGGAGCGACATGTTGAGATCAAATCAGATCAGCTCATCTGCCGTCTAAATTCGGACGACATCCCGTCCCTCCTAGGCGAAAATCATTTCAGGTTAGGCCAGGCTAAGGATTTAGTGTTAGAGATCGTGTTCCGACCTATAAACTAGTCGCGACCATAAGCTTTTGTGTATTTTAAAATCAAAACTCCATAAAAAATACTTCCTGAAAACAAAAACATCCTGCGTGATGACATGTCGAAACCCACATCAAAGCCAATAGAAATTAAGCTGACATGTTTTTATTCCCATTTTTGATTGCTCCTCCACCGGTGGCTTGATTACAGTCAGAAATACTGTCAAAATTTTAATCCCATTCTGGTATCCAGACAGTGTATTACTCAGATTAAATTTACTCATCACAATGGCACATACAGTATATCTGAAACATTATATGGTAGAATAAGCTCTACTGTAATACGACCACTTTTACACAGCAACATAAATAATACAAACCAACAGAACGCCTACACAACTGGCCGCGACCCACCGGGAATATGCCCGGTATAACCTTTGGTCATTTCAACAGGGGTTTTCAACAGGTGGTCCGGGGACCACCAGTGGTCCTTGACAGGGTTCCAGGTGGTCCACAGCTAAGTTGTTTAACCAGATGTAACTCTTGAGAATGTAAAAATGAAACCAAATGGACCCTGGCGGGTCCATTTGGTTTCATTTTTACACTCTCAAGAGTTAAAATATTCATCCAGTGAATTAGGAAATCTAGTTTTGGGGTCTGTGGGGCTAAAATGTCCTCAAATGGTGGTCAAATGCTGAATAAATGGTGGGCCCTGGGATGAAAAAGGTTGAAAACATGTGATTTCAACATTCATGCGTGCATGTGAGTCTCACCAGGTACATCAGGTCCACGGGGCCTGCAGTCTCTCCAACTACAGTGTAGTGGACGGTGATGTGGTTTTCTCCATTGCAGAGCAGTGGGGTCTCCTTCTTCTTCACCTCCAGTGAGCTCACTGTCTTGGTGTCTGCCGTGGCTTTCTGCACCAGCGACAGTTGATGCTCCGCGTCTTCATAGTATGGCGTTCTGGGTCCATAGCTATATGGGCGATAGTATGGTCTTCCGAAGGGGCCCATTGGGCCTATCGGGCCCGTCGTCTGTGGTGTAGGCTTGCTGCTAGCCTTCATCACAGCAAAACAGAATATAGTTGGGTCGTATCTGATACCTCCGGTGAGCAAAGGTCAGTTTCTCACTCTATTCATCTTCTATGAAGGTTAAAAGAAAAAACAAATTGAGCCCCCATGCAGAAATGCGGGCAAATTTAACGGAAGCCCCAAATCCATTTGGTCATAATAAGGAATGAATAAAATTCATTCTGCTTTAACTAGCATGTGACATGTCAAACTAGCGGGTTTTATTTTTTCTGAATCGACAACTCCTGAGAAAGTGAAGCATCCATGTGCGACCCAGATTTGGCACAAACAAGGGACTTAATTCCTTTCGCTCATTATGCCACCAAGAAAATGTGGAACGCCCTACCAACAGTCATCAAGGCATGTGAATCCCTTGACTCCTTCAAAACCACCCTCAAATGGCACCTACGGATGGCTGCAATTCAAAACTGCTCTGCGTAAAACAATATAAAAATATAATTCCCCCTCCCACCCCCTTTCCCCTCGTTGTATATTTATCTTTTCCCATTTTACATCCACTATGATTTTACCTCCACTATGTTTTTCTGCTTCTGGCTTTACGGAAGGAATTATTTTGTATGTTTCTAAATGCCTTGAGGAAAGAAGCATGGCCGCTATTGTGAAGTATAGTGTATTCAGAAACAATAACGACCTGTTATAAAGCATTTATAAAGATTTACAAGCCATTTGTAGATGAGTAATAATCATGAACAGATTGTTTATTACAGATTGTTCATTATCAATATATTGTTTATTATGAATATATTCATGAGTTAAACACAGGGATATACAGCACAGCAGGGTCCTATTTGCTGCAGGTTTGTTGAACATCAACTCTGACTTACTTTGAGGCGGATGTCCCCACTCGCAACTCCTCCAGATTTGGGCGTGTCGTATGTGAAAGTGGCCACGCCGTCGCTGTCCGTCGTGAGGTTCGCTCTGGGTCCCAGTAACAAACTTTCCCCTCCAAACAGGTACACCAGCATGCCAGGAATGGGCGTGTCGTTCAAGTAAAGTGCTTTGACCTTGAAATACAAAATAGGTTTTGTTATGCAAAATGTATATGGCCAGTTGTCAGATGTGTAGAACTGCACTGAAGCAGTGGTAGAACCATTATACAGTATGTAGACTTACTTTTCCTTCAATCACTGACCCGGCCTCATACACCTTGGGTGTTTCAATAAAGGAAAGTTTTCCAATGACATACGAGAGAGAGATTTCTTTCCCTTGTGGCAGTGTAAAACCTGTGTTAAGATCCACATGTCAGTTAGTTTGAAACATAGCATGAAACTGATAGCATGATAACTGATGATCATCCGATTCTCATGTCTTTTGTTTGAAATCATTTCAATGGGGTGAAGAAGACGTGCCTGTTCCCTCCTCCTCTACTTTAGCATTGAGATGCAGTTTATCTAGGAGAAGCTTTTTTGCAGGTTTGGTGAAAGTTGACATTTTGAAAGTAAAGGTGGCGCAGCCAGTCCTGTCCGTCTGTAAAGCACACAAAGAAAGTAAAAATAAAGTAAAAACACATTCTTATATATTTTAGTTTTTTGCACCCCTCAAAACCTGAACCTTTTCACTTTCAGTAGATTTTCTGTGGTCTGGAGGTTTTCTGTCTCAAACAAGTGCTCTGGGTCTGTGATGTCCTATTGGGGGGTGCGTTGGACTCAGAAATGCGTTGGACTCAGATATTTAAAACTAGCTTTAAAGGTAGGGTAAGTGATTTGAAATTCATGGTGTAGTACCAGCCTATTGCACTAGGGGCGTCCAACAGTAGCTACACTATGTGAACCTGCTGCTCGATCCTGATTGGAGGAGAATTCGCCACCACCTGGGGAACTTTTATTAGCTCCTCTGCTAACGTGGGGGAGGGGGAAACTCCATATATGGTTTCCACCTTATAATAGAGCATTTTAACAGAAAAATATATCTGACAAAAGTGAAATCACTTCCCCTACCTTTAATGACTTTAAAACCCTTGTTCTTTAATAATAGTACAACATAAACATTTCAAAGACGGTAGTCGTGACTGAACGATACTTTAAAACAGTTTTCGTTTTGCATACGTGCCTAAATAGCTCTTACTGGTATTTGCGCCATTCTCGTTGAAAACAATGTATTCCCAACTCAGAGAGGCTCTGGTTCTGACCCCTCAATATCGTAACTCTCCCACTATAAGGCTCTGCTCCAACCCCCCACAGAAAAATCCACTGCATGTTCAAAGTACAGGTTTTCTGGGTTTAATTTAGATCATGAACCCTAAAAGTAAAATAAATAAACAGATGTAAATGAACGTCATGAATATCATGTCACCTGTTTGGTCTCTTTATGACAGGGTACAACAAAGTCAGGGACGCCCTCTGGGTCTTCAGGGGAGTATCTTGTGTAGATATGCTCATGTGGCGCTAGTGGTCGACAGAGCACCACTTCTGCCTTCCCAGGCACAGGCTGTCCATAGGTATACCTGACAACACAGTGAGCAAACATAATCTGTCTACCTTTCATTCAGTTAATTCTTAACATTTCCATCTAGATGATACCTGGGCATTATGCGGCCCGGGGGCCAAATACGGCCCTTTGGCTGATTCTGACCGGCCCGGGGACCACCAGTGGTCCTTGAGAGAGTTCCAAGTTAAATATGGAAAGTTGGTTAACCAGATGTAACTCTTTGAGAGCGTAAAAATGAAACCAAATGGACCCTTGCGGGTCCATTTGGTTTCATTTTTACGCTCTCAAGAGTTAAAATATTCATCATCTGAATTACCTAAAATCTACACAAATCAGATAATGTAAAAGAATGGTCATTTTGGATTTATGTTTGCCTGTTTTGTTTCCCAAATCCAGTCTGGAATTGTGAACAAAAACAAAAGAAATCTTTAGTTTTGGCGTCTGTGGGGCTAAAATATCATCGAATGTTGGTCTTCTGTGGCTCAAATACTGAATATAATGTAATTTAGATGGCCCTGGTGTCAAAATGGTTGGTCTTACTCTTACTTTTATCTTGAAATTAAATGAATATTACACAGACTTTAGTTCAGCCTTTAGTCTTGGCCCTCCACAATATTTTATGTATCTCATTTGGCCCCTTGGGAAAAATAATTGCCCGCCCCTGATCTAGATGGTGCTATAACGATAGTTCCACTCAGGTCCAATATTCACAACAATTCTATTAGGTAGTAGAAGAAGGTCGCTGTCCCCGGTGCCCCAAAACGCAGTCCTGCTGATAATCGCACAGATCGGATCATCATCATCAACGTGTTTAGAAACGTTCATATTTTACAGAATGATCACAGTCAGTTGCTATTGAGTCACTACTGTAAACACGGCCACGGTTTAAACACGGTTTATCTACTGGCATCTGAACTGGATTAACCCCAAGTGGACTTCATGAATACCTCAGCAATGGCTTTCTTCCACGCATTGTGGCTGAAGAGAAAGCAAAAACAAAGACGGTGCCGTGGATCGACGTCAACATTAAATGTACAGTAGCCTCAGCACCCACGTTTTCATTTTCGTTCGCGTTGCGCGAAAATGGAAAGCCTGGACTAACTGGTTACATACAGTGGCCTTGAGGGGTGGGTGATGACGTAGAACAGCAGTGGACGGGCACGGGAGGGGCCGGGGATGACGACACGTTTGTGAGATCAAATCAGATCAGCTCGATCTGCCGTGTGGATCCCACGGCAACCCGCCCCCCAAGGCCAAAATCATTTCGGGTTAGGCCAGGCTAAATGTACAGTGACTCAATGTTATATGTATATCCTTAACGGTACTCTGACTAAAAAAAACATTAATTACCTAAATTCCAGGTAGTACATAGGAAATAGTACAAAATATATCTCCCTAAATATCGAAATATATTTACCATACAGCACTTACGTTGCACAAATGTCCGCTGTGAACTCCTCTTGCTGGATGCTTATCTCGTCAGGTATCTCTACCTTTACATCAAATTTGGGCAAAACTAGGAAAGCAATATAATAAAAAAAAAATATTGTCAAGTCACAAGAGGTAAATATGACCCACAGCACAAATACATGTAGACATATGTTTCAAAGAATCCCTTGATGACCAAGTTGAATCTTGAAATACGTACATGGACTTCCCTTGTATTGTTTGAAAAGATATTAGATCTTGCCGTAAGCCCCTCCTGAAGCATAACATGTGATAGGCAAACCTATCAACCAATTCCGATATGAATTTGGCGGTTCGGGGGCAAGCAGTGTTTAAGGAGGGCGGCGCAAATGAGTGGTATTTTAAGCATGTCAGCAATAATGCTGACTGTTATATAGCAGTCACAGTGCACAGTAACAACTAAAGTCTCTGCAATGTTCGTGTTGTACTATTATTACTACAAAACCATCTAAAGCTTGGCTGTTGCCTGAGTCCAATGCATTTCTGCCTAGTTTCCTGCCCAGCGCTCTATTAGACCTTTCCATGGGAGTGAATGGAGATATCCTAACTCTGTCTATACTCTAAAGACATACTCCAGGGACAGGTGAAGTGAGTTTGGGTGAAAGCTTTTTCACTGTGGTGTCGTCTTTTAAGGCTTCACCCCGGCCCTGGCTGTAAGCCTAACCAAATGCAACCAGAAGCTGTAGCTTGCATCCTGGTCCCGTCCCGGTCATGGTTGCTACTAGATCTCGCCCTACCCACCTCACTCACCGTATTTCTCCACCTTGAAGTGATGATCTATTTCTCTCTCCATTCCAAACCTGTGAACAACAACTGTGTAGGTTCCTTCACGGGCCTCAGGGTTCAATGAGTAAGAAAGCTGAAGAATCTTTCCGTTGGATGTTTGGTTCACCCACTGTCCAATCCGGTTGTGACGGCCATCCTATTCAAACGTACATTGTGAAGAGGCGAGGAGGAGACAGGTGGGTCAAAAGACAACAGTAGGAATATTTTCCTAATAGGGTCAAGGCTTTTGTAAAAAATGTAAGAATTTAGGAAAATGTTATGAATCAGAAATGGAGGAGCCAGTCGCGACATGTGATGGTGCGGCTTTAGGTCTAAAACCAGTTGGTTTAAAGGACCACTTCTTCACCACTTTTCAAACTATCTTCATATACTTGGTTTCTGATAAAATACAGCCTTGAGGGCTGTGGATAGCTAAGACTTAACTCTGTCAAACGATGATACATGCATGGTGGATGAGGTCTCTAACTTCCCTTACCTTGTTTTACTAATTTGAAAGACATTTTTGAATACTTCAACTAATCTTCATTGACAGGCTGTGAGCATATACACTGGCCATTTTAACTATTCACTGTTTTTCTAAATAGTTTAAAAAAAAAAGGCAAAGAGGTTTAGGGATGAGTGGTTTAGCGGTGACGAAAATGGAGCCCATAGACTGAGTAGAAAGAAATAGTGGTATTTTATCATGAACATGATTTGAAGTTGAAAAGTGGTCTTTTAACAACATAAACTTTAAAGGATAGTCTCCAGCTATATGTCTGAATTGAATTAAAAGCATGCATAGTGGCATATTAAGCAATTGCATCACTAAGAAAAGATGAAAAAAAAGTTAGGTAACATGAAAACATTAAAACTTCATTCACAGTGTGGATCTTGAACGTTTAAAAAACTTAAATGACGTGCATTGTTGAATATTGTTACAGTACATTCTTACCAGAAGTCCAATATCGTACTGCAAGTAAAAGAAGAAAAATGAATTAAATAACAGTTAAATATTAAAATATTCTCTGTCACATACACACAAGGCAGGGCTACTCTAAACATTAAACATTAACATAAAACATTAACATTAACATACAGTATACACAGTCTGCGAGTATAATGGACAATACAGATGCATTTTCTAACTGTTTGGGGATATCTTTCAAAAATAATGAATGTCCAATGGACATTCACCAGATGAACAAGTATGCCTATAACATGGACATTGTCCATGTTATAGGCATACTTGTTCATCTGGTAAATGTCCCGGTTATGGACAGACATGGAACAGTTGGGGGACCACAGTAGGCTAGAGTGCTTAGTCATAGTTTAGCCGTCACACAGCCAGTGAAAATAAAATATTCAATCAATCAATCATTCAACCAACCAACCAACCAATCAGTGAGCATGCAGTATGGGTGCTAATCCACTTCCCAGGTAACTTTTTTTGTTTGTCTGTCCAGAATAAAATAAATAATAATAATAAAATAAAAAACATAGTATAAAAAAGAAACTGAACAAAATCACACTTTGTAGGTGTCACTGTCACCCACAGAGCTATAGGTTACTGTACCTTGAAACCATTATATTAAGATATTCTACTGGATATGTACAATATATGTTCCATGTCATTTAGAGATCATGGTGGGGTCAATATCTAGATGCTGCCATCGTGTGTTACACATATATTTCTTCTCTGTGTAAGTAGTGTACAGTGATGTCTATATTGTGTAGATAAGTAGCTACAGTACAGTATCACTCACCTTTTCATCGATAGGTCTGAAGTTGCTGTCCATGGAAACAACTCTGAATTTCACTGAAATAGATGCATTAGATTAGTTCAATATTGTCTATTCGATGACACAGGAATTCATATGAATGAGCAACACACAATGGAAAATGGAACTGAATGCTGTTGGCTCAAAGCTGACGTCATTCCTTTCAAACTTACAAGATGATTTGTGTACACGTCCGTTATTTCATTTAACTGTACAGCATGTATCTGAATTGGCCCACATTGTGCAAAATCTGAACAATAGTCATTGTTCATCCAGTGTTTTTATCCATGTTACACTGTATGGCATGTTATCAAATCAAAGGCAGGGGTTACCTGTTTGTCCAGGGAGGTAGATTGGTTTATCTGTTTGGATGAATGCCAGGGGTGTGGGTTTGTGGTATGATTTGACCAGGATCTTCCTGACTTCTGTAGATAGGAACGTTTCGCCTTGGACCACCACCTGCAGTCGTACCATAGTCGTAGGAGGCATTCGAATGAAGGAATGTGGATTGTGAATTTTAACATTAGAAAGAATCGTGGGTGACAGCTGGAATACTCCACATTGGTGGAATGGTTCGTCAGAAGCCTTCTGGAAGACTGTTTGGTTCGTGTCATGTATCAGCTTGATGGTCATGGTCAACATCTCATTGGGCTTCAGTAAATCCACACAGAAATTGGCCTCAGGGCCGGCCTCTATGACTTGAGGGAAGGTCACCATGTATTGCCTAGAGAAAAAATCAGAACAGAAAATTGTAATAGGCTGATCTTCTTCTTAGAACAAAACATCCTTAAGTCAGCACGCATTCAAATCAAATCCGCTGATACTGTGTTGACTTACATTTTACATGCTGTTGTTATTATAAAGTTTCCAATTGTGGAGCTATACTTACGGTCCCGCTGCTGCTCCACTGATACAAATCCAACTCAAACAGGCAGACAGAATCCACGTCCACATCTCAACCCTAGAGAGAGCCATGACAGAGTGGTATAGACTCAGTGAATATCTCTATTTAAACTGATGCGCGCGCACACACACACACACACACACACACACACACACACACACACACACACACACACACACACACACACACACACACACACACACACACACACACACACACACACTCTAGGGACAAGGTGCAATACGCCTACAACGTTTTACAGTAAATTAGGGCTTCACATGGACTGGAAGTCAATGGCACAAATGTCATGACCAAATCTGGCACAAAACCGTGCAAACACATGCTCCAAATACACCTTTTGTCCACAATACCAGGCTCTAGTTGTGTAGACTTGGGCTAATTCACATGATGAACATTGTAACTTTTGAGAGTGTAAACATGAAACCTGTAAGGGTCCATTTGGTTTCATATTACGCTCTCAAATAGTTACATCTGGTCAACCAACTGTCATCATTTAGCCTGGGGACCACCTGGAACCCCACTGGTGGTCCCTGGACCACTGGTTGAAAACCACTGATACAAGGGATGTTTCATTGTGTTTTCTACTGTCTGTGGTATCATCCATTACAACAAAAGTTATTTAATAGAGGTAAACATATTGGGCTAATGTGGTTAAGCGATGCAGAACACCTTAGATGGCTTTTTGAACATAAGACATATAAGATAGATATAATCCTGTAATGGATGGGCTTCCTGGACAAGACATGGAAATAAAGACGCATTCATGCATTCATTCTTTCCACCTACTGATTGTCACAAAGCGTTTAGACGATGGACTTTGTAATATAAATTCAAGTAACAGGATGTTTGCAGTTGGTGCAAATGAGGGCGACCACAATGAGGTATTTTATGTATAACATACAGAGAAGCCAAAACAGGCTAGGGACGGGGGAAAAAAACAACAAATAAAGCTGCTAGAGAACAGACTCAGAGTCAAGCTAAGCAATAGTTGTCATTAGAGAATTGTTATATAATATATCAACCGGTTGGCTGAATTTAGGACAATTTTCAGCAACAATTTCCTTTACTCTGAGTATGTTTTAACTGACCACACAAAACCCAGCAAGCATGCATGCACACCCTCTCTCATACACTTCCGTACGCGGACACACACATACGCACACACTCCATCTCTGCGCATTGACATCTCGATTCAATTCATACAAGTACATTGAACATCAAACAAACTAAACAACAAAAGCGAAGAACCTGTATTTTGGCAGTTCTGTGTTCTATGCTGTCGATTTCCACAAAATTCTGCTCACATGCAGTGTTTTGTCAAATGACCTCTGACCTTTAGCTCTCAGTCATGTCAAAGTGTGAATTGAGTGGTGCTGTGTGTAGTCTGTGAAACGGCGCTCCCTGTTGGTATGCTAAAGATAGGGACATTGGGACCAAGCTGGTCCTTGGAGTGGTTGCACTGTTCATTAATAAAAGAAGAATGTATACAAACATTCCAAGCGTCGTGTGTAGTCAATAACTCAACTCGTAAAGGGCTGGGCACACCATACTGAGAACTGCGTAGGTGCAGGTGCTAGATGAAAAGAGACGTTGGATGCAACGGCCTTCTGCCGCAAGGCCGTGCGTCCCCAGGACGCAGGTCTTTACGGCACTTTGCCGCAACAGCCATTATTATTTCCCATCCACTGCTGTTCAAAAACGCCAAACATGGCGGCCGAGACTGCAGACTATTTCTGCCATCGTGTGCTCACACCCTAAGCCGTCCCTCGCCATTCCGCCGCCTGAGTGGATGCATGCTTTGATTGGTTCAGAAACCCTCTGTGCCAGATAATCGAGTGGGATCCATAAAAAAATGGATCCCATTTTTGTGCACCTTTAAATTGACTTTGATTGCCTTAGTTATTCAAGTGCAGCCTCCCTTTTTCCTTGTAGGACTACTGGGCAGAAGGTTCAGAGAAATAGCGAGTTGAGGAAATTTGGCTTGAAAGGTTCACTTCATTGGTCTCGAACAATAGGCTACACGTTTAGGCAATTATCTCATATTTGTGTACATGTTGATTTCAGCACATTTATTTCAGTCTAGTCGAATGTGACGTGAGGAGTTGACAAAATAAAAAGAATAAATAATAAAAACAGAAACAATAACATAAAAATAAAAGCACAAACAAAAACAAACAAATATGGAAATAAAAATGGTAGCCTATAAGAAACAGCACAGACAACAGACAAAAAGAGGCAACTCTAGAAGAAAAAAAAGGAGCAAAACAAAACAGAAGGTTGAAACAATATACCCCAAAACAACACGTAAGTATAAGTAAGTATTTCAATAAGCAATACATTTAATAATAATGAATACAACTTTATTTCATATCCCTTCAAGATTCCAAAAAGCAGTTCTGTACAGAAGAGCATTGTCCTCTTCATTCAAGTTAAAAAATATGTTGCATTTGTAAAAGGCAGACAATACAGTTATCCCCTTTCGGGACCCTCGGGTTACCTCTTCTGAATTTTCAGAAAAGTAACTGAAGGTCCTGGAAGGGAACAACATCAGAGTAACAGCAGCGGCTGTTCGATCACAGTCAGGCAGCACTCAAAATCACACACTTAAATAGCAGCACATACACACACAATCAGCAAAAATGATAATACAGGAAATAGGGTTGGGGGAATAAAATCAAATATATCAAATTACATTTGTGACCAATTTGCCTCAGTGGTTTCCAACCTACTTCTTATCAAGGTCAATAAATTATGTTAATGGAGCAGTTAGGTTTTATAGCACGACCCTCAGCACAAAAATGAGGTAGCTTGTCAGGCAGAGTAGGATAGGTGGCGTTCACCCAGGCTGTTTCTGGTCCCGACTCACTGTTTGGCACGTGTGTGTGTGTTCGTAGCACCAAGGTAAGCACTTGGATGTCTAATAGCGTGTTCTGTCCCTATATTGATTTATGCAGAGAACCTCCAGTATACCTTTGTGTTGTTCCCTTCTCTTGTTAGACGTGGTGGAGCTCTGACTTAGTGGGCAGCAGCATACAGTATGTGCGTGTTTGAGAAGCCAGGTATGCTTGCCTCCAGCGTGCTGCCCAAACGAACTTACCAAGTACTCACATGCTGATTAACGTGTCTATCAGGCAAACGTGTCTGTGTGCGCGCACACTACTATATTGAGGTATGAATGAGTGTGCTGTGAAGTGTTCATTATGCTTTTGTACTAGACAGACGGTGTGCTATCCAAACAAAGCTACTGAATGATTTTAACCTCAAAACAATTTTCATCTGTTAACAGAACGGATCGTTACAACAAGATTCTGTTGGATATGATGGCCTGATGATCCTCAGTCATGGATGACACTTCAGACAGCTTCCCAGAGGACAGTCTAGGATGTCTGGACCATTCAGTCAGAGCATTCAGTCGCAGTGACAGTGTTTATTTGTTTGAACACAGTGTCAGCAGCATCATCACAGCAGATATGGTGACGGGGTCGCCCAGTCCTCAGGTGGGGAGAAGGAGGCGTCATAATCGCAGTGATGCACCGGATTCTACCGTTATCAATAGATAAGATCGCAGTTATCACGTTGTCATCAGCAGGAGTTTTTCGTCTCAGAATGGCCATGCTCTGCCTACTGCCATTGTTCCGAGACGCAAAACCCTAGCACCCTCCAACCGTAACCCTAAGCCTAAATGTCCGACCCTCAACCTAACCTCACAGACCTGACGGTCTGTGAGGTGGTTGAGCGGTTACGGTTGGAGGGGGCTAGGGTTTTGCTACAAACATTGCTACACCCTTCTCTAAACCTACCCCTAAACCTAACCGCAAGCAGATTTGACTGTTATCAGTGGATAAGATCGCAGTTGTCATCTTATCAGTGAGTAGGCTCCAGACAACATGCCTCCTCGATAAAATGGTGCTGATAAGCAGCCTACTGGGAATTATCGCTTGATAACGGTAGAAGCAGGTGAATGAGGAGGATGTTCATGCTGCTGCTGTTCATTGTTCAACTCCCAGCACCAGTCCCGCCACTTGGAGACGGGAGACAGGAGAAGTCCAAGCACAGGGCGTGTCTTCAGGCTGCGTTTCCAAGCCCATGTCTCCTCGCAGGTCCAAGCGAAGGAAAGTAAATCCTTCTCTGGAGGAGAACAGCAACCGTGCACGGACAGCAGGCTTTGTCACTGCTTCTTCTCCTCCGGACAACAGTTTACTGAATGTTTGGCTGGATCCTTGCCAGCCGTCTCTACATCTTCATCCTCCTCCTCTCCGTCTTCATGCTCCATTTCATCGTCCCTGTTCTCTACTCACGGCTCGACGACCTCCGCCTCGGATGGGGAGGATGGAAGTATACAAATAAACACTGTCACTGTGACTGAATGCTTGGTCCAGACATCCTAGACTGTGCTCTTTGTGCACGCACACACACAGGAACATGTTCTTAGTTAGGCCCCGTTCACCACCCGCCTCTGCATCTAACAGGGAGACAACGTTTTTCATAAATAACAGGAAAGTATTACAACTTGAATTAAAGTGTGTGCTAAGCATACCAGGCTTCTCAAACACAAACGCATGCTGCTGCCCACTAAGTCAGAGCTCCACCACGTCTAACAAGAAAAGGGAAAAAGACGAAAGTATACCGGAGGTTGTCAGCATAAATTAACTTAAGGTACAGAACACGCTATTAGACATCCAAGCGCTTACCTCGGTGCTACGAACACACACACACGCCAAACAGTCGGGACCAGAAACAGCCTGCATGAACGACGCCCATCCTACTCTGCCTGACAAGCTACCTCAAATCTGTGCTGAGGGGGGTGGTGCTATAAAACCTAACTCTTCTTGGACCTACTGGTTACATTATGTTCAGGCAATTGTGACCCAGACCACAATTTGATATTTACAGTATACATTTGTATACCCAAGACTTAAAGGGATATTTCACACACAAAAGGAGGAAAAACAATCCACAGCTAGGCTGAAAACCACTCAACTTCCTCAATATCGATATTGTATTGTGACAAAAATACTGTATACCGTTTTCAAACATTTTAAAAAAAATAGCAAATCTACATGTGCCATTTTTAAAATATAAAATAGGGTGCAAGTACTGTAATTAAAACCGGGGGGAAAAGTCAACACCCATGATGTCATGTCACAACAATATTACAATATCCAGTTTCAATCTAGGTTTCATATCACCATATCAATTAGTCAATATATGGACATGCTGCACAGCCCTGTCTTAAAATTGTTTATATTTCAAAAGAGGGGCCGCGGTATACTCCAATTTTATAAGTTAAGACAACCGTTGGTGAAGTTTCGCAGATTAAAACTATAGCATGTAATCAAGTTGACGAAGTTTAAATGCAGGCTGGTAATCAAAACACTAATTAGTGTTTTGATTACCAGCCTGCATTTAAACTTCAAAACACTTTTTAGTGTTTTGATTACCAGCCTGCATTTAAACTTCGTCAACAATCCATTCCTGACCTCGGACAGGAATGGATTGTAACAAAGTATACACTGAACAACACTTCACATTGCAAAAAGGGATAAAAAGTTAACCGGTACCGCCATCCCTTCTTATGATCGTTAAGACAACATAAATAAAAAGGGCCAAATAATGATTAAAAAAATCTGACATATATTTCCCAGGTGCATGTATGCTAACAACAGTACATTTTCCCTTCATGATTTTAGCTCCAGAACCCATACTAAATGATGCTTTTCTCTAGACTCTCACTGAAAAGACTCGGAGACAATCGAGAGATGTCATTCCAGACGATTACATGCCGATACGACTCTGGTGTCTAAAATCATGTATATATAAAGACGTGCTTGACCACAATTCAAACAAGGAAGAAACATTGAGTTATTGAATTTCCGCGTGTAGAAGTGAAGAAGGATCGATTAACAAGGGAAGAATGTGTTTGTCGGCGTGTCTTTCCATCCAAGTACTGCAAAAGTAACCCATAAGTAGAAAAGAACAGGGATCACTACCAGTGCAGATAATGGCATTGGGAAGATTTAAAATGTATAATCCCAATCATTATGCATCGCTGGACTGCCACAATTACATAATAATTGCAATTGCTTGTGAGGAAACCTCAATTATTTTTTGCAAAAATTGTCAGTAGAAACATTTAAAACATTTTCTGAAAATTGCAGGTCTGATCCACCTGCTTCCAACACAACACAAAGTGACTGGTTGGAAGGTTGTAGATCAGTTAATTCTATGTTTAGGATATTTGTCATATCTACCCTGTGCAATTTGTGATTATGAAGCCTGACAAAAACAAGAAAGAATTCAAGTCCTATTCCAAATAAAAAACAAAAATTTATCATCATTCATCGCAATTATTTTGCGAGACAATCAACTGTCAACTTCGACGTGTGTGAATCTCAACAACATTTTCATTTTAGGCGGAGGTCGAGGATCAAAGTGTGGTGAAAAGAAAGCCAGTAAAACATACCAGCTAAAGCCGACGGGCTCCATTTGCTCACTCAAACTTCTTGCTTTGCTTTTTTTTAATATCTCGAAAAACAAATGGACAGGGGTGTTCATCGAGGCCGTGTACACACATGAAGAACAAATGCTCTGCCTGTGTTTTAGAGCAGAGCATTTGTTCCTTATGTGTGTACGAAACAAAACCAGCTGCTCTCGTCCAGAATACAGAAAAAAAATAAACAAAAAAATCAAACCAGCAGTTTTTCTGTCCAGCGGTGAGGATCACAACTCCGTCTTCTTCCCAGGAAGAGACGCCTTCCCCTGGATGTCTTCGTCCGAAGACAAACCTCCTCCTCCTCCTGCGGCCTCCGTCTTGTGCACGGGGTGCTTGCTCTTTTTCTTCTTCTTCGCCTTCTTCTCTTTCTTCTTCTTGCTGGTCTTCTCGCCGTCGGCCCCGCCCCCCTCCTCGCCCTCCTTCTTTGCTGATCCCTTCTTCTTCTTCTTCTTTTTCTTGTCCTCCGACAGCGCCGCCGGGTCGCCTTTCTTCTTCTTCTCCGGCTTCCAGTCCTCGCTCAAACAGGCTGGTTGGAGAGAGGGAATAAAGTGTTCAACTATTAGGCCAAAAAAGGCAATTTTTTTGGCAGACCATTAACATTAACACTTACCCACCAACTGCCACCACAGTCACCGCTCTAGAGCGCCACCCAGTGCAAATTATTAAAATAGTCGCGTGCAGCGATGACTAGTCGCTAATCCCATTCTGAATTGTTGTATAAAAACATTGCATTTGGGTATGAAAGAAAACACTCACCGTCCATCTTCAGCCTTTTATTTACATCCAACTACATGGTGGCAGCCATGATGCATAGTGCATGGCACGCGCCTGTGTGCATGCGCGTACTGGGTCAATATATGTCAGAAAAGCTCCTCTGAGAGTACATTTTGTCTGACATCAACACACACCATTTAAGCTGACAGCCTGACACAACTTTTTGCTATGGAGCTTTGGAGCTTCAAAATAAGGGTACATTGGTGCAGTAGTTGGCAGTGGAGATAAATGGCCGATTGCAGCTTGGCAATGGATGGCACTGCACTACCATTATATGAGGGCGGCGTCAAAAGTGTTGTTAAAAGGATCCCTGGCTACTAAAAGTAATATTACTTGCCCTCCATTAAGTAAAAACACCTTCAATATCTTATTTCTTTCAGAAATGGAGAATCTTTCACTCAACAGGAACTGTTCCTATCGAATGTTCATGATCACACAGGAGTAGCTCTCACTGAGTGCAAGATTTGCTCCTTATTAAAGAAATAATATAATTAAGGTGTTTTTATTTGTTGATTAGTTACAGAGGCATATTTGTCTTATTAGCCAGGGATCCTATTAAGTGATTTGAAATAGTAAATTAAATTATTAAAAAACGTCACTAAGGGATAGAGTGACCTGATAGGAAAGGTTCCCACTAGTTCGAAACCCAGAGACTCACCCAAGGAATTAGCGACAAAGTGTCCTTGAGCAAGACATTGAGCCCCTAATTTGCTCCTGGAGGGTGGAGGAGGTGAACCACACTAACGGCAAGGCTGTCGCCCGAGCCTCCTGTCTTGGTGTGTTATTTCTGCATGATGGGGGAAGAGCAAGCTTCCCTTTTCAAAGGCGATCCTCGCGAATGTCACTCTGAAACAGGGAAGTGGCCCACTGGCCCTTCTGCAAAACCACTTGCCATAGATTTGAAAGCACAAGCTAGTCTGTGTCGTTGTGGCTGTAGCAATAATAAGAATGCCATTCAATGGAACCACGGGACACAGATTGGTAACTAACTAAGTATAAGGTTATCAACTGTTTTTTCATCATACAGTGGATTATTAGATCCTGAACAAATCACAGAAGTGGAATATGAGTGTGTGTGTGTGTGTGTGTGTGTGTGTGTGGTGTGTGTGTGTGTGTGTGTGTGTGTGTGTGTGTGTGTGTGTGTGTGTGTGTACCTGTGTCCTGTCCTTTGAGAACATGTTTTTCACACAGATAGGAGGTAAGGTCCTCTTCTTGGCTGCCCTTGTACCAGTCCTCGATCACCTCCTCATACTGCTCCACCATAGTGTCACACTGTGACACACGCACACACACACACACACACACACACACACACACACACACACACACACACACACACACACACACACACACACACACACACACACACACACACACACACACACTTTAGGCATTTAGCAGAACCTTCATTCAGATCGCAGGAATCATTGTATAATCAGCCAATCAATTTATTTGTAAACAGGCACATTATTCCCCACGATGACCGCATATTTCTGCACTACATGTGCGCAGGCGCACGCCCGCACGCACGCACGCCCGCACAGACAACATGAACATGTCTTAGAACTAGGGATGGGTACCTTTCACCTTTGAATCGATACGATACGATACTCGATACCTGGGAATCGATCCGATACCAGAAACGATACCTATTTCGATACTTTTTAAATTAAATATTATATATTTTACACACCATAGCAATGGTTTGGTTGAATCATATCTTAAATTATATAATGTATGATGACTATCTTTATGGTGACTGAGATGCATTTGCACTACTGAACTCTTCTAAGCAAAGTAGGCTATAAATCACGCAGGCAAAAAGTAGCCTTCCATGGGGTGGCATTATTATTATTATTATTATTAGTCTTTCTTGAGTGCATTTGAGTTTATGCTGTATATAGCCTACTATAGTTTCAGTTAATTCAATGAATAAGTAGCTATAATGCAAACTGCATTGGAGGGAGGGGGACCTCAGGGTGAAATGTAGAAAAGGGGGCATCTATGACAAGAATCAAGAGCATTATTATGCATGTCACAGGAATCAAGGTAGATTGCTCCCAATATGTTTTGGTGTGGATTTCTCCTTTAACCACTGTGGAAAGTCCCCACTAATTAGTGCACCTGCTGCACGAAGACACTGACGAAAGAATGCGCTCCATATTTCCATAGAGTTCCATATTAATTTTTTTGAGATTTGAAAAGGCCATGTTGACTCTTTTCCCAACCTTGAAAAAAAAATCAGGACTTCCCAAGAAACCATGTGAGGTAAGGTTTCATTTAATGTATCATACATACTGATATCACCATTCCCCAGTGAGCTATAGCCTTTTCAAATCTCAAAACTAACACGGAGAGCCGTTCTTTAACATTGAAGTCAAGCGGTCCAGCGGACCCCCCCCTTCGCATGGCCAGGACACATACACACACGCTGAATTGCACGACATTACCATTTTCTGTGCGCTGATCTGCGCATGTGGGCGCAATACTTGTAGATCCATGCAATGACAAGTGACGGAATAGCGGATTTCTTTTCTTTTTTTGCTTCGCTATGCCGCTCTCTCTCTCTCTCTCTCTCTCTCTCTCTCTCTCTCTCTCTCTCTCTTTCTCTCCCTCTCCATGTCTCTCTCTATGTCTCTCTCTCTCTCTGTGCGCACACACACAGCCTACACACGGAGGGGACTTCTGATCAGCAGAACATTTCCACGCAGAGTGGAACTTTTTGCAAAGCACTAAATGTTCGTCTAGTTTAGTCAACAAAAACCACGCGGTCTTTGTAATTAGTCAACCAGCTGTTCTATCTTGTCAGCGTCAGTCCTTCTGCTCGCTCTTTGCTGTGCAGCGGCACAGAATGACAGTACAAAGTATCGAAACGAGGCACCGTTCATTTTGAAGTGAATCGATCCCACTAGGTACCGCTATGTCCCAATCGATACCAGTATCGGTATCGCTCATGGTACCCAAGCCCACTTAGAACGAATTGACATAGAAACAAGTGTTTTTCGTTTGATTGTTATTTCTTCTGAAAACTGTCATGATTTAACAGGACTTTTTTTTTAGAACCTGCTGGTCTTGGGTCTAAACCAGGGTTTGACGCTAGCGTTCCGTCACTTACCTGCTTTTTGAGGTCGGCCACCTCGGCGGACGTCTCGTTCCAGAGCTCGTAGGGGATGTCCATGACCACCTTCACTCCTTTGTTCACCAGGCCATGGAGCGTGGAGAAGGTCTCCGACATGCCCTGCAGAGGAAACACACACACACTTCTTTAGACTTAGAGGTTGTGCGTGTGTGACTAGTCTATTAGTGCAGTGGTTTTCAAGCTTTTTGATACCAGGGACCGCTATTTATTCAGCATTTGAGGCACGGACCACCTTTTGATGACATTTTAGCCCCACAGACCCCAAAACTATTTTGATTTTGTCCACAACACCCGCTGGATTTCGGAGAAAACAAAACAGGCAAACATACGACTCAAAATGACCACTAATCTTCTACATTCTCTAGTTGTGCAGAGAATATGCTAATTCAGATGATGAATACTGTATTTTAACTCTTGAGTCTTGAGAGTGTAAACCTGGAACCAAATGGACCCGCAAGGGTCCATTTGGTTCCATGTTTGCGCTCTCGAGAGTGACATTTGGTTAACCAACTTTTCATCTGGTTAGCCAACTTAGCTGGGGACCACCTGAAACCCTCTCAAGAACCACTGGTGGTCTGCGGACTACCTGTTAAAAACCTGTGAATTAGTGGATTAAACCCTTGACAATCCATGTCTCATTAAACAATTTTTATGTTGTCAAGGTTCTCCCCTTTATTTTGAAAGGGCCAAAGGACCGCAACCAGATGTTATGTTGAAATAATACTGTTGTGTGCGTTGGTGTGTGTTGTTGGAACTGGATGTTGATCTCTCGATGGACGATGAGGACGGATGGCTGCGACCATCACAGCGTCGGCAATCTTCCATCTGGAAAAACCTTGTTTTGACAAGAAAATGCCATCTGGGACAAGGAACTATCCCTTCACTAAGTCCCTCCCCAATCTGGCCTTGTCCAATAGGCACATTAGAATAGAAAAGCTTGACCTGGATAGAAACAGTTGATAAACTATTTGCATTGGCATTGGACAGTGGCTCATTGGGAGTGTTGTGATTTACCAGGTCGACACACAAGAATGTCGGTGGACCACCCAATGACCTCCCTCTGTCAGTCCAAGGCTTTGTCCGTTTATAGTCGCGTCTTTGAGGCATTTCCGAACCGAGATCCAATCCATTGTCACTCATGGTCATATGATGGTACAACACAGAGCTATAATTTCAGACACATCCAGGGATTTTCCACAGACGGTGAGGCAGGAAATACACAAAGTTGCTCCAGTAGTAACGTTGATTTGTGAGCTCTTGTTCCAACCGGTGGTACTGCAATGCAGTCAATAATCACTATATCCTGGGCTCTATGGGTATTTACAAAAAGGCGCCATTTTAAGTTTTCAACATCATAACGCCCATAGCCATTCTATTAACCACCTAGTGTAAATCATAAGTAAGCGGGTCAGAGGTCCGAGATCGCTGGGTTCCGTCCATGTCCGCTACGATACGCTGCAGCGCAGTGCCTGCGCTACCATTTGTCTATTGTAGAGCAGTAGAAGTCCATGTTAACATTCCATAATGTTTAAATCATGGATAAGGGCAGATGGGCCATTTCGGGGAGGGGGTTAGAATAAGTCACAGACACTCACACACACAAACACACACACACTTGCCTTGGCGAAGCGGTTGCTGCCCGACCGCTCCTTGTGGAGGCTGTACTCTGTCAGTCTCTGACACACGTTCTCCACAACCTCAATGAACCTCAGGTCTCTGTGTGAGAGAGGGGGGGCAGAGAGAGAGAAAGGGAATTCAGCATAAAAGAGAGAAAGGGAATTCAGCATAAAATTCAGCATTTTAGCACACGGACCACCTTCCTCTCGAACCCAAAAGCAAGGATTATGAAGTTTGTGTCCACAATTTAGGAGAGATAACTGGCAAAACGTTGGTCAAAATAAGAATTCTTCTATCTACACATCTACACATTTTCTAATTGTGTAGATTCTTGACACCGAAATATAATTTCAGGCGCTGAAATATAATTTAACTCTTGAGAGGGTCCATTTGGTTTTATTTTAACACTCTCAAGAGTTACATATCTATACCAATAGTCCATCATTTAGCTGGGGACCACCTGGAATCCTCTCAGGGACCACTGTTGAAAACCCCTGATATAGGTGGTTCTTCAGTTAGGCCTGACCTAAGTATTTGAAAACTTTAAATATTTATATAGAAGCATAAAAAAACAGATTTTTTTTGTATACTGTACATACTGTACTGAATCCAAAAATAGATTCCCAGACTGAACAGGTTAAACATTTACAGCTGAAAGCAGAAGTGAAAATGTTCACAAAGTAGGAAACGAGAGGACACAGCAAGCAAACGGCAGTGTGCCGACTCCTTTTCACACATCAACCAGCCTAGCGGTGGTGCTGTAGTGACTCACGCACACACACAGAAGCGTGCGTGCACGGCCGTGTGTCTACTATAAATACTTGCCTCAGTTTGTTTCTCACTCTGTCTGCTCTCACAAGACATAATGGAGAAATTCTAAACACACTCACTGTTACGGCGTCAAAAGAGAGAAAATGCGAGCGTGACAACTACAAATACTATGACACCTGCTTTCACATGCACGCGCGCACACACACACACACACACACACACACACACACACACACACACACACACACACACACACACACACACACACACACACACACACACACACACACACACACACACAGAGAGAGGGAGAGTACAACTTCTCTATTCTATAAAAAGACCATCACAGTCAGAAGAGAACTGCCTTCAACACACTAAGTCATGACAGTTTTCAGTAGGGATGCACGATTATTCAGTAGAATGATCAATTTTTTTTTTTTTTTTTTTTTGTAAAATATCAGACCTACAGGCTCAGAGCTGGTAGATCTGATATTTTTCAACAGTTCAAGTTTTAAATACCGTAATTTCCCGACTCTAAGCCTGAGTCCATATATGCTATGGACCCTGCGGCTTATACAGCAGTGCGTCCAATCTATGGATTTTTACAGGTAACGGCCACCAACTGTGCTCTAACATGAAGCTTATTGTCAGGTGCGGCTTATACAAGGAAACATCAGTATTTTCCTCCAAATTTAGCTGGTGCGGCTTATAGTCCAGAAATTATGGCAATGGTTAAAAGCAGTTAAATGCTCATATGCGTCCAAAATGGGTGAAAGTTGAGCATGTTGTATTTTCGAGACACAAATAGCACATCTACATACAGTACAGTAGCTATCAATGAATCCAGTTACCAAGCCATTCATCTATCTTTTTTCAGGTTGAATGTACTATAGCAGGGGTTTTCAACCTTTTTGACACCAGCGCTGACTATTTATTCAGCATTTGAGCCAGCGAATACCATTTGATGGCATTTGATTTCAGCCCTACAGTTCTCTAAAGAACTAAAGATTTCTTTTGGTTTTGTCCACAATTTCAGGCTGGATTTGGAAAACAAAATGGTCAAACATACAGATCAAAAAATGAATATTCATCTTCTATGTTGTACATTCTCTAGTTGTGTAGACTTGGGGCTAATTTTGATGATGAATATTTTAAAAATGCTTACAAAAAAACTTAAATTCATGTGGTGACTCTCTATTCTCCCCTCGGATTGGCCCAGTCGGTGCTGGAACACTTACGACTTGACGTATTTGATTGGTGGTGTTCCCTTGTTGTCGTCTATGAAGTTGTAGTTGGTTTCGAGGACCTCCTTGGTCTTCCCCGTCTCATCAAATGCCGACTTCATCTCGATGGACACAAACTTGCACACTGGACACACATGCGCATGCACACACATGCGCATGCACAAGTACACACACACACACACACACACACACACACACACACACACACACACACTATAAGAACAACACAAATATACAGGTATCTAACAATTTGCACATATTGGAAGACTGGGCAATAAGGAGTGGGCACCTCGATGTACAATTGGATAGGTTGTCCAAAATAAAAAGAAACTGATTAAAACACAACTGAACATTTGGTCTAATACAGTATCTACTGGTCTAATGTCTACTGGACTTCTATGGTCCAATCACAGGTGAGCATAACATGTGATAGACAAACCTTTCCACCAATAGTTTTCCTAAAGGATACAAAGTCTCACACATATTTTTCCACTGCATACAGTGGAAATACATAATGCTCAACATACTGTATACAGTACATACAAGAAGACAACAAAAAGACAGTATAGTGCAAAGGCCAGCAGCATGGAAATTACATATGGTTGTTTAAAGTGCTATATGCAACGCATATTGCTACATACATACATTATTAAAACTGTAAACTAGAAAGACAAGTTCAAATGTCTGATAGCTACAAGGTAAGTGCTATCTCTGAAACAAGATGTTGAGCCATTTGTACTTCTGTATCTCCTGCCTGATGTAACTATATCAAGTATATTTCAGAAATTTTGTGTAGGCTACGGAATTTATGTCAAAAACCCATGTCGAGCGGCTCCTGACAATGTTTATGCCTGTAACAAAGATGCACCATATTATACTATATATCTGCTTGCCTTTTATACCAGTTAAATGGTCCAAAAGATCGGTTTGAGGAAATGCTGTGTTGTATTGGCTTGGCTATAACCAAGGGAAATGACTGAGGTCGGGAGATAGCATGATCCCATCACAGCAGCTTGTTTAGAGTTGGTATAATATCCAGTTCTCTCGCTCTCATAGCCAGTCAGTGTGTCATCATCGCTATACTGGCTCTTCAACAGGGGGTACGGCTCCTCAAGAGTTATTACTGCTCTTTCCCTTTATCTACTGTAGATAGAGGGAAACAGCAGACCAAGTACTGTCCAGAGCCAGTAAATCCTCAAGTTCACCAAGTATGGAGGGTTTAAGTGAAGCGCTACACACTGACAGTGCTGTCAAACAAGTTTCAATCCATGAAATCTATGAAAACTTTTCATTTAACATATCTTTACACAAATGAACAATATAATGGTAGCGCCCGACCGATAGAAACGGTCTATCATATCGGTGGTCAAATGGGTGGTCATATAGTATCTGTGAAATTGTCACTGTAGAATTTTTAAAAATACTTTTTTTTAAGAATCTGTCATATCGGTGGGTCCCCCTTCTATCGGTGGTCATACTGGTGAAAAAAGGTCTATTTTCATTCCACCCAAAAAAGCTACCGGTATATCATTTGCAAATTGGTTATCGGCGGTTTATACTTCTATCGTATCGGTTATTGTTTCCAAAATTCCATTAACGGTCAGGATCTATTAGTGGGGTCCCTGTTCATCTCTCTCACCCTCTCTCTCTCTCAAAAACATTGAAAACACTGAAACCCCCAGACCACATTATACAGAAATACATAACGAAATGGCCTGTGGCGGCCCAGCGGCCCGGGGGTTTTCCCTCCAAGATTAGGTTTGTCTATTATTGGTGTACAGTTATAAGGGCAGGCCGCCTCAGAGATGCTGCCTTATGCGGTACATTTGGCCTAGTTTATGGTCGTCGCACGCACGAGACAAAGTTAGAAATAGTTTGTATCAACTGTAACTGAAAGCTGCGATTGCAAATTGTAACTGCATCAGGGTCTTAACCGTCATATTAACATCCAAAAGCTTAACGCCAGAAGTGACCCCCTAATTCGAACTGTACTGTATGTATGTCGACGATGTCTGAGTGACTTATAATCATATATGAGACGGATTATCAGACTGTGGCTCAGGAGGTAGAGCAGGTCGCCCCAATGGTCCGTGGGTGAGCGGTTCGAATCCTGTTTGTTCTTGTCAACGTGTCCCTGAGCAAGACACCGGTTTCCAGATAACGCCAGGCACCCCCTGGCATTATCTCTTCCAATGGAGGGGTGCTTGACATAAAAGAGGTTTGGGGACATTAAACCACTGACATAGGCCAGATCTAAAATGTTCCTTTGAGAGACAGAAGTATTGCATGTGTGGGGCAAGTGGGAAAACGCATTGCCAGCGTGGTTAGCAAATTATTACGGTAAAGATCTTGAAGTCATTTAAAAAAAATCCAGGGTTTCAATTAAAATATAGTAATGAAAAATTTATTGCAGCGTTTGGTCAAACAGGGCTTCTTCAGGATTGACAATTCAAATTTAGCAAAAATAGCTGATCTACAAGCTCAAAATGCTTTGCAGACCTTGGAGATCAGCAACACGACAGTAGATCAATGTTCCCCCTCTAGAGTGAGTGTGTGAATATAGTGGCACCAGGGGAATACTGGAGTTATTTTAACAAACTGAAAAACGCCTTTTATTGCAGGGAAAGGGACAACAGAAAGCCAAATATTAGGGCATTTGAACACTGAACTCTGTCGGTCACAATGTGGGACATGGGCTCAATATGTGGGACACCTGAAAATTCTTGAAAATAAGGGACTGTACCAGGCAAAGAGGGACAGGGATTCTGGTCACCATACACTAGACAGGTGGACAGTAGTATATTGTGTGTAAAGTCTGGAGCTGCTGCCCCCTGTGACCGGACTACGGATAAGTGGTTGAAGATGGATGCATGGAATAAGTCATTAAAGGGTAATTCCACCCATTTTCAACATTTTTTCTGAAAGCGCACTAATGGCAGCAAATGAACCCTAATGGGTCCATTTGGTTCCATTTGTACACTCTCACCATGCCAAAATAATTGGCATGGTGAAACACAACTTGATGATGTCATCAGTTTTGTCTCAGCATGTTAATGATTTTTTTCAGACCTCCATTTCTAGAAAAGACAGAATAGGGAGTGACTTCTTATCATGTCCACACAACATCTCTAAGGTATATATTAATGACAGTCAAATGTTGAATATGGGTCGAATTCTCTTTAGTTGAACTGCTACTATGCTGCTCCCCACGACCCGACTACAGATAAGCGGTTGAAGATGGATGCATGGAATAAATCAGTGGTTTTCAACATGTGGTCCAGGGACCACCATTGGTCCCTGGGAGGATTCCAGGTGAATGGTGGACAGTTGGTAACCAAAGGGAGCCTTATAGATCTGTAACTCTTGAGATCATAAAATGATATCAAAAGGGCCCTTACGGGGCCATTTGGTATCATTTTATGCTCTCAAGAGTTAAATTATATTTAAACATCCGAATTGCGTAATTGTCAAGAATCTACACAATTAGTAAATGCGGAATAATTGTTATTTTGACCAACATTTTGCCAGTTCTTATTTGGGTCCGAGAGACTAAACTCAACATCAAATGGTGGTCCATGGCTCAAATTCTGAATAAATAGTGGGCCCTGGTCTCAAAAGGGTTGAAAGACCACTGGAATAAATCAATAGTTCCACTGCCCCCCGCAACCCGACTACAAACAAGCGGTTGAAGATGGATGCATGGAATAAATCAATAGTTGCACTGCTACTACTACACTGCCCCCCCGCGACCCGACAGACTGCTGGAAGATGAACAGATGGAATAAATCGTTTGTGTGTTGTGTTGTTACCTTCGCATCTGTTGGGCAGGTGGACCCACTCGTCGTCGGACGCTGTCGCCACCGCTCCGCCGCCGTCCTTCTTCTTCTTCCCGGAGGAGGAGGAGGCAGGGAGGGTCGGGGAGACGAGCTGCACCGCCGCCAGCAGCCACACCGCCGACTGGAACACCACCGTGGCACCGAACATCATCGCGTCGCGTCGTGCATGGACAAGGACTATAGAAAAATATATATATGTTACTTTTGGGGGGTTAATTTACGTCTGTGTTCTTCCTCCTCCTCTGCCTACAGCTCCATCCATCCACCCTGTCTGTCTGTCTGCACAGTGAATGGAGCTGAATGGAGTACGGTTGCAGCGTTGCCACATCGCGTGAGGGAAACAAGCAACCAGCTCCACAAACAAGAATTGGCGTTGGCTGAATGAATGAATGAATGAATGAATGAATGAATGAATGAATGAATGAATGAATGAATGAATGAATAATAAAATAAATAAAGTAATACATTACTTTCAGTAACTAGTAACGTAAGTAATCTAATATCTAATCGTAATATTCACATTCCAGGGTATGTATTAGATTAACCTTTTTCCCCTTGCAAGTGTTTATTAAATTTAGGCAGGCCTAATAACTTAGAAGGTTTATATAGCAGCATCAAGAAATATATATGTTTTGAATTCTGTACAGAATCCAAAAATGGATTCCCGGCCTGAATGGGTAATTTATTAACAACTAGTAGCATACATTTACGGTGCAGCAAGACCAAATAATCGACTGCATTTCAGAAACCACCCCCACACAACGGCAACCCACAACTACAAGCACTACAAGCAACTTTAGAGAAAAAGCAAGGGGAACGAAAATGAAAGCCTGGGTGTCGAGACTAGAGAAAAAGAAGCACAGTTTTGCCCAAAATCGCTTATAATAAACGGACATGGCAACAGCACCGAACAGTTGTTGACCACTCACTTCCGTGTTGTTGTGGGCGTGTCTTTTAGTGCGGACCAATCAGCGAGGGAGAAGTGGCAGCGGTCCCCAGGCTTACATCTGTGCTGCGAAATGAAAATGGTACGGTATGATGCCAAACAGTGTGGTACAGTACGATACAGTAGGCTATGTGGTACACAGTGCAACATCACTATCTTTTATTTAAAGATATACTGAAATGCTAAATGAGTCTAATCTTTCAGTTTCAAGTGGCTCATTCTCTAGCTGTTTAGCATTTGTGGAAATTCACTGTGGCAACCAATAGGCCTATGCCAGAATAAACATAGGCCTGCAGGTTTTCAATATTTGGATAACACCAAAATTTGTTGACTATACATCTTGAGGATTGAAAAATACAAAAGTTGATGATATACTTTAGGCAAATGTCCGTTTTGTGTTTATTAGGGTTTTTGTGCACTACACATGATGGAACCATCAACCATGGCAAACCTTCACACCAATCAATTCATTGTGAAAAGACAAATATAAAATGGGCTGAATGGTTTCTGTTGGATGTGTAGTTCAGGAGCTATGTTGATTTAAAGTGTATTTTTCACAGATGAAGATCCAGGACACAAAAGAAATTAGGGTTAGAAGTAGAACATTTTAAAGTAATTCTAAAGATATAGACCATTAAAATCACACACTTCAGTGCAGCCAGAGAATGCCAGTCAGTCTTTCTGACATGAACACATTAATGAACTAATCAATACATACATGTACATAAAACACATGAAACACATACAGGTGCACTGCCCATATTGCATTATGTGGTATTTATACGTAGGCCTGCATCTATAACCCTTAATCATTATAATGCATTACTAGTGACATTAATATTTGCATGACGGTTGATGCATTTCAAGCGTGTTTATGGTTATAAAGCATTATGAAGCACTATGAAGGCCCTCATAATGTATTTAAAAGTGGTCTTCAAAGAAAGTGTGTGCACGCGCGTGTGCGGTGTGTCATAAAGTTGCACTTCAATGCTATCACCATCAATCTCATTTTTTTCATAATCATTCAAATGATGATGCCCTCATAATACCCTTGATCAGGTACCAGGTGATGTTGTAACTGGGTTTTATTTCACAAATAAAATATGGTAGAAGTGTTACCTAAAATATCTAAAATATAGATTTAAAGACTACAAAAAGTAAATGACACTGTACATTCAGATAATTTAAGAAAAATACTTTACAGGTCAGTGAGGTCACATATACCCGTAACTTCCTTTAAACCTCTTCCCCTGTCACAGTTCTTTATTGAATGGAACCAAATGGAATGGATTCCATCACTCGCACTCTGAAAGGGAATGTCTCTATAATGTCTCCTTTTAACATGTGAAATGCAAGGCATGTTGAGTTACAGGTGCCTGGTGTACTTTGGTGTACTGCCAAAACTCCTGCAAGTGTTTCTGTGTGGTGAGTGATTTTAAGGGCACTGTGTGTTAAACATTTCAAAACACAGGGAAAAAAAACTTGGCAGACACAGCCTTTCACCGCTGTTTGATCCCAATGGATTCTGGTAAAACAAGTCATCGATTGCTTTATCATTGGTGAACAAATTTGAACTCGAGTTAATCTTTGAGGACGTTATCAGGCCTCACTGAGCGGTTTATTTCACTTAAAGAGAACAGTTATTTTGCCTTTTTATGAATTGGAAGCTGTTTGTGTGGTCATTTCATACTCAGACTAAAGGGCAATGTTGCAGAATATTATTATCTAAATATTGCCTAAATATTGCCTAAATTCAACCAACCAGTTGATCTGTAGATCAACTGGTTGGTTGAAATAGTAATAGAAAATTTTGATATAATACTGTAGTATTATATCAAAATTTTCTATTACTATTTAGACTGTGTTTTTCCTAGCTGTTTTTGCATGAACCTGAGGAATCGCCGGGATTCATCAAATCAAATCAAATCAAATCAAATCAAATCAAATCAAATCAAATCAAATCAAATCAAATCAAATCAAATCAAATCAAATCACGTAGGAGTTGTATCGGCCAAAACGTGAAACGCAGTCTGTTCCAGCTGAAAACATTGGCTCTTTGTAGGGATGCATCTATATGGAGATTCTTTTGGAGATTTATTTTTAGCAGCCGATAACAATATTGACTGTTAACAGCAAATACCGGCCAGACCGATATGTGGACCGATACATCTGTGAATGACTAGTCCTTTGTTTTTACTTGGTGTACTTGGGAGTCTGTGCACACAAGGTTTCTTGACAGAATTGGTCCTAACAATTTACCGTCAAAGCACAGAATCAATCTATAGCTGGAAAACAGCTGCTATCTGTTGTGGGGAAACGTAGGCGTTTTGCACCTTGTCCCTTTGTGTGTGTGTGTGTGTGGGGGGGGTCTATTTACCAGAATCTATTTGCTAGATGTTCACTGAACTAACTATACCACTCAGTCATGGCTCTCTCTAGGGTTAAGATGTGGACGTGGATTCTGTCTGCCTGTTTGGGTTGGATTTGTATCAGTAGAGCAGCAGCGGGACCGTAAGTATAGCTAGATTTGACTGCATGCAGACTTGTAGGTTTTGCTCTAGGAAGAAGATTATGTTATTATGACAATTCCCCTTTCTGTTTTTTTGTTTGTTTGTTTGTTTTTTGAATCTCTCTTTGTACTATAGGCAATACATGGTGACCATCCCTGCGTTCATAGAGGGCGGCTCTGAAGCCAGGTTCTGTGTGGATTTACTGAAGCCCAATGAGACGTTGACCATGACCATCGTGCTGAAACATGAGACCAACAGCACACTCTTCCAGGAGGCTTCTGACGAACCATTCCAGTACTGTGGAGTATTCCAGGTCACCCGCTTGTAGTTGTGTTACGAGATTCCCAATGCAACAGCAGAAATGCAAGTTATAATGATATGAGTGCAGTATAACTGCATATGTACCAACTGGTTATGCTCCATTGAGTCCTCTTGGTAGTTCAATATTAGTGGGTTTTGCATCAAAACACATATGAGTTCTGGATGACATCTCAAAGGCATTTGCATCCATCGCAGGCTCCAGCAGTGCGGAATCGACTGGTGGGGAGTCTTGAGGTGGTGGTCCGAGGTGAAACATTCACATCAAGAGAAGTCAGGAAAATCATGTTCACATCTTACGGCCCCCTGACCTTTATCCAAACGGATAAACCACTCTACCTCCCTGGACAAACAGGTAACACTGCCTTTGATAATATGCCAACCTACCTTTGATCTGCCATACAATGCAACATGGATGAAAACAGTGGATGTTCAATGACCATTGCTCAGATTTTGCATAATGTGGGCCTATTTACAGTAGATATACTGTATATACCAGGGGTGGGCAATTATTTTTCCCAAGGGGACACATGAGATACATAAAATACTGTGGAGGGCCAAGACTAAAGGCTGAACTAAAGTCTCTGCAGTATTAATTTAATTTCAAGACGAAAGTAAGAGTAAGACCAAACTTTTTTGATACCGGGGCCCTCAATTTATTCAGGATTTGAGCCACAGAGGCCCACCATTTGATGACATTTTAGCCCCACAGACCCCAAAACTAAAGATTTCTTTTGTTTTTGTTCACAATACCTGGCTTGATTTGGGAAACAAAACAGGCAAACATAGATAAAAAATTATGACCATTCTTTTACATTATCTGATTGTGTAGATTTTAGGTAATTCAGATGATGAATATTTTTTATCTCTTGAGAGTGTAAACATGAAACCAAATGGACCCGCAAGGGTCCATTTGGTTTCATTCTTACATTCTCAAAGAGTTACATCTGGTTAACCAACTCACCATATTTAACTGGAACTCTCTCAAGGACCACTGGTGGTCCCCGGGCCAGTCAGAGTCAGCCAAAAAGCCGCATTTGGCCCCCGGGCCGCATAATGCCCAGGTATGGTATATACAGTATATTACCGTACATACAGTTGAAATAATAGACGTGTGCACATACCATCTTGCAAGTTTCAACGGAATGATATCAGTTTTGTGCCAACTGCAGTCAGTTCCATATTCCATTAATGCGTGCTGCTCATTCCTATGAATGCCTGTGTCATAGAATAGATGATCATTAACTAATCTAATGGCATCTATTTCAGTGAAATTCAGAGTTGTTTCCATGGACACCAAGTTCACACCCATCGATCAGAGGGTGAGTGATAGCTACTTAAACATATATACTAAACATATATACTGCCTTTGTGTGTATGTGATGGTGAGATGAAAAAGTTTTTGACTTAATTGTTTTTCTTCTTCTACTTGCAGTACAATATTGAGATTGAGGTAAGACTCACTGCTTTGAATATACCGTAGTAACAATATTCAACAACACATTTATTTTTTATCTTCATATCCATACTGTGAATGAAGTATACGTGGTAATAGCATATTTTTCAAGTTCATATTTGTATTGGCTCATAACAAACTGTGATGCAATTGCTTAATATGCAACTATGCATACTTTTGATTCACTTCAGACGACTAGCTGGAAACTATCATTTAACATTGTTAAAGGACCACTTAAAAAAACAAAAAAAAAAACAAACAAACAATAGGCTTACTTTTTTTTGTTTAATTTAATTTTATTTTATATAAGACACATACTAGAGTAGAGCAAAAATGTGGTGTTTCACTGTTTTATTTCATTTTACCATTAACATTAGTGAGAGCCAATAGTATGAAGATAGGTTGAAAAGTGGTCCTTTAACCCAACTGGTTTGCATATGTTCTGACTGGCTTCTCCATTTCTGATTCATTCTAAAGTTTTACAGACGTTTTACAATCCCTATAAATAAAATATTCTGACGCATTGCCTACTTTTAGCTTCTTCTGAACAACCTGTCTTCTCGCCTCTTCACAATGTACGTTTGAATAGGATGGCCGTCGCAACCGGATTGGACAGTGGGTGAACCAAACATCCAACGGAAAGATTCTTCAGTTTTCTTACTCACTGAACCCTGAGGCCCGTGAAGGAACCTACAGAGTTGTTGTTCACAGGTTTGGAATGGAGAGAGAAATAGAGCATCACTTCAAGGTGGAGAAATACGGTGAGTGAGGCGGGAAGGCGAGATGCCCAATGCTCTTTCATTCCAATGTAAATATAATGGACATCACACATTAAATACTGCCTAATTTTTGAGCCAGACCTCTGGCCAAATCCATCAACAAGGCCTGCCGTAAGTGGAAAAATATGTGTGTGACATTACTGTTACCGTGACCAGCATGCAGGGTCCGATGTGGTGCTAAAGATCTAGTAGGAATGGGTTGAAGGCTGACGGAATGTAGAATGTAGAAAATTAATGGTCATTTTGATATGTAGGTTTGACTGTTTTGTTTCCAGCCTGGAACAAAATCAACAAAATAAATCTTTAGTTTTTGGGGTCTGTGGGGCTAAAATGTCCTCAAATGTTGGTCCTTTTTGGCCAGAACGTGATTGTTTTAACCAGAAAAACAGCCAGGATTTGCGCCCTTTACCGATACCGTCAAGAGAAGACCTACATAGATTTTTTTTTCCTCTGGTGAACAACAACGTTCTGGCTAATAAGCCAATTTTATCCGTGTGATGGGGGCTCGGAGTGTTTCCACTAAGGAAAGTAGGCTTTCTAATTATACAAAATGTGTTTGTGGTGGTATGACAATTGTAGGCAACGGTGGTCGAGAATAAACTCTGATTAGGCCTTAATTATCTCACCTAAAATCGGATGTGTACATGTCTGTCTACATTTACTTGTCTCGTGTCAGGTTTACCTCTTGTGACTTGACAATAACCAGTGTTTATTGTAATATTTTCCCAGTTTTGCCCAAATTTGATGTAAAGGTAGACATACCTGACAAGATAAGCATCCAGCAAGAGGAGTTCACAGTGGGTGTTTGTGGAACGTAAGTGCTGTATGGTAAATGTTTGGATATGAGATTACAATTACATTGGGAAGATACTATTCCTCAAGTAATGTCTCGTGTTTAAACATTTACAGTAGGCATTTAGAGGATGCTCTTAATCCAGAGCGATTTACCGAAAAATCTCATGTTGTAAGTTTTCATTTCAGATTTTTTAAAAAGAATTGACTGAATGAAAGGTAGACAGATTATGTCTGTTCCTTATGTTATCAGGTATACCTTTGGACAGCCTGTGCCTGGTAAGGCAGAATTGGAGGTCTGCCGACCACTAGCACGATCACGACAGCAGTCACGTATCCCTGACTTTGTTGTACCCTGTCATAAAGAGACCAAACAGGTGACATGATATTAAAAGTTTTGTGATGTTATTTTTTGTTTTGCTTTTAGGGTTTATGATCTCAATTACACAGACAAAACCTGAACTTTGAACATGCAGTGGCTTTTCTGTGGTTGGATGTTTTCTGTGGAAGGGCTTTTAGCTAAAGAGGCAAAACAGTGACATCTACAGAAAATCTATTGAGACTACAGAAAAGCCAATTGAGCTCAGAAAACCTAAAACTCACAATGTCCCAATCCATTTAATTATCTGACTTACTGGGTGTTTTCTTATTTCTTTGTATGTTCTACAGATGGACAAAACAGGCTGCGCCACTTTTACTTTAAAAATGTCAACTTTCACCTGTTCCTGTTCACATGTACCTCTACAAAAGCTTCTCGTTGAGGCGCTGCATCTCAGTGCTAAAGTAGAGGAGGACGGAACAGGCAAGTCTTCTTCACACCGTTGAAGCGATTTCAAACGGGTTGCTCATCATCAGTGTCATGAAATGTTTCATACTAAGTGTGGATCTTACACAGGTATTAAACAGCCACAGGGGAAAGTGATCTCTCTTTCTTATGTCATTGGAAAACTTTCCTTTATTGAAACACCCAAGGTGTATGAGGCCGGGTCAGTGATTGAAGGAAAAGTAAGTCTACATACCGTATAATGGTTCTAACAATGCTTCAGCGCAGTTCTACACATCTGACAACTGGCCATGTGCATTCTGTATACTTATTTTGCATTTCAACTCTCAAGGTAAAAGCACTTTACTTGAACGACGCGCCCATACCTGGCATGCCGGTGTACATGTTTGGAGGGGAAAGAGGGTCACTGGTTAGCATAGCGAACGTCACGACGGACAGCGACGGCGTGGCCAGTTTCTCATACAACACGTCCAAATCTGGAGGACACATGGGGGACATCCATCTCAAAGTAAGTTAGAGTTGATGCAGCACAAGAAAATCTAAAAAAGTACCTTAGAAAAAAATGTCACAAAATACTGTGAGAGGCAGTGAACCGGTGGTGAACTTTTGAAGAAAATCCAAGGCAGCTCTGTGCAGTAGAAGTTTTTTATTTTAATTCATATGGAGCAGCAGGGATTAAAACATTTTTCCGAGGTACATGGGGGCTCTTTTTTTTTAACCTTCATAGAAAATAAATCCATGAGAAACTGACCTTTGCTCTTGCGGTCACGGAGGTATCAGATACGACACAACTATTCTGTTTTGCTGTGATGAAGGCTAGCAGCAGACCTACACAAGAGATGGGATACACTACGGTTTATGGATTCAAAATCCCACACTATGAAGACGCGGAGCATCGACTGTCGCTGGTCCAGCAAGCCACGGCAGATAAGAAGACAGTGAGCTCACTGGAGGTGAAGAAGAAGGAGAACCCACTGCTCTGCAATGGAGAAAACCACATCACCGTCCACTACACTGTAGTTGGAGAGACTGCAGGCCCTGTGGACCTGATGTACCTGGTGAGACTCACACACACACACACACACACACACACACACACACACACACACACACACACACACACACACACACACACACACACACACACACACACGCTGAATGTGACATCTAGAAACATGGAAGTCTGCTTTCAGCATACCTCTTACTGGTTTCAGCATACCTCTTACTGGTTATCCCAATACCTAAATTGTGAATTGTAATCATTTGTCTCTCCAGATTGTATCCAGATCAACTATTATCAAGCAAGGACTTGTAGGCATTAATGTGCAGAATTCTCCATGTAAGTAGCAACAGAGACAACATCGCAGATTTTCTAGGTGTTTATTTCTTTACAATAAATGAACATGATTAGAATGTAATTAAATACTTTTGATACATGGGCAAACAGTACAATAAGAACCATGTGGGCCGTCTTTTTGCCTTTGCTGATAGAGAGTGACAGTAGCTTGAGGACAGATTGATACTTTGAAATCATTTTAAAGTCTCTTCTCCTCTTAAAGTTCTCTTCTCTTCTCTTCTCTTCTCTTCTCTTCTCTTCTCTTCTCTTCTCTTCTCTTCTCTTCTCTTCTCTTCTCTTCTCTTCTCTTCTCTTCTCTTCTCTTCTCTTCTCTTCTCTTCTCTTCTCTTCTCTTCTCTTCTCTTCTCTTCTCTCCTCTACTCTCCTCTACTCTCCTCTCTACTGTGTGGTTCTAGTCACCGAAGGTGAGATCTCCTTCAAGTTGGAAGTCACCCCAGAAATGGCTCCGTCGCTCACGGTGCTTGTGTACACCGTCCTCCCCAGTGAGAAGGTCATTGCTCACAGCGCAGACTTCACCACCGAGAAATGCTTCCCTAATAAGGTCAGTTCGAGTCTGGCCTCTATTTGTGCCGCATGTCCATGTGATCTGATCTCAAGGTGATGATGTGGAGTCAGAAGAAAGGTTTTATTTGAGTGGGGCTAACATGATTTGGTGAGGTTTTTGTTGTTGTTTTTGTCAGGTGTTTGTGGAGTTCTCTCCATCCACGGCGATCCCTGGAGAGGAGAATACACTGCAGGTGTCGGCCCTGTCAGGCTCTCTGTGTGGTGTCAGTGCCATCGACCAGAGTGTTCGCATCAAGGAGCCAGGGAAGCAGCTGGATGCAGACAAGGTAAGTACTTTCTGTTCAGTGCAGACAGGGTATAGTTCCATAAAAAAAAGTCCTTCTATCACAGTTACTTGTGGCTGGTCAATCTATACCAGAGCTGTCTGAAGTGAGTGGTGCACCAGCGCCCTCTGTTGGCACGCTAGACATAGAGACAGACAGGCAGGCAGGCAGACAGGCAGACAGGTAGAGGGCAGACAGATAGGGAGGGCGTTGGAGTGCACTAAAATGTCCCACTAGAGTTTGATCGCAGTGGTGCCCAAAAGGTAGATTGTGATCTACCAGTAGATCACACAGGCTGTGCAGGTAGATCACATGACAGTCCCACCCAGCACTTGGACGCTTATAGAACTGTAACTCTTGAGAGCGTTAAAATGAAACCAAATGGACCCTTACGGGTCCATTTGGTTTCATTTTGCACTCTCATGAGTTAAATTATATTTAAACATCCGAATTATGCAAGAGTCCACACAATTAGAAAATGAGAATAATTGTTATTTTGACGAATGTTTTGCCAGTTCTCTTTCCCAATTGTGGACAACAACGTGAGTTCTTAGTTCACGAACTGTCAGATCTGTAGATCTTGTTGAGCCGGTCATTTTGAAAGTAGCTCTCAAGTCAAAAAAGTGTGGGCACCCCTGATCTACAGTATACTGTATATAGCTTATCCTACACTGCAGCTACTGTACAATCATCATCTGCTGTATACCGTTCATGACTTTGGCTGTAAACTCTCTTCTTTGAACAGATTTTTGCCCTGTTGCCAGTCACATCATCAAACTTTCCGTATGAACTTGAAGACCCTCAAGGGTGTTTTAGTATGAGATCGAAAAGATCTGTCATGCCTGGAGGCCGTGATGATGACAACAAGGACGCCTACACTGTGTTTGAGGTATTTATACTGAATGCCTCAATTTAAACATACTGCAAATAGTGAAGGCCTCATTTCTGCTTTTCATTTTGTTGCGTTATTGAGCTGCGCAGTCCCACCTCTTTCATGATGTTGTCTGCGGTCCAGAAGTCAATTCCCTGTTTATTTTCCTCATAGACTTTTAAAAAACTATTTATATACAATTACTCCGAGGACAACGCCAACTTTGAACTTTGAACTCTCACACAATGTTTTGGGCCACTCAAAACATGTTTTTTTTCCTTTTACAAATTATATGACCAGTCCAAAATATTGTGTATGTTGTCATGATTTGTCACAACCTGAGTTGGCTTTGTCCGCGGCATAATTGTCTTTATATACCGGTAAGTCACTTTTGAAAAGTCTATGAGGAAAATTAACAGTGAAATTACTTCTCGACCGCAGGCAGCATCATGAAAGGGCCAGGACTGCGTAGCTCTATTATTGAATTGCCACTGTGAAATACAGTGGAATACAATACTTTCTACTTTACCAGGACATTTTTTATGTCGGTTTATCTAGAATCTGGGACTGAAGATGGCAACGAATTTACTCACACGAACACCTGGCTGTATCCGGTTCAGAGGAATACAGTACTACAATAGCTACAATACATGTAAGATCTGGATATACAGTATATACTGTATACAAGTGTTATCTCAGTTGATTGTCTCTGCCATGATGGTGTGAAAGCTGGGCTAATGTTTACATCTGTTTCCAGATGAGACGATGGATTACGCCGACCACATGCCCACAGCTAGGTTACGTTTTGCTGGTCCTGTTGGTTACTCTGGTATGGCTGGTCGACATGGTGAAGCTGGTGAAGGTGGTGGTCCTCCAGTCCCACCTCCCATACAGACCATCCGATCCTTCTTCCCAGAGACATGGATATGGGACCTGCTGGAGGTGGGGTGAGTGCACAGAGCTACAACATGAACATTACATATTCTGATGTGACATTATTATTGTTGTTGTTGCTGCTGCTGAAAATCACATTCAGTAGCTTTTCTGTGGTTTTGGGGTTTTCTGGCTCAAACAAGACCACTGATTTGTGCTCTGGGATTTTTGATTTCCTGGTCCAGCATTAATTAATTGATTGATTGAAAATTTAATCAGTCAGTCAGTCAGTCAGTCAGTCAGTCAGTCAGTCAGTCAGTCAGTCAGTCAGTCAGTCAGTCAGTCAGTCAGTCAGTCAAAATATGCTCATCATTGACTTACATTGTCTCGAAGTCACTGTTTTACAGGAAAAACAAACAAAGTTGATTCAGACACTATAGAGGATCACCAAAACCATGTACTTTTATTTGTTTTTTCATAAAAATTCTCAACTTCCTGTTGATTTTACTATTTTCATTATTAAAACCCATACTGGATCCTTTGCATTCATGTACATATACAGTACACACTGTAGATACGTCTCATTCCTGCCCGACAACTCACTATTCCCATCCAATCCACTCTTCCCTAAAGCAGACGCAATACTGCAGTGTAAGGTAATGGATGTTCCAACAGAGTTCTCAAGTGAACAATAGACTATACTTTATTATGCTGCTAATATACTTTATTAGCAGCAAGGTCCAGACACACACAACTGTAGTTTTTGAATACACGGTACCTGTGTAAATTGGTGTCTTCTGGATATCATGAGTAATACAAGGTCACACCGTGTGTTAGATGCTCTCCAGAATGAAGGGGTCATAAAAACCTAGTTTCAGTTTGGGAATTTGGGAGAAAAGCCTTTTGTCCAATCAGGACCAGGTGGGGGTGGGCCTTGGAGTACATGCTGCTGGCCTGTTCCACATCCCCCCACTGTAGAGTGTGTGCATGTGCACATGTTGTTACTGGGGGGATTGGAGGGTTTTCCAAATCACCCAAATCACTGAATGCTCTTTTAAAGCTCCTATGATATGAAAGCTGGAGTATTTGCAGGGATAGAAAACACACATGGGAGCACCAGAAGACTTGAAATAAATTGGAAGAGGTTGAATTTCACGTCATAGGTCCGTCTGTCCGTCGTGCCTCCTCATCCAGGGACTCGGGGACAGCGGACGTGTCCCTCACCGTCCCAGACACCATCACCACGTGGGAGACGGAGGCTTTCTGCTTGTCCCCGGGCGGCTTCGGTCTCGCTCCCCCCCAGGAGATCAAGGTCTTCCAGCCATTCTTCCTGGAGATCAGCCTGCCTTACTCCATCGTCAGAGGAGAGACATTTGTTCTGAAGGCGACCGTCTTCAACTACCTGTCCAGCTGCATTATGGTACTGTCTGTCCATCTGTCTGTCTGCCACTGGAATGTTTTCTAATCGCCATAGTAGTAGATAGATGCTTACATCTCTTTTTATCCACATCATCATGAGTATTTCGACATTAACCTGCGTCTTTGTGCCAAACACAAGGATTATGTGTATGTATATGCCATGACTTTCACGGTCGAAGCCCTTATTTTGAAGCCTTCGTGGTTGTGCCCCTATAAGCGACTACTTATATTGCTTATGCCGAGAACCGGCCCTGCTCCGTTCCATTCAACCAACCATCTCTTTTCCATCAGGTGAGTGTGTCTCCCAGCCAATCATCAGATTACACTCTCATGGTCATCCCTGGTGAAGAATACTCCTCCTGTGTCTGTGCCAACGGACGCAAGACCTTCCAATGGACCATGGACGCCTCTGTCCTGGGTGAGACCTGAACTCTAGGCCTCTAGGCCTTTTGGTTTAAAGATATATACCACCACCTTGGGGACAAGCAGTGCAATATGCAGTGAACCAAATTCACTGTTTTTTTCCAGGTGTTGTCAATGTGACTGTGAGTGCTGAGGCCGTAGCGTCGCACGCATCATGCGACAACGAGATAGTCACTGTGCCAGAGAGAGGCCGCATCGATGTGGTCACACGCTCTCTGATCATCAAGGTAGGCGGCAGTTTGTGGTACTTCTAGGCGTTTAATTATTATTATTTTTATATTATTCTATATCTTTGAATGAGCTGAAATCCTTCTCTGCCTTTCTTCCCCTTCAGGCAGAGGGAACAGAAGTGATTAAGGCATACAACTGGTTGCTGTGTCCAAAAGGTGAGTGTAGAGACTGTAGTTAAAGTGTGATCAATTATTTGAGCGTCTTCATATGTTATCAGATGATTTAATCTCCATCATCAGCCATTCGGTGCAGCCAGTATGGACATTTCCACTATGTTGACGTTGTTGTCAGCCATTGTACAAAGTCGCTTTGTCTGACATTTACTAATCGTAATGGATGAATTTAATCCTAACTCTAACCCTCGCCGACCATGTTTTTCCCTTAAACTCATAGCAACCCTAACCAGCGATATAAGTCAGTTTCACTGTGTTTTAGCTTCGTCATGAAGTCATTTTTGGTCTGCATTTCCTAATCACCTACTCACGGTAGGTAGTATGTGGAAATGCCCTGATACTGGCTGCACTGCAATGTCTTGATTAGCAAGCTGCGTGCATGAATGCTTGATTCTGATTGATTAATTGCTGAATTCAGCTTGACACTAGAGGGGAAGCCATGGAACTGTCATTTTTTTCTATCATTATTATTATTATAGATATAGTGCATTGTATATCCCACGTGTATGTGAGTAACCTGACTTTTTTTTTTCATGTTTATGTCTGTCTACAGGAGAGACGTTGACACAGGACATCCTGCTACAACTCCCTGATAATGTGATTCCTGGATCTGCCCGTTCCTCTGTGTCCGTTCTGGGTAAATAGTGCTGTAGCCCTTCTCAAAACAGTTTAGTCACTGTCCAACGCCAATCCAAATAGTTACCAACTGTTGCTATGCAGGTCTAGCCTTTCTGGTCAAGCCTTCCTTATGTTAAAGTGCCTCTTGGACAAGGACTGATTGGGCAGGGACTTAGTGAAGGGCTAATTGGCACCAGGTGAAAAATGGGTTACAAAGAAAAAATACATCTCTCTCTCTCTCTCTCTCTGGTTGACCACAGGTGACATCCTGGGCCGTGCCATGAAGAACCTGGATGGACTGCTGAGGATGCCGTATGGATGTGGGGAACAGAACATGGCGCTCTTGGCACCCAACGTCTACATCCTGGAATACCTGAAGAACACAAACCAGCTGACAGAGGCCATCAAGGAGAAGGCCTTTCCCTTCCTGGTCAGCGGTGAGTCCAGTAACTCTGTCTTTATCTGTGTTGTTTTCATGGAAGAACGACGTCAACCAGACCCACAGAGTAGGGCAGAAACCGAGCACTCAAGCCTTGAGATCGACAAGCTAGAGGTAGAAATACATTGAGGTCTATGTAGAAGAGCTACCATATTTGACTGGCCCCATGAAGTCAACAGCAGAGTTGTCATAACTCTGTCTTACTCTATGGCTCTAATGTCAAATACTTTATCAACTTATTCTTACTTCATCAACTTACTCCAAAGGGTGATGTCAGCAATCTATACACAATTTTGGAGATTATATTCATCACTTTTCAGTCGTCAACACAGCATGTTAATAAACACTTAAACACTTATAGCATGAAGTAAACTAAAGCCAGGACTTTAATAATAACCATGAAGTAAACTAATTGCAGGTCACCAGAGGCAGCTAAACTACAAGGATTCTGATGGAGCCTACAGCACGTTTGGATCTGGACCAGGAAACACTTGGTGAGAATCCTGCATATGATATGAAAAGGAAACTTGCATAACGGGTGTGTGGGTGGCCTGTCAAATGCACATTCATGCTTTATATGGACTCAAATACCCAAATGCACATACAACTTGAACCTTAAATAATGTAGTAAACGTGTGTTTGACCATCATCAGGTTGACTGCTTTTGTCCTGAGAGTTTTTGTCCAAGCGAAGTCTTTCGTCTTCATCGGCCAGTCAAATATAGACCAATCAAAGAGCTGGCTAATGAATAAACAGAAGAGCAACGGCTGTTTTCAACAATCTGGTAAACTCTTCAATAACAGAATGAAGGTATGAATGAAGACACATTAGGTATTACTGTACACACTGCGTAAAGTGTATTGCCTTCTTTAGGTGGCGCAGAGTTAGCTGCTTTTATAGCACTGTGGTTCTCAATTGTTTTGGGCTGTGGAGCGTCCAAAAATGCTTTATTGGCTATGTCTGTTTTCTATGTATTTAGTTATTTTTCAATCCTTTGGTTGACCCCCATAATACTTTCGGAACCCCCAGGTTGAGAAACCCCTCCTTTAGCAGACATATTTAGGAGCTAAGAGGTTTTGTCTGAAATGCTTTTTTTGGTTCACTAGTTTCATATTTTCAGGTTTAGTTGTTAGGTGGTGTCCTCCTGTCCTTACAGCAACAACAACAACATGTAATTGTGTTTTAAAGGGCGGAGTGTCAGATGAAGTGACTCTCAGTGCTTACATCACTGCTTCGTTCCTGGAGATGGAATCGTCACCTCGAAACAAGACGGCTGCATTTAGCGTTAATTCACAGGTACAAGCAGTTTAATATTGTTGACTTGACATGTGTTCTGCAAACAAAAAGAAAATCAGGGTGAAATGTATGTATGGCCTTAACCTTTTAAAAAACCTACACCACGGTGAAAACCCTTTCACCTAAACTGACTTCACCCTGGAGTATATAAGAGCCTTACAGTAAGTCTAGTCTACCCGTTATCAGCTGAAGATGATGACGACCTTATAGGTTTTTATTACTCTCTTTGAGCCTTATCTTGTGTCAGAGGCGCTAAATAAGTAATTTGGGGGGTTACCGTTGCATAAGAGTAAATTGTGATTATTTATTTCATTGTGTAGTATTGTTGCATTGCTCTACTTGCATGTTTTTACTGCCATATATGCTACTAAGTTCCTTTGCTCCTAAAAAACAATAGACAACAATACTGTATGGTCATGTCTGTGTCTCTCTCTGTAGGATCCTGTGGAGAGAAGCCTGTCTTGTCTCAGGGAGTCCATCGATATGTCCATGAAGACCAACACCTACACTACAGCTCTGCTGGCCTATGTCTTCTCTCTGGCAGGAGACACAGAGACACGTCAACTACTCCTACAGCACCTGGACACGATTGCATCGTCACAAGATGGTGAGATAGAAATAAGACAGATATGTTTAGGTCACATAAAATTTGATTTTTAAAGGAGAAATCCACCCAGAAGGCTTTCTTACCTTTATTTGAAGTTGATTTATTTAAAACATTACTTATACATTATTTATAACAAACAAAAAAACATGGTTCAGCCCTGGTTCAGCCATGTCAGGGGGCGTGGCTCACGGTTTATGGTTGAACCAGGGCTGAACCAAAACTGAAATAAGACTGTCTTGTGCCATCACAATATTGACATTGTGGAGAGACAATATATAGCAAAACACTGCATTTTTGAACAATGGAAATAGGTGAATTGGTGAATTTGATCCCATAGCCCCATTCAAAGTTTACTGCTGTTGTATGTTGGTTTTGAGGAATGCTTGTTTTTGTGTGTCCTTCTGGAGGTTTGCTGCACTGGTCTCAGAACTCCGAGGAGACTTCTGCCTCTCTGTCTGTGGAGATCAGCTCCTACGTGCTGCTGGCCAAGCTGGCCAGTCCTGAACCTAGCGCTGAAGACCTGGGTTATGCTGCTCGCATCGTGAGGTGGTTAGTCCGCCAGCAGAACTCCTACGGTGGCTTCTCCTCCACACAGGTACTGCTCATATACAGGTGCTGGTCAACGAATTAGAATAATTTGAAATAGTGCAACCTTAAAATCTTTGAATGCATTTCTTGTGCAGAAAGCAAATCAGGTGTTCACCGCACCTGTCCTACTTGTTAGAGTAATCACAGAACTGTTACCTGTAAAAAAATTAGCTCAGCTGAGCTTTCCAAAAGGCCCATTTAGGCCATTTAACTGTGACACTGTTGTTTCATTGAATTAGAATAATGGAGAAACCGTTTCATTGAATTAGAATAATTTTTATTATAATTAGAATCATCATTTTCTCAGTATTTTGTGGCTGCCCCCTTGGCTTGTATGACTGCCTGAAGTCTCCGTGCAGGGGTTGACACTAAGGTCTCCAAGGCACTTGCCCATCGGGCAAGTGCAAATCAGGTTCTACTTGTCCTCAGGTCATGGTCACTTGCCCCCCAAAAAATATATTGTAAATTTTGCTTTTAAGTTTACTTCCTACTTGGGTGCTTTCAACAGGTGGCCCAGGGTTCCAGAGAGGGTTCCAGGTGGTCCCCAGCTAAGTTGGTTAACCAGATGTAACTCTTGAGAGCGTAAAAATTAAACCAAATGGACCCTTGCGGGTGCATTTGGTTTCATTTTTAATTCATCACCTTAATTAGCCCATAGTGGTCACAGACCCAGTGGTCCCTGACTCCAGCAAAATGAGAGTTTGGAACCAAATGGAGCTGGGAGAGAGATAGATAGAGATAGCTAGTTCTTCAAATCGATGCCACGGACAGGGCTTGACACTAACACTTGCCCGCTTGCCCGGGGCAAGTAAAAAAAAATGGTGGGGCAAGTGAAGACTGCTACCTGGTTGCCCGATCGGGCAAGTGTGCAACTTAGTGCACTATAACACAACACAAGATACCTGTAAATTTGTCTTGAAGGCAGTCATTGCACTCTGCCTCTGTGTCTTTCCCTGCTTTCTAGCTATCTCTACCTATCTCTCTCCCAGGTCCATTTGGTTCCAAACTCTTATTTTGCTGGGGTCAGGGACCACTGGGTCTGTGACCACTATGGGCTAATTAAGATGATGAATTTTAACTCTTGAGAGCGTAAAAATGAAACCAAATGGACCCGCAAGGGTCCATTTGGTTTCATTTTTACGCTCTCAAGAGTTACAACTGGTTAACCAACTTAGCTGGGGACCACCTGGAACCCTCTCAGGGACCACTGGTGGTCCCCGCACCACCTGTTGAAAGCACCCAAGTAGGAAGTAAACTTAAAAGCAAAATTTACAATATATTTTGGGGGGGCAAGTGACCATGACCTGAGGGCACGTAGAAACTGATTTGCACTTGCCCGATGGGCAAGTGCCTCGGGGACCTTAGTGTCAACCCCTGCACGGAGACTTCAGGCAGTCATACAAGCCAAGGGGGCAGCCACAAAATACTGAGAAAGTGATGATTCTAATTATAATAAAAAATATTCTAATTCAATGAAACGGCTTCTCCATTATTCTAATTCAATGAAACAACAGTGTCACAGTTAAATGGCCTAAATGGGCCTTTTGGAAAGCTCAGCTGAGCAAATTTTTTTTACAGGTAACAGTTCTGTGATTACTCTAACAAGTAGGACAGGTGCGGTGAACACCTGATTTGCTTTCTGCACAAGAAATGCATTCAAAGATTTTAAGGTTGCACTATTTCAAATTATTCTAATTCGTTGACCAGCACCTGTACAAGCATTGGGGATTACATTCAGCTGGGTGATGTGTGTGTGTGTGTCCATTTGGTGCTCGTTGACACTTGTTAACGTTACACTAATGTAATCAAATCCACCTGTCCTACATTATTGATGAAAGACTGCCTTCCCCATTGTTTGCTCCTATATAAATAAAGTTTATTACTATCCTCAGCAGACGATCATTCTGTGTGTTTGTAGGACACAGTAGTGGCTCTTCAGGCTTTGGCTCGCTACTCCACTCTGGTCTTCACCCCGGAGGGCTCCAGCACTGTGACGCTCAAATCCTCCAAAGGTGACCATGAAGTCTTCCATGTGGAGCAGAGCAACAGGCTGCTTTACCAGGAGAGGGCGCTGCAGGACACGTCAGGGACATACAGCCTGGAGGTTAAGGGCACTGCCTGTGTCTCAGCTCAGGTCAGCTCACTGTCTGTTCTATAACCTGAACCAATGACAACAATAATGTCATTGTGACTACAGTCAATGTAGCAGTCTGAATATGGGGTCTATATACGTCATCCCAGCAATGGAACAGAATGTTCTGTCACATTCCTTTAGGATTGGGCTGTCCCAGTCAAACACTGCACTTATGACGCAGTCGTTGTAGTGACGGGAATGGCTTAGTGCTGAGTTTGGCTGTGCCTGGAATCGAACCCATGAACTTTGGTCCAAATGCCAGTTTTACTCCTCCAGATCTGATTGTACCAATGAAACTCCTGTTTCCACAGATGTCTCTCAACTACAACATCCCGACACCAGTTGAGGAAAGCAGTTTGTCCGTCACTGTCACACCCGAGGCCGACTGCAGCAGCAACTCTCTGAGACGGACAATGACTCTGAAACTACAGAGCCTGTAAGGAAGAGACAGACAGTGCAGCCATGTCAATGATACATTTCATACACAACAAGTGCACAGATAGATTTTGTATTTTTGATAAAATACATTAAATACTTCATACCTACAGATATACTGGAAATGAAACAACATCAAACATGGTGTTAGTTGATGTAACAATGCTTTCTGGATTCATCCCAGACCCAGAGTCTGTGAAAAAGGTCAGTTATTGTAGACATTTTTGCCCAAGCGTAAACAAAACATTCAACAGTATGTTGTGTGTGTTTACTGTATATTTGAGCAGAGTTGACAGTTGGCTTCAATTTGATGTTTTCTCCACAGCTGAAGAGGGCGCTGCTGGTGGATCGTGTAGAGCAGAAGGATGACCACGTCATTATGTATTTCAAAGAGGTGAGTGACCAGTTCACACTGCCTTGTGTTCAATACAATTCAGAACACCTTTAACCACACAAAAAAAGACATACTCTTGATCATTGCACATTTCCGAACAGTTACCAAAAGGAATAGCCATCAACCACGTCTTAGAGATAATACAGGAAGTTCCAGTTCAGAACCTGAAGCCAGCGCTGGTCAAGATCTATGATTACTACCAACCAAGTGAGTACATGTACAGTATTGCATTAGCTCTACTATGGCTTTCTAGATACAGTAGACTACAACATACTTGACAATTGCTGGTCTTCAAATGTTAATTTGTGTAGAATTAACGCCAGAAGTGGGGATTGAACCTGCAGGCCTCCCACTCGCAAGACAAAGCATTTATTATGTTTGATATGGTATGAGTAACAGTTCTGCCCTTTATTATTTAATCCTGCTTAAAGGTGTACACAAACGTGTGGAGAGTCATATAAGTAACTGGTATATTAGAGCAGGTCCTACTATTATATTGTATTTACTAAATGTATTCCCTGGGTGGCGTAGTTACATTTACATGGCGTAGTCGGCAGGACTGTTGCAGACAGGGCTACATTTGCAAAATGCCATGCTGGTAGATCTGCTATTAAATAAATAACACAAAGCATGTGTGGTTGTCTCTGGCATACATTTCTGATGTATAAGGGTAATAATAATTGTTATTATTATGTATTATTATTATCATCAGTATACTGCATGCTCTTGATTAATTTCCTGTTGCTCCAAACACACTAAACAGCTGTTTTTGTTCCACGCAGGTGACAACAAGGAGGCAGAATACAGCTATCCATGTGATACACAGTAACAGTCTGGCATGGACCAGGCTAATATCACTGCATAGATATTAGTCTGGAACTTCTGTGTCGAGGTTTGGTAATAGCAGGCTCTGCTTGGTCCAATTTTGGGCTGAGGCAAATAGTATAAGGTAAATTAAGCTAAGGAGTGCCCCCCTGTGGTAGTTATAGGGCTGGTTTAAAGGCTAATTGTTATGTCCATACATGGTGTGGTGTCTAAGCCAACAGCTCAGCAGGTATCGTATGATCGTCATGTGAAGAATGTTCCCATTTACTTCTTCTATACAGTATGTATAGTGCGAGGATCTAGGCCTAAACTTATCGAATCAAAATTGCCTACTTATCTGAGATACTATGTCTGACTACCGTATGTGTAATTGTATAGGCCTACATTTACATCATGGATTGTCTACATAATGCATTGTGGGTCTCATTTGTACATTCTCATGTTTGAGTAGGCATTTGTAGAATGTTGTGTTATTGCATTACTTATTATTTGATGAAGCAACATTAATAAAAAATGAATGAAATTAATGAGAAATAAATGAATTAAATGAATGTTGTTCAGCTCTATTGAGACATACTGTACAAGAACAGCAGCATAGATAATACATGTGTTTGTATGAAGTGCTATAGTATATGCATTTCATATTGCTACATACAGCATCATTACAACTGTTAGACTCAAGTTCACATGTCTAATAAGTACAGGGTAAAGTGCTATAGCCTAGCCTACCTCCTGTCTGATGGGACAAGATTGAAGAGATGGTGTGCGGGGTGGTGAGAGTTAATTTTCAGCTTACAATTTTATTTGCCTTTCTGATTATTCTAGTGGAAAAGGGTGCAGAAAGTGTAGGGTATAATGTAGTCTACATCCAATGATTTTAGATGTGAGCTGTCAGCTTGGTCTTTTCCTGAGAGGTTGTGTGACCAAACCAGACAAGCGTGAAAACACCCTCCATGGTGGCCAAGTGAGTCATCGCTGCTGCTTTGCTGACTTAAAACGTCTTAAGCTGCCGTGTCGGAAGTACAGGAACTGATGGGATTTGCTTATGATAACACTGGTGTTTAATTCCCATGATAAGGATTCTTGGGAATTAAACAGAATTCTCATAACATACAGTAAGTTTTATTGGACGTGTTGTCTGTCGTGTGTAGTTCCTGCCACCAGAGGGCGACAACTGCCTACACTTTGCTACAAAGTGACTCACTGCAAAGGGGTTGATTAAGAAAAAAGAGAAAAGAAATGAGTTGAAGCTGACCAAAAAAAATGTATTTTCTGTTCATACTAAAAGAGTTGGAGTGGAGCGATGGAGCTATAAACCCAGCTGTATGTTTAGTGAACAAAACACATATAACTCATATAATAATAAGTAGTAGGCTACAGCAGTGATTCCAATAGTTTTTCATGTCAAGGACCCGCAACTTGCCGTAAATTATCCCGCAGACACCCCATTTTTACGGCTCTAGCAGTGAACTCCTTTATTTTAAAGGTCTCCCAGTTTGACCCCCCCCCCCCCATGTGGTACACTCTCAGACCCATAAAAGGGCCTATTTCATCCCAAACGTTAATTTAGATTCATGGGGGCCCTCAAGGACCCCATTGGTGTCCCCACGCCTAGTCATTTTCAAGAAAAAGTCATATATGTGCTAAAAGAACATGTGAACACATGTCTGATACTTCATGGTGTGGTGTGTCCTGTGTTGTGTGTTGTGTTAACTTATGGTGTTACAGTTATTGTGTTGTGGTTTTCTCATAGACTTTTCGCAAATATAAAGATGTTTAGGCCTACGCTGCGGACAAAGCCAACTCGGGTCGTGACAAATGATGATGACACCCACAATCTTTTGGGAAAATCAAATAATTTCTAAGATGAAAAAACAAAAAAAAATGTGTTTTATCCTGCCGTTTTTTTTTTTACTTCTCTCTAATTAGATATTGCATGATAATATTGTGGTGGTTGTCATGATTTGTCACAACCCGAGTTGGCTTCGTCCGTGTTGTAACCATTTTTCGAAAAGTCTATGAGGAAAATGAATGAGGATTCCATTTCTGGAACACGGGTGATGTCATGAAAGGGGCGGGACTGCCCAGCTCTATTGCACATGACAAAGCAAATAGGCAATAATAATAATAAAAAAAAAACAGCATAGGTGTGTGTATTTCTGAAAGGTGCTTCAGCTGCAACAAACACTGTAGGCTGCAAAGAGAACAAGCTATAGCCTACTCAATCAGACACACACACACACACACACACACACACACACACACACACACACACACACACACACACACACACACACACACACACACACACACCTCAAATACTGCATGTCTCATGTTCCAGCAGTACTTGACACTGAGTTGGTGGAGCAGAGGATGATGATGTATGGAGTGGGACTGAGGGAGCTGTTAGTGAGAGACATGGAGGCATGGAGGCTGCCCAGTGCCCACACAGCAACCAGCCCACTGCCACAGCTGTAGGGCAAGGGTTTTCAACCTTTTTCATACCGGGGCCCACCGTTTATTCTGCATTTTAGCCACAGACCACCATTTGATGTTGAGTTTAGTCTCTCGGACCCAGTGGCGACATTAGGGTTCATCAGCCATGGGTGCCAATATCAAAAGGGCCCTCTCAGCGTGCGCTCACACATGCGCGTGCAGAGGTGTTTGTCAGATAATTTGGATCGTTTGGGAAGGCTCTCTTTTACGGCCTATATTCTCGTCCTATCCCAACTTGACTAATAAAAATCAACAAGCAACATTACATTATAAGGTTGAATACTAATAGCCAGAAAATTATAACAAGAGTCTACCAATCAGCCAACCATGCTATGGATAAGCAGGTGAAGATGAATGGATGTATTTAGATAAATGTATTTTGATAGATGAATACAGACATCCCACCCTAGAAAAAACTAAAATATATTAACATTTAGGGCTATGCCACACATGATAAGTGATTAACATATCCTACCATAGATTATATGGTTGCAGTGGCTGTTTTTTAATCAGTAGAGTCAGTAGGATTGTTATTTGGTTACAGTTCCTGTCACCTATGTTTTAAAGCTAAATTAAAATATATGATAAACATATAAGATAAGCATATTAAGCTCTTTGTGATTTTATATTGAGGACTTATAAATAGCTCTTGATTATATTAAGATTATATTTTATAAATATAATTGATTATATATAGGCCTAGAGTAAAATAGATTATACTGTGCAAACAGACTGAGATCATGTAATTAGCTCCATAGACACAGCTGTGTCGTATTCCATATTATAAGAACGGGGAATCCCCGATATGCACAGCACGGGGCACAGAGACAGTGCATGGAAAATGCGAAAAATTTCCCCTCTCCTTTTGTGTGATAAATGCATACTATAAACGCATGACCTATATAGCAACTGAAAATATACTTGGATATACTTGGACCACACTTGGAATTATTGAAATCGGGTGAGAATGGCCTGAGAGTTTTTAAATTGGAATCTCAAAAAAATCTCGGCGGACTTTCCAAAGGTAAGCACAGAGTCGAGCAGCAGCGACAACTCCGTTCTCTTTAAGTGGCCAATCCAAGGGCGGCCATTACATGGACTTCTATCGAGGATCGGGACAATAAATAGGGACCAACATGCTGCACAAACAGCTCTCGAGCGCTTAGTTTCTGACGCCTCAATGTCGCAGCTTTGACACTAGCCATCTTTGTACGTCTGACTGTAATAAGGTTGCTGTTTTTTAGATGAAAGTAAAGTGACATTAGCTCATCTCCCGTATGCTGCTCGCGTGGGCCCCACGCGACAAGATATATTTTAATAAAAGGAGAAGGAAAAAAGTCTGTTTGGGCCTCGGGGCCCCCCTAGAGTGGCGATGGGGCCCATGGGTGCCACGCACCCACGCACCCATTATAAATGACGCTAGTGCTCGGACCTAAAACTAAGGATTTTCAAGTATGAGCATATCCACAATTTAGGGGAGATAACTGGCAAAATGTTGGTTTTGCCAAAATAACAATTCTTCTATACATTTTCTAAATGTGTAGATTTGTAAAATTGAGTAATTCAGATGTTTAAATATAATTTAATACTTCAGAGCGTAAAATGATACCAAATGGATTTGGTTTGCACTTCAGCTAATGTTACTGTTTACTACTATTACTGTTTACTACTATGTTACTATTTTTTTTTTAGATATTTGACTGCGTGAACGGTGTGCGGAACGTGCAGTGCAGGGCCGGCACTGCAGTTGTTGTCCATGTGTGGTCTAAATGCCCTGCCAGAGGACCCCCCCTCCAAGCCCAGAACAAAGTAGTCAATATTTCCACTGATGGGCCAAGTAGATCTTTGAAAATCCTGCTCCGTTAGCATAAGACATCCAAAGCATACTGTAGGTCTGCTACATCTCTGCAAGAGACGGCCCTCTCGAAATTAAAGACTGAACCCCCAAAATGGGCACATGCTACGTGTGCATGGCACACATGTGGCTTTTTCTTGGGTTTAGAGCTCCTGCTCTCTCTGCACAGAACCCTCTCTTTCTCTCTCACACACACACACACACACACACACACACACACACACACACACACACACACACACACACACACACACACACACACACACACACACACACACACACACACACACACACACACACACACACACACACACACACACACACACACACGATTACATTGTGTGTTGACCACATCTTGATCTGATGATCAAGATGTTGCATAACATTCTGCCTCTGTTCCTCCCGTCACCGTTCTCGCCAAACACGAGACATTCTAAATGGCAAAGACATTCAAGGAGGCGTTCAACCACGCAGGAACATTTGGGTGACACGCGGGTGGGCGATGGACTTGGCTTTTTCCTTGTGGACCTGGACAGAGATGCAGGGACGTGCAGCAGAGTGTTACAGAGGGGCATGGGCTGAAAAAGAGAGAGATTGTACATTAACTGGTAGATCGCCGTGGTTCATCCATGTCCCCAGGTTACATTTTTTCCACAATCCCAGCTAATGTTGTACGGTTTGCAAAATTTAAAACCCTGGTTTAGTATGACCAAATCACCACGGTTTCCAGGTTTACTAAACATTGCGCGATGACGCCCTGTAAGCTTGCAGATCGGCTATTTATTTGCACATACTCCACTGTACGGCAAAGTATAATTAATTCCAGTTTGGAACAGAGCATATAGTGAACAGAGTCAGAGTGGAGCAGACGTTCTTTCAAATCACATTATTATAGTGTGAAGATCCACTGAGTTTAGTTTATGGCAGACAGACAGTTGCACACAAGACAGAGGGATAAATCAGACAGATGGATCATGGAAGTGTTATATGATGCTGCCATTCTCTACTGCTTCCATAAACAATGGCCACAGAAAAGCCAACGCTCTCATGAGCATTGGCTTCCTCATGAGCCGTTTCTCATGATCTGAAACGTTGTGGCCGACAACACCTCTGATGTAGTTATATCATCACCGTATTAAACGTTATAACCGGAATATCGCCCAATCCTAACCCCAGCCCCCTGAAGCCCCTCCCCGGCACTGTGCTCATTCCATCCCTTGTGTTTATGATTTGTAACATTCTTTACAAAACAGGGCCCTCCCACTAACTTGGGAAGTGAGTCATATAGGTAGCTCTAGGGCTTGAAAGGGACAGGCTAAAAAAAAAACAATACACCTGCAAATCCCCATATATGGACAGGACAATCCTGATACTGGCATAGACTCTGAATGTACCTGACACAGAACCCCACATATGGGCATAAAAGTGATCACAGAGACAACTCACAGTGAGTGAGTCACACATTTGGGCATTCCCAAATCCAGGAAGGCGTGCCTAGCAATGCAACATTTTCCCTCTCCTATTATTATACTATCATTATTATAGACATCGGTTGAGAATTCCCTGGAGGTTTTTTGAATTACATCTCAACTATTTGTGCACTTTCTGCGGGCAGAAATAATAGGTTGCTGTTCACCACACTGTTATAGGTCAAAGTACGTTCACGAACGCAATACTGTTGAAAGCAGCATAAAAGTAACTAGTAATATTAGCAGAAGTAACTGTAATAGTATTACTATTTCGTAGGACGTAATCTCGTTACACTACTCGTTACCTGAAAAGGTAATATTATTACACCTTACAACCTGCATCTCTGCTTACGGATTACCACTTTGCCATAATACATGATGAACTCCATATTTGGACGTGGCTGTGATGACTCATTATGACATAGTCGCGATGACAAGAGCAAATGCATAAAAGCATTTGCATTTCTTCATTTTTTTTTTTTACATTTTTACATGCTTTTCTTTACAAGCCAAGATGGGAGACTGTTTGATGTTCCTGCACAGGTTCGTCATGTTCCTCTTCGGCATCATCCTCCTTGTGGCAGGCACCGCCGGCCTCGTCGCAGGCGTGTGGATGAAGGTGTCTCCGACCTCCATCCCCGTCTTCCTCCAAGTTGGAGACGCAGAGCTCCAAGAACTTGTGAGTTATTCACTGATGGCTGCGGGTCCCCTGGTCCTCCTTGGGCTGCTGGGTTGCTTCGCCGCCGGCAAAAACAGCAGGTGTCTGCGGATCCTTTTCTTTGTTTCGGCGTTGGCGGCCGTCGGGACGCAGGCAGCCGGACTAGCATTCGCCCTGGGGTTCCCTGAGGAGCTGGCTGACCTCCTGGGCCCAGAGGCTGCGGGACTGATGGAAGAGCAGAAGACCCTGATCCTGTCGGTGACCGGCACAATCGCGGCTCTGGAGGTGTTTTCCATGTACTCCTCCATGAGGCTCTGCTGCATCGACAGGACAAGGAGAAACAACTCTCTTCTTCCCGTGACAGCGTCGAGGAGAAACTCCTCTCCTGTCAGAGAGACCTCCAGCGGACGATGGTCCAACCTAAGGAAACTGTCGCTGCAGCTGCGGGTGCTCTGCAAAGTCCTGTGCTTCTGCAAATGTTTATTGGTTATAGTGGTGCCGGCGCTGCTTATGTGGGTTATGTTCAAATAAGCACATGAGTAGTTTCCAGAGCCATTTAGAGGAAGAGACGTTATAACCGGAATATCGCCCAATCCTAACCCCAGCCCCCTGAAGCCCCTCCCCCGGCACTGTGCTCATTCCATCCCTTGTGTTTATGATTTGTAACATTCTTTACAAAACAGGGCCCTCCCACTAACTTGGGAAGTGAGTCATATAGGTAGCTCTAAGGCTTGCAAGGGACAGGCTAAAAAAAACAATAAACCTGCAAATCCCCATATATGGACAGGACAATCCTGACACTTGCATAGACTCTGAATGTACCTGACACAGAACCCCATGTATGGGCATAAAAGTGATCACAGAGACAACTCACAGTGAGTGAGTCACACATTTGGGCATTCCCAAATCCAGGAAGGCTGCGTGCCTACTGCCTAGCTATGCAACATTTTCCCTCTCCTATTAATATATTATCATTATTATAGACATCGGTTGAGAATTCCCTGGAGGTTTTTCGAATTACATCTCAACTATTTGTGCACTTTCTGCGGGCAGAATATCATCATCAGCAGCAGCACAAACTCTGTTAAAGGACCACTTCACCACCTTTCAATGTATCTTCATACAATAGGTCCTCACTAATGTACATGATAAAATACCACTATTTTTTCTACTCCAATGACATCATCATATTAGCTTGGATTCCACCATTGTCATTTGAAGAAGTTTCTGAATTGACCACTGCAGCCCTCCTGTGAGACAAAAAAATCATGTACATTAGTTATATGAAAGATACGTTGAAAAGTATTGAAGTGGTCCTTTAACTTTATGCAACCAGTCCAATGGCGGCTCTTCCACATAGCCTTCTATTGCGGATCGGGAGAATAAATAGGGACAACATGCTGAATAAACAGCTTTCAGGCGCTCAGTTTCCGACCCCACAACTTTAACACTAGATGGCTTTGTACGTCTGACTGTAATAATAATAATAGGTTGCTGTTCACCACACTGTTATAGGTCAAAGTATGTTCACGAACGCAATACTGTTGAAAGTAGCAGCATAACAAAAGTAACTAGTAATATTAGCAGAAGTAACTGTAATAGTATTACTATTTCGTAGGACGTAATCTCGTTACACTACTCGTTACCTGAAAAGATAGTATTATTACTCGTTACAACCATCTCTGCTTACGGGTTACTACTTTGCCATAATACATGATGAACTCCATATTTGGACGTGGCTGTGATGACTCATTATGACATATTCGCGATGACAAGAGCAAATAGGATATAAGCTCTGCATTTGTTACATTTTTTTTTTTACATTTTTTACATTCTTTTCTTACAAGCCAAGATGGGAGACTGTTTGATGTTCCTGCACAGGTTCGTCATGTTCCTCTTCGGCATCATCCTCCTTGTGGCAGGCACCGCCGGCCTCGTCGCGGGCGTGTGGATGAAGGTGTCTCCGACCTCCATCCCCGTCTTCCTCCAAGTTGGAGACGCAGAGCTCCAAGAACTTGTGAGTTATTCACTGATGGCTGCGGGTCCCCTGGTCCTCCTCGGGCTGCTGGGTTGCTTCGCCGCCGGCAAAAACAGCAGGTGTCTGCGGATCCTTTTCTTTGTTTCGGCGTTGGCGGCCGTCGGGACGCAGGCAGCCGGACTAGCATTCGCCCTGGGGTTCCCCGAGGAGCTGGCTGACCTCCTGGGCCCCGAGGCTGCGGGACTGATGGAAGAGCAGAAGACCCTGATCCTGTCGGTGACCGGCACAATCGCGGCTCTGGAGGTGTTTTCCATGTACTCCTCCATGAGGCTCTGCTGCATCGACAGGACAAGGAGAAACAACTCTCTTCTTCCTGTGACAGCGTCGAGGAGAAACTCCTCCCCTGTCAGAGAGACCTCCAGCGCACGATGGTCCAACATAAGGAGACTGTCGCTGCAGCTGCGGGTGCTCTGCAAAGTCCTGTGCTTCTGCAAATGTTTGTTGATTGTAGTGGTGCCGGCGCTGCTTATGTGGGTTATGTTCAAATAAGCACATGAGTAGTTTCCAGAGTCATTTAGCAGAAGAGAACTCCATATTTGGACATGGAGACGACTCATCGTCACGGGCGGATTGGCACATATTTTCCCACCGGGACAATTTTGCCTTTGCCAGGCCACCCTGGGGGTGGCAGCTGGTTAACCAGATGTAACTCTTTGAGAGCGTAAAAATGAAACCAAATGGACCCTTGCGGGTCCATTTGGTTTCATTTTTACACCCTCAAGAGAGTTAAAATATTCATCATGTGAAGTAGCCCAACTTAGTCTACACAACTAGAGAATGTAGAAGATTTTGATCTGTATGTTCCAGGCGAGCATCCTGCACATTCTAGTGCATTTTGGAAGTGCCACTAGTGCATTTTGGATCTTGTCCAGGCCACTAGGTGGCGCAGGCCACCGGGAAAACTCCTTGTACTCCAGATGGCCAATCCGCCCCTGCTCATCGTGACATAGTCGCAATGACATCTTCATGCTCCTCTTCGGCATCATCCTCCTCGTGGCAGGCACCGCCGGCCGCGCCACGGGGCGTGTGGATGAAGGTGTCTTCGCCCTTCGTCCCCGTCATCCTCCAGGTTGGGGACGCACAGCTCCAAGAGTTTGAGAGTTATTCACTGATGGCTGCAGGTCCGGCCCTGGTCCGCCTCGGGATGCTGGGTTGCTTCGCCGCCGGCAAAAACAGCAGGTGTCTGTTTTTTGTCTTGGCGTTGGTTGCATACCTACATTTGAAAACATGTTAGTTGTGTTTCTTTCAAAAGTTTGCTCTGAAAAATGTATTCAAACATTTGAGCAACATTTTCACCATTTTTCAAAAAATAGCAGAACTACAGTTCTGCCACTGAGAGGCAGAACTACAAGCTTGTAGTTTAGCTATTTCACAATACCTAAAGTCCTTAAAACCCCAAAAGGCATTCCTCTACAGTTTCATTTACACTTTTCATTTTTTTAAAAATATTGTTTTATTCATTTGGCTGTAACCAGGGTTGGTATGCCCAAATATGAAGGCTGCTACATTTCTTCTGACACTAGATTCTAGTTTCCAACACTAGATTCTATTATCTGTGTTTGACTGCAGACCTACATCTGAAAAATATAAGATTTGAGCAACATTTTCACCATTTTTTCAAAAAATAGCAGAACTACAAGCTCATAGCGTGCCACTTGGTGGCGTGCTATGAGCTTGTAGTTTAGCTATTTTTCAATAGCTACAGTCCTTAAAACCCCAAAAGGCCTTCCTGTACACTACAATATGGGTAGAAGAGAGACAGAGAGAAGCAATGAAAGTCAGAGATATATTTATGTAATTATATATTAGGGAACAAACAATTCTTTTACCCACCGTACGCGTGTGCGTGCATGTTTTGAATAATGCATGACAAGATGTCATGGTTCTCTCTACCCCTCCAGATACACCAACCTACATTAATATTGATAGTGTGTGTGTGTGTGTGTGTGTGTGTGTGTGTGTGTGTGTGTGTGTGTGTGTGTGTGTGTGTGTGTGTGTGTGTGTGTGTGTGTGTGTGTGTGTCTCGATGTCAGGGCAAGGCTTCATGACAAAATGAGTTTCTGCTACAAAAACACCATTTATTAATAGTTTGATTCTTGTCCCCACGGCCAAAACAATAGAGCTCCCAAAGACCTTAACAGTAATTCGAAATGTATGATCCGATCCATTGATTTGAAAATGAAATCCAAGTATTTTAACTATTTAAAAGACACTGGCATTGTCTTAAACTAAGTTATGAAACCACTATTTTTAGTTTTTCTATTACATATGCTAAATTTGATGTAGTATTAACCCATAGTAGACGGGAACCCCTAGTGGTAGTTTTACCACCCTAGTTGACAGGAACACCAATATGCGTTCTGTACAGTATGTACAGTATCAAAAAATGTCAAAATTTGGTGATGTTACACAATAATTTGAAGTTTTCCAGTACACTTAGGTTAGTATTTCAGAGACATTTTTAGAATCGGGATAGTCTACAATGGGTTAATGTAATTCAATTCAAATTAGATAATTAAACAATGAAACCACTATTTTTACTTTAAAAAATGCTAAATGTGATGTGTAGTATTAATGCTACAGTATTAAATCGATTATCTTCAAAGAAAACAGTTCTATGCCGATTATTTTCATTGCAGAATGATTCGATACGATACATGGTCAATGTCGCTGTTTTTTTTCGATATACTTCGATTCTTGAAATGAATTACTATATCGTTACACCCCTAGTATGTATGTATTAGGGCTGGGTGGATATGGGTACCTCATGATACGATATAGGTGGCGATATTGGGCCTTCGGTAATGAATATGTCACGTTATTTGATATATTGTGATATTTGTGATATATCAATACGTGCATACATGCAATAGGATACATAGTCAATGTTGCTGTTTTTCTTTCAATATACTTCGATTCTTGAAATAAAATCGAAGTATATATATATATATATATATATATATATATATATATATATATATATATATATATATATATATATATATATATATATATATATATATATATATATATATATATATATATATATATACACACACACACACACACACACACTGTATATACTGTATATTAATCATCCGTGATGTGCACCTATTTACAGTATGTCTTGCCTTAATGTACAGTGTGTGTGTGTGTAATAGGTGTACATTGTACACCATGACATTTGTTAATTTAGTATAGAGCGCCTTTATCGAAGGCACAAACTGTGCATCATATTTTCTCTCTCTCACACACCCACACCAAAGGAAACCATGCAAGCCGGGAGCAATTAGGGGACCGGCGTCTTGCTCAAGGGACACTTGGACACTAGTCTCTCAAGACAGACTAGTTGCCTCACAGTGGTGGTGCTGCTTCCCCGAATATATGCCGATGGCTAGCCAGATTGCTTGGACACGAACCCTGGCATCCATGCATCCGGCCACTCTACCTCCGAGCCACAGCTGTCCCTTTGGTAGTCCATGGCGTGGGAGTAAATCAGTACTTGTCAGCCGATGACCCTGAGTATATAAATGATGCTGAATTAATTCACACCAGCGCTGTGGTACTCATACGTTATTCCACTGGGGACGCAATTGACTTTCCACCCATTGCAGCCTACGGCTAAAATATTAAGAAGGTGTTAGTCACTAGTCTCTTCTCAACATTTTAGTCCAGTTTAAATGTGTTGATAAAAGTGTAAAATGTGTAAAACGACTTACACCGGATCACTTGTCCCCTAGTCACTAGTGGACTAGTGGACAAGTCCGGTGTAACTTATTTTACACTTGGTTTGCATGCTGAAAATATTCGATCTACAAGCTCACAGTAAGCTTGTAGGTCGGTCACCATGACGGCACCTAGGCCCACCAAAATGCAGTTTTACTCAACTAAATCGGCTGTGTATTTGTCCGCCTAAAGTCTTGACTGAAACTTGACTAAAACATCAACATTCCGAGCAACTAATTGTTGTTTCAAGTTTTACATTTTCAATCTTCAAGCCATGCTTTAGAAAATATTGATTCTCTCTCTCTCTCACACACACAGACACATACACACACTATATTGCTGATGTCCGCGTCTCTCTCTCTCTCTCTTTCCGACTGGTCAATTCAACCTATCATTCACGGTTAACAATCAATCGATTGATCCTGGGGGGTCAATAGTGCTGGGTTGACCCCGTCTCCTGACAGGTTAAAGAGGCCCTCAGGCACCCACACGTGCAGGTTTACCCATATTGACCTGAAATTACATTGATTATCAGTCCCCTGAACATAATGTGCGTGCATGTTGTGTGTTGTGTGTGTGTGTGTGTGTGTGTGTGTGTGTGTGTGTGTGTGTGTGTGTGTGTGTTTGTGTGTGTGTGTGTGGGGGGGGGATGTGTGTATCCACTGAAGCAGGGTTTTTCCACTACTTCTTTAGTCTACGTGTACTATTCCACAAACTCCGAATGTTATAATAGTGCCTGGACCTATACACCTCCCGAAATCCTACGTTGTAGTCGCTTATCTGTAGTCGGGTCGCGGGGGGCAGAGAGCTCCAAACTTTCCTCTCCAGAGCCCGAGAGACATCCTAAGCAGATGGCCGAACCACGTGTAAGCTGGCTGCTTTCCCGATTGGGGAAGGACTCTTGGTGACTGATGGGTATATATACCATTGGGTACCTCGTCAATAGCCCGCATATTTAGGCTGGAACATGGAACATGGAGATAAGATGGTTCTGTCCGACATTGCCAAAAACATGAAATTTGGACATACGGTACATATATAGTTTAAAAAGTCAAAGAAGTTAAATATGTCACATGTTCAAGAGATTTACAGTGTTGGGGTGGTTAGGTTTTGGAATTCAGCACTCTATTTTGTTGTGTTTTGTGTATAATACAAAACAAATACAGAATCAAATAAATCGAACGTGCAAGATTCAAGAAAAACACATATTTCTAGTGTAATATGGTTTGTTCAACCTTTATTTGGCATTAATAAATAAAATAAAAAAATGAATGTAGGTACAGAGTAATAAGAGTGATGGCATGTGTTTATGGTACGTGGATATGAACTATGAATATATGTGACTCGAGGTTCTTGACTTTGCCCTTTGGTGCGCCCTTTTAATGGGACACGAAAAAAGTTTAAAAACCCACTAGACTAGGCTATGTTATGGTCTGTCGGACTAGCATAAAAGTTCCTAATTATGCAGAACTAGATTAAGGTTTTGTAGGACTAGCATAAGGTAATGCAGAACTATAGATTAAGGTTCGTAAAGACTAGCATAAAGGTATGTCGAAACTAGGACTGTGTATATTCACCGTCTTTTTGCCGAAAATAAACAAAAAACAAACGACGGCGTAGGCTCCTAGCGATGCATAATCATACTCGTCATGCTCGTTACATAAGAAAATAACTAAGAATGCAAAGGGATTGGTGACATCACTGTCCAATCCGTTAGAAATTCGCCCCTTCTCCTCTTCTTCCCCTTTTTAACCGACATCCCTGGACGACATTTTCGAAATCTGTTCATAGCCTCGAGCACAGATATGGATTTGGAGAGAGTGGTCTCCGGAAATCCAAGGTTCCAAGAGATGACTGGATTTCGGAATCCATTCTGGGCAACGTAACCGATTCGGTTGCTTTTTACGCTCCTTTCTCTCTCTCTCTGCAGGAGAACCTGGATCAGAGAGAGTTGCAGGATCGGGTTCAGATCCTCCTCGGGTTTCACTCCTTGAATCCTTGACGATTCTCTCTTTAACGGTTCGATTCCCGGAATGGTTCCCCCTTCAAACATTCCTACAGCAGATTCCGAAGGGACCCTTTGCAGGTTTGAGTGTGTAAACAAACACAACCGTACACTCTCGAAGTTATAGCCATCATTGAAAAAAACATTTCTGGAACCAGCAGGTATACTGTTTTCGTATTGCGGACATTGGAGTCCACAAACACTGCAGCTCTGACAGTGCAGTTACAAACCCAGGTTCTGGGGGAAAAAAAAGAAAGTAACAATCCCGCAGATTTCCAGGTTGGTCGTAGCCGCGGGTCAGTCGGTCAGGGGGGACTCCGGATCTTTGAGATACACCCTTTTAAGCTCGTCTTCCTATAGCTGCGTGGTGACCGACTCGTCCTCGTCGCCCTCGCACGGCCCCAGCCAGCCGGCCCGCACGCCGCGTATCTCGAAGACGTCCTCGCTGGAGGACGAGTCCAGGAGGCGCGCGCTCGACTCCGACATGTTGGAGCGGCAGTGCAGCGACGGGCAGGGGCAGGGCGGGGGCAGCGGCTGTGCCGAGGGCGGCAGGGACAGGAGAGCGGACGAGGAGGATGAGGAGCATTCCCCCGCTCCTCCTCCTCCTCCTCTCCTCCCGTTGGAGGCCGGGAGGGTGGCCATGGTGGCGGCCACGACGCCCGCCTCGTTGAGCTGCGTGTCGCTCTGCGAGAAGAGGCCGACGAAGCGCGAAGTAGGAGGGTCGAGGGGCGGCCGTATCCGGCCGTCGGCGACGACGTACGTCGAGGAGGAAGCGGCCGTCGGCCGGAGGAGGCGGCCGTCGGAGATGGTGTAGGTGGAGGATGGGGTCGAGGAGAAGGAGTCGGACGGGGCGGGAGGCTGCGGGTGGGGCGAGAGGAGGCGGGGCAGGCGGGGGACGGGCAGGAGGGTCTTGCGGCTGCGGCGGTGGGGTTTGGAGGAGGAGCAGCAGTCGGAGGAAGGGACGCACGGCGACGGCGATGATGAGGAGGAGGAGGCGAAGAGGTAGGAGGAGAGGCGTTGGGACGCCCGGAAGGACCGGGAAAAAGAGGAGGACGAGGACGAGGAGGAGGAGGGGAGGAGCCTCCTCTGGATGCGCGCCAGCTTGGAGGACAAGGAGGAGGAGGACGAGGGCTGGCCGGAGGTGCTGGTGGTAGCGTCGGCGGGGGCGGAAGAAGGAGAGGCGGGAGGAGGAGGGGGCGGCGGCAAGAGGACGGCCATCGTCTTCAGCCCGTTGCTCTTTGGTTTCCCTTCCTCCTCCTCCTCCTCCTCCTCCTCCTCCTCCATGGCCCGGCGGTGGTGGTGGCCCCGCCTCCTCTCCCCCGTCTCCCCAACCCCTCCCCCCGTGGTGGGCGCCGCCGTGCTCGTCGTCACAGGAGCGACGGCGCGCACCAGCGCCGTCACGCTGTACGTGCTCTCCTCCTCCGCCTCGTCCTCGTCGTCCTCCTCGTCCAGGGGCGGAGTCACGAAGGTCACGCCTCTCGACAGCGACCTGTGGCCTCCGCCCCCCACCCGGCTGGCCCCGCCTCCGTAGTTGTCGTCGTCCTCCTCTTCCTCCGAGGTCGCCCCTCCCCCGCCGCCGCCGCCTCCCGGAGGCTCGCCGGACGACGAGTAGTTGCGTCGCGGCGGGCGGCGGTTGCCCAGGAGGTCCAGGACCTCGTAGCGGAAGCTGGAGATGTCCTGTTTCAGCTCCTAGAGAGAGACAGAGAGAGAGAGAAGAGAAGCCCAGCATGGTTAACTCCTTGACAGATCTACCACGACTTTTAGAGTGATTGATTATTCTGGCAGGATTGATTATTCACATCATACTCATTTTATTCTTTCCCTTAATGGAGACACCTTAAGCTGTATTTGGATATTATTCATTTGCACAAATTCACAACAGAGGATTTTCTATAAATTATTTCGTTACTATTGAGCCCAATGAGCTTAGCTTTTCTGCTAATCTGTCAAGGAGTTGAACACCTTGAAGGATACCTCGGGTCATTGGGGGAAAAAACAGGGATTTTTTGTATTTTTTCTTAGGTTTTCTGAGCTCAATAGACCTTGCAGTAAGTCCCACCCCGGGGGGTTGGACACTAGATGGGCTCACTCGTGCCAATGTAAATATACAGTAATTAACATTACACATTTTTTTAAAGCAATGTTTTATCATGTAGGAAAACTATTGGTGGAGAGGTTTGTATATCATCGCACATGTTATGCTCAGCTGTGATTGGACCATAGCGGTTTGGGGAGTGGCTTACGGAAAGATCTATTTACATCCCCTAGATAAGCTCAATTTTTAATGTTCACTGGAACTTCAAGTTCCTGCTGTTTGTGATGTCACAGCCTGAAAGTCCTATATACATCAATGGGATTTGCCAGCAGATGTCACTGTTTCCACTGTTTTGCCTCTTTTCATTGCAGCTCAAAAAGCTTCCAATCCCAAGAGGAAACTCTTGGGATTGGAAGTTATAACTCCAGACTAGTTAGAATTGAAATCCTTGAGTTACTTCCTTGAGTTCCTTGAGTTCACTTTTCTTTTTTCCCCATCAATTAAAAATGAGGAAGAGCACTTTGGATGGATGACTTTGCCTAACCAGAAGCCGGGTGGCGTGTAGGTCTGATATTTTTTTGGGGAAAAAAAGTGAGCGCTGTTACTGGGCAAAGTGACAGATGTGTTCCCCATAAATAGAAGACATTTTAGAATCAGTTCTCAGGTCAAAATGGGTTAAAGCAGCGTGTTAAATGACCAGAGCCTCTAGTGGCGGTTCTGGACAAAAGTGTATCCGACCGAACTCAAGACCAGGCACTGCACTCCCTTGTTTTTAAATCGAATACACCTTGCCCACATTTCCAAGCTGTATTGACAATGATATAGTTGACATAACGGGGGCAAATGTCGAAATAACATTTCTTTGACCTTCTCTGATTGCGTATAGAGGTGGACACTCAACAACAACAGTGTTACTTTTTGAGGGGGTGAAATGTCTCATGTGAACAAATCTGTGGAGCTAAAGACGTACAAGGGTCACGTACTGAGTCTCTACAGTTTAATAACACATCAAGCGCCGTACTTCACTTTCACAAGCTCCAGGAAAAAAAATAACTCTTCGAGTGAGACAACGAGTGAGAGGCGAGGTCGGAGCGATTTCACAGCAGCTTGAACCGTGACTTATTGAAGAGCGCATGCACAGCACACACACACACACACACACGCACACACACACGCACCCACACACACGCGGAGAGCTTAGAATGACAGATATAAACGAGCTGACCGCCAAAAACAAACAAGAGAGACGAGCGGGAGGAGCTGTCGGCGTGTAGCGCTTAGAGGAGCTCTGAGCGGAGGTTACGCGCTCACGTTTAGAGGGCTGACATTTCTTTCGGGATTCCTTCTGCGGGAATCCCTCGGGATGGGATTAAAATTTGTATTAATCCCCTGGATTGGGACGTTAAAGTCAACGGGAGCGGGGATGACGTCAGTTATAGTTATAGTAGCCTCATTATATTAAGAGAATTAAATCTGTATGAGACACAGTCATCTAAAAGAATAATTGCGAGGACAGCGAAATCTATTTGCGACCACTAATGTTTTGCATACCAGTCGAAACTGTTTTGCATAACAGCCGACCGTTTTCCCTACCTAACCTAAGCATAAACAGTCACGCCTGTTATGCAAAACGGTCAACAGTTATAAAACCGTCGCGATGGCCATCATGGTCACAAGTGGATTTTGCCTCTCCTGGAGAGAAAACAGTTGATGACAACTCCACACGCATTTTGCTGCCAATGCAATGTGCATTATTGGGCTGTTCTCCCAGAACATATTGAAGTGATGAGTTGTTATTGGTAGGGTCAAATTCTTTAGATTTTTCTTTACATTTAGGGAAGAATGATCCCGATTTCTCTCTCTCTCTCTGCTTAGGGGTCTTTGGAGTGAAAAGAATATTGAAGACCCCATGCTCTAGAGAAGAGCGAAAGATTATGCAGTGTGTGTGTGTGTGTGTGTGTGTGTGTGTGTGTGGGGGGGGGGGGGGGGGGGGGGGGGGGGGGGGGGGGGGGGGGGGGGGGTGTTTTGTATGTGTGTGTGTGTGTGTGTGTGTGTGTGTGTGTGTGTGTGTGCGCGCGTGCCTGCATGCGAGAGAGGGGGAAGAGGGGTATTACATCACGTCTGTCTATTCCACACTTTCTTCTGACCTTTTCATCTTTCTGTTCTGTCTCTAATTAATCCCCCCCCTCTCTCTCTCCCTTTCTCTCTCTCTCTCTGTCCCCACTGTTCAAAGATCTGACTCTCAGCACACATACTGTACACATGTGCGCGCGCAAGCACACTCCTGTATTCAACAGCGCTTTGTATAATTCAATTTCTATGTTCAAATATGGAACAACCATTTAGTGCACACACACACTCACACACACACACACACACACACACACACACACACACACACACACACACACACACACACACACACACACACACACACACCTTGAAGTTCTCCTCTGTCAGTCCTTCATCCGTCTTGGCGCTGCGTATCATGGCCGCCACGTAACGTTTCACCAGGCTGCGGATCACTTCCTGTTGGGAAGACAATAAGTCACCATGGTTACTGCACGTGTTGGTGTATACACACACACACACACACACACACACACACACACACACACACACACATGCGGAAGCAAGCACGTAAGCGCACCGCGCAGTTCCGCTAAATCCCAGGGCCGTTTTGCTTTGACTTTACGTCCGTTCCATTAATTAACCCACCCCCCGCCTGAGCGAGGCCCCAGACTGACGCTGGTCCATGCAGGACAATGGGAGACACATGGTGCCTCTAATCAGACCATCGTGTCCGCTGATTGAATGAACACATCTTCTCAATCAGACATGCAATCTACTGAATTCTGAATAGCTCAGGTTTTTAGAGTGCAATTAAGCTCAGAAAAAAAATAAAATAAAAAATACAATAATAAAATAAATGAACACAGGTATATTTAACTCAATGTAAATAATTTAATAAAAATATTTCTCATCACAAATTATATCAAGGTACAGCAATATATGCCAACATATACTCTTTTCTTTGATATTTCATCATGACTTTTTACAAAAAAAGATTTCATCATTGGGGGCAAAATGGGAAAAAAATGTGCATATTATTTTTTAAATATTCCTAAAAAAAGAGGAATTAAGTTGGGTGTGTGCAGGGAAAAAAACCCACATGTGATGTCACTGAGCATCATGAAGCTACTGAAAGACCCACCCACCTCAGACATCAGCAACATTATGATGTCACTGAGCATCATGAAGCTACTGAAAGACCCACCCACCTCAGACATCAGCAACATTATGATGTCACTGAGCATCATGAAGCTACTGAAAGACCCACCCAGCTCAGACATCAGCAACATTATGATGTCACTGAGCATCATGAAGCTACAGAAAGACCCACCCACCTCAGACACCAGCAACATTATGAAAATTGCAGAAATATAATCGTCCGCATGAAAATCATCCATGTTCAGTGTCAGTGGTTAAATGTGCCATACTGACCTGGTAGTGTTGGTTTTGTATTAGACTGTCTGCATGGCGCTCCTGGAAGAAGGAAATACCAACCATGTCAAAACACACAACTTGAAGGTTCTCAAAAACAACACACACTATCACACCACACTGTGCTGTGAGCTTGTACATTTGCATTTGTACACTCTTAAGAGTTACAGACGCATAAGGGTCCAATTGGTTCCGTACCCATAGGGGGCAATGCATTTGGTTCCATTTGAGTTACAGACCCATAAGGGTCAATTTGGTTCCATTTGAGTTACAGACCCATGAGGGTCCATTTGGTTCCATTTGAGTTACAGACCCATAAGGGTCCATTTGGTTGCATTTGAGTTACAGACCCATAAGGGTCTGTAGTCCTTTGTCCACGACTGCTGTCTAACAAGATAAAACCACACAAAAAACAAGCTTGAGAGCCTTATATTTCCACCGTCCTTTAAACTGTGTTTCACCAACGCGCACACACTGTTGCGCTCACTTGAGAGTGGAAGCCAGCTGTGTTATGTAACAAGACCATCAGCCTACATAGGTTCACACTGTAGCAGCAATCTGATCAACGCTCTGCACGCATGCGCGTGTGTGTGTTTAAAATCTTAAAAGGAATGAATCCCATGGCCTATCGTCTAGATTTCTAGTTTCTGAATAACATAATATCATTTTCACGATTTTTCAAAAATAGCAGAGATACAAGCTCATAGCGCGCCACTCGGAGGCGCGCTATGAGCTTGTAGATCTGCTATTTTTCAATAGTTAAAACATAATGCTTAGAACACCAAAACGCGTTCACTAAGGGTTAAAAAAACACTGTTCACTGTACAGCACAGAGTATAATTTTAAAAATAAATTTGACATGTACTCAAATGTGTGTGCATGTGTGCATGTGTGTGTGTGGGTGTGTGAATCTGTGTGTGGGTGTGTACATGCGGGTAGGTGTGCATAGTGCATGCATATAGGCTGTGTGCGTGTGTGTGTCAGTGTTGGAAAGTGTTTTTCACTTAAAACTATTCAATGATGCGATGTCTTGTGAGCTTGTAGATCGGCTATTTTCAGTGTAAAATGACCTATAAATACTACATCACTAGTCCACTAGTCCCCTCGTAACATTCATTGTCAAAAATCGATGTTTGGGGTGGAGCGCTTTTGTCCTTGCCCTCAACATACCGTGAACTCGCGGAGGTTGGCACACTTGTGGGGGTCGTCTTCTGGCCCCGGGCCCCGGCGGCACAGCCTGTGGTGGATCCATGTCACCAGGTACCACACGGACTTGGGACTGGGGATGATGTTGAAGGGAGGCGGCAGGGTGCCGCCCTCGTCGAAGTAGCTCATCCACAGCTTGGTGCGCGCAAACTTCCACTCAATGTCTGCATGGTCCTGTCCACAAGAGGAAGAAGAAGAAAAACACACAGTTATGCAAAATATACAGTAATATAGGGCAGTGGTTTTCAAACTTGTTCATACCAGGGCCCACTATTTATTCAGAATTTGAGCCACAGACAACCATATGATGACATTTTAGCCCCACAGACCCCAAAACTAAAGATTTCTTTTGTTTTTGTCCACAATTCCAGGCTGGATTTCGGAGAAAACAAAACATACAGATCAAAATGACCATTAATCTTCTACATTCTCTAGTTGTGCGATTTCAGATGATGAATATTCTAACTCTTGGTAATGTTGATGTAAACATGGAACCAAATGGACCCGCAAGGGTCCATTTGATAATGGAAACAAAACATTCGATGGGCTCAGGAAAGGCGGTGTTAATTTGTAAGTTTTACCAATCCCAGCACAGCAGTCTCCAGCAGATTCATAATGAGCCAATACAGTGGTGGTGAGGTGGAGTAAGATTCTGTTTACAAACACAGTGTTTGTAGAGACTAAAGTTACCTCTATTACCTTTAAGAACATCAACCCTCCCGCTTTTGGGGGAGGCCATGGAAGGCAGAGCCTCGACTGCTGGCACTCCAGCACCATTATTTTTGGAGAATTCCCTGGTGACAACAGTGTCTACGGGTGTATAGTTTTCTATACTCACGGCTATGAGCTGGTAGGAGTTGTTCATCATGGCGATGAGCATGTTGAGCAGCACCACCAGGGAGATGACGTTGTATGTGCCGAACATGGTGGCTCCCACGAACTCGGTGAACTCGTGGCGCGCCTTGACGTTGGTCACGTACAGGTTGAGCAGGCCGAACACCGACCAGAACAGAGACTGGAGTGTCTCGAACAACCTGTGGACGAGAGAGGGAGAGGGAGAGAGAACAAGGGTCCAATTAATTCACCCATTTTAAACATGTTGCTGTGTCACTAATGTACATTAGAGATGTTCTGTGGGGACGTCTCACGACATTCAATGACTTGTGTGATTTTCCACTATGCTCCACTAGGGGCAGCTGCGCTCTACTGCTTTACCCATTTCTCAAAACTTATTTGAATAGCTTTCCTTTACAGCCTTATACGTGGCTGAATCCGATTCCTAAAAGAACAACAAAGGGGAATAACTTGTTTGAATAGGCGATACAAGGGGGACCTTTCAGTAGTAGCAGTTTTTGCTCGAGAGGTATATAAATTGTGTCTGCTCGTTGTGGTGACATTGGAGAGTTTTCTAGGGTTCGTCAGGAGTGTCTTCGAGCATGAAAGGAGACACCCAATGGCAACACTTATACAGTAACTCTAGTACGGCGCTGCCAACACGAAAGTACGACGCAAACACACCGCGGCGCCGAGGCACTCGAAAAGGAGGCAGCTACGATAACGACCGCACCGTTTAACACTG
>CM076986.1:13747057-13780891 GCA_039105355.1 Benthosema pterotum
GGGCTGACACCTGTGTGCTGCAGCTGGCCCTCTTCAACTCAACGTTCCAGGGTGTTTTTCATTTTATTTTTGTGTTTACTTTACATTTCTGAGTGGTGCAAGCCATGGAGCACCATTTGATGACATTTTAGACCCACAGACCCAAAGCTAAAGATTTCTTTTGCTTTTGTCCACAATTCCAGGCTGGATTTGGGAAACAAAACAGTCAAACATATCAGATGAGCATTAATCTTCCGCATTCTCTAGTTGGGACTTATGTTGAATATTTTAACTCTTGAGAGTGTAAACGTTTACGCTCTCAAAGAGTTACATGTGGTTAACCAACTGTCCATCATTTAGACTGGGGACCACTTGGAATCCTCTCAAGGACCACTGGTGGTCCCCGGACCACTGGTTAAAACCACTGCTACATGTGTCCCTGGTTGTGCCCCCGGGTCTGAGCACGGAAATAGCATATTTTCACCACCGTCACTGTTGACAGCCTGACACACCACCAAGTCTCAATATTGTGCAGCAATTAGTTTAGTTATCAAGCATTGACAATGCATATCCCTATAAAAATGCTGTGCAGGGAAAGGAAGAAGCCAATGGCTTAGAATCCTTCCCTTTATGAAAGTGGTCTTAATTAACAGATTAAATGTACAACAAGAATAACGAGAAGACCACGGAAAGCAGCAACGCTGTTCAATAAAGACAAAAAGTGAAACAGCGCCACCTGTTGCTACAACAGTGCCCCCTTTGCCCCTATACCTACCGGTATGTTAAACATACAGGTGTAGAGGTGACGTAGAGACGGACAAAGCCAGGCCTTGGGAGTGTTTGCACACCACTCAAAAACATCATTGGTAACCAGTGGTACGAAGTGATGCCTCTGAAAGGGGAATATTCTGAATGTACAAATGGTACATACACTCTCAGAAAAACATCATTAACATGGTGAAACACATCTTGATGATGTCATGATGTACACCATTGCAGATTTTTTCAGACCATATTTTAGATGCCGTCCCCCTGCGTACTACGCTGTTGAGAGGTATTGCAGCTGAAAGCTGCTATAGCTATGTGTGGACTAATATCCTTGGCATGATGGAACCAGTTTTTGGAGACCACCAGCACTACTCTTGTTCTATATTGTTTCAGTTCACCATGGGGCTGGTTATGTGTAGGGGGAAAAAAATGGCTGAGCGTCTTATCGATTCACATCTTCTTTTACACAGGAGGCTGATGGACTCTAGCTGATTACATACATGAATCACCAGTAAGGAGCGGGGGCTGGGTAGGGCGCTCTTTGGATCGTGTAGGAGGAGAGAAGATGAAGAGACCAAAGTGACGTAAATAACGACCGCACGTGACAGCGGACAACACAGACCAGAGCAGGGGCGGATTGGCCATCTGGAGTACAGGGAGTTTTCCCGGTGGCCTGCGCCACCTAATGGCCTGATCAGGTTTTTTTTTAGGCCAGGCAAAGACAAACTAGTTTTCTATCCTTCAAAAAAATAAAAGGTCTCCTACACCAGAGCCTTCAAGAGTTTGCCATATTCCCGTTCACTCCTGTGCGCCAGGGCGCTCGCGCTGCTGAAGCAGTGTTGCCAACTGCCAAGATCCAAAACGCACTAGTGGCACTTCAAAAATGCACTATAGATGCTCGCCTGGAACATACAATCAAAATGACCATTAATCTTCTACATTCTCTAGTTGTGTAAACTAAGTCAGGCTAATTCACATGATGAATATTTTAACTCTTGAGGGTGTAAAAATGAAACCAAATGGACCCGCAAGGGTCCATTTGGTTTCATTTTTACGCTCTCAAAGAGTTACATGTGGTTAACCAGCTGCGCCCCCCGCCCCAGGGTGGCCTGGGAAAGGCAAAATTGTCCCGGTGGGAAAATATGTGCCAATCCGCCCCTGGGCCAGAGCTCCCAAGACGGATCCGACCGCGGGTAGAAAATGCTGAAGTGTTATCTATAGGTCCCTGCGCGCCCATTCCCAAAATGAAGCCCGCCGGTTGATGCTTGTTGTTGTTGTTCTTTATCTTTTTTGCAGTGCTCAGCCATGTTGTCTCCTCACATTTATTTTGTTTTACCCACCACCACTGCGACTGCCTCTCTCTCTCTCCTGCTTTCTTTCTCTCTCTATATCTTTCAATGTCCCTGCAGCCTCGCACAGACACGACTTGTCACCAGGGCCGGATCTAGAGGGGGGGCAGGGGTGGGCAGTGCCCACCCAAATGTGCACCCTACCCTGCCTAATAATAAAGGCAATATCAGTGGTTTTCAACCAGTGCCCGGGACCACCAGTGGTCCTTTAGAGAGTTCCAGGTGGTCCCCAGGCTAAATGGTGGAAAGTTGGTTAACCAGATGTAACTCTTTGAGAGTTAAAATATTCATCATCTGAATTAGCCCAAGTCTACACAACTGGAGAATGTACGTAGAAGAGTAATGGTCATTGTGATCTGTAGGTCTGACAGTTTGGTTTTCCAGCAAAACAGACAAACATGACAATAAATCGTTAGTTTTGGGTCTGTGGGGCGAAAATGTCATCAAATGGTGGTGGTCTGTGGCTCAAATGCCGAAGAAATAGTGGGTGTCAAAAAAACACTGCTTCATATGAAAAATTTTGGGGGTGCCTGCCCACCCTACATGCCATTCTTCCAGCCCACCCTACTAGGGCTGGCTAAATCCGGCCCTGCTTGTCAGCGTTGCTGAACACGCTGTATATCACAGCCACCGCGCCCTGCGCGTTGCATTCCATCAGCGCCATTGTCTGTTAATCAACTGTTGCGTCTGTAGATGCACATATCACTCAGGAGCGATCTGTCAGATGCATCTCGCTGGCTTTGCTCCACCGGTTCCTCTCTATACCGTCCCCAGTTAGAAACACGCATCAGTGTCAGCTATCAAATTAAATCATCGCTTAGTAACGCGGAATCCAGGTTATGATACGATGAGACTCGATCATGGGGTCATGGGGGGGGGGGGTGCAGTGCCAACCTGCAGCGGCCCTCATTTGTTTTGTTCTTTTGTCTTAAACCTGCAAGGCTGCGAGTGGGCTGCGTAATTAAAAAAAAAGAAAAAAAGCACCGATGATTTTCCAACTAGACTCGGAGAGAGAGAGTAAATCAGATGCGTTTTTGACCTCCGAGAAGAAAGGGGGGCTCTTTTAATGAGAAAACAAGCGTTGTGTTGGTGTACTCACCGGGGCCTTCTCCATTATGAATAGGCCCGGGCGCCCCGCCTATACATTACAGCAAAGAAATTCAACATGTCTGCGAGGGGTACTTGGGGAAATCACATTCCTTCGTGTGTGGGAGTGTTGCTTTTTATTACCTGCCTCAGAGCTTCAAATCCAATTCCGTCTCTCTCTCTCTCTCTCTCTCTCCTCTCTCCTCTCTCCTCTCTCTCGTTCTCCCTGGCCTTCCTTCCTTTCTCCTAGCTCTGTTAGAGAGAGAGAGAGAGGAGAGAGAGAGAAGAGAGAGAGAGAGAGAGAGAGAGAGAGAGAGAGAGAAAGGAGAGAAGGTTGAGAAAGTGAGTATATGTGTGCGTAGCCAGCGCCTTATGGGTCGGAATGGCTGCCGTTATAGCCTGCAGGTGACTGTAAATTAAGGCTCCTCATTAAGGCGCCCATCACATCTCCATCCATAGGGGACGGTCAGATGCCTATATATGGAACGCCTGTGATATACTGTACAGCGCAGCTCACAGTGAACAAGGAGTAATGCTGGACATAAACATAATCGGTCGTGAAGCGATCCCAACGCGCCCTGCAAATACAGTGGGTTGTGAAAGTGTTTGGCCCCCTTGAACTTTGTGGCCAATTTTTCAGTTTTTATTTGTTAAAAAAAGTTTGAAATATCCAATAAATTTTGTTCCACTTCATGATTGTGACCCACCTATTGTTGATTCTTCACAAAAAATTACAGTTTTATATCTTAATGTTTGAAGCCTGAAATGTGGCAAAAGGTCACAAAGTTCAAGGGGGACAAACACTTTCACAACCCAATGTATATATGGTCATGGTGCCTGGTACTGTATGTAGGTGATGTTATACAGTAGGGCCTGTTGATCTCGCAGACTAATACCGTGACCATGAAAATGTTTGTCGACTAGCTATTTTTCCCCCTGACGAATAAATAAAAAATTAATAAAAATAAAAAATTAATAAAAAAATTAAATGATAATTACTGTCTGATGACTAAACCTATAAGACTAACTATGCTCAGAATTTCATCAGCATAACAAGGAGGGTGGACACTAGATACAGTTTTAAAGCCGTTTTACACTTGCGTACTGTAGTTCAATGCTCCCTTCCCTCCACCGGTCCCATAAAGACTGACTTATAAAAGGATCCCTGGCTAATAAGACAAATATGGCTTAAAACATTATACTTGCCATATATAACTAAAATAAACAAATAAAAACACTGTCAGTAACTTAGTTCTTCCATAAATAGAGAATATTTCACTCAACAGGGAGTGCTCCTGTCACAGTTTGATGATGTCACACAAGCATGTGTTGTTTAGCCCTATGGAATATATGGAATGCATATGCTGACAAAAAATAACTTACAACAACTTATTAATTGTAATTGTAATATGAGCACCAAAGCAATATTTTAAATATGTTTATTAGCATGTGCATTCCACATATTCCATAGGGCTGAACCACACAGTCTCATGTGACATCATCAACCTGCGACAGGAGCAGTCCCTAGTGAGTGAAATATTCTTTATTTATGAATGAAGTAAAAGTATTGGAGGTGTTTTATCTGTATTTTTTAATTATAGAATGCAATGTTTTAAGTCATATTCGTCTAATTAGGCAGGGATCCTTTTGAATTCACGATGGAGTCCCATTTTCAACATTCTAATATGTCATTAGTATACCCTAGAGGTGCTGGATGGACATGATAACAATGTTTCCCCATTCTGTGTTTGCTAGAAATGGAGGTCTGAAGAAAATCATTAACATGACGAAACACATCTTGATGACATCATCAAGATGTATTTTCACCATGTTAATGTATTTCCTTAGATGCAACCAAATGAACCCTAACGGGTTCATTTGGTTCCATTTGTACGCTCTCAGAAAAAATATTGAAAAGGGGTGGAGTAATGCTCTGGTTTTGCTGAATGTTAAGTAAATGAATCCACTAAACTAGTGTTATATCTAAAGTTGTGCCCATTTCTAAAATATTAGTGCAACAATCGCTCATTTCTGACCATTCTATCATGGCAGTGACAACACAGAAATGTGTGGAAGGGAGGAATCGTTGGCACACATTTGAGTCTTACGAAAGATGAATGTGTAATTCTTTCCTAATCTCGCCGAGAGACAGTTTAATCCTCGATATATATTTCTTAAGGTGATAGCAGTCATGACTTTGTAATTGTGCTAATGTGGAACTTGAAATTCATGATCTGAGTCCATGACTGCACACAGAGGATTTCTAGCTTGGGTTGTCATTTTAAAACAGCGCTGATAGAAGTTGAGCCCTTATTTTAATAATTCTTCCTTGGATTATTAAGTATTATTGTCATCATGTTCAGTTTGTCTATGAAGACGATTCTGACACATCGGATCACATGCATTTAAAGATTTTGCTCAGTGCGTCTGTATTGGCCATATTCAGACCGCAGCCATCCTGCCATCAGAGCTTGGAAGCACTCAGCTGCCTCGTGCGTTATGTGCAAATTCATAAATTGTGGTACACGTGGGCTGTTGAGCAGGGGCGGATTGGCACATATTTTCCCACCGGGACAATTTTGCCTTTGCTAGGCCACCCTGGGGGGGGCAGCTGGTTAACCAGATGTAACTCTTTGAGAGCGTAAAAATGAAACCAAATGGACCCTTGCGGGTCCATTTGGTTTCATTTTACACCCTCAAGAGTTAAAATATTCATCATGTGAATTAGCCCAACTTAGTCTACACAACTAGAGAATGTAGAAGATAAATGGTCATTTTGATCTGTATGTTCCAGGCGAGCATCTAGCACATTCTAGTGCATTTTAGAAGTGCCACTAGTGCATTTTGGATCTTGGCAGTTGGCAACACTGCCTCTAGCAGCGAGTGAACGGGAATATGGCAACTCTCCTTTTCTTTTTTGAAGGATAGAAACACTAGTTTGCCTGGCCTGGGCCTGGTGCCCTGGCCTGCCCTGGACTTAAAAAAAAAAAAAAAAAAAAAAAAAAAAAACTGTCCAGGCCACTAGGTGGCGCAGGCCACCGGGAGAAACTCCCTGTACTCCAGATGGCCAATCCGCCCCTGCTGTTTAGTAATACGTAACTAGTGCTTCCAAACTGCAACACTCAATGAAAGTATCCCAGCTAATAAGCCTCATATAGATAAATACTGTACATTATACTTGTCTCTATAACGAGAATTGAACATTTAAAACACACATATGTTCTTTAGTTTAAAAATAGTTAAATATTTTATCCCTTGGGGGCGCCATTTTACTGTTCCTGTCATAGGTATGATGTCACAGGAGATTTTCCCTGAGATTTTCCTCGGAGCCCCCCCCTCACCAAACAGACGCTTACGGGTCTGTTTGGTAAGGTGGGGGGGCTTGCCTGGGGCTCCAAATTGCTTAGAAACGCCACTGCATGTTTGTGTTGAATAACTTTGGGGTTAGAAAGATAAAAATGTATGCTTTCACTACAGCTGCAGTCTTGGTGAGGTTGTGGGTTAATGCGATCAGATTTAGACATGTACAGTAGGGGTCTCCAGCATGTAAAAACTGCCGGATGCTAACTTCCACATGTTGAGCAGATTTCATAATTGGTATCATATGTTACCATACCATTAACACTCCGCGTGCCTTTGCAGTAGAGCAGGGGTTTTCAACCTGTTTCATCCCACGACCACCATTTACTCACGATCTGAGCCACGGACCACCGTTTGAGGACATTTTAGCCGCAACAGACCCCAAAACCAAATATTTATTTTGCTTTTGTCCATAATACCAGGCTGGATTTTGGAAACCAAACAGGCAAAACATACATACAGATCAAAATGACCATTAATCTTCTACATTCTCTAGTTGTGTAGTTGTGCTAATTCACATGATGGATATTTTAACTCTTGAGAGTGTAAAAATGAAACCAAATGGACCCACAAGGGTCCAAGTGCTTTGGTTTCTTTTCCACCTGTTGAAAACCCCTGCAGTAGTATCAAATAGTAGTTAGACACAATATGAAAAAAACACAGACCAAATACGAAACTGCTCACATGCAAGTTAGCATCGGGTAGTTTCATTTGGTCCCACCGTGGGGTAACATATAATGTGTTGTTTTGCTCAGGTATAGGGACATACAGGCATATCGAGGGACGGACACACAGAGCTACACAAAAGAGTGGCCGCACCACTCAAAAATCCAGAAGGAGCGTTTCAAATGTAGAACAGCAAAGTGGTCCTAGACTGGAGAACCATAGCAATAGATACAACGCAGTATGATTTTAAAAGACAGAAGACTTGCACGTAATTACTCTTAATTAATTATTGTAATTGCATTAGAAACATTTTAACTCAAGTACTAAAAAGAGAAAGTTTTCCCAGGGATCCAAATTATACTGAAAATACAGTAGCAGTGTACTGTATATAGCACCGCCGTTTAGCAGCAGTAGTAGTAGTGTTTCAAAGCAATTTTAAATATAAGCACTTTAATTTCTTGGGTATCTTGGGTTGTTTTAGATGCCATCATGTTTGGTGGGGCAGACTGGACATTTATGGGGCATCGCCCCCCCATTCCCATGCCTAGATCCGCCCTGCCCCCCCCCCCCCCACACACACACACACACGCACACACCCGAAAAAGTGTTTATTCTCTTTCAACATCTGAATGGACATGATTTCAAAGATGAAGTAAAAAAAAACTGTACTGTCCTTGTACAGAAGGATTTGCTTGGTTGCAAATGAATGGCGAGTCTGTTTCTCTGCAAACGGTCCAGCTTTACTCCAGAACCGTTTGGAAGTGAAATTGAGCAACTTTCGCTTATACTACTGGAGCCTTTTTGAGTGGACATAACAGTGGATGTAACATGTCCCCCAGTGGGGGGGGGGGGGGGCAGGAGAAATTGGCATGGGTGCGGCTTCATTGCGGCTTCGCGCCATCAATAATAATCTCAGGTGTTTCAGAAAATATCAGAAGTTTCAACAGACACGCAGCATGCATAAAGCTAAAGGTCTGACTCAGAGAGTTTTCTGTCTTCAATGACGAAATGCTGTTGGTTTAGTGGTGCCACAAATGTAGTTAGTTTGGAGCAGTAGTAGTGGTTAAAATCATTTTAAATAAAAGGAATTTAATTTGAAATATCTTGGGTTGTTTGACACATCTGACTCTGAACCAATCAGTGCATGCATCCCTTCAGGCGATGGGATGGCAAAAAGAGAGACATCTCTACTACACGTTGTGCATCGACTGTTTGATTACAATTAGTCGCTCAGCTCTGGCACTGAACACACCGTATAATGTATTCAGATATACAGTGTATTCTGAGGCGATGACTGAATTTAAACCGAGTAATACACTCTCTGGATTTCTGACTGTAATCAAGCCACCGTGTTTGTGGCATGTTTTTGTTTTTCTAATTGCTCACATTTTTTGGCATGCATTGTTGGGTATGGCCAATTTGGCCATATCGCAGATTTGGTCTAAAAGTCTGAACAACATATGTTTCAATTCACTGGGAGTATATGCAGTATATTTTGAGGCAAGCATTGGACTTATTTTTTGACCATCACTGCCACAGCAACAGTGCGAATATGAACTCAACTGTGACAATTGTGTGTCGGGTCGTGGAAGGCCCCCATGACCTGAATGTGGAGAGCATGTATTGTGTTTTTGTCCCTTTCTCTCTCTCTCTCTCTCTCTCTCTCTCTCTCTCTATCATTTTTTTCATATAGCAGCACAGCCGCATCCTTTATGAGGTGGAGAATGTCGAGGCAGCCATGCGCGTCCAGAGACAGCCCGGTGCTGGCCTTGTGCGACAGCAAAGTGCGCCTCGCTTTACATTCGGTGCTGGGCTGGGGCCGGGGCTCAGAGAATATTCCCTCGGCCGACTTATCCTGCCGAAACAGCGGACACACTTGGCCAACAGAGCTGTGATTTTTCTCTCTTTTTTTTTGGAGGGGTTCCGGAGGGCTGCGAGAGCTCCAGGGCTGGCGCGCTATAGGCTTTGGTGGGGAGGGAGGGAAGGAAGGAGGGGTGGCGGAGGGGGATAGGTGAGAAATCCGGAGCTTCCACCACTGGGATCCCTGAGCGGAATTGCTGAAAGGGCTGATGGGAGCGTGAGAGAAGGAGGAAGAGGAGGAGGAGGAGGGGCAGGGCCGGATTTAGCCAGCCCTACTAGGGTGGGCTGGAAGAATGGCAGGGTGGGCAACTCCAAAGTTTTTCATATGAAGCAGTGGTTTTCAACCTTTTTGACACCAGGGCCCACTATGTATTCGGCATTTGAGCCTCAGACCATCATTTGAGGACATTTTAGCCCCACAGACCCCAGAACTAAAGATATTTTTTTTCCTTTTGTCCACAATTCCAGGCTGGATTTGGGAAGAAAACAGTCAAACATACAGATCAAAATGACCATTAATCTTCTACATTCTCTAGTTGCGTAGACTTGGGCTAATTCAGATGATGAATATTTTGTTTAACCAACTTTCCACCACCATTAGCTGGGGAACACCTGGAACTCTCCTAAGAACCACTGTTTGAAAACCACTGATATAAAGGGGCACGGTGGCACAGTGGTTAGAGATCCGGATCCGGCCCTGAGGAGGAGTGAGAACACAGAGAGGGAAGCATGTGGAGGGGACACAGGGAGGGAGGGAGGGAAGGAGGGATGGAGGGAAGGAGGGAGGGGGGTGAGAACACAGAGCTGGAGGAAAAATGTCCATCAGAACGGCCGCGGTGCATTTAGCCACATCGCCACTGGGACAAATGGGGTTTGCAGGCAAGGGGGGATGCGGGGGTCAATCATGTGTGAGAGCCTGTGTGCACAGTAGCCTACCGACATTACAACACCTGGCCAAATACTTCCAGAAAGGTAATATAGTCAACTTCAGTGTGTACAAAACCTGTGTTTGTAAACAGGTTTGAATATAACTCCATCTCAAGTCCTTTCTGAATAGCTTTCTCAATATCTGTACGACGGAAAGCCTCTAGTACGGCAACAGGAACTCTATCTGTGCTCGATAGCTAAACCTGCTTGCTGTAACAGCCGTTCCTACTACGGCAGAACCTACACTTTAACGTAGTGTCCACAACGCCTGTTTGACACACGCTACATAGACGTGTAACCATGGTAACACGTCACCGTTGTGGATGGCTGTGAGCCTAATGACTTTGACAGCTACGGTGATTGCGTCATAGCAGCCGTACTTCCTGTAAGGGCTGCCGTTCTAAAATACGGCAACTTAAAGTCTTAAATTATGAAATTATGAATTATGAAATTGCTGGAGACTGCGGTGCTGCGATTGGCTAAAATGCCGCCTCACAAACCCCCTCCCCCCACACACTAGCGTTGTCGTGCCATGAGGCTGACGAACAGGATTTGTTGACAACAACAAAAGTTTTGGACCATCTGCAGGGCAAATCAAGTGTCTGTCTGCAGGGAAACGGCTGCAGCATCAAAGATGGCAACATTGAGCAAAAATAGGCAAAATGTATAGCTATATTTTTTGGATCTTTGGCAAAAAAAGTTGCCTATAGTAGCGTATTAAGCCTGTTGATGTCAATGAGGTCCACTCCCCTGCAACTAACCATGTGCAACCCAGATTTGGCACAAACAAGGGACTTTGCTCGATTGCTTGCTAGATTTGCCCCTGGTGAAGTGTCATGATAGCTACAGTATAGCACTGTAGTGAATGCTGGTTTCTCCAGAAGCCAGTTGTGTTAGGATGATCACCAAACTTCCTAACAAATGTGTGTATGTATGCTGCGCAGAAACGATCGAACCACGCAGTGACACGCCTTTGATTTTGGAGAAATAGGATGACTTAAAAAAAAAAAAAAAAGAATTCTCGGAGGAAATCACCGCGGTGGCCACGCCGATGTTCGACTCGAGGGAGAACACAAAATATCGCACTCCTAATTGACGACTCCGGCAGCTGATGTGACAGAATCCTATTCCGCCACATTAAGATCATCCAGGTTTTATATACCGCTATACTTATTAATGACATCGACGCACAAATCTACGTTCCAAGGGCTTCAAAAGGGAATAAAATTACGAGGGGGGGGGGGTGGAAATTACAAGGCAAGTGAGTTTTGGTCCCCGTGCAGGGAATTAAGCTTATTATCTGTGACAACCTGTCAGACTGAGAGAACTCAAATATGAGCACAAAGGAGAAAAAAAAAGAAAAAAAAGAACAGAGGGCGACGGAGAGAAGGAAAGGGGCGTTTAAAAGAAATCTTCCTTTACTACTTTCTCTGCCGGTGTGTCCCCTCAGCAATCAAAAGCCTGCCGTTAAATGGACGCGGACGCGTGTTTTCATTTGACAGGCTTGATCTCAATCGCGCAGGCCCCGCTATTATTTCCCTGCGAGCTCCCCCGCGCGTTTGTTGTTTGGGCCGCCACAGCGCGTTTCTAAATGAAGACGTCCAACAGTCAAATGATATATTTATTGTGCATCGGACTCAATCCCTTAAGGAGGCGCCTCCGACTACACAGGATACACCAGCACCTTGATTATGAATTTACAATTAATACGGGCGCCACATTTTCCTGCTGCGTGGCTCTTTACCCTCGTGCCCTCGAGGATCAACTCATAAGAAAACAACGGGGATAGGAAAAACAAATCGTGTATTACCGCTTTCCTTAACCGAGTTCACCTCATTACAGACACTTAAACCAATTTAAGGCAATGGCAATACTCTCTGGAAAAGACTAGTCGGATGCAATTAGTGAGACTGATGGCAAATTAGACTGAATTATCACGCACATCTGATTTAATGGGGCTGTGGAGCGGTGGCCGCAGAAGCATGACATAAGCGTGTGTGTGTGTGTGTGTGTGTGTGTGTGTGTGTGTGTGTGTGTGTGTGTGTGTGTGTGTGTGTGTGTGTGTGTGTGAGGGGAGGGGCTTTGCCGGCTGTGACCAGAGGCGGATCTAGGCATGGACATGGAGGGGCAATGCCCCCCTAAATGACCTGACTGCCCACCAAACATGGATGGCATACAAAACAACCCAAATTTCAAATGTATTTCAAATTAACATGCTTATAATTAAAATTAAGTGAAACACTACTACTGCTACTAGCTACAGTTGTGGCAGCACTAAACCAACAGCATTTCATCATTGAAAACAGAAAACTCTCTGAGTCAGACCTTTAGCTTTATGCATGCTGTGTGTCTGTTGCAACTTCAACAACAACTGATGTTATTGATTTACTTCAATAATACTACTATATATTACTTTACTTCACTAATAAAAGTCCTGTAACTGATCTTTTTCTCTTGCCCCTCCAACATGTTCTCTTGCCCCCCCCCCCCAAGTAGGACGTGTTACATCTGCCCCTGGCTATGACCTGACCTGCCTAGGCGTGGGCTTTCGATATATCGCGGCTGCAAGGAAAAGAAAGCGCAGCACATATAGCCTAAGAGAAGAGAAAACTTCTGAAAAAAGGCAACGGTGACTTAGAAGTTTGTAAGTTTAAAGCCCATCCCAGCACGACTGGCATTTAGATGACTTTACTCTGAGCTTTTCTAGAGCCGCAGCTGCCGCGCGGGAGATTTGTGGGTTTTTATTTTATTTTATTTGGTGTCTTTCGCTGAGCGAGGAGAGAGAGAACGTGTGGCGTGTACTATATGTTTGGACTCTATGTCTGTGAGTGCCGACCCGTGAAGATCTGAACATAAATCGTAACATAAAATGGGATGAAATGAAAATGGTGGACGTTTTTGTAAACAACTGTGATGTTTTGTAGTTTCTAATTGTTTTTGTTTGTTTTTGCGTCGCTGCGTAAATGAAATGTAATGTTAATGATTGAATGAATTAATAAATGAATGAATGAGTGAATGGGCCGTCCATTTTATTCATCTAAAGAAAAATATATTAACTTTGCTGTTCAGGAGGGGAAAAAATATTTTGTGATCCTCGACCTAAGTCACGACTGATGGTAAATTGGCCGCAACGGATGTTAACCTGGTCGCGACCGTTTTTGAACGGCCGCAACATTTTTGGGGTCGGAAGCGTTTGTGGGAGAAATCCCCCCTCCAGCCAGCTTTTTCTAAATCGGTCGCAACATTCGCAACGGTCATAACCGTTTTAGGAATGTTAGTCATAGCCAAATGGACCCATTTAACTCTCAAGACTTCAATTATGTTTAAACATCTCATCTGAATTCCTTAACTTTCAAGAATGTACACATTTAGAAAATGTAGAAGAATTGTTATTTTGACCAACATTTTGCCCAGTTATATCTCCTAAATTGTGGACACAAACTTGAAAATCCTTAGTTTTGGGTCTGAGAGACTAAACTCAACCTCAAATGGTGGTCCGTGGTCCCTGAGAGGGTTCCAGGAGGTCTCCAAGCTAAATGATGGAGAGTTGCTTAACCGGATGTAACTCTTTGAAAGCGTAACATGAAACGTGGTTTCATGTTTACGCTCTCAAAAGTTAAAATACTCATCATGAGAATTAGCCCAAGTCTACGCAACTAGAGAATGTAGACGATTAATGGTCATCTTGATCTGTATGTTTGACTGTTTTGTTTCCCAAATCCAGCCTAGTATTGTGGACAAAAAATCTTTAGTTTTGGGGTCTGTGAGGCTAACATGTCATCAAATAGCGGTCCGTGGCTCCGATTCTGAAGAAATATTGGGCCCTTGTATCAAAAACCACTGATGTTAGATGAAGTAGTACAAAGACATCTCCGGCAGGCTGGGTAGATATACTCTCAGGCTATACACGGATCTGTTAAATAGTCCAGAAGGAGTGAGAGGGGAGGGAGGAGGGTGGCATGGTTGGGGAAACATTTCTGGGATGTTTCTTTTTTTTCTTTTTTGGCAGCTCATTCCTGAGCTTTGTGTCGGCCCACTGACATCTGCTACATTTGCATGGCAGCTGGAGATCCCGGGATTAAGGCGCTTACAACAGTATTGCCATATCTCATTTAACAACATAATCATCTTACGAGGAAGGTGACGCATCATCCCCGATGCTTTGCAAAAGCTTTGGCATGCTAGTTTCCTCTCCCTCTCCCCCCAGCCCCCAGCTCACTCTCCCTCTCTCTCTTTCGCTTTCACTCTTTTTCTCTGTCACCGTCCATCTGTCTGTCTGTCCCAGGAGGGGCGAAATCCATTTTGCATAACAGTTGTGACAATTTTGCATAACGGCAGACAGTTTGCATAGGTTCAAGGGTTAAGGTTAGGTTTAGATATAGTTTTTTTACTGAGGTTATGGCTAGGGGTTAGGGTTAAGCCACGACTATTATGCAAAACAGTCACCAAGGCCACCGCAGTCGCAAATGAATTTCGCTGTCTCTCATCTATCTGTCTGTCTGTCTGTGCATTCCACTAACAGCGTTTTGTCTGTTTTTCCGGATGCTCATCATACTTGACAACACACCATCTGTGTTCATGCACAAGCCATACCTGCCGATTGAAATTCAATCAACTCCTTCCCTGTGTGGACATTTGAATTAAAAAAAAAAGCTAGACTTGTGTTGCTATCTGACCTCAATCCTGTGAGCTTTTTTTTCTTGCTACATGATTCTCATCTGTCTGCAGTGAGTGGCACAGTGGAATGGCTGCGATAATGTGTGCAATTCAGTCTCGCCGTCTGCAACGCCCTTTAATGTTGGTGCTTGAGTAGGAATCTTGGAAAGTTACATTTTTAGAGGTTTGCCTGAAGACACTGTATATACCGGTATATAAGTAAGTATACTGTGTATATAGAATCAGATGACATTGTAGCAACCCGGGTGGAGAGACACACACTTGCTTATAATGCCCAAATCAGTTCCAAGGTCCAGACCAGACACAAAATCCAGTGAAATCAATCAAATCCAGTCCCCATTAACTGCCTGTTAGCCCCTCTTTCCACGCAGTGAGACTTACACTACTGCTGCCTTGCACAAAGGCAGATGGAACACGCACATGTTATGCATTAGCATGCTGTTAATGCACAAAGACAGCATCCATCCATCCATCCATCCATGTTGCTTTAGAGCAGTGGTTTCACCAAATGGACCGTTATAGATCTGTAAATCTTGAGAGCGTTAAAATGAAACCAAATGTACCCTCACGGGTCTTTTTTGGTTTCATTTTACTCTCTCAAGAGTTAAATTAAATTTACACATCTGAATTGCTTACTTTTCAAGAATCTACACAATTAGAAAATGTAGAGAAATGTTATTTTGACCAATATTTTGTCAGTTATCTCTCCTATATTGTAGACAAAAACTTAAAAATCCCTGCTTTTGGGTACAAGAGACTAAACTCGACATGAGTAAAGCAAGAGCAAATATCTCTCAAGTGAAATTCGGGGGGGAAAAAAAGGAACAAAATCGCAGATATTGGGATGGTACTGTTTCTCCACCTCGAGACATCTGCCCATTACAAAGCTTAAACACGTGACTCTGGGACATCAAGGAACGTTTGGTCAACTACAAGGAAGTTCAGTGACCGCAGCCAGATTTTCATTTCAAAGCAGACTCTTTTTTTTCTTTTTCAGCAGAAACGAAGTACACTTTTATTCTGCCCATTCATTTTGAATAGGAGACGTGACCTTTCATGCTCTCTGTGTATAATCTTTCACGGTATAATGGCTTTAGGTGTGACATGCACAAAGGACACTTTTGTATGGGAAAAAAGGGCTCCTGAATGGTCTGCATTTACATAGCGTTTTTGTCCATTTATTCACATTTGTGCACTACATTACCACATCGCCCCTTTAACTTTGCCTCCAACCTTTAAGTCATTGGTATGCATGGCACGCAAGGGCGGATGTAACATTTCCCAATTGGGGGGGGGCAGGAGAAAATGAATAGTGATCCCTGGTAACAAAAAGGTTGAAACCCCCTGCATTAGCCTGTGGATCCCAGATTAGAAATGATATAGCAACGAAGTCCCCAGAGAGTGAAAGTGTTGTGTTGTTTCTTCACTCTGTGACGCCCAATTGCACTCAACAAACCGACCGCATTCCAGGTGCGCATTTCCGAAAGTACCCTTAAGCCCTTTTTCACACCAAAGGGTCAAGACGGTCTTGATGCATGTCCCTGCAATGTGATGTGTTTGTTGCAGGTTGACGCACGTTGTCCTGAGCTTTTCAACACACGTAAGTCAACACACCGCACCAAAGGGACAAGGACGCTTTAGCGTTAACTCCACTGCGACTGTTTGGACCTTAAGTTGCAAGGTGACCCTTTGGTGTGAAAAATCGCTTTCGGCAACTGTCCTGAGCATCAAACCTCAAGCCGTGGATCAACCTGGTAAAACTTCATGCGCTCAGACAGCTGGTTCCTGTAGTTCCAACACCTTTCACTTATTCTCAGCTCCAAGCTCTGCTTTTCCTTCTTTCTTTTTTTTGTATTTAGATAGAAGACCTGCTTGGTCAGAGGAATAAATACACCTCTCGGGTCGCCTTAGAGAAAGTCTGGGTTTTGTGTGAAGGTTTTTTTCTCTCACTTCGCTACAGTACTCTGACTCTCTTTTGTCCACTTTCATCCACCTCCCTCTCGCCTCGTGATTGAATCTAGGAGACCAATACTGGTGCCGGCATATTGACCCAGACTCCGTATATCCACCACCAACACCACCACCACCACACCCCCCATGTTTATTTCATGGAGAAAAGCACAATATCAGGTGTCATCAGACGGGGGGCCCGGGCGGCCCGTGTGATGCCAGATAGCAGCCAGCCCGCCATTTTTTGCGAATGTGCTGATGCCTTCAAGCCTTTCACATCCCTCCAGTCGCAACTGGCAAAACCATTCATATATATATTTTTCTTTTTTTTTCTGCCTTTGCAGCAGCGCCTGGCTCTTCTGTCGCGAGCAGAGAAACAAATTGGCTTGACGGAGGAGAGTCCTCCTCCGCAGCGCTGCCACAGTCAGACGGACAGATGGTTGAAGAGATTGTACTCTCTCTTCTCATATGTTTTATACGCACAACGAGAACCGCCGAGCGCCGCACACAAGCACATAAGAAATGCATTGATCTCGTAACGTCGACAATGCTATACAAGGCCTCCCGGAGCCTGTGCCGAATGTTTATCTCCGTTAGTTGTGGCGTGATGATCATATATCAGATATTTATTACTGTGCTGTGCCGGTTGCGGATCTAGGCATGGGCATAGGGGGGGAGGGTCTACCCCACCAAACATGATGGCATGCAAAACAACCCAAGATATTTCAAATTAAAGTGCCTATATTTAAAATGATTTGAAACACTACTACTGCTACTAACTAACTACATTTGTGGCACCACTAAACCAACAGCATTTCATCATTGAAAACAGAAAACTCTCTGAGTCAGACCTTTAGCTTTATGCATGCTGCGTGTCTGTTGCAACTTCAACAACAACTGATGTTATTATTGATGCTTACTTGCGTAATAAAAGTCCTGTATCTGAAAATGGTGTGGGTGCGACTTCATTCGGGCGATGAAGCCGCGCCCATACATTTTCTCCTGCCCCCCCAGTTGGGAAAATGTTACATCCGCCCCTGGTGCTGTGTAGTATTGTGCATCCCGGGCGGGGGGATGTTTACGCATGCATTTCTGGGGCGGGGGGTTATAGGGCTGGAAGAAGATTACATCCATATACCCAGGTTGAAACTGGCCCGGATTGTCAATAAACCAAAGATTCGACTTGAAGAATTCCTCGTTTTTTCATCGCGATGACTTTCCTCCATCGCTCTCATCTCCACTCTCGTCTCCATACATATTAACTTCCACACGCAGAAAAAAGAAGCTGTATGCTTTGTTAGGTTTTTTAGACTAGGGATGGATGAAAAAAAGCGTGGCTACTCCATCAATTTAAAAGTATCATATCAATTTAGCCCTTTAATACCTTGCACTAGGTAGCCTGTATACAGTATATACATAACCATTCAGATTATTATTTCTCATATTCACTCATGGTGCTCCTCCAACTGCAATACCAGAAATGTCCACATTTGGGGGAAACTCTTGCCCCTCGCAGAGAGAAATGGAAGACATTCGCCCATGAATTGATGTCATATAGTAAAGCGGCTTTTGGACACGCATTTGGACACGGTGTGCCTGCACTGTCTCCGTTTCTCAAGATGTTCGGTCTTTTTAGGTTCTCTGCCAGTCTATTTTTACACTTTTTTTAACAGTCAGACCTTCATTGAAAAAAATCTGTGATTTTCTGTGTGTGTGTGTGTGTGTGTGTGTGTGTGTGTGTGTGTGTGTGTGTGTTGTGTGGTGTGTTGTGTTGGTGTGTGTGTGTGTGTGTGTGTCTTAATGGGCACATCTCAGATTCTTCTCTTTAGTAATGTCACTTGCCTCAACCCTTTAAGTCATTGGTATGCATGGCTCATACCAGTCCCAACCTCCTCCCAATGTGGTTTAATGCCCCCCTCCCTGTACGTACTGTATGTACTGTACTGACTATTTCTACTTATGTGTACATTTTTGGGACCTGAATGGAAATAAGACCTCTAGGTCTTTCTTCAGTCATCCCTTTGGGCTGTAAAATGTTCGACTGTACTTGTGCTGTTGTACTTTTATACCGTCTAATACAATATTCAATCAATCAATCAAATCCCTCCCTCCACTGAGATTGAGGTGGGCGGGGATAAGTGGATGACCAGGACAGGGGGCAAGGTGCCCCCCTCACCCCCAAATGTGGACATTCTGGTATTGCAGTTGTAGGAGCACCATGAGAGAATATGAGTAACAATAATATACTGTTGTGTATACAGTATTCCCCTACTGTATACACAACAGTGGTTGTGTATACAGTAGGGGTGGGCAAAAAATCTAGATGTTATAGTATAATAAAAGCACAGTAATTTGTGGCAAAAACGTAACGTATCGCATCGAATCAGAGCATAATTAATAATCACAATACAAATTAATTCAGAACCATAAATGTCAATATTGTATCGTATCCCACCGCTAGTATACAGGTAGGCTACTGAGTGCATAAGAAGGTATTGAATGGCTAAATTGATATGATAACAATTTTAAATTCACGGCGGAACCCCATTAACGCTGCTTATTGCCACCTCGTGGTTCATTCTCGATGCTGCACAGTGCCATAGAATGAATCTGATGACGGTGGAGTTTCATGCAGGTCCACCCGCTTTGAACGCTATAGGGTCCATGTGGTTTTAAAAGCAATAATACTGGTCTAGTCTATTGCGAATGGTTGGTGGTTAACAGGCCGTGGTGTAAATAACCCACCCTGGGGAGCTTTTCTTTTCAACCATTTGATTCACACACGCACACACAGACAGAAACACGCGTGCACGCATGCTGCCATTACAAACCACCGACCACAGACGGAGAGAGAGAGAGCGAAAGGAATATAAGTGATGGACTCCCTTTCAAAACATGTAATAACATGCCCGGGGTGACAGGAGGTCAAGCGAGTATCCTCATCCATCCCCTTGTCAAGACAATTTGATATGGAAACGACAGAAAGGGAGTCATTTTACCACCGGCGTTATACGCGCTATCGGCCCAGAGGTCAGGCTGCACCGAGGTCATCACCTCAATATCCTCTGACAAAACGGAATTTTGCTGCAACACTGGTGTTCGCTTTTTTTTGCCCACGCAGCGTAAAGCCTCTGCTGCCACGCATCCGGATCTATTATTATCGTCTGTGTTTCATTTCCGAGTCGTTCAGGGAGGGGTTGTTGACGCCATCGCCATGAGCACTAGCTCAAGCAGAGTCCCTTTTCGCTGCCAGCTACAGCCAGACATGTAGCTAAGGCCTCGTTCGGAAGCATATACTGTACTTTCTATGTCTGTTATGTTAATCATCACGTGACACTTAGACATTCAAACTCGTCTTGCTAGTTTACAGTTGTGATAATGCATTTATGTAGCGATATGCATATAGCACTTTAAGCAACCATATGTAACTTCCATGCTGCTGGTCTGTGCACTGTACTGTCTTTTGTTGTCTTCTTGTATGTATATTGTCTGTATACGTTGAGCACGAACCGAGACAAATTCCTATCAACTACTGTACCTGTTGACATGGTAATAAAGTTCTTGAATCTTGAATCACTTTGTTTATCATGTAGCGCTCCTTTGGTCACCCGTCACCCAGGTGGTCTCGTGTGACAGTTTGTTTAGCATTACTCCTCTCCATTAGCTCACGTTAAAAACAATCATTTCAGCGCGCTGTTTCTAGGCTAGGTGGAGCTGGATTTACAAATCCCGTAGCTTTGTGTGGACGAGGGCCATCATCAGCTCCCAGAGCAATGCTCGTAAGAAAAGTACCGTTATAGGTACTTGTAGCGTAGCTACGAGTACAATCACAGAACGCAGTGAATATTTTAAGTGTTACTGGAGCAATATGGGAGAGACTTTTGACTCTCATCGCTAGTAGCAGCTTGAATTAAAAGGAAAAGTACAGTATATAATATGGGAGACGTTCTGCATGTAAATTGATGAAAGTGACAAGCCATACAAATTGAACGCAAGGAGCTGAATTAATAATTCACGGCCCACAGGATCCTCGCCGAGATATAGAGAGAGGCGGAGGAAACATAAGAATGAGTGTGGTGTCTGCCAAGATCTCTCACTCCATCTCTCTCTCTCTCTCTTTTTACAGAATTCATGGGGAAAAAAAATATGGGACACGCCGGAGAGATTCACGTTTTGTGTGCTTCTGCTAAATAATCTCGTCCCCATGTGTACCGACTTGAGATGTAAATTGAACGCAGGGATGCGGTCTTGCAGTTGACGTGCAGGAAGGCATCTATTGTGTTTTTTTCTTTCTTTCTTTTTCAGCTAAACAAGACAAACAGATCTGAGTTTGACTAAGGAGGACACAGAGCAATACCGTGAGCCATAATTGTTCAGTCAGCCAATCTCTCCTGTGCTGCTGCTGCTGCTTTGCAAATACTCCAAGTCGTACACAAGTAATATTTCAAAACTAGATCAGCATGCAGCAACTCGGGCAGAGTGCAAACTTGCACGCTGTTGTACACAATAAGCAGAAAACGGCTTGACAATATTTGAAGATTTCTTGATTACGTCACCATTACGTCATTCAACCTGTAGTCTAGGGACCCCAGTGGTCCTTCCGAGAGTTTCAGGTGGTCCCCAGGCCAAATGATGGATAACCAGATGTAACTCTTTGACAGTGTAAACATGAAACCAAATGGACCCTTGCGGGTCCATTTGGTTTCATGTTTACACTCTCAAGAGTTAAAATATTCATCATCTAGATTAGCTCAAGTCTACACAGCTAGAGAATGGTCCTTTTGATCTGTATGTTTGACTGTTTTGTTTCCAAAACCAAGCCTGGTATTGTGGACAAAAGCAAGTTCTTTAGTTTTGGGGTCTGTGGGGCTAAAATGTCATGAAATGGTGGTCTGTGGCTTAAATTCTGAATAAATAATGGGCCCTGGTATGAAAAAGGTTGAAAACCACTTATCTAAACCAGCCAATCGGAGTACTTCAAGGCCAGAATGGCCTCAGTTTTCTTTTTTGCTATATATATAGTATATTGTCTCTCCAGCATGTCAGTAGTGTTGACACTCGCACAGATAAAGGTAAGAAAGCTTTCTGGAGCTGGAATTCTCCTTAAAAAAAAAAAAAAAAAAAAAAAAAAACACTTCAGGGCAAGAAGTCATTTTTTCTTTTTGTTCCAGTTCCAAACCAACTTCTAGGGATCTGAACCAAAATTACATCCAACCCCAGCAGTGCACCATGGTGGTCAAGGCCAATCCTCTGCTCCTCCGCAGCTATCCATAGGAGGCCTTGGGATTGTTTGATCACCCCTCGGAGGCCCGTGGCTAGTGTCAGTATGACCGAGGGGTTAATAACCCAATCTTCTGTGATAAAACCCCCATGGGTGATTCACAAGTGGCGGCTTGACCTTTGGCGATCTCTTGGTGGACTATAACTGAATTGACTTGTATTATATTTCCTCTTCCCCCCCTCCGCCCATCCCATCCTCTCCCTCCCACTGCTTCACATTATAACTCTCTCTTCCGTCCATGCTTTTATGTTATTGTATTCTTTTTCTTTTTTTTTTGTCTTGGCCCACGGTGGGGTTTATGGTAATGTCCTGTTGCTGAGTGGTTGCCATGTCTATTAGCATATGTGCTGTACTGGCCTGGGAATGCACAGCATGTGGGCACCCCCTTCCCTAGGGGTTGATGGAATGCGCTGTGGCTCTGAGCGACTGTTCTCTTTCCCTCCCATGGCCAGGGAACCAGAGGATTAAAGGTTTATAGTCAGTGAATTCACAGATTTCATATACCAGTATATTCATACAGCCTATATTATTATTATTTCTTTCATATAGAGGGACAGACAATAGGCTGACAGAAAATGGGAAGAGAGATTGGGGCTGTTGGGATCGGGAGTCGAACCCACGGACACACTACCGGTACCAGTGCTGGATTAGCAGCCGGTGTACCTGGACGGCTGAGCTACAGCCCAGGCCTATAACACCACATTTAGAGCCAGGCGGTTCTTGGGCAGTGTCTTCCTTTGCCGGGCAAACACTGCCGCTAGCATGTGTGAAAGGACCTAATCTGTTACACAGAGCCTATAGTGCCCATTTGTCATTGATCTCTTAATATTGTACATTGCTTCCTTATTACCTATTTTTCTGAATGTGTTAATTGTGCCTTAATGCATCTCGCATGTTAATTTCAGAATACTGAGGGGGCAAAAATATCTTGATTTCTGCAATTCCAAACATGCAAAAGGTGGCCTGCTTAAATTGCTTCAGTCTAGAGCAAACCTAGCGGAGCAACTGTGCTCACAGCTGGGTCATGGTAAGGGTTTGGTTAGGGGTAAGGTTTTGGATAGGGGATTAGGGTAGGAGTTTGGTTAGGCTTAGGAAACGCATCTGTGTCACTACATGCTTAGGCGTGGTAGTCTGTATAGTAGGATTTTAGAATTTTATATAGACATGTCTGTACCCTTGAGGAGAAGAAAACAGGTGCGCTTCCTCTAGTTGCTGCCACTAATTTGGGCAGTGGGTGCTAAGCTCTAGGTGCAACTAAACATGGGAATCCACAGAAAGTGGAAGGAGCAGCACACCAAATGAAAAATGCAGGACCAGGCTCAAATCTGTTAATCCATTTTAATAAAACACTGACGCGTTTCGGCCGAAGCCTTCATCAGAGTAATCTGAAACAGAGTCTACATTGCTTCATATATAGAATGCAAGTAATCTTCCCACCTGTGTAGGGGGAGGTGCTAACTTGGTTACCAATTACATGGTGTAAAGAACAATCATTGAATCATTCACAGAACTTCAGAACAACAAGAGGGCTTTCTTACCTACACAGAGGTTATCCTAGTAATATTCTTGAGCAGTCTGTCACACAGGCTCAACACACTCAAAGGAGTGAGTTACTCACAAAACGCAAAAAAGATGTAAAGCCTGCAAGATTCTGTTTTGTCTCTGATTTTAACCATTGCTCCAAAGAGATTAAACAAACAATTCTAAAACATTGGTCTGTATTACAGAGCGAACCGATGCTCCACAATATAACCACTAATCCTCCTCTTTTTGCACACAGAAGAGCTCCAACTCTCAGAGATAAACTGGTTCACTCCTCATCATCTAGTCCTGACCGTTCTACTTGGCTGTCTCTTAAAGGCAACTACAAATGTGGACGCTGTGCACAATGCAACAACACCACAAATTGTAAATTCTTCTCACATCCTTTGACAGGTAAAAAATACAAACAAAAGAGTTTCATCAACTGTAATTCCACTAATGTGGTCTATATGTTGACATGTCCATGTGGCAAAGCGTATGTTGGCCAAACAAAAAGATGCCTAAAAATAAGAATTTCTGAACACAAAACTGCTATACGTACAGGCAACATTGACTATGCAATGGCAAACACATTATCTTGAGGCTCAACATGGCTCTCCATCCTCCCTACGCTTTGTAGGGTTGGAGCATGTAACACCCACCACCAGAGGGGGTAATCTTCCAAAATTGTTATCTCAAAGAGAAATGTACTGGATTTATGAACTTAATACTATGCAACCACAGGGTCTTAATGATGACTTTTCTTTCAAACCCTTTCTATAGTGTACATTTCCACAAGTGGAGAACCGGATGCTGTGTGTTCTGCTTGATCTTGTGGTTACTCTGTATTTGAGTCTGTGTTTGATCTTTACATCTCCATTGTATGAAAAATGAAATTGTACTGGTAATTCCATCAACTGTGATTGTTGTTCTGAAGTTCTGTGAATGATTCAATGATTGTTCTTTACACCATGTAATTGGTAACCAAGTTAGCACCTCCCCCCTACACAGGTGGGAAGATTACTTGCATTCTATATATGAAGCAATGTAGACTCTGTTTCAGATTACTCTGATGAAGGCTTCGGCCGAAACGCGTCAGTGTTTTATTAAAATGGATTAACAGATTTGAGCCTGGTCCTGCATTTTTCATTTGGTGTGCTGCTCCTTCCACTTTCTGTGGATTCCCATGTCTGTACTTTTGTTTGTATGTCTTTTTACATGTCTATGGACCATGTATCTTTAATAAAGTTTGATTGATTGATTGATTGATTGATTGATTGATTGATTGATTGATTGATTGATTGATAAGAAACGTTAACCATGTTCTAAACTTTAGTTTTGAGCTTGTAGATCTGCATTTTTCGAAACATTTAAGGAAATCTTTGAATATACAGTATATAGTTCTATTTTCAAGATAAGATTTTGAACACATCATTAGTTCTGCGAGTCCCTTTAACGCAGTTCCGAGACAAAAAACACATTTTGGGGGTCACTGAAATCAACAAAGTAATAGGAAAAAAAGAAAGGGGAAACATACTGTATGCTGCCTGCCTGCCTCCCATAAAACTAATGATTCAGAAGACTTCAGAGACAAGACTATAAAATCTGGTCTCAGGTCTTGGGATATATTTAGACCATCAATACATGGAGATGAGTCAACGCCCTCCAGTCACTCTTGTTGGTTACATTGCTGATAATAGCCTCCACCTTTGAGAAAAGCCACAGGAGTGGTTGTCTGCAGAGCTTATTCACAGCACTGTGTTGTGAACAGCAGAACTAGTGCATGGCAACACCATCATAATATCCTTGTTCAGATTTTAATCGATCACAATCCAGTGGTCTGGGGACCACCAGTGGTCCTTGAGAGGGTTCCAGGTGGTCTTCCAGGTGGGTTCCAGATGTAACTCTTGAGAGTGTAAAAATGAAACCAAATGGACCCTTGCGGGTCCATTTGGTTTCATTTTTACACTCTCAAGAGTTGAAATATTCATCTCAAGTCTACACAACTACATCATTTGGTCTGTATGGTTGCCTGTTTTGTCTTCCAAATCCAGCCTGGTATTGTGGACAAACGCAAAAGAATTGTTTACTTTCGGGATCTGTCGGGTGCTAAAATGTCCCCAAATGGTGGTCCGTGGCCCAAATGCTGAATAAATGATGGGCCCTGATATCAATGCTTATCCTGTACTTGGAGATGAGCTGCTAACAGTCCGACTCCAGCAACGTTCTGTATACAGTGCAGTTCAAGAAACGATTAAAAAAATATGGTGCAGAAGTCTGCTTTTCCTCTTGCTGTCAATCTCTTGTTCTAAATATCTGTCTCTCCGTTAAACACTCCTCGTATGGCTCGATTATGTGCGTTTGACCTCAAACTTGATCGTGACCTACGGTACCTTTTTTTTCACGTCAGAGTCCAAAAGTTAATCGCCTCTTCAGGGCAGCCCTGATCCTTCCACCCACCGGTGTCTTGAAAATAGTGTGGAGTAGATATAGACCTTTTATTGACTCCTTCGCCCGAGGGCGGCACAGCGGTTCAAGCACAGATACGGGGAGAGAGTAAGAGAGTTGTTTTTTACTCTCCCAACATGAGAAAAAACAGAATCCGGAGGGAGGAGGTATGCACTGCGTGTCAAACCGAAAAAATATGGAGGAGGGGTTGGAGGAGAAGACCCGAATGAAGACCTGCTAGGATCATAACCAGGGGCGGATTGGCACATATTTTCCCACCGGGACAATTTTGCCTTTGCCAGGCAGCTGGTTAACCAGATGTAACTCTTTGAGAGCGTAAAAATGAAACCCTTTCAAACCCTTTTCATTTTTACACCCTCAAGAGTTAAAATATTCATCATGTGAATTAGCCCAACTTAGTCTACACAACTAGAGAATGTAGAAGATTAATGGTCATTTTCTAGTGCATTTTGGATCTTGTTCAGGCCACTAGGTGGCGCAGGCCACCGGGAAAACTCCCTGTTCTCCTGATGGAGTACAATCCGCCCCTGTAGGATCATAACGCTGTACTAGTTATTGTTCAGTCAGATAACTCAGGAGAGTATTTAACCAATATGTATTTAATATACTAATATAGTCAGCTGTGCTACATTTTCTTCCCTGCTCAGCACAATTAAACACCGTCATTAAATATTATGAGCAGGCAGATAGATATATGACAGGGGTTTTCAACAGGTGGTCTCGGGACCACCTGTTTTCCCTGAGAGGATTCCAGGCGGTCCCCAGGCTAAATGATGGGAGAATTGGTTAACCAGATGTAACTCTTTGAGAGCGTAAAAATGAAACCAAATGGACCCTTGCGGTTCCCTGTGTCTCCTAGGGTAAATACCCTCACAAAAAACATGCAGTAATCCTAGTCTCTAAACGGCCTCCCCCTTGCCAGCCTGATGGAGGGGACAGGAACTGGTTGGAATAACGTTTTCTTTTCACGCCCTACGACCAACCAGGGAAACTCCCCCCTGTCAGGTGAAAAGAAGGCAGCTGAGACTCCTCATGCATTGAAGGATGAAGCTGCCTCCCCAGGTTGGCGGAGGGTGTGTAGAGCCCAGGATCACATTAGGAATTGGCACTGGGTGAAACAATGGGTTACAAAATTGTGGGGATAAAAAATATTTAAAGAAACTGGTCGCAACCAGGTTGTTGGTCGCTAGTGGATTTCGCTTCTGTTATGCGTTGGGAGATTGATGGGGCTGGGGGTTGTCAATATGTAGAGATCATGTGGACAGTGACACAGTCATCAAGCTGAAGCCGGTAACCAGATACAGTACATGCACCACACAGGCACCGTGCTTTTAGCGGTCCCATGTGAAAAGCCTGTAACATTGGCAGGGTCAAACATGACACTCATCATGTGCATACAGTACAGTATAGCCTACACGCACACACGCACACGCACACGCACACACACACACACACACACACACACACACACACACACACACACACACACACACACACACACACACACACAGGTTTTGCAAAGAAAGAAAAACCTCTCCCAAATGCTCCAAATGAAACACGACAGGTGAAGAGTGAAGTACTATTATATCTTTTCACTCAGGAAAATAATTGGGCCCAAACTTTTGGTGCGAAAAAATACAGAACGGATGGGGGGGTTGCAAGAGGGTTGTGTTTTTCTGTTTCAAAAAAACATTTCGCGAGTTACATCTTCCAGTTCTGTGATTTGATTGTTTTAAAAAAGAAATTTCCGCTTTCATGGTTTCTCGACTGATCGCTTGCCAACAATCCCCACGTCCAATTTCTCCTCCGACTAATTACGTTTGTACTTTTGCGTTATGCTATAGCTGGTATCTGCGGTGAGAAAAATTGTTTCATTTTATTCCACACCGCAGACTAATTGAACCCAAACTTTTAATATACTTCCCTCCTCCCTTCCCTTATATACTTAAAAATGTCACTCTGTGCACTGCGGAGGCGGCATAATCGACAGCGACAGTGGCCTTTCAAGCGGAGTATTTTGTCACCAGCCCATCTTTAGCAGCGCTGCGAGGTTAGCCCCGCTCCCAGCCTGCTCCCAGTCCCCAGGCTGTCTTTGGCAGCATTAAAACCCGGTCGGGGTGTTGTCACCGGGATGAATAGCGAGGGGAAGTTGGGCCAATTGCGGAGGTGCCCCGGGGACTCCCCAGGCAGAGGAGATAACGTGAGCACGCGCCACGGGGCCTTATCCATGAGTAATGACCTTGGTTGGCTTCGCACACACACCACACACACACACACACACACACACACACACACACACACACACACACACAGACGCTGCGTGCACGAGGCGTACACGCACGCACGTGCTCACAAAGTGACATAAACACGCAGACACTACTCCAGGTCCCTGGACACACTGACATCATCTCAAACTAAGCCGTAACCAAGCAGAGATATGCGATATGTGGGTTTGCGGGTTGCGGGTGGGTTTCATCTTTAAGGTGTATGTTGGAGAGTGCTTGTTAAAATGGTCCATTAGCAGAATTTGGAGACACTATATAGGTCCCTGGGTTTTCTGCGAGACGTGGGATTGCAGGGTCGGCCGGGATACATGACTACGAATCGATACTTATTTTTTGGAACTTTCGCGAAGGGAAAGTGAACATGCTGTATCAGATCTGCGCGGTGTGTAGCTTGGCAGGTCTATGAGGATAATCATAGTAATTGATTTAGTGCATTGTAAAACAATGATCTGTACTCCTGTTTTTCCATTATTAAATATCCAGGTTTTTGTTCATTGCCCAGCCGTATATGTTCTCTCTGCTGATAAACAGAGAGGTCACTTTCAAATCCGTGGGTGGTTTATTTAAAAATGTTTCCTAAAGCTTTATCGGTGCTGTACCCTGCGTGAAAAATGCACTCACACTTGTTCAACGAAAATCAGAGTCCTCTTGTTCTGTGCGATTCATTTACAATTCACCTCAACCTTGTTTTATATACATACTGTATACTTAATTATGTGATAGTAAGTTTGGTTGAAGACCTTTTGTACCGGCAGGGGTATTTTTTTTTTTTACAATGCTCTATTGTCTATTAACAGAACAGCATGGCGATCACATGAGTATAACCCTAACAAACAACCCTAACAAAGTCTTTACTATCTATCCACCATTGCAGTTATTTCCCCGACACAATGCAGTTTTTGTTTATTGTCTTCTTCCGAAAAAGGTAAAATGTAAAATTCAACTTTTTCAACTCCACAGTGGCAAAACAGGCCTATATAACACAAAGACGTCTCCGAGAGAGTCCAACTGGCACAATTCTAAGCTTCTGACAATAGGACATCAATGCTCTGTTGTCAATTCAATGCAATACAATACAATACAATACAATACAATGCCGATGTGAGGTCATACATGCAGACTAGATGCTATGTCACATATAACATTCCCCTTGCACTGCTAGATTGATTAGAGTTGGCAGTAATTTTAAGTAAGGTTAGTATGGCACTTGTTTTGGCTGAGGTTAAAGCATGCATGGGTTTCAGTCCAAGGCCTGCTTTCATCAAATATTATCGACACATTTCTGGCTCTCATAAAATGTCATGCTTTAGATATTGGAAAAATAACAGCTATTTTTGGTAAACCGAGTGAATATTATATGTTCTTTCAGAGCAGATGCTATTTACTCAAACCTTTGCTTCTGGGAGGTCCCTGCGACTCCATGTTTTCAGAAGGGGAGTTTGCAGCCAAACACGGATAATTCTGGAGTTCCTTGGCATGAAAACATATTAACATCGCTGACACCAAAGGTGTAGCGTCTATTGGGCCATGAGGGCCAGTTAAATTATGTTGGCCTAGTCAAACTATGACAAGAGTCGAATGTTGCAAAAGTCACATATGCAGATGTGCAGTGCACGCACATCTCTACTAATCACTGCCAGGGGCGGATCTAGGCATGGGCATAGGGGGGCAATGCCCCCCTAAATGCCCAAACTGCCCCACCAAACAGGATTGCATGCAAAACAACCCAAGATATTTCAAATGAAGGCGCTTATAATTAAAATGATTTGAAACACTACAGTATTGCTACTAACTAACTGCAGTTGTGTCACCACTAAACCAACAGCTTTCATCAGTGAAAACAGAAAACTCTCTGAGTCAGACCTTTAGCTTTATGCATGCTGTGTGTCTGTTGCAACTTCAACAACAACTGATGTTATTATTGATGCTTTACTTGCCTAATTATATTAAAGTCCTGTAACTGAAAACGGTATGGGTGCGGCTTCATCACGCGTGGCGCGAAGCAACACGGGCGATGAAGCCGCCCCCTATACCACCCCCCCCCCCCCCCAATTGGGAAATGTTACATCCGCCCCTGATCAACGACAACACAATGCTAGCGGGACTGTCGGGTGTGGTCTTGGGGGGGAGGGGGCACACAACGTTGATGGGGTCTGACATCTTTTTCTTCAGTCATTTGTTAACAAATGTCCACATTAGTAGACAAAGGTCTGAGCACAGAGCAGAGGAGGAGCATGACTAGGACAAGAAAATTTTCCATTTTCAGTTTAAATTGATTGTCAACCATGTCTGCACTGTAGTAGTGTGCTCTGCATTGACATTCTAAATGCAATTTTGAGAATAAAAGGAATTACACTGAATGTACACTTGAATGTTGTATATTTCATTTGCTATTGTTATGCAAGTCCCTCTTCCCTGCATTAATTATTAGAATCTTTCTGAACTGTTCTATGTGCCCTGGAGTACTACAGCTCCTTCAATTATCACACTGTGTGTAGACTTCACTTTGTTTAATGTGACATCAAGGGTATGGGGAAAAACGGCAAAGAACAAACCAATCATGTACTTTGGTACAATAAACAAAGTATTAGCACATGCTGTATAATCAAATAATACACTCATCTGAAATAAGAATGAACCAAACAACAGAACATACCAGAGGTGGTTGACTGAAAACAAGTCAACCACTGTGCACTGTGATTGCTGTCCAACTGAGTGACAACTGACCAAATGACTAGCACTAGCAGGCTCCAGCCTGCTCTACACAACTGCATGCCATCAACTAATCAACAAGACTAATCATGTCTTAAAATTTACTTTCTTAAAGGCACAGAACACATTTTATAGTCATTCAAGACAGCATAAGCATGTCGCAATGCTTCTTTCTCAATAGACAGGAGGCTTAGATATCACACTATTGGTGGGGGGTTATTCGGAAGAGGGGGATTCGATTTTCTAATTGGCCAAGTCAAATGTTTAACCCACGCAATGCGCCTGGCTGACACAGAAACAGATTTTTTCTAGCATCAGATGGAAATGCGTTTGAGAAAGTCAACCGTCTTCAGTGTTATTCCGCCTTCAACTATTGACACATTCCTGGCCCTCGATAAATGTCAAAGTTTCCTGTGACATGTCGCCTTCAGATAGAAAGAAAAGGGAAAAATACTAACGTATTTCTGTCGCGGTGGAATGTCTAATTCCGACGGCTTTGGCGTATAGACCGGATTGTGCGGGGTGAATAGAAAAATAGCTCCGTTGCTATGCTGCTGGAGGCCCTCCAATATTAGCGGAGGAGGCTCTTTTAACTTCGGAGAAACACGGGACGTCTTCAATGTTCTTCCGTAGCACTTTTTCTTTTCTTTTTCTTTTTTTTTTTTACATTTTCTTGTCAGCCGTGTCACGGTGATGCGCCGTACATTATGACACCCTGTACCTGTATCACCGCGGCGGCGGTATATGGAGCTCCTATAATGATAGTGGCGGCATGTGATGAGGACGCGTTCTGTCATATAGTACCTGCCGCCGCAGCAGCGTGGCAGCTAAAGCATCTCCGCACTGCCACCAACCTCCATCTCCCTCATCATTTCCATCACAGTGTCATCTGCAGTGTGTGTGTGTGTGTGTGTGTGTGTGTGTGTGGTGTGTGGTGTGTGTGTGTGTGTGTGGTGTGTGTGTGTGTGTGTGTGTGTTTGTGTGTGTGTGTGTGTGTGTGGTGTGTCACAACGCCATCTATACGTTATGAATTTACCTGATGACTCTGGCGGGTGCTGGGTTAAAAAATATATACTGTATCAAAATAAATGAACTGGAATTAGATACTGCCGGGTGTGTGCATCATGCATGGGCCTAGATATTCGAGGCTGTTTGTAATATTGGTCAGAAAATAAAAAATAGAATATATTCCTGTATACCCTGAGCTGTGTTGTTGATAGATAGGCTACGATTTAATTTTGATAAGGAGTATGTTGCCATGCTCTTCTGTACGCGTTCTAACCTTAGACTAGCCATCTATATCGATTATTATTATGATTTTTGCTCAGGAAATTTGAACTGCGTTTCTTCACAGCAAGTCCATACACCAGCCATCTAGGCCTGCAGCTGCTTAAGCAAAAATATTACAAGGTGACGTCAGCCGATATTTTAATGTGTCTTCATAATGAATGAATTTACATGGGTATAGAACCAGTAAGACGCCTATGGCAGACTGCTGGGTCGCTTTGGGAATGGGGATGGGTCAGATCACCATGGAATGTCAGAAACAGGTTTTCATGGCTGCACTAATAACTTTATGCACTAGAGTTTGGAATTTGCATGGATAGGTAGGAGTCAAAAGGGAGATACCGAAGAGGAAGGGTGGACGAGGAAGGATCAACATAGGACGTGTATACCTAAAGATAAAGAAAGCTGTCTTTTAGGTTAAGTGGGACACATAGGGCTCCATTTTCATCACTGCTAAACCCCTTATCACAAAACATCTTTGCTTTTTATAGTTTTCAAAAACATGTTTTAATGGACTGTATACAAGCTCACAGCGGGTCAATGCAGAATGGCTGGTTGGAATATTCTTTTTTTTTTTTTTTTCAAAATTCAAAAGAAGAAAGGCAAATAAGTTCGGAATAAGGGGTATGATGAAAATAGAGCTGATATTCTCCAATATTTATTCGCTAAGCTAACCTAATTTGAGGTAGTATAAGCACAAAGAGATGTATCAGGAGTGAGAAATGAGTCACTTATCACTGCAACATGTGACGTCATGTTCTAGTTTTCCCAAAGATTGTGCCGGTCCTAAAAGTGAAGTGCCGGTAGGCGTCCCTTTAGTTCTTGTGTGTGTGTGGTGTGTGTGTGTGTGGTGTGTGTGTGTGTGTGTGTGTGTGTGTGTGTGTGTGTGTGTGTGTGTGTGTGTGTGTGTGTGTGTGTGTGTGCCTTACCTCCAGTGATGGGGATAACGCCGTTATTGATAACTTCGTTACGTAGTCAGATTAGTTTTATTAGTAACGGAGTAACCTAACGAGTTATTTTTGCAATTTAGTAGTTAGTTACTTAGTTACATTTCCAAAAAAGTAACTCGTTACTATAGTTCGTCGCAATTCATTTTCTTGAGATTGCTCGGTGTTGTAGCGTATATTCCTCCTTCTGTTATGGTAGAATAAGCCGACTGCACGTTGTGGCTTCATCCTTCTGCGAGTGATGTGCGTAGTTTACATTTTCTGTCTGCACATCCTGTAAATCCGCCTAAGAAATAAAAGTAAACCTACTGTCTAGCTGGTGTGTACTCTAGTATGAATCTTTTATTTTGAAAGGAAGAAAGAGGAAGTCCGCTGGCTGCTTGCGTAGTGAAGCAGCTACTGTATGCGCGACTTGCTGAAAGTTGTAAACAATGACGCCGTACACTGTTGGATTAACTTTTGGATTAACACGCGCACTCTCGATTGGGAATCGGCTATAAACTCTGGCTGCGTTATTAGGTGAGTAATGTTTAATTCATTGTTTGGCCGCCGTGCCTTGTCTTATATGCCTATAGACTACTGTGTAGTTCATAGGCTGGTTACGATGGGAAGAGAAGCCTGCAGGTTGTTGTCATTGCGCAGCGTGGAGAGGGCATCATTATGCTATCTGACTGGTTGTACCGAGTACAGCATAAATATTGTCTGTAGCC
>CM076986.1:13781391-13846391 GCA_039105355.1 Benthosema pterotum
GGTGGTGATTATCTCCTATTAGTAACCACCTGCCTCGCCATTATGATTAGCTAATTGGCTCGGTTGCGTTGTCCTGAAATAATAAAGGAGAAGCTGAGAGACTTTTTTTTCTCCCCCTTTTACTCAAGGCCACGAGTTTCTGTGTGGAGTACACTTAATGGTTGCGACGGACGAGTCAAGATAAGTGTGGATTTAATAATAGCGAGGGCCAGGGTCCCTCGCTCTCGTCAGCATCCCGACTTATCTTGGGCATTACTTTGAGTGCTCCTCAGCAGACAGACGTCAGGCCAGTGGAAATTGGTCAGGATTTTGTCGAGACAACGTATTGGCCCCTTGAGATGCGGCATCTCATTTTAGAGGGAAGGGTACGACTCAGACAGTATACACATGGGCAAAACATTGCATACATCACAGGGCAGTTACACCACAGACAGCATGTGATAGAATATACTGTGTATACTTGTTCCTGTATGTGAATATGGATCTCCCTGGGTCTGAAGTGATCAAATACAAACATGTACAGATAGAGAGTTAGCTTGTTCATCCCCCAATGCAATACAATGACTTGTATAGAGCTGCGCCGTGACGTCACCGCCCCTGTTCCAGAAACGAATTCCCCATTCATTTTTCTCATAGACTTTTCGAAAACGATTCATATGAAGACGATTACGTTGCGCTCCGTGGTCAAAGCCAACTCGTGGCGTGACAAATCATGATGACACACACAATCTTTTGGACATCAAATAATTTCTAAGATGAAGAACTAGACAAAGAGTGTTGTATCCTGCCAGTTTCTACTTCTACCTAATTAGATATTATGATAATATGATTATGTGATAATATTGTGTTTGTTGCCATGATTTGCCACAACCCGATTGGTTTTGTCCACAGCACAATCGTGTTTTTTATTATCCATTTTCGAAAAGTCTATGAGAAAATGAATGAGGATTCTGTTTCTGGAACACGGGTGATGTCATGAAAGGGGCGGGACTGCGCAGCTCTATAAAGGTCAGAAATAAGCATCAGTACCACTACTGGCAGTGTTAATAATAGCACAAACAGGTTGTTTCGATGTGCGAATGCAAAGCGTTCAGGAGAGGTAACAGATCTAAGACAGGGGTTTCAACAGGTGGTCCGGGACCACCAGTGGTCCCTGAGAGGGTTCCAGGTGGTCCCCAGCTAAGTTGGTTAACCAGATGTAACTCTTGAGAACGTAAAAATGAAACCAAATGGACCCTTGCGGGTCCATTTGGTTTCATTTTTACACTCTCAAGAGTTAAAATATTCTGAATTAGACATTTTGGAATGTATGTTTTGCTTGTTTTGTTTCCCAAATCCAGCCTGGAATTGTGGACAAATGCAAGATAAATCTTTAGTTTTGGGTCCGTGGGCTAAAATGTCCTCAAATGGTGGTCCGTGGCTCAAATCCTGAATAAATGGTGGTCCCTGGGATGAAAAAGGTTGAAAACCCCTGATCTAAGAGAAAGAGGGGCTTAACTCATTGACCGCGAGCGGATCTTCTTTGTTTCCTCTCCACTGCCGCGGCTCAAACCAGTTCGATCGTAAAAAAAGCCCTTATTTTGAAGCTCAGATCTCCTAAACAGGATGTGCTGTTTCTTTATGCTGTGTCTGTTGTCTTGCCTAATCGATCATCTGGCGATCTGCCCCAAAACATCCGGCTCACAAGTCAGGAAGAGCTGTGTAGCCCTGGCTGCTTAACCCATGCGCCAGCGACATTGAGGGGGCAACCGGAGGAGAGCCGTTTGAATGCATTGGATGGAATGAATGTCAATGGGACGGGGGAAAAAAAAGTTGTCCCAAATTCTGTCCCAAATGAAAGTCAGCAACGGATGATCATCAGACGATGCGCACGGGACTAATAGTTGGATTAAAGAATGAAATCTACATTTCCGCGTGATACGAGCCGTCCGCGTTTTCGGCGGTGGTATTCCACGTGGATATCCACGAGCAGCGCTGGACGGCGCCAAGAGAATTAATGTGTAGTACTGGAATGATCTCTATCCAGATTCAGGAAACAATATTTTGGGAAGTCGTGATGTTGGATGTTGTGGGGTGCTGCGGGATGCTGTGTGTGTCCAAGTGCGTATGGGGATGTCTAAAACACCAGTTTCAAGTAAGGAGGGCATTTAAGGTGCGCTCATTTAAAAAGGAACTTCTACAGTACCAGTGGAAATTGTCTTTTTCCCCCTAGGCTGCAGCCAATCAAGTGAACTGTAAAAGGAACAGCGGTGTGCTCTATCTGTATGGACACCTTGGTACAAATGTGCAGAGAGAGATGTGTAATACATTGAGAGGTTTGAGAATGGTTTTCTGTGGTGTTCTGATGGCCAATATCGGCATAGTTTGAAACTTTGCCGACAGAAAGGGCCACTGTGGTTCACTCACTCCATTGTTGCGACCTCCCATTGTTCCGAAACTACGAGACACAACCTAACCTCACAGACCGTGAGGTCTGTGAGGTTGGTTGAGGGTCGGGGGTTTAGGCTCTTAGGTTTATGGTTGGAGAAGGGTAGGCAAACATGCCTAAGCCCTTCCCTAACCCTCATCCTTTTTATATAGTTCAACTACTAGCAATCTTATCTACATTGACATGTTGTGAGCATGTAGTCTGGTCAATTTAAAGGTATTATATTTTTTTATTATACTTTTTAGCCGAAAATCAATACACATACTGCATATAGCTATATTTTTGGCATTTTTCCCCTCTACGCCCTTGCACTTTGATGCTGCAGCTGTTTCCCTGCAGAGCGGCACTTGCTTCGTCCTGCAGACGGTCCAGAACTTTGTTGTTGTAAACAAATCATGAAAAAAAAAAAACATCCATCGGGCTCAGGACAATGCAGTATACTAATACTAATGAGGGAAGGGGGGGGGGGGGGTTGTGTGGGGTGAGGCAGCGTTTTAGCCAATGTTGTTTAGAGCCTAAACCCCCGACCCTCAACCTAACCTCACAGACCTCACGTTTTAGCCAATGTTGTTTAGAGCCTAAACCCCCGACCCCAACCTAACCTCACAGACCTCACGTTTTAGCCAATGTTGTTTAGAGCCTAAACCCCCGACCCTCAACCTAACCTCACAGACCTCACGTTTTAGCCAATGTTGTTTAGAGCCTAAACCCCCGACCCTCAACCTAACCTCACAGACCTCACGTTTAGCCAATGTTGTTTAGAGCCTAAACCCCCGACCCTCAACCTAACCTCACAGACCTAACGTTTTAGCCAATGTTGTTTAGAGCCTAAACCCCCGACCCTCAACCTAACCTCAAAGACCTCACGTTTTAGCAAATGTTGTTTAGAGCCTAAACCCCCCGACCCTCACCTAACCTCAAAGACCTCACGTTTTAGCCAATGTTGTTTAGAGCCTAAACCCCCGACCCTCAACCTAACCTCAAAGACCTCACGTTTTAGCAAATGTTGTTTAGAGCCTAAACCCCCGACCCTCAACCTAACCTCAAAGACCTCACGTTTTAGCAAATGTTGTTTAGAGCCTAATCCCCGACCCTCAACCTAACCTCAAAGACCTCACGTTTTAGCAAATGTTGTTTAGAGCCTAAACCCCCGACCCTCAACCTAACCTCACAGACCTCACGTTTTAGCCAATGTTGTTTAGAGCCTAAACCCCCGACCCTCAACCTAACCTCACAGACCTCACGTTTCAGCAAATGTTGTTTAGAGCCTAAACCCCCGACCCTCAACCTAACCTCACAGACCTCACGCTTTAGCCAATGTTGTTTAGAGTAGAGCCTAAACCCCCGACCCTCAACCTAACCTCACAGACCTCGGTCTGTTAGGTTAGGTTGTGTCTCGTAGTTTTGGAACAATGGGAGGTCGCAACAATGGGAGGTCGGAATAATGACATGGCACCGTGAGAGATCAGGGTCATACAACGCATGTTTATCCACCCTCTGAACATGTGTTGTTTCAGACTCCTCATATTCCAGCAGTGTATTTACCTTCACCTGCAGCGTATGAGTGAATCCCAGAGAGCTTCTTTTTCCCCTCCACTACCGCAGGCACTCCTCCAGGGCCTGTATATCCGTTGACTGCATGCTTTTATCGAGTTATTGCTGCGTATAAATTGCCTTGTTCCTTGACACGAGCCATCAATAGCATATTAGGCAACACGTTCTGCAGCCCTGCAGTCGGTTGTTACATTTTTAATGGACGCCGGGCACACCGAGCCGTGCATACTGCTGCAGTCCCGGCGGGTGCATTCATTGCCAAATCTCAGCGGTGGACGCAGCGCTCAACCCCTGCACCAACAGTTGGGTCAAAGTATATAAGAACCCGGTCAAAAAAATCACTGGGCTACAAGTGAAAGGTTTCTCTGTGTCTCTTTTTCTGCACCGATTTCGAACCAGTGAGGGGAGGTAGTAGGGCCCACAGCCATATAAGTAAAGTAATATATCACCTTTTCATAGGAGTATCTTTGTCCATGTCGATCAATGTGTTAAGGCTTCAGCCTCCTTCCTCTCTCCATCTATCTCACTGACTGCACTCTCTCTTCCTCTCGCTAATAGGCTCTATTGCACATATATATATACGCCATTCTGGAAATAACCCACTCCTACACTGTTCCAAGTCTCTACCCAGGTTTTTCAACAGGATTCCAGTGGTCCCCAGCTAAATGATGGATAGTTGGTAACGAAATGGACCCCTATAGATCTGTAACTCTTGAGAGTGTTAAAATGAAACCAAATGGACCCTTACGGGTGTCTCCAGCAGTTTCATAATGAGCCAATAGGGTGGAGGTGAGGTGGAGTTAGATTCTGTTTTTTAAACAAATCTGTATACACTGTTTGTACACACTAAAGTTGCTATTTAAAACTATTTAAAAAAAAAGGTTTTTTTCTATATAAAAAAGACAAATAGGTTTAGGATAAGCGGTGTAGAGTGTGACAAAAATGGAGCTTGTCGTGTTTGTGTATGACATGTCTGCTGTATTTCTGAAAGCAACATGAAACGTGGTACAGAGAGAGGTGGAAGGTATGCAGTAAAAGGCCTTGGGTCGGGTTTGGACCCCATGCGGCTCGGCGTGGCGTGGCTCGGCTTGTTTATATTGACGGCACGCTGCAAATGCCAAGTCCATATTTTGTGGCTATATATAGTATAGGCACCCGCCACCGGCACAAAGACACACAAGACACGCTACGACATCGGTGGGGGGTTGGCTTCAAGTGGAACTGTGAAAGGCCCTGATACACTAGCAATATTTTCATCAATATCAACTAGCAATGTCAACATCAATGGACAACATGATGAGACACATGGCAACAGGCAACACCTCCCATTAAAAGGGGAATTACTCCCTGGCAAAAGTAAAGTAGTTTTACTTATTATTTATTTTTTCTTGCCCCAAGTCAGAGGTTTTCAACCGGTGGTCCGGGGACCACCAGTGGTCCTTGAGAGGGTTACAGGTGGTCCCCAGCTAAGTTGGCTAACCAAATGTAACTCTTGAGAACGTACAAATGAGAACGTAAAAAATTAAACATGAAAAACAATGAAAAATGAAAACCAAATGGACCCGCAAGGGTCCATTACACTCTCAAGAGTTAAAATATTCATCGTCTCAATTAGCCCCAAGTCTAGACAACTAGAGAATGTAGAAGATTAATGGTCATTTTGATCTGTATGTTTGACTGTTTTGTTTCCCAAATCCAGCCTGGAATTGTGGACAAAAGCAAAAGAAATCTTTAGTTTTGGGGTCTGTGGGGCTAAAATGTCATCAAATGGTGGTCCGTGGCTCAAATGCTGAAGAAATGGTGGGCCCTGGTATCAAAAAGGTTGAAAACCACTGCCCCAAGTAATTGCATTTTTTTCCCAAAAGTCTTACTTTGTATAAGGTTGCATCCGATATTGCACATGTACTACAGACAGTATGCACTGTTTCACTACCCACAGTAGAGTATACTGTAGATCTAGACCAGATCAACAGCCTGCAAAACAACAGTCTACCATTGTAAATAAACACTCAAACACACAGTTCCACCACACAGCTCCTGAAAATAGTAATATATTATTTTACGTATTTTTAACTAAATGTACTGTATGTTACTTTAGTTACTGGACAACACCTAAAACCCACTGCTCAATAATCTGGATGAAAACAGCAGATCTGCAAGCTCTCACAGTGCCACACTGTGACACGTTTGAGAGCTTGCAGATCTGCTATTTCCGTGGCGCAATGCAGAACTCATTAGCTAAGACACGGTGTAGCGACATGAATTTTGAAAAAAAAAATTTGGTTCAATGCAAAATGCTGCATTCAAGATCAGTTGACTTCAGAGACACAAATAAAAAACACGAGCAATTGTCCTCTTTCACCATAGTAAGTGCCACATTCGAGCTCTGGAATAGTTAGGTATAGTTTTATAGACACGGGGAAAAGGGCAGGGGGCCAAAGCCCCCCTTTTGACGTCTGTGTGCACGTCCCTGAGTCAGCGTCAATAAGATCAATTCACCATCATCGCCGTCATCATAATTAACGGCAGCACAAGCGAGGCTTGTATTTTTTTGTGCAGCACCCTCTCTAAATGCAGCATCTGTGCGTGGTGTGACGCCACGGCTCCAGCAGCAGCCTCATTTCCCCCATTAGATTTTGGCTACAGGGCGGATCTAGGCATGGGCATGGGGAGACAATGCCCCCCCTAAATGCCCAGACTGCCCCACCAAACATGATGGCATGCAAAACAACCAAAGATATTTCAGTGTTTCAAGTATTTGAAACACTACTATACTGCTACTAACTAACTACAGTTGCCTCACCACTAAACCAACTTATCATTGAAAACAGAAAACTCTGAGTCAGACCTTTAGCTTTATGCATGCTGCGTGTCTGTTGCAACTTCAGCAACAACTGATGTTATTATTGATGCTTATACTTGCCTAATAAAAGTCCTGTACCCCTACCATTCCCCCCCCCCCCCATACCCCCCCCCATTGGGAAATGTTAGATCCGCCCCTGTTTGGCTACCATATGTCCTACGCAACTGTTGCAAAAATCTACAACCGCCGAGGTAATGAAACATGCTCTTTCGGAAATTAGCAGCAGACAGAAAAGTGCCGACGGTAATATGGCTGGGTCTGCTCATCATAACACTATCTGTAACATCAATCTTATCATTGGCTCACATATATACTGAATATTTCCTGGTCCAATGGTTTTCAACTCGCACTTTCATTTCAAGGCCCATTATTTATTGGGCTTTTATTTGACCCTGCATGGACCACCGATTGATGTTATGCTTCACTGTGATTGGGCCATAGCAGTTCGGCGGAATCATAACGATTATTTTACATTTTGTAAATGTGTAGACTTAATTCTTTGTAAGTTAAATTAGATGTTTAACAAAATGTCAGCGTATTAATGAAACCAAATGATGGGGATCTTTTTCTATCAGAAAGAAAGAAAGAAAGAAAGAAAGAAAGAAAGAAAGAAAAAAGGGACTGAGCGTTCAAAAGTGTCCAAAACGTTCTCATTTTCACTATTCTATTATTACTATACGTCTTTTTTGTAGCAGATTACAAGCTCAAAATGCGGTTTGAGTTTACAGATACTTACAGATTACTATACTTTTCTGTCACGCTACAGACCAGGTAGGCTGTTCATTAACGATGGACACACACACACACACACACACACACACACACACACACACACACACACACACACACACACACACACACACACACACACACACACACACACACACTCGCACACTCGCACAAATTTAGAACACACAGAGATAAGAGGTTTATGCCTGGCAGCAACTACATCCAGACGTTTGGGGGGGGAAGCGGCAGGAGCTACATGGCGGTACGGGTGAGGTGGGGTGGGGTTTGGTGGGCTGGCGGCGGGATAGGAGAGAGAGAGAGAGAGAGAAACAGTCAGGGGAGTTATACTGTATATACTTTAAAGTTTATTAGGCCAGCGTGCAATAGGCTGACTGCTTGCTCAGGGAAATTGATGCCCCCGGGCTATATCCCACCACCACATAGCTGCTCACAGGGAGATATTGGAATGGAGTCTGTGTGTGTGTGTGTGTGTGTGTGTGTGTGTGTGTGTGTGTGTGTGTGTGTGTGTGTGTGTGTGTAGGAAGTGGTATACCGTGGGGAGGAAGTAGAAGAGATCTGTAATGCTGGAGACGGTGGCAGCTCTGCATTTACTGGGAGATCACGTCCATGTGAGTTAATGACCTTCCTTGTTATATTAGTGAATCAGGACCGCACTTAACTTCGACACACATAAAGACCGTGACACCGAATCCATCAGCCCACTCAGTGAATTAGACGCCGTGTCAAACCGCCAGGCGCGAGACGCCATGAGCTCCGTGTCAATTACCACAGCGCTGACAAGGACGGGATAGGTGGTGACGCACGTCCGTCAGTTAACACAAAAAAGAAAAAACATGTTTTTTTATTCATTCAGCTTCAGTGTTTGGCAGTAACTAGTAATAATACTAGTAATATATAGAGCTGCGCAGCCCCGCCCCCTTGTAACATCACCCCTGGTTCCAGAAACGTAATCCTGATGTTATTATTATATTTATTCGATTTTTTCATTTTTTTTTGTTTACATGTAAATAAAGCAATCCCATAACCAAAATTTAACACTTCGCATCACAATAAAGTACAGAGAGAAAAAAGGGGGAAAAATAAAAAATAAATAAAATAAAAAAGGACAACAACGCAGGGGGGGGGGGGGGCTGCCACACATACTATCATTTCATAAAATCATTTACCCATTATTTCCATCTATTTTGAGATACTCAACGACATTGGAGATCCCCAGAAAAGGCTTCTGAATGCATTGAATTGAATGGGTGAGAATGGGACCAAAAAAAAGTTGTTGCGGCAATTCTGTCCCAAATGAGAGTCAGCAACGGGATCTTTATCAGACGATGCACTGGGACTAATAGATGGATTAAAGAATGAAATATACATATTGTCGTGTTACGCGCCGTTGTCGTGACCAGCGTGCGTAATTTCACGGTAAAACAACGACGACCGCAGGATCGGTGGTCCGGGAGTTAATATTGCTGATTGTTCAGACACCCACTGACAGTTCTCTCATTTGTAAACGTGACAAATTAAGAGAATATGGCAGAATGGACCCAATTAAAGATTCATTTTTTTTAGGATATTTCATTCTGCTCATTTGTCCCCCTCTCGGTCTGTCAAGGTTATTTATCGTTTTATTTTTATTTTTTAAAGATGCCCCACACACAAACACACTCTCTATCTCTGTGACCCAGTCCCCCCTCCCCCTTCATTTATTCATCCCATCAACTGCTAAAGGAAGAGTGTATTGTTATCCATGGGTTAGGTTAGGGATCGCCTCAGCAGTGGTTTAACAACTGGAACAGTGGTCTTTGGTGGAACTACTGTATAGGCAAGATATCTGTGTTCTAAAACAAGATACAAGCAGTCGAATTGAGTTTTCTCCTACGTGTGGCTGGCATCTGCCTTAAGAGATAAGGTGAGGAGTTCGGAGTAGAGCCGCTGCTTCCTCGCCTGGAAAGGAGCCAGCTTAGGTGGTTCAGGCATCTGGCTAGGATGCCTCTCGGGATCCCCCAGGAGGAAGTCGCTAATGTTGCTCAGGACTTGGGTCCACGCGGCCCTCATAAATGTGCTTAGTCAGCACATTTACAGGTATCATGAAAACCCCCTATAGTTAGCACCATGAAAACTACCTAGTTAGACAGATCACATGCTACATAAAGCATGGTGACATTTTGGATGTTTTGCCTTGTGACTATGACCTGTTTTTTATTTTATGAGGTTTCTCACAGCAGTAGAATTTCGTCATTTTAATACATGTTATTAGACACCATTAGAAACACATCCCATATTAGTCAAATAGCTGATAAAATGCGCTGACACTAGAATATATGCCTCATAAATAGGTCATACATTTCTGACTTTAAGCATATATGTTCATATATGAACCTAATGGCTCACATGTATGAGTTTCTGCATATATGCCACATACATAACGCCTATACAACCTTTATCATACTCATTTTGTTTTGGTGCTGATGAAAGTTTGTGGATTGTGGAAGATAATATAATGTAAAACATTGTTTTACCAACAATGAAGAAGTGGCCGCATGCCACAGGGGAGAAATGGCAAAGGGCTGTTGAAACGACTGAGACGGTGCCTCATGCTGCATGTGCTCAAGGTTGTCTTCTCCAAAACAGTATTTTTCTTCTCTTTTTCTTCCCCATTATAAATACCGAGACACCATTTTTTTGGAATTACCTCTGCGGCCCTGCCTCCCTCCCTCCCTCTCTCCAATGTCTGCATCCCTCTCTCCCTGCCTGCCTCTCCTCCCTCTTGCATGGGGCTGTGTGTGTGTCAGTGTTGCCAACTGCCAAAATCCAAAATGCACTATAGTGGCACTTCCAAAATGCACTAGAATGCGCTAGAGCATTGTGTTTTCCAACCATTTTCACACCAGGGCCCACTATTTATTCTGCATTTTAGCCACGGAGGACCACCGCTTGATGTGGAGTTTAGTCTCTAGGATGAATTTAGGAGAAATCACTGGCAGGCAAAATGTTGGTCGAAATAGCAATTCTTTTCACACATTTTCTAAATGTGTAGATTCTTGAAAATTCGGTCATTCAGATGTTTAAATATAATTTACGATCTCAAGAGTTACAGATCTATAAGGGGTCCATTTGGTTACCAATGGTCCTTTCTAGGAAGGAAGGAGGACTCTATCATAGGAGGAAAAATGGTGAAAACCGAGGGTCAACTAATTTCGCTCACCAGCCAAAAAGCCACTAGATTTTCTGCCAGGAGCCTTTCACTAATTTTGGCACTGCGGGGGGCGTCTGAACAAAGCTAAATATAGCGACAAATGCGCCAATTTGGCAATACTGGTGCGTGTGAGAGAAAGAGAGAGGGAGAGAAAGCGAGAGAGAGAGAGAAAGCGAAAGGCAGGCGTACTTAGAGACCTGATATATTTTAAACACTAATGTGCTGCTCACTGAAGCGTCATGGGTGCCAAGATTGACACCATTTTTTAACGCACCCTCCCATTAGTGTCACTCAGCCCCCCAACGCGGCACATTAAAATAAACTAATGACGTTTTTTTCTCTTTTTTTCCCTCCTCCTCGGCAAACGTCTGCACGGAGTATTAGTTCGGGGGCGGGTGGGGTGGGGTGGGGGGTGCTCTGTTACTTTTTGCTGCGCTTTCACCTCGAACGTGGCAACCGGCAGAAATTCTCACCAACAAAAAGCAAAATGATACAGTCATTTGTGTGTGTGTGTGTGTGTGTGTGTGTGTGTGTGTGTGTGTGTGTGTGTGTGTGTGTGTGTGTGTGTGTGTGTGTGTGTGTGTGTGTGTGTGTGTGTGTGTGAGGAGGGGACACTCAGGGAAAATGAAAATGACAGCGTTTTTTTTTTTTTTTTTTAGGAGAGCATGAAGAGAAGATCTGTGCAGCGCCGACAGGAATTGAAAAGGCATTGTGTTTGGGCTATAGCTTGTTCCCTCTCTTGGTGCTGGCCGGAGTTACTTTATATTTAGGCTCTGCAGTGGCGCGGCGGGGGAGACGGATCAGTGTCAGCCGTGGCTGACATAAGGCTGGCGCGAGGCTTTAGCCTGCGTAGCCCGGGGCCGTCCCATCGTCCCCACACCGCTCCCGTGGCCTGGATACAGACAGGTGTAAAGCCCCGGCGCCCGCTTGTTGTGCAGCTAGCATGCAGCAGCAGCAGACAGCAGACAGCAGACTCTCCGGTCCGGACGGACACCGCCCTGGAAGCCACACGTCTGGAAGGGGAAATTGAAATGTGGCCGGTGTTCCGTGCAGACGAGCTTTTATATGGCCAGGACAGGGCTGACACCTGTGTGCTGCAGCTGGCCCTCTTCAACTCAACGTTCCAGGCTGTTTTTCATTTTATTTTTGTGTTTACTTTACATTTCTGAGTGGTGCAAGCCATGGAGCACCATTTGATGACATTTTAGACCCACAGACCCAAAGCTAAAGATTTCTTTTGCTTTTGTCCACAATTCCAGGCTGGATTTGGGAAACAAAACAGTCAAACATACAGATCAGCATGACCATTAATCTGCCACATTCTCTAGTTGGGTAGACTTATATTTTAACTCTTGAGAGTGTAAACGTTTACGCTCTCAAAGAGTTACATGTGGTTAACCAACTGTCCATCATTTAGACTGGGGACCACTTGGAATCCTCTCAAGGACCACTGGTGGTCCCCGGACCACTGGTTGAAAACCACTGCTACATGTGTCCCTGGTTGTGCCCCGGGTCTGAGCACGGAAATAGCATATTTTCACCACCGTCACTGTTGACAGCCTGACACACCACCAAGTCTCAATATTGTGCAGCAATTAGTTTAGTTATCAAGCATTGACAATGCATATCCCTATAAAAATGCTGTGCAGGGAAAGGAAGAAGCCAATGGCTTAGAATCCTTCCCTTTATGAAAGTGGTCTTAATTAACAGATTAAATGTACAACAAGAATAACGAGAAGACCACGGAAAGCAGCAACGCTGTTCAATAAAGACAAAAAGTGAAACAGCGCCCCCTGTTGCTACAACAGTGCCTCCTTTGCCCCTATACCTACCGGTATGTTAAACATACAGGTGTAGAGGTGACGTAGAGACGGACAAAGCCAGGCCTTGGGAGTGTTTGCACACCACTCAAAAACATCATTGGTAACAGAGTGGTATTGCATCCTGAAAGCTGCTATAGCTATGTGTGGGCTAATGGCTATCCTTGGCATGATGGAACCAGTTTTTGGAGACCACCACCACTACTCTTGTTCTATATTGTTTCAGTTCACCATGGGGGCTGCATGGTTATGTGTAGGGGAGAAAAAAAATGGCTGAGCGTCTTATCGATTCACATCTTCTTTTACACAGGAGGCTGATGGACTCTAGCTGATTACATACATGAATCACCAGTAAGGAGCGGGGTATAGGGCGCTCTTTGGATCGTGTAGGAGGAGGAGAGAAGATGAAGAGACCAAAGTGACGTAAATAACAACCGCACGAGCGCACGTGACAGCGTGCAACACAGACCAGAGCAGGGGCGGATTGGCCATCTGGAGTACAGGGAGTTTTTCCGGTGGCCTGCGCCACCTAGTTGCCTGGACAGGTTTTTTTAGGCCAGGCAAACTAGTGTTTCTATCCTTCAAAAAATAAAAGGTGTCCTACACCAGAGCCTTCAAGTAGGAGAGTTGCCATATTCCCGTTCACTCCTGTGCGCCAGGGCGCTCGCGCTGCTGGAGGCAGTGTTGCCAACTGCCAAGATCCAAAACGCACTAGTGGCACTTCAAAAATGCACTAGAATGTGCTAGATGCTCGCCTGGAACATACAGATCAAAATGACCATTAATCTTCTACATTCTCTAGTTGTGTAGACTAAGTCAGGCTAATTCACATGATGAATATTTTAACTCTTGAGGGTGTAAAAATGAAACCAAATGGACCCGCAAGGGTCCATTTGGTTTCATTTTTACGCTCTCAAAGAGTTACATCTGGTTAACCAGCTGCCCCCCCGCTCCAGGGTGGCCTGGGAAAGGCAAAATTGTCCCGGTGGGAAAATATGTGCCAATCCGCCCCTGGACCAGAGCTCCCAAGACGGATCCGACCGCGGGTAGAAAATGCTGAAGTGTTATCTATAGGTCCCTGCGCGCCCATTCCCAAAATGAAGCCGCCGGTTGATGCTTCTTGTTGTTGTTGTTGTTGTTCTTTATCTTTTTTGCAGTGCTCAGCCATGTTGTCTCCTCACATTTATTTTGTTTTACCCACCACCACTGCGACTGCCTCCCTCTCTCTCTGCTTTCTTTCTCTCTCTATATCTATGTCCCGCAGCCTCGCATAGACACGACTTGTCACCAGGGCCGGATCTAGAGGGGGGGCAGGGGTGGGCAGTGGCCCACCCAAATGTGCACCCTGCCCACCTAATTAAAGGCAATATCAGTGGTTTTCAACCAGTGGCCCGGGACCACCAGTGGTCCTTTAGAGAGTTCCAGGTGGTCCCCAGGCTAAATGGTGGAAAGCTGGTTAACCAGATGTAACTCTTTGAGAGTTAAAATATTCATCATCTGAATTAGCCCAAGTCTACACAACTGGAGAATGTACGTAGAAGAGTAATGGCCATTGTGATCTGTAGGTCTGACTGTTTGTTGGTTTCCCAACAAAACAGACAAACATGACAATAAATCGTTAGTTTTGGGTCTGTGGGGCGAAAATGTCATCAAATGGTGGTGGTCTGTGGCTCAAATGCCGAAGAAATAGTGGGTGTCAAAAAAAACACTGCTTCATATGAAAAATTTTGGGGGTGCCTGCCCACCCTGCCATTCTTCCAGCCCACCCTACTAGGGCTGGCTAAATCCGGCCCTGCTTGTCAGCGTTGCTGAACACGCTGTATATCACAGCCACCGCGCCCTGCGCGTTGCATTCCATCAGCGCCATTGTCTGTTAATCAACTGTTGCGTCTGTAGATGCACATATCACTCAGGAGCGATCTGTCAGATGCGTCTCGCTGGCTTTGCTCCACCGGTTCCTCTCTATACCATCCCCAGTTAGAAACACGCATCAGTGTCAGCTATCAAATTAAATCATCGCTTAGTAACGCGGAATCCAGGTTATGATACGATGAGACTCGATCATGGGGTCATGGGGGGGGTCTGCCGGGCCAACGTGCAGCGGCCCTCATTTGTTTTGTTCTTTTGTCTTAAACCTGCAAGGCTGCGAGTGGGCTGCGTAATTAAAAAAAAAGAAAAAAGAAAAAAAAAAAAAGAAAACACGCGATGATTTTCCAACTAGACTCGGAGAGAGAGAGTAAATCAGATGCGTTTTTGACCTCCGAGAAGAAAGGGGGGCTCTTTTAATGAGAAAACAAGCGTTGTGTTGGTGTACTCACCGGGGCCTTCTCCATTATGAATAGGCCCGGGCGCCCCGCCTATACATTACAGCAAAGAAATTCAACATGTCTGCGAGGGGTACTTGGGGAAATCACATTCCTTCGTGTGTGGGAGTGTTGCTTTTTATTACCTGCCTCAGAGCTTCAAATCCAATTCCGTCTCTCTCTCTCTCTCTCTCTCCGACTTCTCCCTGGGCCTTCCTTCCTTTCTCCTAGCTCTGTTAGAGAGAGAGAGAGAGAGAGAGAGAGAGAGAGAGAGAGAGAGAGAGAGAGAGAGAGAGAGAGAGAGAGAGAAAGGAGAGAAGGTTGAGAAAGTGAGTATATGTGTGCGTAGCCAGCGCCTTATGGGTCGGAATGGCTGCCGTTATAGCCTGCAGGTGACTGTAAATTAAGGCTCCTCATTAAGGCGCCCATCACATCTCCATCCATAGGGGACGGTCAGATGCCTATATATGGAACGCCTGTGATATACTGTACAGCGCAGCTCACAGTGAACAAGGAGTAATGCTGGACATAAACATAATCGGTCGTGAAGCGATCCCAACGCGCCCTGCAAATACAGTGGGTTGTGAAAGTGTTTGGCCCCCTTGAACTTTGTGGCCAATTTTTCAGTTTTTATTTGTTAAAAAAAGTTTGAAATATCCAATAAATTTTGTTCCACTTCATGATTGTGACCCACCTATTGTTTTATATCTTAATGTTTGAAGCCTGAAATGTGGCAAAAGGTCACAAAGTTCAAGGGGGACAAACACTTTCACAACCCAATGTATATATGGTCATGGTGCCTGGTACTGTATGTAGGTGATGTTATACAGTAGGGCCTGTTGATCTCGCAGACTAATACCGTGACCATGAAAATGTTTGTCGACTAGCTATTTTTCCCCCTGACGAATAAATAAAAAATTAATAAAAATAAAAAATTAATAAAAAAAATTAAATGATAATTACTGTCTGATGACTAAACCTATAAGACTAACTATGCTCAGAATTTCATCAGCATAACAAGGAGGGTGGACACTAGATACAGTTTTAAAGCCGTTTTACACTTGCGTACTGTAGTTCAATGCTCCCTTCCCTCCACCGGTCCCATAAAGACTGACTTATAAAAGGATCCCTGGCTAATAAGACAAATATGGCTTAAAACATTATACTTGCCATATATAACTAAAATAAACAAATAAAAACACTGTCAGTAACTTAGTTCTTCCATAAATAGAGAATATTTCACTCAACAGGGAGTGCTCCTGTCACAGTTTGATGATGTCACACAAGCATGTGTTGTTTAGCCCTATGGAATATATGGAATGCATATGCTGACAAAAAATAACTTACAACAACTTATTAATTGTAATTGTAATATGAGCACCAAAGCAATATTTTAAATATGTTTATTAGCATGTGCATTCCACATATTCCATAGGGCTGAACCATACAGTCTCATGTGACATCATCAACCTGCGACAGGAGCAGTCCCTAGTGAGTGAAATATTCTCTATTTATGGCTGAAGTAAAAGCATTGGAGGTGTTTTATCTGTATTTTTTAGTTATAGAATGCAAGTATAGTGTTTTAAGGCATATTCGTCTAATTAGGCAGGGATCCTTTTAAATTCACGATGGAGTCCCTTTAAAGGGGAATTCCACCCATTTTCAACATTCTAATATGTCATTAGTATACCCTAGAGGTGCTGGATGGACATGATAATAATGTTTCCCCATTCTTTGTTTGCTAGAAATGGAGGTCTGAAGAAAATTATTAACATGACGAAACACATCTTGATGACATCATCAAGATGTATTTTCACCATGTTAATGTATTTCCTAAGATGCAACCAAATGAACCCTAACGGGTTCATTTGGTTCCATTTGTACGCTCTCAGAATAAATATTGAAAAGGGGTGGAATTCCCCTTTAAAGAGATTTTTCAGCATAGTTTAACTTGCATCAAATGCTTTCCTTTGATTGGCCGTGTCCCGTGGTGGGAGTTATGCTCTGGTTTTGCTGAATGTTAAGTAAAGGAATCCACTAAACTAGTGTTATATCTAAAGTTGCGCCCATTTCTAAAATATTAGTGCAACAATCGCTCATTTCTGACCATTCTATCATGGCAGTGACAACACAGAAATGTGTGGAAGGGAGGAATTGTTGGCACACATTTGAGTCTTACGAAAGATGAATGTGTAATTCTTTCCTAATCTCGCCGAGAGACAGTTTAATCCTCGATATATATTTCTTAAGGTGATAGCAGTCATGACTTTGTAATTGTGCTAATGTGGAACTTGAAATTCATGATCTGAGTCCATGACTGCACACAGAGGATTTCTAGCTTGGGTTGTCATTTTAAAACAGCGCTGATAGAAGTTGAGCCCTTATTTTAATAATTCTTCCTTGGATTATTAAGTATTATTGTCATCATGTTCAGTTTGTCTATGAAGACGATTCTGACACATCGGATCACATGCATTTAAAGATTTTGCTCAGTGCGTCTGTATTGGCCATATTCAGACCGCAGCCATCCTGCCATCAGAGCTTGGAAGCACTCAGCTGCCTCGTGCGTTATGTGCAAATTCATAACTCTTGGTACACATGGGCTGTTGAGTAATACGTAACCAGTGCTTCCAAACAAGGATCCCAGGCTAATAAGCCTCATATAGATAAATACTGTACATTATACTTGTCTCTATAACGAGAATTGAACATTTAAAACACACATATGTTCTTTAGTTTAAAAATAGTTAAATATTTTATCCCTTGGGGGCGCCATTTTACTGTTCCTGTCATAGGTATGATGTCACAGGAGATTTTCCCTGAGATTTTCCTCGGAGCCCCCCCCTCACCAAACAGACGCTTACGGGTCCGTTTGGTAAGGGGCTTGCCTGGGGCTCCAAATTGCTTAGAAACGCCACTGCATGTCTGTGTTGAATAACTTTGGGGTTAGAAAGATAAAAATGTATGCTTTCACTACAGCTGCAGTCTTGGTGAGGTTGACATTGTGGGGTAATGCGATCAGATTTAGACATGTAGAGTAGGGGTCTCCAGCATGTAAAAACTGCCGGATGCTAACTTCCACATGTTGAGCAGATTTCATAATTGGTATCATATGTTACCATACCATTAACACTCCGCGTGCCTTTGGGTTTTCAACCTTTTTCATCCCAGGGACCACCATTTACTCACGGTCTGAGCCACGGACCACCGTTTGAGGACATTTTAGCCGCCACAGACCCCAAAACTAAATATTTATTTTGCTTTTGTCCATAATACCAGGCTGGATTTTGGAAACCAAACAGGCAAAACATACATACAGATCAAAATGACCATTAATCTTCTACATTCTCTAGTTGTGTAGTTGTGCTAATTCACATGGATATTTTAACTCTTGAGAGTGTAAATATGAAACCAAATGGACCAGCAAGGGTCCATTTGGTTTCATTTCCACCTGTTGAAAACCCCTGCAGTAGAGCTACGGCACGCTTATCATTATCAAATAGTAGTTAGACCAAATACGAAAAAAACACAGACCAAATACGAAAACTGCTCAACAAAAGTTAGCATCGGGTAGTTTCATTTGGTCCCACCGTGGAGGTAACATATAAGGTGTTGTTTTGACTCATCTAAGTGCTCAGGTATAGGGACATACAGGCATATCGAGGGACGGACACACAGAGCTACACAAAGGAGTGTGGCCGCACCACTCAAAAATCCAGAAGGAGCGTTTCAATGTAGAACAGCAAAGTGGTCCTAGACTGGAGAACCATAGCAATAGATACAACGCAGTATGATTTAAAAGACAGAAGACTTGCATGTAATTACTCTTAATTAATTATTGTAATTGCATTAGAAACATTTTAACTCAAGTACTAAAAAGAGAAAGTTTTCCCAGGGACCCAAATTATACAGAAAATACAGTAGCAGTGTACTGTATATAGTACCACCGCCGTTTTCTGCCGTTCTTGAACATTTTGTTATTGTTGCTTCTTTTTTTCTGTTTCAACGTGTGACATTTCATGCAATTATATTTCAAAGACACGTTTTCTGTACTTTGTACTCCACTATAGTTCTCAGAAGGCAGTTGTTTCTTGTTACTTTTAAGCGTATAGCTTTGAGGCTAACTGTTGAATGTTTCTGTCATCAGGCCTGTTACTGTAATGTGTCAACTCACTTGAGATAGACAGTACATACCCCCCCAGAGGCGGATGTAACATGTCCCATTTGGGGGGGGGGCAAGAGAACATGTTGGAGGGGCAAGAGAAAATGGTGTGGCTTCGCGCCACGCGCAATGAAGCCGCACCCATACCATTTTCAGTTACAGGACTTTTATTACGCAATTAAGCATCGATAATAACATCAGTTGTTGTTGAAGTTGCAACAGACACGCAGCATGCATAAAGCTAAAGGTCTGACTCAGAGAGTTTTCTGTTTTCAATGATGAAATGCTGTTGGTTCAGTGGTGACATCAGCTGTAGTTAGTTAGCAGCAGTAGTAGTAGTGTTTCAAAACAATTTTAAATATAAGCACTTTAATTTCTTGGGTATGTTGGGTTGTTTTAGATGCCATCATGTTTGGTGGGGCAGACTGGACATTTATGGGGCATCGCCCCCCATTCCCATGCCTAGATCCGCCCTGCCCGCCCCCCCCACACACACACACACACACACACACCGAAAAAGTGTTTATTCTCTTTCAACATCTGAATGGACATGACTTCAAAGATGAAGTAAAAAAACTGTACTGTCCTTGTACAAAAGGATTTGCCTGGTTGCAAATGAATGGCGAGTCTGTTTCTCTGCAAACGGTCCAGCTTTACTCCAGAACCTTTTGGAAGTGAAATTGAGCAACTTTCGCTTATACTACTGGAGCCTTTTTGAGTGGACGTAACAGTGGATGTAACATTTCCCAAGTGGGGGGGCAGGAGAAATTGGCATGGGTGCGGCTTCATTGCCTATGTCGCTTCGCGCCATCAATAATAATCTCAGGTGTTTCAGAAAATATCAGAAGTTTCAACAGACACGCAGCATGCATAAAGCTAAAGGTCTGACTCAGAGAGTTTTCTGTCTTCAATGACGAAATGCTGTTGGTTTAGTGGTGCCACAAATGTAGTTAGTTTGGAGCAGTAGTAGTGGTTAAAATAATTTTAAATAAAAGGAATTTAATTTGAAATATCTTGGGTTGTTTGACACATCTGACTCTGAACCAATCAGTGCATGCATCCCTTCAGGTGATGGGATGGCAAAAAGAGATCTCTACTACACATTGTGCATCGACTGTTTGATTACAATTAGTCGCTCAGCTCTGGCACTGAACACACCGTATAATGTATTCAGATATACAGTGTATTCTGAGGCGATGACTGAATTTAAACCGAGCAATACACTCTCTGGATTTCTGACAGTAATCAAGCCACCGGTGTTTGTGGCATGTTTTTGTTTTTGTAATTGCTCACATTTTTTTGGCATGCATTGTTGGGTATGGCCAATTTGGCCATATATAATGACTGCAGATTTGGTCTAAAAGTCTGAACAACATATGTTTCAATTCACTGGGAGTATATGCAGTATATTTTGAGGCAAGCATTGGACTTATTTTTTGACCATCACTGCCACAGCAACAGTGCGAATATGAACTCAACTGTGACAATTGTGTGTCGGGTCGTGGAAGGCCCCCATGACCTGAATGTGGAGAGCATGTATTGTGTTTTTGTCCCTTTCTCTCTCTCTCTCTCTCTCTCTCTCTCTCTCTCTCTCTCTCTCTCTCTCTCTCTCTCTCTCTCTCTCTATCATTTTTTTCATATAGCAGCACAGCCGCATCCTTTATGAGGTGGAGAATGTCGAGGCAGCCATGCGCGTCCAGAGACAGCCCGGTGCTGGCCTTGTGCGACAGCAAAGTGCGCCTCGCTTTACATTCGGTGCTGGGCTGGGGCCGGGGCTCAGAGAATATTCCCTCGGCCGACTTATCCTGCCGAAACAGCGGACACACTTGGCCAACAGAGCTGTGATTTTTCTCTCTCTTTTTTTTGGAGGGGTTCCGGAGGGCTGCGAGAGCTCCAGGGCTGGCGCGCTATAGGCTTTGGTGGGGAGGGAGGGAAGGGAAGGAGGGGTGGCGGGGGGGATAGGTGAGAAATCCGGAGCTTCCACCACTGGGATCCCTGAGCGGAATTGCTGAAAGGGCTGATGGGAGCGTGAGAGAAGGAGGAAGAGGAGGAGGAGGGGCAGGGCCGGATTTAGCCAGCCCTACTAGGGTGGGCTGGAAGAATGGCAGGGTGGGCAACTCCAAAGTTTTTCATATGAAGCAGTGGTTTTCAACCTTTTTGACACCAGGGCCCACTATGTATTCGGCATTTGAGCCTCAGACCATCATTTGAGGACATTTTAGCCCCACAGACCCCAGAACTAAAGATATTTTTTTTCCTTTTGTCCACAATTCCAGGCTGGATTTGGGAAGAAAACAGTCAAACATACAGATCAAAATGACCATTAATCTTCTACATTCTCTAGTTGCGTAGACTTGGGCTAATTCAGATGATGAATATTTTAACTCTCAAAGAGTTACATCTGGTTAACCAACTTTCCACCACTTAGCTGGGGAACACCTGGAACACTCCTAAGAACCACTGTTTGAAAACCACTGATATAAAGGGGCACAGTGGTTAGAGATCCGGCCCTGAGGAGGAGTGAGAACACAGAGAGGGAAGCATGTGGAGGGGACACAGGGAGGGAGGGAGGGAAGGAGGGATGGAGGGAAGGAGGGAGGGGGGTGAGAACACGGAGCTGGAGGAAAAATGTCCATCAGAACGGCCGCGGTGCATTTAGCCACATCGCCGCTGGGACAAATGGGGTTTGCAGGCAAGGGGGGATGCGGGGGTCAATCATGTGCGAGAGCCTGTGTGCACAGTAGCCGACCGACATTACAACACCTGGCCAAATACTTCCAGAAAGGTAATATAGTCAACTTCAGTGTGTACAAAACCTGTGTTTGTAAACAGGTTTGAATATAACTCCATCTCAAGTCCTTTCTGAATAGCTTTCTCAATATCTGTACGACGGAAAGCCTCTAGTACGGCAACAGGAACTCTATCTGTGCGCGATTGATAAACCTGCTTGCTGTAGCAGCCGTTCCTACTACGGCAGAACCTACACTTTAACGTAGTGTTCACAACGCCTGTTTGACACACACTGCATAGACGCGTCACCATGGTAACACGTCGCCGTTGTGGATGGCTGTGAGCCTAATGATTTTGACAGCTATGGTGATTGCGTCATAGCAGCCGTACTTCCTGTAAGGGCTGCCGTTCTAAAATACGGCAGCTTAAAGTCTTAAATTATGAAATTATGAATTATGAAATTGCTGGAGACTGCGGTGCTGCGATTGGCTAAAATGCCGCTTCACAAACCCCCTCCCCCCACACACTAGCGTCGTCGTGCCATGAGGCCGACAAACAGGATTTGTTGACAACAAAAGTTTTGGACCATCTGCAGGGCAAAGCAAGTGTCTGTCTGCAGGGAAACAGCTGCAGCATCGAAGATGGCAACATTGAGCAGAAATAGGCAAAATGTATAGCTATATTTTTTGGATTTTTGGCAAAAAAAAGTTGCCTATAGTAGCGTATTAAGCCTGTTGATGTCAATGAGATCCACTCCCACAACACCTGCAACTAACCATGTGCAACCCAGATTTGGCACAAACAAGGGACTTTGCTCGCTTGCTTGCTAGATCTGCCCCTGGTGAAGTGTCATGATAGCTACAGTATAGCACTGTAGTGAATGCTGGTTTCTCCAAAACCCAGTTGTGTTAGGACGATCACCAAACTTCCTAACAAATGTGTGTATGTATGCTGCGCAGAAACGATCGAACCACGCAGTGACACGCCTTTGATTTTGGAGAAATAGGATGACTTAAAAAAAACAATGAATTCTCGGAGGAAATCACCGCGGTGACCACGCCGATGTTCGACTCGAGGGAGAACACAAAATATCGCACTCCTAATTGACGACTCCGGCAGCTGATGTGACAGAATCCTATTCCGCCACATTAAGATCATCCAGGTTTTATATACCGCTATACTTATTAATGACATCGACGCACAAATCTACGTTCCAAGGGCTTCAAAAGGGAATAAAATTACGAAAGGGGGGGGGGGTGGAAATTACAAGGCAAGTGAGTTTTGGTCCCCGTGCAGGGAATTAAGCTTATTATCTGTGACAACCTGTCAGACTGAGAGAACTCAAATATGAGCACAAAGGAGAAAAAGAAAAAAAAAGAACAGAGGGCGACGGAGAGAAGGAAAGGGGCGTTTAAAAGAAATCTTCCTTTACTACTTTCTCTGCCGGTGTATCCCCTCAGCAATCAAAAGCCTGCCGTTAAATGGACGTGGATGTGTGTTTTGATTTGACAGGCTTGATCTCAATCGCGCAGGCCCCGCTATTATTTCCCTGCGAGCTCCCCCGCGAGCGTTTGTTGTTTGGGCCGCCGCAGCGCGTTTCTAAATGAAGACGTCCAACAGTCAAATGATATATTTATTGTGCATCGGACTCAATCCCTTAAGGAGGCGCCTCCGACTACACAGGATACACCAGCACCTTGATTATGAATTTACAATTAATACGGGCGCCACATTTTCCTGCTGCGTGGCTCTTTACCCTCGTGCCCTCGAGGATCAACTCATAAGAAAACAACGGGGATAGGAAAAACAAATCGTGTATTACCGTTTTCCTTAACCGAGTTCACCTCATTACAGACACTTAAACCAATTTAAGGCAATGGCAATACTCTCTGGAAAAGACTAGTCGGATGCAATTAGTGAGACTGATGGCAAATTAGACTGAATTATCACGCACATCTGATTTAATGGGGCTGTGGAGCGGTGGCCGCAGAAGCATGATATCAGCGTGTGTGTGTGTGTGTGTGTGTGTGTGTGTGTGTGTGTGTGTGTGTGTGTGTGTGTGTGTGTGTGTGTGTGTGTGTGTGTGTGTGTGTGTGTGTGTGTCTGGAGGCCTTTCACATCCGCTGCCTTCAGAAGATCCTTGGTCTGACCTGGGAAGACAGAGTACCCCACACCGAGATCCTGGAGCGCACAAATTCTATATGTATGGAAGCAGCTGTGGCTAAAAGACACCTGCGGTGGATAGGACACACCATCCGCATGCCTGACCACCGCCTGCCCCGCCAAGTCCTCTACGGCCAACTACACAACTCCAAGCGTGCCGCCGGCGGACAAAACCGCCGCTACAAGGACTTCACCAAAGACGTTCTAAAGCGTGCCTCCATCAACCCACGCAGCTTGAAGCCCTGGCTCTTGACCGCTCAGCCTGGCGGGTCACCTGCTCCAGGGCGGTGAATCAAATTCACAACACCAACCAGCAAAGAAGGTCTGAGAGACGTGCCCAGCGACACCGGAGAGAAGCCGGTGTACCTCCAGCAGACGGGTTCCCCTGCCCCGCCTGCGGAAAGATCTGCGGGTCACGCATCGGCCTCCACAGCCACACCAAGTGGCACCAACAGCAACAACGCTGACCCCCCCCCCCATCCCTGAAGCAAGCGTCATCATCGTACACGATGGACAGCTAAGAGAGTGAGGGGAGGGGCTTTGCCGGCTGTGACCAGGGGCGGATCTAGGCATGGGCATGGAGGGGCAATGCCCCTCTAAATGACCTGACTGCCCCACCAAACATGATGGCATACAAAACAACCCAATTTTCAAATGTATTTCAAATTAACGTGCTTATAATTAAAATTAAGTGAAACACTACTACTGCTACTAGCTACAGTTGTGGCAGCACTAAACCAACAGCATTTCATCATTGAAAACAGAAAACTCTCTGAGTCAGACCTTTAGCTTTATGCATGCTGTGTGTCTGTTGCAACTTCAACAACAACTGATGTTATTATTGATGCTTTACTTCACCAATAAAAGTCCTGTAACTGATTTTTTTCTCTTGCCCCTCCAACATGTCCCCCCCCCCCCCCCCCAGTAGGACGTGCTACATCCGCCCCTGGCTATGACCTGACCTGCCTAGGCGTGGGCTTTGCGATATATCGCGGCTGCAAGGAAAAGAAAGCGCAGCACATATAGCCTAAGAGAAGAGAAAACTTCAGAAAAGAGGCAACGGTGACTTAGAAGTTTGTAAGTTTAAAGCCCATCCCCAGCACGACTGGCATTTAGATGACTTTACTCTGAGCTTTTCTAGAGCCGCAGCTGCCGCGCGGGAGATTTGTGGGTTTTTATTTTATTTTATTTGGTGTCTTTCGCTGAGCGAGGAGAGAGAGAACGTGTGGCGTGTACTATATGTTTGGACTCTATGTCTGTGAGTGCCGACCCGTGAAGATCTGAACATAAATCGTAACATAAAATGGGATGAAATGAAAATGGTGGACGTTTTTGTAAACAACTGTGATGTTTTGTAGTTTCTAATTGTTTTTGTTTGTTTTTGCGTTGCTGCGTAAATGAAATGTAATGTTAATGATTGAATGAATTAATAAATGAATGAATGAGTGAATGAATGAAGTCAATCAAACAATCAATCAATCAAAACACAGCAGGGGCCGTCCATTTTATTCATCTAAAGAAAAATATATTAACTTTGCTGTTCAGGAGGGGAAAAAATATTTTGTGATCCTCGACCTAAGTCACGACTGATGGTAAATTGGCCGCAACGGATGTTAACCTGGTCGCGACCGTTTTGCAACATTTTTGGGGTCGGAAGCGTTTGTGGGAGAAATCCCTCCTCCAGCCAGCTTTTTCTAAATCGGTCGCAACATTCGCAACGGTCATAGCCGTTTTAGGAATGTTAGTCATAGCCAAATGGAAATCAAGACTTCAATTAGGTTTAAACATCTCATCTGAATTCCTTAACTTTCAAGAATGTACGCATTAGAAAATGTAGAAGAATTGTTATTTTGACCAACATTTTGCCCAGTTATATCTCCTAAATTGTGGACACAAACTTGAAAATCCTTAGTTTTGGGTCTGAGAGACTAAACTCAACATCAAATGGTGGTCCGTGGTCCCTGAGAGGGTTCCAGGAGGTCTCCAAGCTAAATGATGGAGAGTTGCTTAACCGGATGTAACTCTTTGAAAGCGTAACATGAAACGTGGTTTCATGTTTACGCTCTCAAAAGTTAAAATACTCATCATGAGAATTAGCCCAAGTCTACGCAACTAGAGAATGTAGACGATGAATGGTCATCTTGATCTGTATGTTTGACTGTTTTGTTTCCCAAATCCAGCCTAGTATTGTGGAAAAAAAATCTTTAGTTTTGGGGTCTGTGAGGCTAACATGTCATCAAATAGCGGTCCGTGGCTTTGATTCTGAATAAATATTGAGCCCTTGTATCAAAAACATTGAAAACCACTGATGTTAGATGAAGTAGTACGAAGACATCTCCGGCAGGCTGGGTAGATATACTCTCAGGCTATACACGGATCTGTTAAATAGTCCAGAAGGAGTGAGAGGGGAGGGAGGAGGGTGGCATGGTTGGGGAAACATTTCTGGGATGTTTCTTTTTTTTCTTTTTTGGCAGCTCATTCCTGAGCTTTGTGTCGGCCCACTGACATCTGCTACATTTGCATGGCAGCTGGAGATCCCGGGATTAAGGCGCTTACAACAGTATTGCCATATCTCATTTAACAACATAATCATCTTACGAGGAAGGTGACGCATCATCCCCGATGCTTTGCAAAAGCTTTGGCATGCTAGTTTCCTCTCCCTCTCCCCCCAGCCCCCAGCTCACTCTCCCTCTCTCTCTTTCGCTTTCACTCTTTTTCTCTGTCACCGTCCATCTGTCTGTCTGTCCCAGGAGGGGCGAAATCCATTTCGCATAACAGTTGTGACAATTTTGCATAACGGCCGACAGTTTGCATAGGTTCAAGGGTTAAGGTTAGGTTTAGATATAGTTTTTTTACTGAGGTTATGGCTAGGGGTTAGGGTTAAGCCACGACTATTATGCAAAACAGTCACCAAGGCCACCGCAGTCGCAAATGAATTTCGCTGTCTCTCATCTATCTGCCTGTCTGTCTGTCTGTCTGTCTGTCTGTCTGTCTGTCTGTGCATTCCACTAACAGCGTTTTGTCTGTTTTTCCGGATGCTCATCATACTTGACAACACACCATCTGTGTTCATGCACAAGCCATACCTGCCGATTGAAATTCAATCAACTCCTTCCCTGTGTGGACATTTGAATTAAAAACAAAAAAAGCTAGACTTGTGTTGCTATCTGACCTCAATCCTGTGAGCTTTTTTTCTTGCTACATGATTCTCATCTGTCTGCAGTGAGTGGCACAGTGGAATGGCTGCGATAATGTGTGCAATTCAGTCTCGCCGTCTGCAACGCCCTTTAATGTTGGTGCTTGAGTAGGAATCTTGGAAAGTTACATTTTTAGAGGTTTGCCTGAAGACGCTGTATATACCGGTATATAAGTAAGTATACTGTGTATATAGAATCAGATGACAGTGTAGCAACCTGGGTGGAGAGACACACACTTGCTTATAATGCCCAAATCAGTTCCAAGGTCCAGACCAGACACAAAATCCAGTGAAATCCATCAAATCCAGTCCCCATTAACTGCCTGTTAGCCCCTCTTTCCACGCAGTGAGACTTACACTACTGCTGCCTTGCACAAAGGCAGATGGAACACGCACATGTTACGCATTAGCATGCTGCTAATGCACAAAGACAGTATCCATCCATCCATCCATCCATCCATCCATCCATCCATCCATGTTGCTTTAGAGCAGTGGTTTCACCAAATGGACCGTTATAGATCTGTAAATCTTGAGAGCGTTAAAATGAAACCAAATGTACCCTCACAGGTCTTTTTTTGTTTCATTTTACTCTCTCAAGAGTTAAATTATATTTACATCTACATATACATATCTGAATTGCTTACTTTTCAAGAATCTACACAATTAGAAAATGTAGAGAAGTGTTATTTTGACCAATATTTTGTCAGTTATCTCTCCTATATTGTAGACAAAAACTTAAAAATCCCTGCTTTTGGGTCCAAGAAACTAAACTCTACATGAGTAAAGCAAGCAAATAATCTCTCGAGTGAAATTCGGGGGGAAAAAAAGGAACAAAATCGCAGATATTGGGATGGTACTGTTTCTCCCCCTCGAGACATCCGCCCATTACAAAGCTTAAACACGTGACTCTGGGACATCAAGGAACGTTTGGTCAACTATAAGGAAGTTCAGTGACCGCAGCCAGATTTTCATTTCAAAGCAGACTCTTTTTTTCTTTTTCAGCAGAAACGAAGTACACTTTTATTCTGCCCATTCATTTTGAATAGGAGACCTGACCTTTCATGCTCTCTGTGTATAATCTTTCACGGTATAATGGCTTTAGGTGTGACATGCACAAAAGGACACTTTTGTATGGGAAAAAAGGGCTCCTGAATGGTCTGCATTTACATAGCGTTTTTGTCCATTTATTCACATTTGTGCACTACATTACCACATCGCCCCTTTAACTTTGCCTCCAACCTTTAAGTCATTGGTATGCATGGAACGCAAGGGCGGATGTAACATTTCCCAATTGGGGGGGGGGCAGGAGAATATGAATAAATAGTGATCCCTGGTAACAAAAAGGTTAAAACCCCCTGCATTAGCCTGTGGATCCCAGATTAGAAATTATATAGCAACGAAGTCCCCAGAGAGTGAAAGTGTTGTGTTGTTTCTTCACTCTGTGATGCCCAAAGTACCCTTAAGCCCTTTTTCACACCAAAGGGTCAAGACGGTCTCGATGCATGTCCCTGCAGTGTGATGTGTTTGTTGCAGGTTGTCGCACGTTGTCCTGAGCTTTTCAACACACCTAAGTCAACACACCGCACCAAAGGTACAAGGACGCTTTAGCGTTAACTCCACTGCGACTGTTTGGACCTTAAGTTGCAAGGTGACCCTTTGGTGTGAAAAATCGCTTTCGGCAACTGTCCTGAGCATCAAACCTCAAGCCGTGGATCAACCTGGTAAAACTTCATGCGCTCAGACAGCTGCTCCCTGTAGTTCCAACACCTTTCACTTATTCTCAGCTCCAAGCTCTGCTTTTCCTTCTTTCTTTTTTTTTGTATTTAGATAGAAGACCTGCTTGGTCAGAGGAATAAATACACCTCTCGGGTCGCCTTAGAGAAAGTCTGGGTTGTGTGTGAAGGTTTTTTTTCTCACTTCGCTACAGTACTCTGACTCTCTTTTTGTCCACTTTCATCCACCTCCCTCTCGCCTCGTGATTGAATCTAGGAGACCAATACTGGTGCCGGCATATTGACCCAGACTCCGTATATCCACCACCAACACCACCACCACCACACCCCCCATGTTTATTTCATGGAGAAAAGCACAATATCAGGTGTCATCAGACGGGGGGCCCGGGCGGCCCGTGTGATGCCAGATAGCAGCCAGCCCGCCATTTTTTGCGAATGTGCTGATGCCTTCAAGCCTTTCACATCCCTCCAGTCGCAACTGGCAAAGCCATTCATATATATATATTTTTTTTTCTTTCTTTTTTCTGCCTTTGCAGCAGCGCCTGGCTCTTCTGTCGCGAGCAGAGAAACAAATTGGCTTGACGGAGGAGAGTCCTCCTCCGCAGCGCTGCCACAGTCAGACGGACAGATGGTTGAAGAGATTGTACTCTCTCTTCTCATATGTTTTATACGAGAACCGCCGAGCGCCGCACACAAGCACATAAGAAATGCATTGATCTCGTAACGTCGACAATGCTATACAAGGCCTCCCGGAGCCTGTGCCGAATGTTTATCTCCGTTAGTTGTGGCGTGATGATCATATATCAGATATTTTCTTACTGTGCTGTGCCGGTTGCGGATCTAGGCATGGGCATGGGGGGGGGGGGGTCTACCCCACCAAACATGATGGCATGCAAAACAACCCAAGATATTTCAAATTAATGTGCCTATATTTAAAATGATTTGAAACACTACTACTGCTACTAACTAACTACAGTTGTGTCACCACTAAACTGACAGCATTTCATCATTGAAAACAGAAAACTCTTTGAGTCAGACCTTTAGCTTTATGCATGCTGCGTGTCTGTTGCAACTTCAACAACAACTGATGTTATTATTGATGCTTTACTTGCCTAATAAAAGTCCTGTAACTGAAAATGGTATGCGTGCGGCTTCATCGCCCGTGGTGCGAAGCCGCACCCATACCATTTTCTCCTGCCCCCCCAATTGGAAAAATGTTACATCCGCCCCTGGTGCTGTGTAGTATTGTGCATCCCGGGCGGGGGGATGTTTACGCATGCATTTCTGGGGCGGGGGGTTATAGGGCTGGAAGAAGATTACATCCATATACCCAGGTTGAAACTGGCCCGGATTGTCAATAAACCAAAGATTCGACTTGAAGAATTCCTCGTTTTTTCACCGCGATTCATCGCTCTCATCTCCGCTCTCGTCTCCATACATATTAACTTCCACACGCAGAAAAAAAGAAGCTGTATGCTTTGTTAGGATTTTTAGAAAGGGGATGGATAAAAAAGCACGGCTACTCCATCAATTTAAAAGAAATTGTATCATATTAATTTAGCCCTTTAATACCTTGCACTCAGTAGCCTGCGTACAGTATATGCACAACTATGCAGATTATTATTTCTCATATTCTCTCATGGTGCTCCTCCAACTGCAATACCAGAAATGTCCACAGTTGGGGGAAACTCTTGCCCCTAGAAAGACATGGAAGACATCCGCCCAGGAAGTGATGTCATATAGTACAGTGGCTTTTGGACACGGTGTGCCTGCACTGTCTCCGTTTCTCAAGATGTTCGGTCTTTTTAGGTTCTCTGCCAGTCTATTTTTACACCTTTTTTTAACAGTCAGACCTTCATTGAAAAATCTGTGATTTTTTGTGTGTGTCTTAATGGGCACATCTCAGATTCTTCTCTTTAGTAATGTCACTTGCCTCAACCCTTTAAGTCATTGGTATGCATGGCTCATACCAGTCCCCACCTCCTCCCAATGTGGTTTAATGCCCCCCTCCCTCCCTCGGCCCCCCTCCCTCCCTCCACTGAGATTGAGGTGGGCGGGGATAAGTGGATGACCAGGACAGGGGGCAGGGTGCCCCCCCTCACCCCCAAATGTGGACATTCTGGTATTGCAGTTGTAGGAGCACCATGAGAGAATACGAGTAACATTAATATACTGTTGTGTATACAGTATACCCCTACTGTATACACAACAGTGGTTATGTATACAGTAGGGGTCGGCAAAAAATCTAGATGTTCTAGTATAATAAAAGCACAGTCATTTGTGGCAAAAACGTGACGTATCGCATCGAATCAGAGTATAATTAATAATTGCAATACAAATTAATTCACAACCATAAATGTCAATATTGTATCGTATCCCACCACTAGTATACAGCTAGGCTACTGAGTGCATAAGAAGGTATTGAATGGCTAAATTGACATGATACAATTTTAAATTCACGGTGGAGCCCCTTTAACGCTGCTTATTGCCACCTTGTGGTTCGTTCTCAATGCTGCACAGTGCCCTAGAATGAATCTGATGACGGTGGAGTTTCATGCAGGTCCACCCGCTTTGAACGCTATAGGGTCCATGTGGTTTTAAAAGCAATAATACTGGTCTAGTCTATTGCGAATGGTTGGTGGTTAACAGGCCGTGGTGTAAATAACCCACCCTGGGGAGCTTTTCTTTTCAACCATTTGATTCACACACGCACACACAGACAGACAGAAACACGCGTGCACGCATGCTGCCATTACAAACCACCGACCACAGACGGAGAGAGAGAGAGAGAGCGAAAGGAATATAAGTGATGGACTCCCTTTCAAAACATGTAATAACATGCCCGGGGTGACAGGAGGTCAAGCGAGTATCCTCATCCATCCCCTTGTCAAGACAATTTGATATGGAAACGACAGAAAGGGAGTCATTTTACCACCCGGCGTTATACTGCGAAATAAGCGGATGGATAGATGACACGCTATCGGCCCAGAGGTCAGGCTGCACCGAGGTCATCACCTCAATATCCTCTGACAAAACGGAATTTTGCTGCAACACTGGTGTTCGCTTTTTTTGCCCACGCAGCGTAAAGCCTCTGCTGCCACGCATCCGGATCTATTATTATCGTCTGTGTTTCATTTCCGAGTCATTCAGGGAGGGGTTGTTGACGCCATCGCCATGAGCACTAGCTCAAGCAGAGTCCCTTTTCGCTGCCAGCTACAGTGAGACATGTAGCTAAGGCCTCGTTCGGAAGCATATACTGTACTTTCTATGTCTGTTATGTTAATCATCACGCGACACTTACTCTCTAAGAATTGTTGGATAGATTGGGCTACATTATTACTGGGTAGGGCTAGTTGGGTAATTTAATTTAGTTATTTTTACTTTAAATGGGTTGTCTGATAACCCAAATCTCAAGGTTGTTGTGTTTGGTATGTAGTAATTCTGTATTGGGTAGAATTTCCAATGGAGTTTGTTGGGTAGACTTGGTTTACCCAACAAGGTAGTTAAACTACTTGGGTATTTACCCAGTTTGTTGGTTAAATTTTGAACTTGTTTGGGCATGCGCATTGTGCAGTCCGACCAGTAGGTTATGGAGGGAAGCCAGTGCAGAGCCAGCCATGGTTTTGCTGTGTTTTTTTGTAGGAGATATTGCATTTAGCAAAAAATGAAACCTGTAATTTGTTGACGGTCCCTAAGATTTGCGAATATCTATCTGGGTGGATTATTCAACTTGAATTTAACTTCACCGCGATGCAGACTGCAGAGCCATTTGCTCCAGTGGAACTGATGTCCAAAATCAACACATGCTACGACAGCCGGAGGAGGATTGGGAAGTGCCTTTTTTCCATGAAGCAAGGTTTGTTACATACATTTTGTTATTATGTTTTATCACAGGGGCTTCAACCTTTTTCATCTCAGGGACCACCATTTATTCAGAATTTGAGCCAAAACAGTGAAGACTTCTTAATTAAATATTGCTAATTCAGACGATGAATGTTTTTAACTCTTGAGAGTGAGAAAATGAAACGAAATGGACCCGCAAGGGTCCATTTGGTTTCATTTTTACATTCTCAAGAGTTACATCTGGTTAACCAACATTCCATCATTTAGCCAGGGGACCACCTGGAACCCTCTCAGGGACCACATGTGGTCCCCAGACCACCTGTTGAAACCCCTGTTTTATCATATCGTTGACTTGATATTATATAAAGCTTGATATTGTCAGTTGGTTAACCAGATGTAACTCTTTGAGAGCGTCCATTTGGTCTCATATTTATGATCTCAAGAGTTAAAATATTCATCATGTGAATTATCCCAAGTCTACAGAACTAGAGAATGTAGAAGATTAATGTTGGACTGTTTGGTTTCCCAAATCCAGCCTGAAATTGTGGGCAAAAGAAACCTTTGGGTCTGTGGAATGAAAATATCATCAAATGGTGGTCTGTGGCTCAAATGCTGAATAAATAGTGGACCCTGGTATCAAATAGAGAAAAAACGTTTACCAAACAAGAGCAGAAAGCCAATTAAACTAAAAGGTAGATGTTTATAACAGTGGTTGTCAACCAGTGGTCCAGGGACCACCAGTGGGCCTTGAGAGGGTTCCAGGTGGTCCCCAGCTAAATTGTGGAATGTTGGTTAGCCAGATGTAACTCCTGACAGCATAAACATGAAACCAAATGGACCCTTGCGGGTCCACTGGGTTTCATGCTTACTGTGACACAAGCTGTTTTGAGCGCAGAGTGCCCTGCTACGAGCTTGTAGATCTGTTAATTTTGACATAAGCCGAGCGTTGCAACTTGCAAAGGCTGGCTAGCTGTGTCAGTGCAGTTGTAGTTGCATCCTGATATGGACGGAATCATAGATATTCATAACCCTGGCTTTCAACATGTACTATGAGCATTGTTAAAGGGGGATTCCGCCCATTTTCACTTTTTAATTACGCAATGGAATATTCTTATTATGCACTAGGTCAGTGGTTCTCAAACCTTTTTAGACTGTGATCCCCCAAAATAAACATATTTGAACTGGGGACCCCTCAATTTGGTTTAACTCTGTTCCAATGATAAATACTGTGAATAGCAAATCTACAGGCTCAGAACGCCTCACGTTGGAAGGTGTTGTGAGTCTGTAGATCGGCTATGTTCACGATTTTTGCCTTTTTCTTACCTATATATTTAATTTGACAACTTTCTCATTTTTTGCCTAGTTCGTTGACTACTTTTGATGCAGTAATGGTCATTTTCTTTGGGGGTCTAGAAAGTCCTTAAATTATCACTTCATCATCATCTGGGGACCCCCCAATTTTTTGGGCCGACAGCTTGAGAACCACTGCACTAGGTATATTTGTTTGTATAGTCATATTGTCTACATGACCTTGTTTCTGAATTTGTCCCCATATTTTAGATCGCACAAGACTTTTCAATCCTTCATGTAGAGGCTGCACCCAAGCTCTTTGAAACCTGGGTTCTTTGTTTGCTGACAAGATCATCCTTCCGGCAAAACTAGAAAAGAAGCTCCCAGTTCCAGAGGAAAATATCCCACAAGGTTAGTTACTTTGTCTCATAAGGCATGTTACTTGCTTGGTGATGTTGTTGAGCAGGTTGGCATTTGAGGAGGCTGCAAGTGATGGAGTGATATCAGTCAGGTATGAGGGGGCTTTTTGGTGCTGTGATTTTTATGTTCATGCGTTGGTGTTCTGGTAGCCAGTTGAGTTGATTGGAGTCCTGTATTGTCTGGAGTGGGAGTGACTGAGCAACTTGGCTGGCTGAGGCCTGAACATAGAGGCCTGCGCAGTGACGCCACCACCCATGTTCCCCATTAATTGTACTCAGACTTTTTGAAAATGGTTAATAAAAACATGATTGTGCCACAGGCAAAAACCAACTCAGGTTGTGACAAATCATGATGACACACACAATCTTTTGAGACAATCAAATAAGATAATATAAGATGAAAAACTAAGCAAAAAGTGTTGTCTCCTTCTTGATAATTAGATATTATATGATAATATTGTGTTTGTTGTCGTGAGTTGGTTTTGTCCGCGGCGCAAGTGTGTTTTTTTATTAACCACTATGAGGATTGCATTTCTGGAACAGGGGCTATGCCTTCACTGCGCAGGTCTATAGTCTTAAGCCAAGACGTGATTGGAGCACAGCGACAGATGGGGACTAGGGTTGGGTGATATACCATTTAATACAGTATAATTGTATCACCAGGGTTTCGTCGGCGACACCGTCGAAAAGCTGTATGGAATGCTTGCCATTAATATAGTGGTGTCAACTGTATTGATTGATTTCTATAGTTCCATGGTGGGAGTTCTGCTCTGGTTTTAGAGAAATATGTAGTCATTTTTGGGAGGTCACTGGGGGCCACGCAGTGAAAGTAAATGAATCCAAAAGAAACTTACTTTATGTTGTTGACATATTTCTAAAATATCAGCACATCCTTTGCTCATTTTTGACTCCTATCACAGGGAACTATGTATTTTGTGTCCATATCACTATGCCCAAAAAGTAGTTCCATGTGATAGGGAGGTCCTAATATTTTAGAAATCATTCAGCAAAACAATTATGTTAGTTTTGTGGATTAATTTACTTTTACTGTGTGGCCCCAGGGACCCCCACAAAAAAACTACTTAATATTGACCAAAACAAGGCTTTTCCTTGTTCTTCTTCTAGTCTACGGACCACCATTTAATGGCATTTCTATCTCTGGGACCCACAATTCTGCAGTAAAATCCATGTGTTAACTCTGGGAGTGTACAAACCTCTGCACTAGCAGAAATGCTTAAAGTATGTCTTTATTCCCTTTTTAAATTATAGGTCTGAACAAACATGGTCGAGTATTTGGAGGGAGTCAAGACCAAGGCGTTCGTGCTGCTGCTGGGTGATGGGATGCTCTGCTCACAAGCCTTTGCTGTGATCCTGGTCAAGGCTATTAGTGGAGGATTTAACCCCGAAAAAATTGACGTTAACTTCAAGTCATGACACAGATAATCCCTTTGGCATGGAAGTACCTTAGGGTGATAGGAAAAGATTCATCCAAAGACACAAGCTGTATCACCCTTCATTTCTGAAATATACACTTTTTTCAAAATGGCCGCCACCATTCTCAGCAATACGGCATAGCCCATATCTTTGCTTCTGTTAGACCTATGATAATAATATTGGTGTCAAAGTATACATTTTTAGGGCCAAGGAATCCAATAAAATACATTTCAAGACTAAAAAACTCAATATTGTTTTCGTTACCATGACAACCGGGGTAAAATATGCAAATTTCATTCAAAAAACGTGTTTTAACAGGGTAACTTTGTACCCCCTCACCTGCTAAAACTTCCATTTTGTTTTCTCTTTGGCATGGAAGTACCTTAGGGTGATAGGAAAAGATTCATCCAAAGACACAAGCTGTATCACCCTTCATTTCTGAAATATACACTTTTTTCAAAATGGCCGCCACCATTCTCAGCAATACGGCATAGCCCATATCTTTGCTTCTGTTAGACCTATGATAATAATATTGGTGTCAAAGTATACATTTTTAGGGCCAAGGAATCCAATAAAATACATTTCAAGACTAAAAAACTCAATATTGTTTTCGTTACCATGACAACCGGGGTAAAATATGCAAATTTCATTCAAAAAACGTGTTTTAACAGGGTAACTTTGTACCCCCTCACCTGCTAAAACTTCCATTTTGTTTTCTCTTTGGCATGGAAGTACCTTAGGATAATAGGAAAACATTTATCCAAAGAGACAAGCTGTATCACCTTTCATTTCTGAAATATACACGTTTTTCAAAATGGCCGCCACCATTCTCAGCAATACAGCATAGCCCATATCTTTGCCTCTGTTAGAGCAATAATAATAATATTGGTGTCAAAGTATACATTTTTAGGGTCAGGGAATCCAATAAAACACATTTCAAGAATAAAAAACCTAATATTTATTTTGTCACCATGTCAATGGGGGTAAAATATGCAAATTTCATTCAAAAAATGTGTTTTAACAGGGTAACTTTATACCCCCTCTCCTGCTAAAACTTCCATTTTGTTTTCTATTTGGCATGGAAGTACCTTAGGATAATAGGAAAACATTTATCCAAAGAGACAAGCTGTATCACCTTTCATTTCTGAAATACACGTTTTTCAAAATGGCCGCCACCATTCTCAGCAATACAGCACAGCCCATATCTTTGCTTCTGTTAGAGATATAATAATAATATTGGTGTCAAAGTATACATTTTTAGGGTCAGGGAATCCAATAAAATACATTTCAAGACTAAAAAACTCAATATTGTTTTCATTACCATGACAACTGGGGTAAAATATGCACATTTTCATTAAAAAATGTGTTTTAACAGGGTAACTTTATCCCCCCTCACCCGCTAAAACTTCCTTTTTGTTTTTTGTTTTTTTTTGCATGGAAGTACCTTAGGATAATAGGAAAACATTTATCCAAAGAGACGAGTTGCATCACATTTGATTTCTGAGATATACACTCTTTTCAAAATGTCCGCCACCATTCTCAGCAATCCAGCATAGCCCATAGCCCCATGTTAGAGGTATAATAATAATATTGGTGTTTAAGTATACGTTTTAAAGGTCAATCAAGCCAGTAAAATACATTTCAAGCCTCAAAAAACAATATTGTTTTCGTTACCACAACAACAAGGGTAAAATATGCATTTTTTCATTTAAAAAAGTGTTTTAAGAGGGTATAATATAAGTTAGAAGAAACAGGTTTTAGCAGGGTAACTTTCCACCCTTCCAAACCACTCTGATTTTTCATTTGGCATGGAAGTCACAGGGCATGGCACCATAAAATAATAATAACTTAACTCTCCGACACTGGAAGTACAATAAGGCAATAAGGACATTATCAAAATAAGACAAATCACTCTTAATTTCGGAAATCTATGCGTTTAAAATGGCCACCACCATTTGAAATAATACAACAGCAGTCAAGTATTGGACATTTGGACTTCAGTTAAAGCTATAATAATGGTAAACCTCAAATTGTACATTTTTATGTACCATTTTGTATCATGACAATGAAGTTTCAAATCCTATATAATGTATATGAGACAAGTTTGCAGCTGTTTTAGACTTTGATCAACATTTAGAATCCAATATCTCCACATGACATTTGCAGAAAGCCATGTCTGGCTTGCATGCAGTGTTCAACGTACCTTACATGGGGTCTGCATGGGGCACCTGTGTAGAGGATTCCGTAGCATAGATTCAGTAATGCACATGTGGGCATGGACAGACACATGGGAGTGACATGATTGGGAGGAATGATCTCCCTCATCTGAACTGGAGGCTTAGATTTCTGCTATGATCATGGGCTGACCATAACAGTTATAGTGGTTCAGAAATTCGGTTAGGATGCCACTCGAGCTTCTCCCTACAGAGAGATACTTGTTGCACATCACACTGGGAGGAGACCCCAAGGCAGAACAAGGATAGGCTTGAGGAATTACACCACTCATTGGCAATGGAATCCCTATAGATCCACCGGTTATGAATGTTGCTCTGGAGAGGGAAGTCTGGAGCTCTCTGGTGACGCTGTCACCCCCGCAAACCAACTATGTATATAAGTGGTTGAAGATGGATATATGGATATTATTAATGTTGCATGGAATGCAACATTGGACAATACCTAAAGAGTGACAGACTTCGCTAGCTTTGCCACTCATTAAGAAAGGAAACCATAAGATGTGTGCCATTTATAGATATGATTGCTTAGTCCCCCAAACAAAGTTTACACTAATGTATAGTACTAAAAAGGAGGTTCTAGACGATAATCAAACTTCTTCAAGAGGAGCAAGGTGCATTCTGTTCTGATCATGAATCTGAATAGCTATTCATTCTTGAATATGGGGTGAGGGGCTCTTTGTTGTGGGTCATTCAATCTCTGTACACCTAAAGTAAGATCTGTGTCTGTTTCGTGAGATACTGTGTGTTGGGCAGTAACTCACGAAAGGTGACACAGCATTGGTCCAAATTTGACACTTACGTGTGCATATTTCACCATCAATGTGGCGATAATTACAAAACAGTTTTTTTTAGCATATAACTGTGGGCATGCAGCTTTGTGTGTGTTTGTTAAGTGAGTGTTGCTCACCTCAGAGCAATGCTATTATTTTATACACAGACACAAAGATGGGATCTGATGTATTGCTATATTTGTGGCAGACATTTTAAAAAGTGTGTATTTTTTAAATGAAAAGTGATACAACTTGTTTCTTTGGATATTTTTCCTATAACCCTAGGTATATTTTACCACTGTTGTCATTGCAATGACAAATGTATTGGTTTTCTTTTTATTCAATTGTTTATTGAATTGGATTACTTGGCAACAAAAATGAATTGGATTACTTGACACAGATATTATTATAACTCTAATAGGAGCTCTAATTGGTGGTGGCCATTTTGAAAACTGTGTATATTTCAGAAAAAAAGTGATGCAGTTTGTCTCTTTGGATAAATCTTTTCCTCTTCCATGCCAAAGACAAAATTAAATGAAAGTTTTAGTGGGTGAGGGGGTATAAATTTGCACTGTTAAAACATATTTTTCAAATGAAATTTGCATATTTGCCCCTGTTGTTGTGGTAACAAAAACAATATTGGGTTCTTTAGTCTTTAAATGTATTTTATTGGATTCTTTGACCCTAAAAATGTATACTTTGACACCAATGTTATTATTATAGCTCTAACAGAAGCAAAGCTATGGGATATGCTGTATTGCTGAGAATGGTGGCGGCCATTTTGAAAAATGTGTATATTTCAGAAATGAAAGGTGATACAGCTTGTCTCTTTGGATAAATGTTTTCCTATTATCCTAAGGTACTTCCATGCCAAAGAGAAAACAAAATAGAAGTTTTAGCAGGTGAGGGGGTATAAAGTTACCCTGTTAAAACCCATTTTTTTAAATGAAATTTGCTTATTTTACCCCGGTTGCCATGGTAATGAAAACAATATTGAGTTTTTTAGTCTTGAAATGTATTTTATTGGATTCCTTGACCCTAAAAATGTAGACTTCGACACCATTATTATTATTATAGCTCTATCAGAGGCAAAGATACGGGGTATGGTGTAATACTGGTTCATTGTCGGCGGCCATTTTGAAAACGTGAATATTTCAGAAATGAAGGGCGACACAGCTTGTGTCTTTGGATGAATCTTTTCCTATCACCCTAAGGTACTTCCATGCCAAAGGGATTATCTGTGTCATAACTTGAAGTCAAAAGTTGATTACATCCTCCACTATATTGGAAGAAATGGAATCTGAGACGGCGCTTACAGCAGTGGATACCTGCTTCACTGCTGACACAAAATATCTGGACCAGTACAAGCCGACGTGGGAATTTTTCCAGTAGCTGGTATTTGATCTTGAAGGAACAGTCACACCTTCAGTGAACTTTCTCAAAACTCGGATGCAGCTAGATTAACCTGTACCGCACAGTGTCACATTGTCATGCCTAATATCAAGAACCGTGACACCAGTGCTGCAAAACAGACTGCTCTACAAGCTCTTAGCATGTACATTGCAAACAGCAGTGTGGGGACAGGCGCGTTGCAGGTTCTAAACGTGCCGCGTTGGCAACGCATTTGAGAGCTTGCTGGTCTATATGTCTATGCACAATGAGTGTAACAAATAGATAATATCAATTTTTATCTTTCAGTGATAATTAAATTAAATGTAAATCCTTCACATTCATGTTTTATTTATATTAAGCAACATGGTCATTCATGCTCATTCATAAAGTCACTGGACTGTTTTGATATTTGCAGTATTATTATTTATTAGTTTATTACAAGACTATACCAAGTCTGAGTAATGGGGCAATACAATTTCATTTTAGTACCTTTCACCCACAAGTACAGTTCATTTAAAGCCTGATTGACTGATATCTTTGAGTATGCAATGTTGAAGTGTTTTATTTTTAAATTTAACCTAAAGATGGCTATAGTATACTTTTCCTAATGGTCTGAAGTATTATCACAGGTTTGTGGTGAATAGTAGAGAAAAACTGTTTAAAAATTCTCATTTAGTGAAACATACTACATTTCTGTGGTGTAATGTTCTATAACATGCGTGACATAGTATCTGCACTCAAGGCCTGCGATATTCACCTGCATTTACGCACAAAATTATAAGCTTTAATTATAAGTAAGCCAAATAAATTAAAGTGATGCACTGTATCATGTTTTAGGACTTTTAAGAATATTTTATAGACAAAAATGGCAAGCTGTTGTGTTGAATTTAATAAATGTTTTATATTGTTACATTTTGGTGTGAGAATATATTTGATTAATGAATCAACTGTGATCATATGAATATAATAATTATAATAGAAGTGTAATAATAACAAAGATTAATAATAATTATTATTAGTCATGAAAAATATATTTTTCGTAATGAAAAATAACTATACAGTAACAACCCAACAAGGTGTTAAATTTGGAACCTCATTTGGGTTTTCTGAACTACCCATTGTGCTGTGTTAAAACAACCCAACAAGGTGGTCAATGTGAACTCTTATTTGGGTTTTCTGAACTACCCAATGTGCTGTGTTAAAACAACCCAACAATGTGGCCAATGTGAACCCTTATTTGGGTTTTCTGAACTACCCAAAGTGTTGGGTTAAATGAACTAACCCAACTTGTTGGGTTGATTCAACCCAGCATGTAGCAGGTCCAATATGTAACCAGGGCTGGGTTGGGAAACTACCCAATTTGGGTTAAAAACTACCCCCTTCTTTTCTCTGTGTAGACATTCAAACTCGTCTTGCTAGTTTACAGTTGTGATAATGCATTTATGTAGCGATATGCATATAGCACTTTAAGCAACCATATGTAACTTCCATGCTGCTGGTCTGTGCACTGTACTGTCTTTTGTTGTCTTCTTGTATGTATATTGTCTGTATACGTTGAGCACGAACCGAGACAAATTCCTATCAACTACTGTACCTGTTGACATGGTAATAAAGTTCTTGAATCTTGAATCACTTTGTTTATCATGTAGCGCTCCTTTGGTCACCCGTCACCCAGGTGGTCTCGTGTGACAGTTTGTTTAGTAGTACTCCTCTCCATTAGCTCACGTTAAAAACAATAATTTCAGCGCGCTGTTTCTAGGCTAGGTGGAGCTGGATTTACAAATCCCATAGCTTTGTGTGGACGAGGGCCATCATCAGCTCCCAGAGCAATGCTCGTAAGAAAAGTACCGTTATAGGTACTTGTAGCGTAGCTACGAGTACAATCACAGAACGCAGTGAATATTTTAAGTGTTACTGGAGCAATATGGGAGAGACTTTTGACTCTCATCGCTAGTAGCAGCTTGAATTAAAAGGAAAAGTACAGTATATAATATGGGAGACGTTCTGCATGTAAATTGATGAAAGTGACAAGCCATACAAATTGAACGCAAGGAGCTGAATTAATAATTCACGGCCCACAGGATCCTCGCCGAGATATAGAGAGAGGCGGAGGAAACATAAGAATGAGTGTGGTGTCTGCCAAGATCTCTCACTCCATCTCTCTCTCTCTCTTTTTACAGAATTCATGGGGTAAAAAAAATATGGGACATGCCGGAGAGATTCACGTTTTGTGTGCTTCTGCTAAATAATCTCGTCCCCATGTGTACCGACTTGAGATGTAAATTGAACGCAGGGATGCGGTCTTGCAGTTGACGTGCAGGAAGGCATCTATTGTGTTTTTTTCTTTCTTTCTTTTTCAGCTAAACAAGACAAACAGATCTGAGTTTGACTAAGGAGGACACAGAGCAAGCCATAATTGTTCAGTCAGCCAATCTCTCCTGTGCTGCTTGCTGCTTTGCAAATACTCCAAGTCGTACACAAGTAATATTTCAAAACTAGATCAGCATGCAGCAACTCGGGCAGAGTGCAAACTTGCACGCTGTTGTACACAATAAGCAGAAAACGGCTTGACAATATTTGAAGATTTCTTGATTACGTCACCATTACGTCAGTCAACCTGTAGTCTGGGGACCCCAGTGGTCCTTCAGAGAGTTCCAGGTGGTCCCCAGGCCAAATGATGGATCACCAGATGTAACTCTTTGACAATGTAAACATGAAACCAAATGGACCCTTGCGGGGCCGGTCCATTTGGTTTCATGTTTACACTCTCAAGAGTTAAAATATTCATCATCTAGATCAAGGTCTAGGTCTACACAGCGAGAATACAGAAGATTAATGGTCATTTTGATCTGTATGTTTGACTGTTTTGTTTCCAAAATCCAGCATGGTATCGTGGACAAAAGCAAAGAAATCTTTAGTTTTGGGGTCTGTGGGGCTAAAATGACATCAAATGGTGGTCCGTGGCTCAAATTCTGAATAAATAGTGGGCCCTGGTATGAAAAAGTACCAATCGGAGTACTTTAAGGCCAGAATGGCCTCAGTTTTCTTTTTTGCTATCTATATATTGTCTCTCCAGCATGTCAGTAGTGTTGACACTCGCACAGATAAAGGTAAGAAAGCCTTCTGGAGGTGGAATTCTCCTTAAAAACACTTCAGGGCAAGAAGAAGTCATTTTTTCTTTTTGTTCCAGTTCCAAACCAACTTCTAGGGATCTGAACCAAAATTACATCCAACCCCAGCAGTGCACCATGGTGGTCAAGGCCAATCCTCTGCTCCTCCGCAGCTATCCATAGGAGGCCTTGGGATTGTTTGATCACCCCTCGGAGGCCCGTGGCTAGTGTCAGTATGACCGAGGGGTTAATAACCCAATCTTCTGTGATAAAACCCCCATGGGTGATTCACAAGTGGCGGCTTGACCTTTGGCGATCTCTTGGTGGACTATAACTGAATTGACTTGTTTATTATTTTCCTCTTCCCCCCCTCCCTCCGCCCATCCCATCCTCTCCCTCCCACTGCTTCACATTATAACTCTCTCTTCCGTCCATGCTTTTATGTTATTGTATTCTTTTTTTTTTGGTCTTGGCCCACGGTGGGGTTTATGGTAATGTCCTGTTGCTGAGTGGTTGCCATGTCTATTAGCATATGTGCTGTACTGGCCTGGGAATGCACAGCATGTGGGCACCCCCTTCCCTAGGGGTTGATGGAATGCGCTGTGGCTCTGAGCGACTGTTCTCTTTCCCTCCCATGGCCAGGGAACCAGAGGATTAAAGGTATAGTCAGTGAACTGAATTCACTGATTTCATATACCTAATATTCATACAGCCTATATTCATTTTTTCATATAGAGGGACAGACAATAGGCTGACAGAAAATGGGAAGAGAGATTGGGGCTGTTGGGATCGGGAGTCGAACCCACGGACACACTACCGGTACCAGTGCTGGATTAGCAGCCGGTGTACCTGGACGGCTGAGCCACAGCCCAGGCCTATAACACCACATTTAGAGCCAGGCGGTTCTTGGGCAGTGTCTTCCTTTGCCGGGCAAACACTGCCGCTAGCATGAAAGGACCTAATCTGTTACACAGAGCCTATAGCGCCCATTTGTCATTGATCTCTTAATATTGTACATTGCTTCCTTATTACCTATTTTTCTGAATGTGTTATTTGCACCTTAATGCATCTCACAGGTTAATTTCAGAATACTGAGGGGGCAAAAATATCTTGATTTCTGCAATTCCAAACATGCAAAAGGTGGCCTGCTTAAATTGCTTCAGTCTAGAGCAAACCTAGCGGAGCAACTGTGCTCACAGCTGGGTCATGGTAAGGGTTTGGTTAGGGGTAAGGTTTTGGATAGGGGATTAGGGTAGGAGTTTGGTTAGGCTTAGGAAACGCATCTGTGTCACTACATGCTTAGGCGTGGTAGTCTGTATAGTAGGATTTTAGAATTTTATATAGACATGTCTGTACTTTTGTTTGTATGTCTTTTTACATGTCTATGGACCATGTATCTTTAATAAAGTTTGATTGATTGATTGATTGATTGATTGATTGATTAGAAACGTTAACCATGTTCTAAACTTTAGTTTTGAGCTTGTAGATCTGCATTTTTCGAAACATTTGAGGAAATCTTTGAATATACAGTATATAGTTCTATTTTCAAGATAAGATTTTGAACACATCATTAGTTCTGCTAGTCCCTAAAACGTCTTTTTTTTAACGCAGATCCGAGACAAAATACACATTTTGGGGATCACTGAAATCAACAAAGTAATAGGAAACAAAGAAAGAGGAAACATACTGTATGCTGCCTGCCTGCCTCCCATAAAACTAATGATTCAGAAGACTTCAGAGACAAGACTATAAAATCTGGTCTCAGGTCTTGGGATATATTTAGACCATCAATACATGGAGATGAGTCAACGCCCTCCAGTCACTCTTGTTGGTTACATTGCTGATAATAGCCTCCACCTTTGAGAAAAGCCACAGGAGTGGTTGTCTGCAGAGCTTATTCACAGCACTGTATTGTGAACAGCAGAACTAGTGCATGGCAACACCACCATAATATCCTTGTTCAGATTTTAATCGACCACAATCCCCTGGATCAGTGGTTTTCTAACCAGTGGTCTGGGGACCACCAGTGGTCCTTGAGAGGGTTCCAGGTGGTCTTCCAGGTGGGTTCCAGATGTAACTCTTGAGAATGTAAAAATGAAACCAAATGGACCCTTGCGGGTCCATTTGGTTTCATTTTTACACTCTCAAGAGTTGAAATATTCATCTCAAGTCTACACAACTACAGTAGAAGATTAATAGTCATTTTGGTCTGTATGGTTGCCTGTTTTGTCTTCCAAATCCAGCCTGGTATTGTGGACAAACGCAAAAGAATTGTTTACTTTCGGGATCTGTGGTGCTAAAATGTCCCCAAATGGTGGTCCGTGGCCCAAATGCTGAATAAATGATGGGCCCCGATATCAATGCTTATCCTGTACTTAGAGATGAGCTGCTAACGGTCCGACTCCAGCAACGTTCTGTATACAGTGCAGTTCAAGAAACGATTAAAAAATATGGTGCAGAAGTCTGCTTTTCCTCTTGCTGTCAATCTCTTGTTCTAAATATCTGTCTCTCCGTTAAACACTCCTCGTATGGCTCGATTATGTGCGTTTGACCTCAAACTTGATCGTGACCTACGGTACCTTTTTTTTCACGTCAGAGTCCAAAAGTTAATCGCCTCTTCAGGGCAGCCCTGATCCTTCCACCCACCGGTGTCTTGAAAATAGTGTGGAGTAGATATAGACCTTTTATTGACTCCTTCGCCCGAGGGCGGCACAGCGGTTCAAGCACAGATACGGGGAGAGAGTAAGAGAGTTGTTTTTACTCTCCCAACATGAGAAAAAACAGAATCCGGAGGGAGGAGGTATGCACTGCGTGTCAAACCGAAAAATATGGAGGATGGGTTGGAGAAGAAGACCCGAATGAAGACCTGTAGGATCATAACGCTGTACTAGTTATTGTTCAGTCAGATAGCTCAGGAGAGTATTTAACCAATATGTACAGGTATTTAATATACTATAGTCAGCTGTGCTACATTTTCTTTCCTGCTCGGCACAATTAAACACCGTTATTAAACAGTATGAGCAGGCAGATATATATATATATATATATATATATATATATATATATATATATATATATATATATATATATATATATATATATATATATATATATATATATATATATATATATATATATATAGTGGTTTTCAACAAGTGGTCCGGACAGGATTCCTGGTGGTCGCCAGGCTAAATGATGGAGAATTGGTTAACCAGATGTAACTCTTTGAGAACGTAAAAATGAAAGCAAATGTACCCTTGCAGGTCCCAGTGTCCCCCCTCACAAAAACATGCAGTAATCCTGGTCTCTAAACAGCCTCCCCCTTGCCAGCCTGATGGAGGGGACAGGAACTGGTTGGAATAACGTTTTCTTTTCACGCCCTACGACCAACCAGGGAAACTCCCCCCTGTCAGGTGAAAAGAAGGCAGCTTGGACTCCTCATGCATTGAAGGATGAAGCTGCCTCCCCAGGTTGGCGGAGGGTGTGTAGAGCCCAGGATCACATTAGGAATTGGCACTGGGTGAAACAATGGGTTACAAAATTGTGGGGATAAAAAATATTTAAAGAAACTGGTCGCAACCAGGTTGTTGGTCGCTAGTGGATTTCGCTTCTGTTATGCGTTGGGAGATTGATGGGGCTGGGGGTTGTCAACATGTAGAGATCATGTGGACAGTGACACAGTCATCAAGCTGAAGCCGGTAACCAGATACAGTACATGATGCACCACAGGCACCGCGCTTTTAGCGGTCCCATGTGAAAAGCCTGTAACATTGGCAGGGTCAAACATGACACTCATCATGTGCATACAGTACAGTATAGCTAGCGCACACACACACACACACACACACACACACACACACACACACACACACACACACACACACACACACACACACACACACACACACACACCACACACACACACACAGGTTTTGCAAAGAAAGAAAAAACCTCTCCAAATGCTCCAAATGAAACACGACAGGTGAAGAGTGAAGTACTATTATATCTTTTCACTCAGGAAAATAATTGGGCCCAAACTTTTGGTGCGAAAAAATACAGAACGGATGGGGGGGTTGCAAGAGGGTTGTGTTTTTCTGTTTCAAAAAAACATTTCGCGAGTTACATCTTCCAGTTCTGTGATTTGATTGTTTTAAAAAAGAAATTTCCGCTTTCATGGTTTCTCGACTGATCGCTTGCCAACAATCCCCACGTCCAATTTCTCCTCCGACTAATTACGTTTGTACTTTTGTGTTATGCTATAGCTGGTATCTGCGGTGAGAAAAATTGTTTCATTTTATTCCACACGGCAGACTAATTGAACCCAAACTTTTAATATACTTCCCCCCTCCCGTACCTTATATACTTAAAAATGTCAGTGCACTGCGGAGGCGGCATAATCGACAGCGACAGTGGCCTTTCAAGCGGAGTATTTTGTCACCAGCCCATCTTTAGCAGCGCTGCGAGGTTAGCCCCGCTCCCAGCCTGCTCCCAGTCCCAGGCTGTCTTTGGCAGCATTAAAACCCGGTCGGGGTGGTTGTCACCGGGATGAATAGCGAGGGGAAGTTGGGCTAATTGCGGAGGTTGCCCCGGGGACTCCCCAGGCAGAGGAGATAACGTGAGCACGCGCCACGGGGGCCTTATCCATGAGTAATGACCTTGGTTGGCTTCACACACACACACACACACACACACACACACACACACACACACCGACGCTGCGTGCACGAGGCGTACACGCACGCACGTGCTCACAAAGTGACATAAACACGCAGACACTACTCCAGGTCCCTGGACACTGACATCATCTCAAACTAAGCCGTAACCAAGCAGAGATATGCGATATGTGGGTTTGCGGGTTGCGGGTGGGTTTCAGCTTTAAGGTGTATGTTGGAGAGTGCTTGTTAAAATGGTCCATTAGCAGAATTTGGAGACACTATATAGGTCCCTGGGTTTTCTGCGAGACGTGGGATTGCAGGGTCGGCCGGGATACATGACTACGAATCGATACCATACTTATTTTTGGGAACTTTCGCGAAGGGAAAGTGAACATGCTGTATCAGATCTGCGCGGTGTGTAGCTTGGCAGGTCTATGAGGATAATCATAGTAATTGATTTAGTGCATTGTAAAACAATGATCTGTACTCCTGCTTTTACATTATTAAATATCCATGTTTTTGTTCATTGCCCAGCCGTATATGTTCTCTCTGCTGATAAACAGAGAGGTCACTTTCAAATCTGTGGGTGGTTTATTTAAAAATGTTTCCTAAAGCTTTATCGGTGCTGTACCCTGCGTGAAAAATGCACTCACACTTGTTCAACGAAGATCAGACTCCTCTTGTTCTGTGCATTTCATTTATAATTCACCTCAACCTTGTTTTATATACATACTGTATACTTGACTATGCGATAGTAAGTTTGGTTGAAGACCTTTTGTACCGGCAGGGGTATTTTTTTTACAATGCTCTATTGTCTATTAACAGAACAGCATGGCGATCACATGAGTATAACCTCAACAAACAACCCAACAGAGTCTTTACTATCTATCGACCATTGCAGTTATTTCCCCGACACAATGCAGTTTTTGTTCATCGTCTTCTTCCAAAAGGGTAAAATGTAATTCAACTTTTTCAACTCCACAGTGGCAAATCAGGCCTATATAACACGAAGAGGTCTCCAACAGAGTCCAACTGGCACAATTCTAAGCTTGTCAATACAATGCCGATGTGAGGTCATACATGCAAACTAGATGCTATGTCACATATAACATTCCCCTGGCACTGCTAGATTGATTAAAGTTGGCAGTAAATTTAAGTAAGGTTAGTATGGCACTTGTTTTGTCTGAGGTTAAAGCATGCATGGGTTTCAGTCCAAGGCCTGCTTTCATCAAATATTATCGACACATTTCTGGCTCTCATAAAATGTCATGCTTTAGATATTGAAAAATAACAGCTATTTTTGGTAAACCGAGTGGTGCAAATCTTTGAATATTATATGTTCTTTCAGAGCAGATGCTATTTACTCAAACCTCCATGTTTTCAGAAGGGGAGTTTGCAGCCAAACACAGATAATTCTGGAGGTCCTTGGCATGAAAACATTAACATCGCTGACACCAAAGGCGTAGCGTCTATTGGGCCATAAGGGCCAGTTAAATTATGTTGGCCTAGTCAAACTACGACAAGAGTCGAATGTTGCAAACGTCACATATGCAGATGTGCAATGCACGCACATCTCTAGTAATCACTGCGACAACACAATGCGGGATTGTTGGGTGTGGGGGGGGGGGGGGGTACACAACGCTAATGGGTCTGACATCTTTTTATTCAGTCAAGGGCGGATGAAACATGTCCCATTTGGGGGGGGGGGGGGGGGGGGGAAGAAGATAGTTGGAGGGACAAGAGAAAATGGTATGGGGGCAGCTTCATTGCACCCATACCATTTTCGGTTACAGGGCTTTTATTAGTCAAGTAAAGCATCAAAAATGACATCAGTTATTGTTGCAACAGACACGCAGCATGCATAAAGCTGAAGGTCTGACTCAGAGAGTTTTCTGTTTTCAATGATGAAATTCTGTTGGTTTAGTGGTGCCAAAATTGTAGTTAGTAGCAGTAGTAGTGTTTCAAATCATTTTAAATATAAGCACTTTAATTTGAAATATCTTGTTATCTATGTTGTTTTGCATGGCATCGCGTTTGGGGGGGCAGATTGGGTATCTAGGGGGGCATTGCCCCCCCCCCCCCCCCCCCCCCATGCCTAGATCCGCCCCTGTATTCAATCATTTGTTATCAAATGGCCACATTAGTATTTTCAGTTTAAATTGATTGTCAACCATGTCTGCCCTGTAGTGAGCACTGAATTGACATTCTAAAATTTTGAGAATAAAAGAAATTACGCTGAATGTACACTTGAATTAGGGTTGCCACATGTGTCTGACAAAAATCCTGGACATTTTGACCATCCAATCGGCGGCCTATTATCGGCGGCGATTATCGGCCTTTTGGTCGGAAGCAACGCACCTCTTTAAACATCTAACCCAGAAATATATCACACTTTTACACTGAAATGTTACCGCTCTCATTATTTTATTACTCTTCTACATATCAGATTAATAATTAGGCTACTTAACCATTAATTTCCAACTCTTTCTGGAGCAGTCCAGTTTTCATTTTTCTCATCTCAGTTATCTTTAGATAAACAGATTTAGATTCAGGATTTTCCACTCATTTTGGCGGTAGGGGGGTCTGGAAAAGAGGTAAATATAGCGACAAATGTGCTAAGTTGGCAACACTGGTACGTACAGGCACGCTACAATTTAATAGGACTAGGCTATCATACTGATCTGAGACTGTGAGTGACACAAAAAAAAAAACTTTTGACCATGTATAAAAATCCGGGACATTCAAGTGTCCAGGATTTATTTTATTTTTCCTGGACAGACCATGAAAATCCGGGACAATCAGGAAAATCCGGGACCTGTGGCAACACTAACTTGAATGTTGTATATTTTATTCACTATTGTTATGCACGTCTCTCTTTCCTGCATTAATTATTAGAATTGTTCTGAACTGTTCTATGCGCCCTGGAGAACTGCTCCTTCAATTATCATACTGTGTGTAGACTTCACTTTGTTTAATGTGACATCAAGGGTATGGGAAAAACGGCAAAGAACAAACCAATCATGTACTTTGGTACAATAAACAAAGTATTAGCACATACCGTATAATCAAATAATACACTCATCTGAAATAAGAATGAACAAAACAACAGAACATAGCAGAGGTGGTTGACTGAAAACAAGTCAACCACTGTGCACTGTGATTGCTGCCCAACTGAGTGACAACTGACCAAATGACTAGCACTAGCAGGCTCCAGCCTGCTCTACACAACTGCACGCCATCAACTAATCAACAAGACTAATCATGTCTTAGTTAAAAGTTACTTTCTTAAAGGCACAGAACACATTTTGTAGTCATTCAAGACAGCATAAGCATGTTGCAATGCTTCTTTCTCAATAGACAGGAGGCTTAGATATATCACACTATTGGTGGGGGATGATTCGGAAGAGGGGGGTTCGATTTTCTAATTCAAGGGTTTTCAACAGGTGGTCCGGGGACCACCAGTGGTCCTTGAGAGGGTTCCAGGTGGTCCCCAGGCTAAATGATGGAAAGGTGGTTAACCAGATGTAACTCTTGAGTGTGAGAAAATGAAACCAAATGGACCCTTGCGGGTCCATTTGGTTTCATTTTCACACTCTCAAGAGTTAAAATATTCATCTGAATTAGCACTATTTAATTAAGATGTCTACACTGTTTTGTTTGCAAAATCCAGCCTGGAATTGTGAACAAAACCAAAAGAATTCTTTAGTTTTAGATCTTTGGGGCTAAAATGTCATCAAATGGTGGTCCGTGGCTCACATGCTGAATAAATGGTGGTCCCTGGTGTCAAAAAGGTTGAAAACCCCTGTTCTAATTTGCCAAGTCAAATGTTTAACCCACGCAATACGCCTGGCTGACACAGAAACAGATTTTTTCTAGCATCAGATGGAAATGCGCTTGAGAAAGTCAACCGTCTTCAGTGTTATTCCGCCTTCAACTATTGACACATTCCTGGCCCTCGATAAATGTCAAAGTTTGCTGTGACATGTCGCCTTCAGATAGAAAGAAAAGGGAAAAATACTAACGTATTTCTGTCGCGATGGAATGTCTAATTCCGACGGTTTTGGCGTATAGACCGGATTGTGCGGGGTGAATAGAAAAATAGCTCTGTTGCTATGCTGCTGGAGGCCCTCCAATATTAGCGGAGGAGGCTCTTTTAACTTTGGAGAAACACGGGACGTCTTCAATGTTCTTCCGTAGCACTTTTTCTTTTCTTTTTGATTTTTTTTTTACATTTTCTTGTCATGCAGTGTCACGGTGATGCGCCGGACATTATGACACCCTGTACCTGTATCACCGCCGCGGCGGTATATGGAGATCCTATAATGCTAAGTGGCGGCATTGTGTGTGAGGACGCGTTCTGTCATATAGTACCTGCCGCCGCAGCAGCGTGGCAGCTAAAGCATCTCCGCACTGCCACCAACGTCCATCTCCCTCATCATCTTCCTCATCACACAGTGTCATCTGCAGTGTGTGTGTGTGTGTGTGTGTGTGTGTGTGTGTGTGTGTGTGTGTCACAACGCCATCTATACATTATGAATTTACCTGATGACTCTGGCGGGTGCTGGGTTAAAAAATATATACTGTATCAAAATAAATGAACTGGAATTAGATACTGCCGGGTGTGTGCATCATGCATGGGCCTAGATATTCGGGGATGTTTGTAATATTGGTCAGAAAAAAAAAAAAAAAAAAAGAATATATTCCTGTATACCCTGAGCTGTGTTGTTGATAGATAGGCTACGATTTAATTTTGATAAGGAGTATGTTGCCATGCTCTTCTGTACGCGTTCTAACCTTAGACTAGCCATCTATATCGATTATTATTATGATTTTTTGCTCAGGAAATTTGAACTGCGTTTCTTCACAGCAAGTCCATACACCAGCCATCTAGGCCTGCAGCTGCTTAAGCAAAAATATTACAACGTGACGTCAGCCGATATTTTAATGTGTCTTCATAATGAATGAATTTACATGGGTATAGAACCAGTAAGACGCCTATGGCAGACTGCTGGGTCGCTTTGGGAATGGGGATGGGTCAGATCACCATGGAATGTCAGAAACAGGTTTTCATGGCTGCACTAATAACTTTATGCACTAGAGTTTGGATGGATAGGTATAGGAGTCAAAAGGGAGATACCGAAGAGGAAGGGTGGACGAGGAAGGATCAACATAGGACGTGTATACCTAAAGATAAAGAAAGCTGTCTTTTAGGTTAATTGGGACACATAGGACTCCATTTTCATCACTGCTAAACCCCTTATCCCAAAACATCTTTGCTTTTTATAGTAATTTGAAAAACATGTTTGAATAGACAGTCTACAAGCACAGTCACAGCGGGTCAATGCAGAATGGCTGGTTGGAATATTCATTTTTTTTTTTTTTTTTTCAAAATTCAAAAGAAAAAAGGCAAATAAGTTAGGAAGAAGGGGTATGATGAAAATAGAGCTGATATTCTCCAATATTTATTCGCTAACCTAACCTAATTTGGGGTAGTATAAGCACAGAGAGATGTATCAGAGTGAGAAGTGAGTCACTTATCACTGAAACGTATGACGTCATGTTCTAGTTTTCCCAAAGGTTGTGCCGGTCCTAAAAGTGAAGTACCGGTAGGCGTCCCTTTAGTTCTTATTGTGCGTGTGTGTGTGTGTGTGTGTGTGTGTGTGTGTGTGTGTGCGTTTATTTAGGCAACCTTTGGGACATTTTTCAGAATACACACCAGTTGATTGGGGACCACTAAACAATTGGGGACGAAATTTACCGTCCCCAAAGGGAAATCCTTAAATTTCAGTATAATCATATTCCCCATGCTCAAAAAGGGCTGTAGCCTTAAAATTACAATTGCCCCCAAAAGTGACATATTTGAGGATTTTGTGTATAATCTGTGTATAACCCCGCCCCCAAAATCCCTCAGGTGTGTATACTCTACATTGCCCCCTATTGGAAGTGTGAAAAGTTGCAGCTACAAAGCTCTACAGGAAGTCCCGCCTAGGTCCATGTTAGACCCAGAAATGTTGTTTTCTGTAAACTTGTATGATTGAGATATCATCTATAGGCTTGGCAAATGAGATTAAGCTTGGTTGCTAAAAGTTGCACTTTGAGCAATTTGCACAATTAGCTATTATATATATAAAATATAGGTAAGATAAAAGTGAAAGTTCAAGAATAATCACAGACTTCACAGATTAGGCTTATTTTAATGTTAATGTACTCTATAGTGCATATAAAATAAAACAAAACATGTCTAGCCTATCATTATACCTTTATTAAAATTATAAGATATTATATAAATTATAGGTAGAATGTAAGAGAAAATCTAAAAATAATCAGACTTCCCAGATTCCCAGAAAAATGTCTAGCCTCATCATTATGCCTTAGCATTATAATTAATGACCATGACATACTCATCTCACGCCTCAAAACCACCCTTGGAATCATTGACACGACACACAACTGTATCTTCCCTCCAAAACCATCACAGCCATCACCCATTCCACCCTCACCTCCTGCCTCAATGACATAAAGACCTGGATGCAAACTAACTTTCTACAACTCGACTGCAATAAGTCTGAAATTATCATCATCGGTTCCGAGTCTCTCACCCGCTCATGCCATAACTTCTCCCTCACCATCGATGGATCCACTGTCACCCCCTCAACCCAAATCCGCAATCTCGGGGTCATCTTGGACCCCACACTTTTCTGTAAAGCGACTTTGGGTACCCTGAAAAGCGCTATATAAATTGTATGTATGTATGTATGTATGTATGTATGTATGTATGTATGTATGTATGTATGTATGTATGTATGTATGTATGTATGTATGTATTATTATCATTACCCCTAATAGTACATCGAGAACTGTGATGACAAAACTGACACATTTAAAAAGTCACAAAGTGGCCGAAGGTGGGTAAATTTCTGTGGAAACAGTGGTCATGATAGCCCCTCCTTTAGGAGCTCCCACCCAAATGTAGTTATGTCTCTTGTCTCTGTAAATGGGCTGCCTCTGATCTCAACATGATCTGAAGATGATCATACATTACTGTATGTGCAGCATCATGTTGGCATCAGCTTGAGGAAGCTTTTTAACCTGAGTGTTGTTTTCCTCTGGTAGCGAGCAGTACTCATACTCTTGCCCTTCTTCATCCTATACTGTTATCTGCACTGAAAGTTCTCCGGGGAAGTCCCATACCTTGTTGAATCTAATGCCACTCACAGTGACCTAAAACATACAGGTGCAGAGTATTACACCTTGCCCTTTCCACAGAGACGGAATACAGAATCCCATCCTGATAGAGCATGGATCCTCATGAGACCCTGGCATTTCTCACCCAATGCCCTTACAGTGGCATTCATGGATGGTGCCATCCCATTTCCCTATCTGCACTGCAGAATGAATGTTGGCTTTCCAAACCTAGTACACTAACAGGACAAATACATCTGTGTCATCTCTTAAAATGAAGGCATCAATATTCAGCTTTTAAACCAAAATACGTGATTTAGAAGACATGATTGATCGCAACGTATACGTAACACACATTGCCACCCAAAAAACACTGGAAATATTCTGTCCATTTTCATACAGGGTTGATCATTTATCGAGAAGTATTTGTTGAGAATGAGATACTTTTTTTCTCTCTTTCAAATTACTTCCACATTCCTTTTGTAGTCTACGTGCTGATGTCATTATTCAACACAATCCCCAGTCATATACTGGGAAACAAATGTTTCAAGAGGAACACTTATTGCAATGATCAAAGATCTACAAAAACACGTAACTAGACTGACGGTCAAAATGGATGAAAAATATCAAGGAGAGAGAAAAAGCGTACAAGCCAACCAGCACTGCAGTTGCAATACATGGAACAAGGCAGCTATGGACTTAACATTACATTGTAAAATGTCGATGTCTAATGGCTTGAGACAACCTAAGCCTTTCCAGATGCAGCCCTACACAATGTACTAATCAACTGTCATTTTCTTATAAGCCATTAGGTTCTCAGATTGGCACAGTTATAGAGCAGAACAGAGACACTGCAGGTCCAATTGATGAGTAAGTGTGCCTCAGAAGTCTGTGATCATCCAGTGTCATTGACCTTGATCCCCACCCACCACCAGCCATTGTATTAACATGTTTTTGAGAGAGGACACTAAGTCCATTCAACAAAGGCAACTTAGAGTATATAGATCATAGATTTAAATAAAATGTACATGTACATTTTATTTACAGTTCATGGCACCATTATGGGTGTAAGGGCCACACGATCAACATCCCCAATAATTGTTCAAAACCATGTGACTTAAATTCCATGCTCAATTATAGGTTCTCTGTTGCCAAGTTGCTCAGAGTGTGTGTATTCTGGAGAGTAGTGAGGTAAAGGCAAAATTGTAGACCTGTCCACTCTAAGTCCAATCGGGGACATTTTAGTGGGGGAGGGGTAGAGTTTAATGAGTCCTGCAACGGATTTTAAAATACTTGGTGTGTAGTCAAATAGAGTAGGGAGCTATACTTCTCTAAGATCTTGCTCAAAACCATCTGATAGTGAGGCCATCAAGCCCTAGCTATCTCTCTCTCTATCTCTATTTCTTGCTACTAGTAAGACACCTTAAGGGCGAGACGCTTCTTGCCCTTATGGGTCTTACTAGTTGTATAGGTCACTCCATAGGGTTATTTGCATGCTATATGTCTCCTTATATGGCCATAGTGATGGACACCATGGGGTCACTCCTATATATGGGTCCCAGGCATAGATACTAGAAATTGAGATTGATACTAGGGCAATGTAAGATTACCAAAAAACACAAATTAATGCTCCTGCATGGGTTTTGTCCAGACTGCTTCATTAAACCAAAAGATTTAGGCAGTTTGCCTGTAGAGTGCAGGGTCGTTAATTAGGCTGTGTTGCTTAATTAACGACCCAACCATTGCAGTATGGGGGAAGGGCAGCAGTTGAACTGAGCTGACAGAACAACAGCAGTGAATTGTTCTGACAGGTGAAAGACAAAATCTGAGTATCCTATTATTGCATCATACTGATTTTGCCTCACACAAACATCTATTCTAATCACATAATATAAGTGTATTTAAACTGGCTAAAATAAACATTGATAGAAACTGTTTTGGATATGTGATATAATAGTGATTCTTGTAGCTTGGAGTCACCTCTTAAGAATTCAAGAGGGTGCCCACTGATATGCCTCAGGCATTTTTATTTATTAACCCCTTAATGTCCAAAATATTTAAAAAAAAAAATCCATACAAAATAGAGTTGTATGGTATTTAATGCAAATTACTTGGTCTAAATGCATCAAATTTATCTTTATATAGTGTTTGTGAATGTGGATATGCACAAAGTATATGGTTAATAATTATTGAATTGTTAATTAATGCACATTAACCCCTTTATGTACCGATCTCCCCCAAATCCAATAAAGACTCGGTTCAGCCCAAAAACAGCGCGGCGGCTCCCCGACTAAAGTATATGGGAATGCTAAAGAACATATTAAACTAGTGATTAGTGCTAAAATATGAGAAAACAAAGGATTGCTTTCCAGAAAGGCATACTTTTCAATATGTGAAGACACACATTGTCTAAAACATAACATCTGCCCATGATAAACATCTCTCACTCTTCATTGGCAAGTATTAGAACCTCATGCAGGTTCAGCATAATAGCTTTTTCACATGGACAGGATACCACCAAATATGACTTACTTCAATAGTCTATGCTGGGCTAATATTGTTCTGCTAAAGACATGGAGAATTTGGAAAAGTTACACAACCAGACTGCTCTAACAGGGAGACAGCATGTGTTAGGATGTTGCTATTTGCCTTATAATTTACTAATAGACATAGATACTAGAAATTGAGATTGATACTTGGGCAATGTAAGATTACCAAAAAACACACATTAATGCACCTGCATGGGTTTTGTCCAGACTGCTTCAACAAACCAAAAGATTTAAGCAGTTTGCCTGTAGGGTGCAGGGTCGTTAATTAGGCTGTGTGGCTTAATTAACGACCCAACCATTGCAGTATGGGGAAGGGCAGCAGTTGAACTAAGCTGACAGAACAACAGCAGTGAATTGTTCTGACAGGTGAAAGACAAAATCTGAGTATCCTATTATTGCATCATACTGATTTTTGCCTCACACAAACATCTATTCTAATCACATAATATAAGTGTATTTAAAATGGCTAAAATAAACATTGATAGAAAATGTTTTGGATATGTGATATAGTAGTGATTCTTGTAGCTTGGAGCCACCTCAAAGATCAGAGCAAAACAATCTGCAAATGTCATCTTATTCTCCTATATTCGCCAATTTCCAAGCTCTTCATGCTGCAAGTGTGTGAGCGGATTGCAACATATACCATCATAGCCTTTTCAAAAGCAGTAGCAGGAATGCAGATACGCAGCAGCACTTTGCTGACATACATGTTTTTAATCCAGCTTTGTAACTACAGTTTAAAAGGTCAAATTGGGCTTTCAACCCATACATGATGATTTCCTTGTCCCACCACCCAATGTGGTGATGTCCAGAGCTTTTGGATCAAGGTAGTCTGCTGCTTTCTATAACAATGAGTGCAGTGTCTGGGGAATGGGGGATTGGGGTACTGATTTATTACCCTTCCGACTTACAAGGCAGATCTTCTGAGGCATCCTTACTCATCAACGGTGGATATACCGTAGGGACTGGGCCGAGTTTGTTGTCAAAGAAGGTAGAAAGAAAACTGTATATCCCCAAACCATGTGCCTTCAATTCCATGCCCATTTAGGTTCTTTGTCACCAAGTTAATCAGAGCATGTGCTTGTCTTCCTGGGAGAGAGGTAAGGACTAAAGTGTAGACCTGTCCACTTAAGACAGATTGGGGACACTTTGATGAGGGGTTGTTAAGTGGTCCCCAATCAACTGGTGTGTATTCTGAATTGGTGTGTAAGTACAGTTTTTAGTTTCAGTTGGGCTTTCAACCCCGACATACATGATGATTTCCTCAAACCCCCCCACCCACTCCCCACCACTTGTAGATCGAGGTGGTCTGCTGCTTTCTACAGTAGCAATGAGTACAGTGTCTGGTGGGTTGGGATTGGGGTAGATGACTCTGGATGTTCACTGACTTATTACCCTTCTGACTTACAATATAAGGATGCCTCAGAACTTCTGAGACATCCTTAAGGCCAGTGCATACTCCTTCCGATCGCCAAACTTTTGTTCTTTGAGTAAAATGGTAAAGTTTGGCGGTCGGAAAGAGTATGCACTGGCCTTTACTCATCAATGGCGGATGTACTGTAGGGACTGAGCCGAGTTTGTAGTCAAAGAAGGCAGGAAGCTCTACTACAATTAGCCAATAAAAAGATATGCGAGGGTGCATCATCCCATTTGACCACTACCGATGAGCTGGTGTAGAGACAACAGGCAGCTGGATTCAGCTCAGACTGACTGTTCATGGTGAAATTGGGTGTTAAGACCAAATGACAAACTTTCTCACTCAATTGTATATCCCCAAACCATGAGCCTTCAATTCCAGGCCATTTAGGTTCTTTGTCTTCAAGTTAATCAGAGCGTGTGCTTGTCTTCCTGGGAGAGGGGAAGGACTAGTGTAGACCTGTCCACTTAAGACAGATTGGGGACACTTTGGTGGGGTTGTTAACCTCTCCCAGGGGGAAAATCCGCCTAAAACGTATGCTCAAATGGGAACAGTTGTGGGCAAAAAACTACAATGATTATGGCTACACTTGGATCACCAAATAGAAGCCAACTTCTGAAAATTTATGAATGCGGTGTAAAGCATAACATTTTTCTCTCCAAATTGTCCCTCTGTGATCACTTACTCAGGAGAATATAGCTGAAAATTATCTCCGTCTATGGAGATTTTGTATTCTGAGTAGTGAATGTGCCTGAAGACCTCATTGAACACATAGAATTGAAAAAATGTCCATCACGGTGTCAGCAGTTGATAGGAAAACATTTATGAAAATGTACCAAACTATGTAAATTCTACAGATATTTTAGTGGTATTATTGCTGTAATATTAGTCATGTTAACGTATAGGGAGAAAAATTATAGAAATAAGTAACAATTAGGTGTACTAATCATGTAATAGGAGTAATGTATGGATTATAAGTACCCACTGTAACAATAATCAATGAAATTCTTGTTTTATTTGGTCCCTATTGATTTATTGACATTTATTGGTGGAAGTTCAGAGGTCAAAATACTTGCTGCCTTACGGCGGGGCCATGGGGCCCAAGAGGTTAAGAGGTCCCCAATCAACTGGTGTGTATTCCGAAAAATGTCCCCAAAAGTGTTGCTGTGTAACTACAGTTTTTAGTTTCAGTTGGGCTTTCAACCCCGACATACATGATGTTTTCCTCAAACCCCCTCCTCCCCCACCGCTTGTAGATTGAGGTGGTCTGCTGCTTTCTACAGTAGCAATGAGTGCAGAGTGACTCTTACCACTTCTAACTTACAGTATAAGGATGCCTCAGAACTTCTGAGACATCCTTACTCATCAATGGCGGATGTACTGTAGGGACTGAGCCGAGTTTGTAGTCAAAGAAGGCAGGAAGCTCTACTACAATTAGCCAATAAAAAGATATGTGAGGGTGCATCATCCCATTTGACCACTACCGATGAGCTGGTGTAGAGACAACTGGAGGCAGTTGGATTCAGCTCAGACTGACTGTTCATGGTGAAATTGGGTGTTAAGACCAAATGACAAACTTTCTCACTCAATTGTATATCCCCAAACCATGTGCCTTCAATTCCAGGCCATTTAGGTTCTTTGTCTTCAAGTTAATCAGAGCGTGTGCTTGTCTTCCTGGGAGAGGGGAAGGACTAGTGTAGACCTGTCCACTTAAGACAGATTGGGGACACTTTGGTGGGGGTTGTTAACCTCTCCCAGGGGGAAAATCCGCCTAAAACGTATGCTCAAATGGGAACAGTTGTGGGCAAAAAACTACAATGATTATGGCTACACTTGGATCACCAAATAGAAGCCAACTTCTGAAAATTTATGAATGCGGTGTAAAGCATAACATTTTTCTCTCCAAATTGTCCCTCTGTGATCACTTACTCAGGAGAATATAGCTGAAAATTATCTCCGTCTATGGAGATTTTGTATTCTGAGTAGTGAATGTGCCTGAAGACCTCATTGAACACATAGAATTGAGAAAATGTATTATTGCTGTAATATTAGTCATGTTAACGTATAGGGAGGAAAATTATAGAAATAAGTAACAATTAGGTGTACTAATCATGTAATAGGAGTAATGTATGGATTATAAATACCCACTGTAACAATAATCAATGAATATCTTATTTTATTTGGTCCCTATTGATTTATTGGCGGAAGTTCAGAGGTCAAAGTACTTGCTGCCTTACGGCGGGGGCCATGGGGCCCAAGAGGTTAAGAGGTCCCCAATCAACTGGTGTGTATTCCGAAAAATGTCCCCAAAAGTGTTGCTGTGTAACTACAGTTTTTAGTTTCAGTTGGGCTTTCAACCCCGACATACATGATGTTTTCCTCAAACCCCCTCCTCCCCCCACCGCTTGTAGATCGAGGTGGTCTGCTGCTTTCTACAGTAGCAATGAGTACAGTATAAGGATGCCTCAGAACTTCTGAGACATCCTTACTCATCAATGGCGGATGTACTGTAGGGACTGAGCCGAGTTAGTAGTCAAAGAAGGCAGAAAGCTCTACTACAATTAGCCAATAAAAAGATACGAGAGAGTGCATCATGTTAGCCCCCAGGCCCCACTGTTTACTTCTTGTAGAGTTTGTGAAGGAAATTATATTGCAAAGGTCAGATTTTGTGTAGCCAAAGGCAAAGGTCAAAGTGTTATCACATGCATAGGACAACTATTTATTTGTGTAGTGACAAACATTGTGACATGGAAAGTGACAAGACAGAGAAGGCATACAGATATCACTGAAAAGTGCAAAACATATACCAAGAATAGCAAATCATACACAATGAAACACTAGTTCAATTAGATGCAATTTAACATTATGCTTTCTGGTGGTTCTGGATAAAGGGACGGTATGAGTGGGTAAAAAATTACGTTTTTATTGTAGCATATAGGAGTGTTTTCAGGCCAAAGATCCACAAGCAGGGTTGGAAAGCACCAAGAGAGCCTTATCTGAGGATTTGAATCCGTACAAGGGCTTATAGCAGACCATCAAATCCCCTACAGGCCTGTAGAAGCCTCTCAATGTGGGGCTTTAAAATCTTATAATCAATTCTTTAGCTCATAGGTAGTCAGTAGGCTATAGAGTAGCCAGGATATGTCTCCAGAACTGGACCCCAAAGGTGGCTTAAAGTAAGCTCTGTGTATAGACTAAGGCCCCAAAGGTGACTTCCTGTAGTGTGAAATAAGCCCCGCCCCATTCCCCAAAAGTGGCTTAAATATGATTTGTCCCCAATCTCAGGGTAAAAAATCATACTTTTGAAAGAAAGGTTAAATCAAAAGTATCAAGTCATATTGGTAAAGTGGGTATCCTCTGGACGTCAACAGTGGTCGCAGCTTCTCTCTAACCCATTCAGAAAGGGTAGCCCCCGAAAGGGGGGTGTTCTGTCATCCGTCCCCAAAGGTGGCTTAATTAAACATGTGTGTGTGTGTGTGTGTGTGTGTGTGTGTCTGTGTCTGTGTCTGTGTGTGTGTCTGTCTGTCTCACCTCTAATCTGTTTTGCCTGTTGTCAATGCACAATGCTGTTGTCTCACAAAGTCCAGATTCGAGCAGCAGAGCGTGGTTTATTCTGGAGAACTGTAACACAGTGGGACACAAAATCACAGCTCAGGTATAGTACATGTTATGATCATCTGTTAAACACAACATGCTCCATGTCAATGGATTCTTATGTAGCACAACACATTAGCAGAGTAGGCGACTAACACGCTAAACATTTTTAAACAGTGAAATAAGCAACTCCATGCGATGTAACACAATGAGTGCATATTTGGCCATTTATATGGAGCATAGATATTCATAATTAATCTGTTTGTGTCTGACCAAACAGGAGACCATCTTACCCTCAGCATTGCCCAGTTTCTGTCTACTGAGGGTTACCCACGATGCAACACAATGCCTTCAAAATAAAAGTGTCAGAGACAAAACAAATAGCTATGGCATTGGCACTGTGTCGCAAGCTTAACATAACTGAACTATAATGAAAGTATTTTTTAACACTGTTACATGTGAATGTGCCACCGCATTTGCGGTAGCTCATGAACGCACAACGTTGCCCCGCCGGTGCACTGTTGTGCATGTGTGAACGGGGTATAGACAAAGTACCTTAGTGAAGTGCATTTGAGTGGGTCAGGTGACTGCAAAAAGTGCAATATTAATGCAGTCCATTTACCAGTCCATTTACTTCATACAGTGCATTACCAACTCTCCGCATTAACCTGATTTACTGAGCCCTTTAACCACTTAAAGCCTATATATACTGTGCTTCATTGACCGAGGTCTTCTATGGGTCAGCGGTTGGTCTCCTTTTTCACAGCCGCAGGTACCATATCTCTTCAACCCCCTGAAACTACATGGCCTACACAAGCTTATGAATCTGCTATTTTTTTGCAGAATGTTTAGCCTATTGGCAGTGTTGTAGTGGTACTTTTAGAAGTGGGGGGGACGCCTCTTAAAGGGGAATTCCACCCATTTCTATTTTTTTTCTGAGAGTGTACAAAAAGGAAAAGGAAACTCATTAACATGGTGAAACACATCTTGATGATGTCATCAAGATGTATTTCACCATGCTAATTATTTTTTTTGTGTGTTTTTTGGCTAATGATGTTGTGATCTTTGTGTTTTTTGGTCCTGACTCAATTGGTAATTCAGTCTAAACTGGAACCAAGAGTTGAGTTTCAACCATGGACGTGCAAATAGCAGAGCTGTGAGGGAAAAACTGCTGGCTGACCAGTGATGTACGACGCTCCACACATCCAGGGGCGGATTGGCCATCTGGAGTACAGGGAGTTTTCCCCGGTGGCCTGTGCCACCGAGTGGCCTGGACATAGCCTGATTGTCAGACTCTGAGCCATGGCTCAAGAGTCTGACATTGGCCCCATTGTAACTGATTTACAAGGAGGCGGGCCCTTGATTTTCCCTCGACCAATCACTGGAGACGTTGTTTGCAGTCGACAGTTAACTAGCAGTTAACTAGCAGTTAACTGACTAGCAGTGCAGTTAGCGTCGGACATTTTCACTATTTATAACTAAATGCAGTATTAAAGAATGAAACTCTATTTACAATGAAACTTTAGTTACAATGAAACTCTAGTTGCAATGAAACTTTAGTTACAATGAAACTGAATGGATGTGTTCTGTTTTTTTTTTTATGGGAAACTGTTCTGTTGTGGCAGTTAGATGATCCTCGGTGTTGATTGGCTATTTTTTTAGACCCGCCTCCAACTCCAGCTCATTGGCCGAGCCGTTTTTCCGGACGAGATAAATCGAAACTCTTCATCACAACACCAGACCACAGAACCCAGCTGAGTGGGCGGGGCCTGTGGGCTGAACCCAGGCTAGCCTGGACAGGGTGCCAGGGCACCAGGCCCAGGCCAGGCCTCACGCTGCTGGAGGCAGTGTTGCCAACTGCCATGATCCAAAATGCACAAATGCACTAGAATGTGCTAGATGCTCGCCTGGAACATACAGATCAAAATGACCATTAATCTTCTACATTCTCTAGTTGTGTGGACTAAGTTGGTCTAATTCACATGATGAGTATTTTAACTCTTGAGGGTGTAAAAATGAAACCAAATGGACCCGCAAGGGTCCATTTGGTTTCATTTTTACGCTCTCAAAGAGTTACATGTGGTTAACCAGCTGCCCCGACCAGGGTGGCCTGGCAAAGGCAAAATTGTCCCGGTGGGAAAATATGTGCCAATCCGCCCCTGCACACATCCCTTTAGCCCGGAGGGATGATGTCTCTGTGACTGCATGGCTGCTCTGGT
>CM076986.1:13851391-13998891 GCA_039105355.1 Benthosema pterotum
CAGTTCCCAGGTGAGTGGAAGGAAATGTGATGCAAGCGTGTGTGTATTCATATTAGAAACACATCATCAAATGCTCCATATGTACACCATAGTACATCGGACATATCTGCATCTGTGAGGTATATGGGAGCCTGGATGTGACTATACGGATGCACCGGTATATCTGTCAAGCCTTTGGGGATGGGACATCAACGGCTAGCTGCTTGACCCCTCTGGGCCTGGATGTCTCCTACACGCCATCCTCCCTTCACCCCCCCTCCGCTCCACCGTCCCCCAGTCTTTATCAGGACTGATCACCTCAAGCCTGTCTGACCTTGGCCAAGCAGATAAAGCAGCTAGACAGATAAGGAAGAGGGGCTGGAGGGGGGATAGAGAAAGGAAAGGGAGGCAGGGGCGGATCTAGGCATGGGCATGGGGGGGGCAATGCCCCCCTAAATGCCCAGTCTGCCCCATGCACCAAACACGATGGCATGCGAAACAACACCAGATATTTCAAATCAAAGTGCCTATATGTAAAATGATTTGAAACACTACACTGATTTGAAACACTACACTGCTAGTAACTACAATCGTCTCACCACTACACCATGAGCAACCTGATGTTATTATTGATGCTTAATTGCCTAATAAAAGTCCTGTAACCAAAATGATTTTTGTACGGCTTCATCGCCCGTGTCGCTTCGCACCACGGGCGATGAAGCTGCCCCCATATAATTTTCTCCTGACCCCCCCCCCCCCCAATGGGGAAATGTTACATCCACCCCTGAAGGGAGGGGCGGTTGGTGTTGGTGTCGAGCAGCCGACACGGCCAACGAGAAGCATTTTTTTAGCCCTAAACTCTGGGTGTTTGGGAAGCCCAATTTACATCGTTGTCGACGGGGAGGGGAAATCCTTTGGGAAGCTTTATGATAGATGAATGGGACTGTTCTTTCTTGCTTGTGCAGAGGGAGGGGAGGAGGAGGAGGAGGAGGAGGGGTTGTTGGCGTCTGGGTTGACCCGCTTTTTGTAAATTTGGCCCCAGGGAGAAAAAAAAAGAGGAAGCATGGGAGATTTAAGCCACACTTGTGCAGAGTAGGCGATCGCTAGTAGCGAGCGTCTCTCTTGCGTGGCCCTAAGAGTGCTATATTTATCATCGTTGTGTCATATTCGGGGGATTATGGGAAGTATAGGCTCAACAGATGCTGCCCTGCATGCCGAGTCGTCAGGGCGAGGGGTCAACCTCTGAGGGATAATAGATGCTTTTAAATAATAGGTAATAATATTAAGTACTGCTGTGCACAGTGCTATGATATCGATGTTGGTTGGAAACCTTGCTTTTCAACCTTTTTCATACCAGGGCCCACTATATCACCATTTTAACCACAGACTAAAATGACACTTTGATGTTGAGTTTAATCTCAAACCCAAAAGCAAGAAGGATTTCCAAGTTTTTGTCCACAATTTAGGAGGAGCGATAAACTGGCAACATCCATTTGGTTTCATTTTAATGCTCTCAAGAGTTACAGATCTATGAGGGGTCCATTTGGTTACCCACTGTACATCATTTAGCTGGGGACAACTCAGGGACCATTGGTGGTCCCCGGACCACTTGTTGAAAACCCCTGCACTAGGGGGTCCTTGACACGAAAAAAAGGTTTTCGAAATCCACTTTCTGTACTGTAAATATAGTTTTGCGTTCTTGTGAACTTCTGGAAGGGCCAGGGCCAAATGTGCTCATAAATTAACGTGCGTTTGGGAACTCAAAATGAAGGGGGAAAAAAAAGTACAAGCGCCACATAAGATTACTCGTTTCTCTCTTTTAATTGGGTTTGTGATAATTATCTTGCGTCCACTCGTATCAATCAATTACGCACACTTAGCATCGTAAGCCATTCCGTTTTAGTGTTTCGGTGCTGCATGCCCGAGCCGTGCATAAGTAATTATGTAATTGAGCACTTTGCTTGATTTATGTGGGATATCTGCATTTTCTATGTGCATTATTTATCCTTCTGCAGTCTAGTTTTAGCACCCCCCGTGTCAATACGAGTTGGAGTCGGCTCATTGCGAAAATTTAATTTGGAAAAAAAAAAGTTTCCAAACATTTTGTGTTGCACAGACCGGTACACAGAATGAATTAATCTATGGCTCTCTAAGGCTAGTGAGGTGTGTCGGGCTATAAAAGGCCATAATGTAATGTACACTGCCATAAAGTACAGTGGCAATTAGTTAATAAAGATGGAGTCGTACTTGACAAGCGTGGATGGTTTTAACGGCACAACATATTGTTCACAGTCCAGCGCCGTTCCAAAGGTGCTATTGTCAGAGATGCATTTAGAAACTGAGGCTATAGCCATCCATTGAATTTACAATGGAATTTACAATGTACACTTGAGTTAGAGTTGTGCGATCAAAATGTACTTCAAAAGTGCGATCAAAATGTATATCAAAAGTAACAAAACTGGAAAGTACGCTCTAGAACACACCTGGGCATTATGCGGCCCGGGGGCCAAATGCGGCCCTTTGACTGACTCTGACCGGCCGGGGGACCACCAGTGGTCCTTGAGAGAGTTCCAAGTTAAAAATGGAAAGTTGGTTAAGCAGATGTAACTCTTTGATGTTTTTACACTCTCAAGAGTTAAAATATTCATCATCTGAATTAGCCCAAAGTCTACACATTCAATCAGAGAATGGTCAATTTTGTTATCCTGTTTTGTTTCCCAAATCCAGCCTGGAATTGTGGACAAAAACAAAAGAAATCCTTAAAGTTTTGGGATCTGTGGGGCTAAAATGTCATCAAATGGTGGTCCGTGGCTCAAATACTGAATAAATAGTGGGCCCTGGTGTCAAAATGGTTGGTCTTACTCTTACTTTTATCTTGAAATTAAATTAATATTGCAAGACTTTAATTCAGCCTTTAGTCTGTTGGCCCTCCACAATATTTTATGTATCTCATGTGGCCCCTTGGGAAGAATAATTGCCCACCCCTGCTCTAGAATGTCCCATTTCAAGTTTTCAAATGTATAGTATACGGACATCTTTTTTATGATCAAAGTGTGTTGCATCACAGCACATTCTGATCAGCTGGTAGAAGTTTTAAAAATGGACGAAATGGATGTATACAGGGCATGGGCATGGGGATGGGGGGCAATGTTCCCCTAAATGCCCTGACAACTAACTACTGCCCTTAACTGCCCCTAACTACAATTTTGGCACCACTAAAACCACTAAACCAACAGCATCACCAACGGCCATTCAGCTATACAAAAAAACAACACAACCCGTCAAGGGAATAGGGTTAAATAGGATGTTCCAGAGTCCGCCCAGGGAACGGGGTGTGAGTGTGTGTGTGTGTGTGTGTGTGTGTGTGTGTGTGTGTGTGTGTGTGTGTGTGTGTGTGTGTGTGTGTGTGTGTGTGTGTGTGTGTGTTAGTTATTGTTATGTGACCATCTCCGGGGTTTGGGACCATCGACTCAGGATAACAATGTCCCACGAGGAGGTTGTATGTCATGGTGGATGGACAGTACCTCATCGCTCCTATATATTTATACTGTATATCATAGCATCCGGACGCTCACGTTCTCAGAGTGCTGCGATCTAGGACGAGGGAATTCAAACTTCAAGTCGTTAGACTACCTGGTTTTTATATATGAAGCCATCCCAGCACCCCTTTCCTGTGAGACTAGCTGAGAAGAAGAAGTCGACAAGTGCAACGATCCGATCGCTGCAAGGTCCAAAGAGTGTGAACAACTCTATATACTGTGTGTATGCATGGTGTAAAGCAGTGGTTTTCAACCTTTTTCACACCAGGGACCACTATTTATTCAGAATGTGAGCCACGGACCACCATTCAAGAACATTTTAGCGCCACAGGCACCAAAGATTTATTTTGCTTTTGTGCACAATACCAGGCTGGATTTCGGAGAAAAAAACAAATATTTTACCTCTTGAGAGCGTAAACATGAAACCGAATGGACCCGCTGCAATTATTTTCATAATCAATTCATTGTCCAATAATTGATCGATCAGATTATGACACTTCTTTAGCTATCACCTTAAAGATGGAGTGCCGGGATTATTATTATTTTTTTCCCACTTTTCCATGTGTTTAAAAGGTGCACTGCTTCATTAGACACCTTGGCGTTGTTGTTGTGTGCAATTATGTCTTCCCTTTGTGTTTTGGGTTTCTTCCTGGAGGCTGAACACTTGACAGCCGACAACGTTTTAGATGGCTCTCTACTTACTCCCCCTAGCGGACATGACGTCTACATCGTTCTCTGTGCAAAACATCCCTGTACTGAGGACCCCTTGCTCGCGTCTAATTATCCCAGGGCGTCGGCACGCGTCAATAAACCATCCCTGACGCGCCACACCTCTGACACTTGTAATTGGACATTGATTAGAGCAGCGTTTTGCCCACCACTCTTCCTAATATGACACATTTCCAACACTCGGGAGGATGTGACTTTGAATTCTCGGGGAACAGATGCATAGACAGGGGCGGATCTAGGCATAGGCGGGGGGGGGGCCCTAAATGCCCAGTCTGCCCCACCAAACATGGTGGCATGCAAAACAACCCAAAATACTGTATTTCAGTGCTTATATATAAAAGTATTTGAAACACTACTGAAAATGGTATGGGTGGCGGCTTCATCAGCGGGGCCGGGCTCACGCCGTGGGCACTGTATAAGATGGCAGATTTGCTCCCGGTCAATAACTGCAGCGCGCATAGACAATGGATCTAGGTATCTCTATAACTGTACGTCTGTGCGTACACACACAGACAGTTCGACAACTTATCTGTTGAGCCCTCTGATATGAGCAGATGCTACTGCTGCTGCTGCTGCTGCTGCTGCTGCTGCTGCTGCTGTGGAGGCATGTGGTTGTGTCCGCATGACCACATGAGAATTCGCACGCGCACACACACACACACACGCGCACGCACACACACACCACCAACATGAGGGGGGGGGGGGCAAACGGGGTGTTATTAAGCCTCATACACTTGTACAGCACACGTGTTCTGCGTTGTGCATGTGTTTGATGGCTGCCTCAATGCTTTTCCAACGGGGCCTCATACACCCTTAGGAACACATGTTCTGCGTTCTGCCTGGGTTTGATGGCCGCCCCGATGCTTTTTCCAATGGGGCCTTACAGTATATGCATATTTAACAAATGTTCTGCGTTCTGCCTGTTTTTGATGGCCGCCTCAATGCTGTTTTCCAATGAGGGCCTCATACGCAGACTTAATGAACAAACACTGCGGCAAAAATGCTTGGCCTAGCCTTCAGATGCACTGTATATTTCAGGAAACTCTCTCTAAACTTTCCGGTAACCTCCTGTAAACTCCCAAATTGTATGCCATCACGCCGGCTATATTACCGTATATTACTGTAGACTATTATTACTGCTAAACTTGAGGTTTAAGTCCAGTTTCCATAATCACCCGGTGAATCAGTTGTGCTCGATTGCCCCCCCTCCCACAAATCAAAGTGCTTGTTCAAACCACGTGAATTACAGTTACAAACTTTTGTTCTACATGTGTATGTGAGGCCTGAGAGTTAAATGGTTTGACCAAACATTTGTGTTTGATGGAGCAATCAGCAACCAATAGACCTTTCAGTAAGCCCTGCCCTCTCCCCAGTGTCCACCCCAATGCTAGGACATTATACGGACATTACACATTAAATACGGGTTCATTTTTGGAACCAAACCCAAATCTCTTCCAAATCCATCAACAAGGCATGCACTGTGCAGTGAACAAAACAATGTTTTATCATAGATACTGTATACTGTAGGAATCCTATTGGTAGGGAGGTTTGTCCATCACATGTTATGCTTAGCTGTGATTGGACCACAGGAGTTTGGGGCGGGGTTTACTGAAAGGTCTACTGCAAATGCTCAGTCAGACCATGTGACTCCAATCGAAAAACATTGGGGCGGCCATCAAACAGACGGACAGAACACGGAACCTGTGTTCTGTGTTTAACAATTGTGTAGGGGGGAGATGGACTTTGCAGGGGTGAAAAGGTGAAAAATCAATACATGACAGTAATTTGTCGGCAAAAAAAAAGGATTCCCAAGTTGCAAATTGCAGAGGTTGGCGTTTCAACACTCTGTGCTTCCCCAGTGAGCAGCAGCAGCAGCAGCACTCTGCAGGGGCATCTCCCTTGGATGCTCACACAGGTTGGTACGACCGGCGCTCATTTAAACTTCAATCGTCCTCAGATGGATATTGACCCGCTGCCCCAGCCATTCCGTGCTGGGTGGATAGGGGGGGAGGGGGGGGGGTTGGGGGGCACACACCAGAACAATCCTTCAACACACCCATCAGAGGTGGTTGGAATGACCGAGGAAGTGGTGAAGGGCGCCGAGTATATAGCGGAGCAAGCGGAGTGTTGTGGAGTAATGGAAGGACGTGAAACACTGCGATTGAGGGAAGGAAATCGTTATGGTTTTCAACCTTTTTCATACCAGGGCCCATTATTTGTTCAGAAATTTGAGCCACGGACCACCATTTGATGACATTTTTGCCGCACAGACCCAAAAAAGTTAAATATATAGATCAAAATGACCATTAATGTGTAGACTTGGGGCTAATTCAGATGATGAATATTTTAACTCTTTAAGAGTGTAAAATGAAACCAAATGGTCCCTTGCGGGTCCATTTGGTTTCATGTTTACACTCTCAAAGAGTTACATCTGGTTAACCAGCTATCCATCATTTTGCCTGGGGACCACCTGGAACCCTCTCAAGGACCACTGGAGGTCCCCGGGCCACCTGTTGAAAACCACTGTATTAAAGGGATATTTCGGATGGAAAAAAAGAAAAAGAAGAAAAGAAAATGATCATTTTATGGTGTGCTCTGTCTCATGTGAACAGTACCTCAGGCAGATTAGAAGTTACCCGATGGAGTATTTAGTAGGGCTTCAGTGATTAGTTGATGAATCACAATCAAATCGATAATTTAATTTTGTAATCATTAAATTGAATTAAATCTAATCACTGGTCTTATCATGGGTGTCTCCTACGTAACCATTTTTTCTCAGCGTTATGTGTGACTAAACTAAAGAGGAGTGAACCACAGGGCTTGACACTAACACTTGATGGTTGATGGTAAAGATGGTAACCATCTTTAACACTAACCCTAAATATGACACATAACGATGATTATGTAGTGCTATATGGAATCACTTATTTTTAAATGAACTAAGTTGTACTGTTCCTTTTTGACTGACACATGCAGCTTTGATTCTTTAATCAAATGCATGGAGTCAGAATAAGCCTAATAAGCCTAATGAGACACCATGACTTGCTTTAATTAATTTAAAGATGTGTTTGTTTGAATAGCAGACTAATCAGCAGCTCATCAAATGTATTTTGTTAGTTAGAACATGCCGAAATCTACAGCATTTTAGGGTGAGTTAAAGAAGTGTCGCAATCTGAATAATCATTTAAATAAATGGCCGATGAATCGAATATGAAAATAATCGTTTTGTAGCCCTTGAATTTAGATATTTGATGTTCATTTTAGCTGCCCCGCTCCTTCCAATACACACTATAACTCATTTACTGTTTTCACTTCTTTTTAAAATATCGTTTTATTCTTTCTTGTTCACCTTTGTGGAGAAGATGCTGCTACATTTTGCAAGTCAATATTTTAAAAGAAATGAAAACATTGAATGAAAATCCACAGTATAAGAGCTGTGTCCAAAAATAAACAAAGTGTCTTGGCGATACGGTCAGGGAGGTGTCCATGACAGTCAGTCATATTTCATACAGTCTGGTTCTAGCAGGAAATGTAACTCATTCGGAAGCAGTAACACTAGCGTTTTCTCTCAGTCGGTCGATCCTTTATATCCGCATGAGTGAAAACGTTGGGGATGATTTATTTATTTTTCAAACGCAGATCTTATGTGAGGCAATGGAGTATGGGGCCGTTCACACATTAAGACGCATTAGACTCACTAGAAGTCACACACTGAAGACACGGCTCACAATTAATTTACAATCACCTGATTTGAAGACACAGACTTGTGTCTTGTGTCTTGCATTTGAAGACACAAACTTGTGTCTTGTATTTGAAGACACAAACTTGTGTCTTGCATTTGAAGACAAATGCAAGACACACTGTCTGCCCCCATATCTTGGTATTGTCCTTCTTTGCTGCTGCTAATATAATTTTAACCAGATAGTTACATCATAACCCAATATCCTTTGCACCCAAAGCTTCCTATGCTATGACAGTTCCAGAAAATATGGGTGTGATCAACATTCACTTGTCCACATTCTCTTCAACATTCTACTGGTGTGTTATGGGTGTGCGGTGGTGCGTGGTTCGTGGTGTCGTCCCTCGGGGCATCCCGATTGGCCGGTTTGGGGGGGTGACCTAATTGGGTGATGTAATGGTGACGTAATTCTCAGGTTAATAAGAGACTTTTATAACTAAAGTCATGAGTATTAGCCCGCTCAGCTCACGCACAAGTAGGCCACTCTAGTTATTGAAAGTTTTCAACGGTTTGAATGATAAAAAAAACAACATAGGAAACAACAACAGGGTTAAAATCAAGTGCGTTAATGCGTTTCCATGATTCATCACTCTCCGCGGCCATTCCAGGAAGCGTGAAAATGGACGCATGACCCGCGATGCCTCCTCCTCCTCCGTGTGTATTTCTGGCACTGCAGGCAACAAGACAATACCCGAAGCATCGATTGTGTTACACTTTAGAGTTATTGATCGCTCTTCAAAGTGAACGGGGAGGAGGAGGGTGGAGAAATCATGTTCGGTGGTGGCAGCGCGCGCCTGGCCTTGTGGTCACCGTGCTGTTCGGGGGAGAGGATCCGATTCACAGAGACGGATCGCAGACGACCCGACTTCCGATATGGACGAGAGAGAGAGAGAGAGAGAGAGAGAGAGAGAGAGAGAGAGAGAGAGGGACAGAGAGAGAGAGGGACAGAGAGAGAGAGAGAGGGACAGAGAGAGAGAGAGAGAGAGAGAGAGAGAGAGAGAGAGAGAGGAATTGATTGAGTTGTTCACACAGTCTCATGCCATTTCTCCTCCTAGCAGAGATGGAACGATGGATAATAAAAGCGTGTTCATGCGTGGAGAATTTAACTCATGCGAGTTAAATTCCGATTCTGGGCAATGTTAGGATAGCTTTTCAACCTTTTTCATACCAGGGCCCATTATTTGTTGAGCATTTGAACCACGGACCACCTTTTGTGGACATTTTCTCCCCACAGACCCAAAAACTATAGATTTCTTTTGCTTCTGTCCACAATACCAAGCTGGATTTGAGAATCTTCACATTCTCGTGTAGACTTGGGCTAAGTCAAATGATGAATATTTTGAACTCTTGAGAGAGTAAACATGAAAACAAATGGACCCGCAAGTGTCCATTTTGTTTCATTTTTAGGGTCTCAAAGAGTTACATATGGTTAACCAACCTGGAACCCTCTCAAGGACCACTGGTGGTCTCCGGACCTTCAGTTGAAAACCACTGAGATAGGTGACTGCAGAAATATAGGTGAACGTTGTTGGTGAAAACTGAACACAACACATTTGCATAGGGTGGACTTGATAGACAGATACTTGATAGCTATTTACAGAGAGATTTGGTGCAGAGAAAAAAAAGTGTGGGGTCCAGTTTAAACTTAATTGAGGGTTTCATACAGCATCATGCAGTGAGAATGATAGCTGTACGAATCCCTCAATTCTAGGTTTAAGTGGTTAAAGGTTTGCAGATTTACGGGAGAAATACCATTATTAAGTGTTAACCACTATTACAATACGTACATACAGTTAATTGATGTTTAGTTAACACTGTAACTACTAAACTTGACCTGCCAGAGTCGATTCATGGTAGAACAGCTTCCCTGGCAATGAAGAGAGGCCAGAGTTGTGTGTTCTGTTGTTCAATCCACGTTTTTAATACATTTTAATTCATGTGGGCGATCTACTGGATATGAGGCACGCCTAAAATGATACCCTAATTTCATTATCTTGTTACTGATTTTTTTTGTGTGTGTCCATACTCGCTGCAACTAGCTGCACCTAGTGAGAAAAGTGTCTTGGTTCTTGGTTAGAATGGCATGTGCTGTCCGATCCCAACTGTAGGGGGATTCGTCAAGCCACAGGCTTGTTAGTGATAAGATCGATCATGTTTACCCTCTCTGTAACCAACAAAAGTCTGTACTTCTTACATCCTCCACTTCAGCCAGGGCTGGATCTAGGCATGGGGGGCAGGGGGGGGCAATGCCGCCCCAAATGCCCAGACTGCCCCACCAAACATGATGGCATGCAATCAACCCAAATTTCAAAGATATTTCAAATGAATGTGCTTATGATTAAAATGATTTGAAACACTACTACTGCTACTAGCTCACTCATCATCAGTCTGTTATGGCATCACTGAACCAACACCATTTCATCATTCAAAACCGACTCAACAACTACGACTGTTATTCTTGATGCTTACTTGCCTAATATAAGTCCTCTTAGTCCTACCACTACCACTCCTACTATACAGTGGATGGTCCACTCCAAACAGGCAAAAGCACAGCACAGCTCCCCGAACAGACTAGAACGGAGATGGGAGCGGCGGTGGCTCAGGGGTAGAGTCTCTGGACCGGATGGTAACCACAAGGTTGCCGGTTCAACCTGGGTCACTGTCGAAGTGTCCTTGAGCAAAACACTGAATTGCTCCTGATGTGCTGGTTGTACCTTGCATGGTTTCCATGGTTTTCCTGCCATCAGTGTATGAATATGTGTGTGAACAGGCGATCTATCTAAAGCGCCTTGGATAAAGGCGCTATATAAATGCAGCATTTATCATTTACCTTAGATGAGGAGGGCGGTGTCTGTGCCGAGGTCGGTCTCGGGCTAAACGCCAAGAAAGCCGAGGTCATCTCACCTATACAACATCCTCCCGGACGGGCCGACCCCACCACCCCCACCACCCCCACCCCCTGCTCTCTAACACCACAACAAGAAAGAAGTCAACCACTTCAAATTACCTGGGAGCAGGGGGTCAGCGTGTCAGAGCACGACCTTAAAGTGGAAAAAAGGCCATCGTCGCACTGAGGGCTCTGTGGTGGCACACACGGGGGGCCAGTGTGTTGCCGAGGTTCAGACCGACGTTCCCCTGAGATTTCTACCTCGGCTCCTTCTTCTCTTCGACCGTACAGTATACAGTTCATACAGCTCCTGTTTGGCTGGCCGGTCACTGCCATATATACTGTAAACGCAAGAATAAAAGGCAGAGCTCTGCTGTGGCAGCCAGTGCACAGGCGTCAATCACCAAGGATTGCAGGCAGGCAGGGACCCGGAAAGTACTGACGAGCCTGTAGATGAATGGAGGACTGAGATGGATAGATCTAAGATCAATTAGCTAATACGTTGGCGCATTATAATGAGGTCATTAAAGTGCAACAGCCCTCATTATAGTGTTACTATGTGCTTTAAAGCAGGGGTTTTGAACCTTTTTGATACCAGGGCCCACTATTTATTCAGAATTCGAGGCACGACCACCATTTGAGGACATTTTAGTCCCACAGACCAAAAACGAAAGATTTCTTTTGTCCACAATTCCAGGCTGGATTTGGGAAACAAAACAGGCAAACATACAGATCAAAATCATCATTAATGTTCTAGTTGTGTAGACTTGGGCTAATTCAGATGATGAATATTTTAACTTGTGAGCGTAAACATGACACCAAATGGACCCTTGCGGGTCGATTTTGAAATCAGATGTGCTTATCTGCATAGGGTTGCACTACTAAGCAAAGGGACTTAATACTATGAACAGACCCCTCAGCGCGCCATGTTGCAAACAGCCACACATGCAGGCAAGATAAGCCGTGAAAAGTTTGCAAGAATGATTTTTTTAAATCGTAGAGAACTAATCCTTAAAAGAAGGATTATGGGTGGATTGTTTGCTTGTTATGATTATGGTTAAGCGGGAAGCTTATAGAAAAATGGTTGCAGAGTACATTCTTTTTTTAAACATACAAACCCCATATGGCGTCCTTGATGGCCATTGTATAATATGCAAACGTGTCAGGTGAAAATACAGTAGGTGAATATTCGCTGCAATCGGCTATTTTGAGTGAAGAGATTTCGTGGAGAAAAGCACAGTGGGAAAGCAAAGAACCCCTTTTTTCCTTTTTTTTTTCTTTTTTACTTTTTTTACTCTCTCTACTCTTTTTTACTCTGTGTAACGTTTTAGCTGTGTCACTGTGAGTGAAGAGGCTATACTTATTTTCAGTGTTGCCAACCTGGCACATTTGTCACTATATTTATCTTTCTCTCCAGACCCCCCTTGTGCCCAAATTAGTGAAAACACTCCTGCTATAAAATCTAGTGTTTTTTTGCTGGTGGGCGAAATTGGTTGACAGGCGCCAGAGATAAAACCCTCATTTTTCACCATTTTTCCTCCTATGATGGATTGTTTAACTCTTGAGATCGTTTAACTCTTGACAGTTTAACTCTTGAGATCCTGAGAACATCTGAATTACCAAATTTTCAAGAATCTACACATTTGTAGAAGAATTGCTATTTTGGCCAACATTTTGCCAGTTATCTCAACTCAATTAGTCTTAGACTAAACTTCAAATGGTGGAAAATCAAATGGTGGTCCTTCGTGGCTAAAATGCAGAATAAATAGTGGGCCCTGGTATGAAAGTGGTGGAAAACCACTGCTCTAGCGCATTCTAGTGCATTTTGGAAGTGCAACTAGAGCATTTTGGAATTTGGCAGTTGGCAACAATGCTTATTTTAGCGCACCATAGTCCTGACTTGACACTGACTGTACATACATTACCTGTGGGTTTGGGGGTGGGGGGGGGGGGATCCGACCGTGACATTTGCAAATGCAGATGAGCTTGCAAATCAAGTCATTTTTTTTTTTACGGCCAACTCGCAGGAGCGCGGCGGCCGACCGGTGGTGACGCACACACATATTCATTTATTTATACTCCCCGATTGCCGCTATCAGTCAGTGCATTATAAATCTCTCCCGCTCATCAATAGGCAATCTGCTAATGCACGTGGGCCGATCAATTCCTGCTGAGTGGAGCCAACATGCAAAGCTTAACTCTCTCTCTCTCTCTTTCCCTCTCTCACACAGGCACGGATATCCCTCAAATGCAGGCATCAACGTTAAATCTGAGCAAGAGCACACGCCGTCAAATAACTACACAGGGACGATATGAAGAGGCGATATGGTACAGTATACCGCCTGACAACCTATAAGAGCCTATAAGGGCTCTTATAGCCACCACTGTGCAAAAACACTGCTTCAAAATAACAATCGGTCAAGAAATTGATGTCTTTTTTTGTTTTTGTTTGTTTCCCTCCCAAGCCTGGGTGGTGAAGGAGCCCAAACCGGTAATAAATAAAGGAAAGACAGGCAAAAAGGCATACTTTCTATCTACCTTTTCGGAGCTGCTGCCCACAGCTCTCTCTCTACAGTATCTCTCTTGTGCGTAATTGGGGTGAATGCAAATGTCATATGTGATGGGTTCGACCGGGGCCAGGCAGCAACAGATGAACACGACATTGAGGGGTTTCTTTTTTTATTATCCCCCCACTCCTTCCCATCACCTCCTCCGCGCGTTGACAGGTTTATACCAGACGTAATCAGATTGGCCTCCTGCGTTTAGACCTAATAAAAAACTCCGCTCATAAGCGTTAAAGCTGTCAGCCTCTGCGACTGATACCGATACCGCAGCCACATCCACAGGTTTGCCCATTAAACTCAGCAAGGTTCAAACTACCAGATAAGGGAGGGTCGGTGCGGAAGCCACGCAGCAGTTCAATCAATACGAAAACGAGTTCATATTGCAGATATCGCGATCATCGTGCAGACCTGCGTGGACATTTTTGTTAAATGCCTCCTATAGTTTCCGTTCCGTCTCGCTCGTCGTGCTAACGTGGGATCGCGTTGCCTTTTTTTTTTCTTATTCTTTTTTTCTTTTCTTCCGAAGCACTACTTCTTTGAGATCAATTTACTCAGATAGAGAGTTTGCAGCGCCGCGTCAGCGGAATGTGTGTCAGTGTCTTTTCTGGAGAAAGAGCCTCGGAGCACGTCGCCTCAAGGGCTCTCGAGAAATGACAGCGCTTTGGATGACATGACTGGAGTGTCTCCTTGAATAGCCTCCTTCTGACAGAAAATCTTTGGGGAAAATGACAGCTATGGTTGACCAAGAGCGGAGATCAGAGAGAGGGGAGGGGAGAATGCCGCGGTAATGTGAGGATCTTGATGCTGTCTCAAGAAGTTGTTTTGACTGTGTGTGTGTGTGTGTGTGTGTGTGTGTGTGTGTGTGTGTGTGTGTGTGTGTGTGTGTGTGTGTGTGTGTGTGTGTGTGTGTGTGTGTGTGTGTGTGTGTGCGTCTACTGTACAAGTTGTCATGCTGGCAGTGACGAACGCAGAGGTCTTGGTACAGATTTATCAAGGTTATGAAAATACAAGTCACTTTTCCTACAATAGCTTTATAGAAACACGCTATGGAATGTGAATGAATTGAACTTCATAGTAGCCCTGTAGTGTTTTATTCATTTTTTTTTCCTTTTAATGGACATTTCTAATTGGAAGTCTCCCAGTGAAATCCTTATTGTTAATAAATAATAAGACCCCAAGATATATTTATTTAACATTTTATCTTATCATGTTCCAGTTCTATCAATTCTGATTTCACTTGCATATCCTTCATCCTGTTCACTTTCCTGAGTGGTTACATTGATATTGCGATTGACTAAGGATTCATGGAGAAGACCACGGTTGCTGAACATCGAATAGCAGTGACTTCATTTACTACTATTGGAATATAAGAGCTATAACACTTATGTCAATCAATCAATCCATCTAGGCATAGACAATCTTAATCGAGAGCGACTTACAGTAAGCAAGAAACATAAATGTGTGGTACAGTGGTGCATGAAATACAAACAAGCAGTCTTCATTAATCATACAGTATGTAAGCTAAGAACCTAACAATGGATGTCTGTAATATATTAATTCATTTATATCAATATATTCATGTCTTTATGTAGATATACTGTAGGACTGTACTGTATATGTTCATTATATGCCTCTAATGAACTATATGTATACATTACAGAATTCTAGGGCAAGGGCAAGTACTAGGAAACTGGGGCAAGGGCTATATAAGATGGAGTCTGAAGAGGTGTGCTTCAGTCGTCTGTAGTTGTGATTGCAATGGGAAGTTCATTTCTTGTTGTGGAAGATGGCAGAGTATGGGATGCGCGGAGCGCTGTCCCCTAGGTTTTCGCTGTTTGAGCGTGAAGGCGAAGAGAAATAAAGGTCTGGGTAGTGAGGCTAATCAATTGATGGGAAAAGGAAATTTTTTGCTCATCAAGTAAATCAAAAATACTTTGGACAACTACTATGCTAACAAATATAAGCTCATGAGCTTAATTAGGCTTTTTATTCTCATACATATACTGTATAATGAGCACCGTGAGATATGTGTTCATCTGCTATTCCTGCCATTTTCGAAGGAAATAAAATACATGTTGAAAACATGTTTTTTTTTAATAACAGATACTTTGATTTTATGTATTAAACATGTGCCCCAACATCTGGTGAAGTGATCATAAAGTGATTAAGTTAATACCCACTCGTAAACTGCACACACACGGCGCGTGGGCAGCGGCGCTAATGACCCAGAAACCCATTCGACGTGTGCGCTGAGGAAAAAAAGAAAAAACACACAACCCTCAGACACCAACACCTTTCCAGCACGCATGGCTTGGCCCCGGCCCCCCGTCACGCGGGTTTTCCAATTATGTGGCTAAAAAGCGTGGACAACAATACCCTTGACTCCTCCGGCATGGTGCTGCAGCCCTATATATAGAAGGCTCCTCTCCTCTCCCACCAAACAATGGCAATTACTGTATCGCCTCATCTCTCTCTCTCCACTTGACAGCACCCTAATCACAGTGCCGGGCCCCGCCCTAAAGAAGAACTCTCTTTTAACACAGATTAATGGCTATAACAAGGCCTGCCTGGCAGCTCCACGCACCTCCGACCGCACATAGCGGACACTGGCGGTTACTGTATTAATACCTGCTGATGGGGAGACAATGGAAGGACCGTTGCTATCGGGGGGAGAAAACCACATCATTCACTTTTTGAGGTTTTTGATTATTATTTTTTCTTAAAGGTATAGTAAGTGATTTCACTTCATTCAAATATTCTTTTTTTCTTTCTTCTTTTTGGCTAATCCTCCCTACTGTAGAGTGTGGTGACCATATAAGGAGTTCCTCCCTGTCCCCAGTGAGTCCCTGCATGGGGTCAATAAACCCTAGTTTCAGTTTGGGCTTTTAAAGCCTTTCGTCCAGTCAGGATGAGATGGGCCTTCCTCTAATCGGGATTGAGTGGTGTATATGTGTTGTTGGCACATTGTACTTCCCCTCACTGTAGAGTGTGTGCATGTGCACATCATGCTATTGGGGGAGGCGGACCAACCAAATCACTTACTATACCTTTAAATCACTGCTAATGAACGCCCTTTTGTGTGTGTTGAGTTTATTTAAAAAAAGTGTTGAACTGATTGAAAAAAAGTAGTAAAAAAGTGCCTCGGAATTAAACTCTTAACGCCGTTGTGACCCTGGAAACTCCACCACCTCTCTCCCCATCTCATGAAAGTAATTGACAATTATACAGTCACAACAGCAACTGTGATGAGCCATTTGGCAGTATTGCATTTCGTTGTTGTTTTGTTGGTTTATTTTTCATCTCCACAAAAAATGAGCGTTTCAGAACAGGGTGGTGTCTTCCTGACAGCACTTTTAAAATGCATTATATTAAATATTTAGAAAAGAGCATTGCATTCACACTGCAATGCATTGTGAGTATTGTGAATCCACTATTAGGGTTTAAAGGTGACTTCCTAACGACCCTAACAACTCATACAAGTGGACCTCACTAATACTCATGAGGGTAAACACAATTTCCGTCTCACCGGCTATGTTCTGAAAGCCTGTCGATACCATTATCATTGGGGAAGACAACATGCATGAAGCATGTTGTAGTTTCTGTTGGCTTTGTCTCACCAATGATACTGAAACGTCGCTTCAAACTGCTAAACATGTCAACCAATGAAGCCACTGATAGACAGGTATACAGTATATCTGAACCCTTCACAGCCCACACAAGTGGGAAACACAGCAATGGTAGGCCTGGCCCTATACTGTAGCCTGAATAATACGCCAAACTCATAATGACACTGAGGGTTTGTCTTTTTGCCAACAGCTGATTCGGTGTGGCTTATTAGCCAGGCTATAAAGGCCTATAGGCTCTACACCGTCTTATAATTAGCCAGCATTTGTCAGGACCAATTATATGAATATGTCGACAGGCAATGAGTGCAGTTGCTGAGTGAATGAATGTAGTTACTTTTCCTCGCCATTCACAGTGCCATGTCCTGCTCTGAAAGAGCTGTACGTTAGCGCAGATTAATGGCCGTAACGAGGGCGCGTGCTGGCAGCTGGGCGCCCTACCTCCTCCTCCTGCGGATGGGAGCTTATAAAGGAAGCAAGGACCTCATGGGGCGTTATTAATACCGACAACATGCTCCGCTGCCAGGGCGGATGTAACATTTCCCAATGGGGGGGGGGGGGGGGGCAGGAGAAAATGGTATGGGTGCGGAACCCATACCATTTTCTGTTACAGGACTTTTATCAGGCAAGTACACCCATCAATAATGACATCAGTTGTTGTTGAAGTTGCGACAGACACGCAGCATGCATACAGATAAAGGTCTGACACTCTGACTCAGAGAGTTTTCTGTTTTCAATGATGAAATGCTGTTGGTTTAGTGGTGACACAGCTGTAGTTAGTTAGTAGCAGTGGTAGTGTTTCAAATCATTTAAATATAAGCACTTTAATTTGAAATAATTTGAATTTGTATTTTTTTTTTGCATGCCATCATGTTTGGTGGGGCAGTCTGGGCATTTAGGGGGGTGTGGGGGGTCCCCCTAAACGGCCATGCCGATATCCGCCCTGTCCGCCGTGCGGGTTTAGGTTAGGAGGAGGAGGAGGAGGAGGTTAGGAGGAGGAGGAGGGCGGCTCCCAAACAGCGCAATGCATCTTTCCGGTGGTGGTGGCTTGGGGGTTGCTGGGAGCGGGTGAGCCTTGTTTAAGTGTTTAAGATGTCTAATTATGTGACTTTCATAATTGTTGTTGTCATTGTTCAACATGGGGTTCTGGTGGCCGGCCAGCAGAGGATGTGGGGGGGGGGGGGTCTCACGCAACGCCATCCCTTTTGTCACACAAGCTATAAAGGGACTGTGTTTGCGTGCGTGTGTGCGTGTGCGTGCGTGCGTGCGTGTGTGTGCGCCGAGAACTCCTGTAATGACACAGGGGGGCACAGCTGGAAGGCGACTGCAAGGGGAAGGTTTGATGTAGTACACACATTGGCATGTAAGCACTAACACACATGCACACGCACGCACACACACACGCACACACACACACACACACACACGCACCTGAACATGGATCAGATGGAAAGGGAGGTCTCTCTCACTGCAGGTATTGGGATTAGGGGACTATGCATAGAGATAAGGGAGCTGTGTGAGGCGTGTGTGTGTGTGTGTGTGTGTGTGTGTGTGTGTGTGTGTGTGTGTGTGTGTGTGTGTGTGTGTGTGTGTGTGTGTTCTCCCAAAGGCTCACTTGTGTAACCCAATGTGCGTTAGCCCACTCATCTTGTGAAGTCCGTTTGACTTGTGAAATCCAAAAACTGGACGCCACAAGTTTTTTTTGTTTAAATCAAGTTATTATGCCCACATGGTGCTATGGTGTGATTTTTAGGTCGGAATTTATAAGTGCGATTTTTCTTAGATTCGAGTGTGTGTGTGTGTGTGTGTTTGTGCTCGCGGACCCCCCTGGAGGATCGACCATGCTACTGCAGAATCTGTGTGTTCTACACACACCTAGGGGTGGAGCCAAACGGACTTCACAAGATGAGTGGGCTAACGCACATTGGGTTACACAAGTGAGCCTTTGGGAGAACACACACACTGTACTGACGGTCCACAACCATCTAGTAGAAGTGTTGCGACATTGAGGGGTCCGAAAGTGAGCGCACGAGCTGCTGTTCATACAAACTGGAATTTCAATGAGGGTAGCGCAAATAACAGCTATTATAGGGCATACGTGCGACAACTGTTTTAAAGTCGCCTCTTGTAGAGTAACTACTAAAGACTCCGTAGCCTAGTTTTATGTTTATGTATCTAAAATAAAGGGATTTAAGAATATTGAAGCTCAGGTTGTCCCCATTGTCTATTCAATAAGTAGAAGAGCCGCCATTGGACTGGCCCCATGAAGTGGACGGAGTTGTCGTAACTCTGTCTATACTCCATGTTTCTGATGCAATCGGAGAATTGAGAATTGCATACAGGCGCGAGGAGCACGAACTCTGCAAACAATTCTTGACTCCGAACGTACAACCCTCTTGAACTCCGTGACAGGTAAAGTAATGTGTCACTTTGTAAGTTAAATACAGTTTTCAACCTGTTCTCCTTCTGTTGCGGCAAAATTCATGATTTGAAGACGTTTCAATGCATGATGGCATCATTTTCGTAGCATGAGTAACAGAACCGTGAGCGTGAACGGGAACCTGTGCAGTGTGAAAAAGGCCATTTTCGCGGTCGTATTGCCATTTCAACCGTCGGGAAAAAGTGTCTTGAACTGAACCCACAATTTCGGTTTGTAATTTTGGTGTGAGGATTCATGGATATTGTGCTGTGGTAAGCTACTGTATATCAGCCGTGATTCCTGGGGGCACAACGAAGCACCTGCAGCCCCTGGTAAGTGGCACTTCGCCACTTTGAAAACAGGCTTGGATGACTAGCGGCGAGAAATCTTTCACCAAAACTGGTCGCATGCGGAAAGCAACTTTTTCTGAAGTCTGGCAGTGGGTCCTGACTGCGTGGAAAAGTGTCAAAACATCCATCCACGATCACGAACGGGTTTCGAAAGGCTGGGCTGCTGCGCGATCAGGACGAGGCGGCGAAAAAAAAAGCCTAATAAAAGTCACATTGATGTCGCCTCGTTCAGCGCATTGAGAGGCAGAGTTGTACCCGTATTTTTAAGGAACTTGAACGGAACGGACCCTCTATCTGCTTGAAGAACGGCGATGTGAACTCGTTCATTTCTGGCGTGAGTGAACGCCACTTTTCTTGCGTTCTATTTCGCTCAGAGCAGGGCTCGACAGGCTCGCATTTGTGATTAAAAAGTTCATAGCACCGGTGCGAGTAGAGCATTTGGCCATTCAGCTGTGATAGAGACATGACAAGTGCACATTCTATGAGTTATACCGAAATTTACATTACTATAGTACGGCGGTGTTGTTCGCTAAAATAGAGCAGATCTACAAGCTATCAACGTGTTGAGGCTCGAGGCATCCTTAGCTTGGAGATCTGTTCTCCTTGCTCACCGCCCCGCCCCTCCCTCTGCTCTGTCAGCAGCACACAGCATCAGAGCAGACAGCCAACACGCTGCGCTTCTCTCCAACACGTTGAATGAGCTACTAAAGCTGTTGATGTTGGTTGTTATAACCTTCCTGCGCTATGCGTGTATTTGAATCATATACTGTCTGCGCAGCAACCTTTTGCCTCACGCCCGTGTGCCGCTATCCCGTGATTAATCATAAATAACGCACGATGCACGTGCGCGCTCGGACGCACAACACTGTGTATTCTTACCATCATTGGCTGATTTGCCGTCGGATCATTGTCATTTCTATTAGGCTACAATTCGCCTGCTACAAGCAGAGTCGGCCTTAAGATTTGGGGGACCCTTTCACATTGTTATTAATATAACAATATGGGCTATTGTATAGAGTTGCAATACCCGACCGAAACAATACCCGCGACGGCCCGGGCTCATTTGCATAATTGATGGTCGGCTTTCAGTCGACCTGGCTATGTGAATATATTGATATTGTAAAATAGTAGCCTACTTGGAAAAATCCTAAGCATTGAGCCCTGTTCAAGAGTGAGACTAGAATGAGTTCATGTTCATGAGTATGTTCATTACTTTTATAGTCACTGAAGTGTATTTTGACATTCACACTTAAATTTATTGGTGGACTATTAACTCTGTCTGAGCAAGTCTGAGCAAGTAGGTGCTCTGTTGTATAGCATCTTTCACACATACTGTAAGTACTGTACAGCTAATTTTAAAGCCCAGGCAAGAAATACTTAACCAATATAAGTGTGAGTAAAAGCAATGCTATATAATGTTTTAAACTTGAGTTTAGCTATAGCTATAGTTATAGTTTGGTTTCCTAATGGTATGGAATATTGTCCCAGCTTTGTGGTGCATATTAGTGAAATGATGCTTGGTCGAATTACCTAACAATTTTATTTCTGGGGAGTTCATATGGCTTTAGCCTCATCATATGTCTAAGATGCAGATGCAGCTGGGACCAGAGACACAGAGATTTATAAATCTTAACCGTAAAACACAACAATAATTCTGCATTAGTGCAATGTACTACATTTATTGTGTGGAATGTTCTGTATCATGCACATGGCCGCCGTGCCAACTGAACTGCTGCCTGCTGCTGAAAGTTAATGTGAGATATTATGTATTATGTTCTGTTCGTATATACTGACGGGGAGGGCTGTGTGATGATGATGTGAACACACGGGTCGCCGAACCCAAGCGCGCTGCGCTGTCAACTCGTTGCTGTTGGGACTTATAAAAATATACCTCCTACTAGACCTCAGCTCCTCTGTTTAGCCTTTATATTTTTTGTGCCTTGCTAAATCTCATGTGGACTAAATAGGCATATGCCCTTTTATGATGGGTTTGGAACTGTCAGTTGTTTGAGTTTGTGTTGCTGTCGGGCGTTTGTTGTGATTATATATCCTGCGTGAGGATTCTGTAGGCCTATTCATTCAGCCTATATGTTCAAAACAAGTGATTTATGTAGGCCAGGCCTAATTAATATGCTGTTTCACAGTATAGGCATCTTGTCTGTCAATTTGTTCATATAACTTGTGTGTGGAGAGGGAAATTAAAGGGCACTTTAACACGCGAAAATGCGCGTGATGAAACGCATGCACGCACATTTTTGCGCACCCCCGCTTCCATGCTCAGCCCTGCTACTGTAAAATAGTTCCCGCGGCCATGATCATGCATAGCATCCTGTCACAAAAAATGCCGTGCCCAGGGCCCCGGGCAAAGCGTGTGTGCGCGCAAGTGTGGGACGCATATGTGCCAGGTGTATTCATAGAAATTTGTCAAGGTTGACAGCCCTGCAGTAGCCTTAATTCCCCAGCTGACTCTACACATACTGTAGTGTACATACAGTACATATTGGCACGAAAGAGAAAAGGTTGAGAACAACTGGAATAGTACTTATACTTTGGTCATGTGACACTGTGGCTGATCAACGCAATTGCGCATACCCTCCATTGGGATCCCTCACTTTGTGAACCAATGGTGGACAAGCTGTGAGCTTCACAGCGTGTATTGGAAATCCCAAATGTGAGAATATTGATTAGATTGTCAGTTCTGGACAACCACATAAGTTATATGTTTTTAACATGCAGGGAGACAGACTTGAGTGAATTGCATTAAGCAAAGCCAACACATTGGTAATACTACATGAAATGAGTTGCAATAGTAATCTGTGGTGGAGTACAGTAACTGTCATCAGTCTAAGATTGTTAGTGCAGTAATATTCCGTGCTCTGTGACATAGTAAGTGGCTCAATGCGTTCGCAATAAATTGCCTTTGCATAAGCCTATAGGGATTTTGAGGGTAGACATGTGCTAAAGTAAGTTCTACTACGGGCTAAGTTGGAGTATGAATGAAGACGTGATCTTCAGATTATGATGGACGATTGGGAGTGAGTAGCCACGCAAGCTGGGGGCCATTCGGCAGGCGGGGGGATTTACACCACATAGATTTTAGGAAAATGAGGAGTCCGAGAGAAAGAGAGGAAAAAGAGGAGTCCAGCTTCACTGCAGCAGTTTATTCCTGTTGTGTGACGGACCTGCGTGCAACAGATGAGATTCGAACCAACAGCCCTGTGTAACTAGTGGCATAGTGACGTACATGCCCTTGTATGTACGTTGGGTGGTTCAATCCCCACTGCTGGCATGGAACGCATAACATACTGTACATGTCACCCCATTTTAACTATACTCAAGCAACCTATGCCCACAGTTCGGCATAGGTTTAAACTGTATATGCTTTCTAATCTGATTTATACTGTCATGACATCACTGTTTTCGGCCACGACATGCGGGAAGATAAAAACATAATAATAAACATGATTGCTAAATCAATTAACTGTATACTGTACATTGGTGTTTGGCTCTACTGTCAATGTGCAGGATATCAGCAGGCTTAGATAAGAATTAACACATTGCTTTTTAACCCAGCATTGTTTATCAGTGTGCTGGTTAGTTGTTCTGTTATTGCTTAATGGTTAGCAGTGTAAATGGCATCTCATTAATCCATATAGGCCTACTAAGGCCCAATGATTGCTTTATTTATTTAAGTGCCAGGAAAGGCCACAGCTATAAAAGCTATTCATTCTGAGTACCTAAATACATCAGAGCTATGCTTACTATTTTATCATAATCACCGCTACCAGATTCTAAATCAATTGATTTACCATGCCTGACATTTTTAGAGTATATACACTAAGGCTGTGTGTATGAAATGCAGCCTAAAGTAAGCAACAGTCTAAGACACTGACTTATTGAATATTTCTACAGTAAATAAATTATGCAATACAATAGCTCAAGAATCTGATAGTCTGGTGCCTGGCCCTGGTGAGAGCAGGATTGAACCTGGTGAGATGATGGCCTGGGACAGAGGTCAACAAACAGAGCAGCTGTCATCACCACCATTATGTTTGCTATAAGATAGTGAAATGAGTCTATTTACAGTTTGATGTGTTTAGTTAGAGCTAGTGCTCTTTGTATGAAATGCAGAGGTAAGCTGCGCCTATCACTGTTGAAATTGTGAATTTGATGTAGGCTAAACATGCATCATGATGCAGGAGAATTTACACCACATAGATTTGCACTCTGTATAAATAGCAGAAGCTGGCTATGTTTTGTGACATTTTGACCTTACTTGCATGTGAATAAGCCTACAGTTTAATACAGTTATTGCCATGTACATTCAGGATAGTTTGCACAGAATCCACCTACTTTCCCCTCTTTGTACTGTATATTTCTCCTTTTCACTATGGTTTGCTGCTTCTGGCTTTATAGAAGTAAATGTTTTGTACATCTCTAAATGAAATTAACAAGTTGGCCTTAAGTATAATGCATGGTGTGTAGATTCAGTATTTTCAGTTGACTAGTAGGCCTACTGCATGCACAAATAAAATTCATTCATTCATTCATTCATTCATTCATTCATTCATTCATTCATTCATTCATGACATAGTCCTCACATCAAAATAATTATAATTACCCCAGCTATATTCTTTAACACTAAAATATATATTCATCTCATTCAAGTCATCTTTAAGAAGCAAGTATTTGGCTGGAACATACTATTGTACACATTTCACACCCCATATTGATGTATACATGAATCCATCGTAGTGACTAATTGCCCATGATAATAGTAGCAAACGCTGCATTGTAATGCACATTGCTGAAACGATTGAAGACAACAGGGTATAGCTCTGTGTGACCACATTACTCTTGTGTCTTTAACCAGATCAACACGTATATATTAAACATACTATATGTAGTGCTGTTATGTTGCATTATAAGGTAAATGCCTCTGTGGTGACGTGCTCACCACGTTGATGCACATATAAAAAACGAACGTGGACGTTGCTGTTCGCGTTCATTTTTTATATTTACAGAAATGGTTCCAGTCGAGTATCCGACCAGAACGAACCTTTATAAGCAGACCTATTGCATAAATAAAATCGCGAATCCAACAGTACAAGAAGAGACTGCGAGAAAAACCTGTGTGCTAGAATACATCAACGGTTGCACTTTCTTAGAAGACTAAGGCCCTTTCTCAATTCCTTTTTTCAACCCTACCCCTTAACCCTCAACCGTAGCCCTTGTCCCTTGTCCCTTCCCCTTGCCTCTACAAAATGAGTGCCAAGGGTTAGGGGGATAAATCATCCCCCTAGGAATTGGAATGTCCCTAGATATCGATTGCCCCTTATACAGTACCCCATGATATAGGTGATATTCTCAGAATATAGCTGATCTACAAGCTCACTATTGGCAACTGGTTCCCAAACTTTATGTCAAGGACCCCCAAAAAACGAATTTGCCCATGGACCAATAAAAGAAGGCTTTAGCAGTGATTCTCAAATCGTTTTACTTTAAGGACCCCGAGTTTGACATGCATTACTCTATGGACCATTTGTTTACTCTGAGTTACAGACAGGGATAAGGGTTCATTTTGTTAATTCAACCGTGTCCCCAGGCCCCACTTGAGGAGTTCCAGGGGGTTGCTTAATGAAAATTATAGGAACCAAATGGACCTTCATGTCTGTTTCTCAGAGTTAAATAAATATCTTCCCTTATGGGATCCTCTAGCATATTCCTTCGGGGTCCACAGGCAAATTAGTGTCCATTTGAGGGACCTTCACCACAGCTGTACATTACAGCTCTCTACAGTTATATATTATATTAATGATTCTTGGACAGTTATTAACCAGGTGTTCTTGCTAGCTGTAAGACATTCATCATCTACTCAATGCCTGAATTGTAATTGTAGCCTACTATGCAAAATGCCATACAGGGTTAGAAAAAGGAAAACAATGTACAGTATAGAATTAAGGGCCTGGGGTCACTGTTTATTGTTTTTAACATAATTAAGAAGTGATTCATAACTGGAGTCATTTTCAATCATTTCATATGTTATGACAAGCTAGTGTTGTGCTTTGTACAGTATGGATGAAACATTTCAAATTCAACAACATTCAATGCTGTTGAATTCATCTCCAGGTTGCACAGTAGCTTGCAGTCTGTTCCATAGCTGGTTTGCCTGCAGGAAGAAAAAAAAAAAACATCATTTATAATACGTTTTGCAACTTTTACAACTTGCTACAACATTCAGGGATCGTTTGTGCGTCCATCCACACATGACAGAGCGGTCAGGACATGCGGATTTGCATAACATATCATACCGAGTAGCCAATATTAAGCAGCATCATGCACGTAATAATAGTTCAAAACTACAGAATGTTGACATCGTAATGGGTGTCGAGGTCGGACTGATACGTGCTGTTAGCTTGCAGAAGAAAGAGTTCTTTGACCACGAGCACCAGAAAATAGTAAAGCCGATACAGCTGATAATACAGTCAAGTTGTATAGCGAGCGACCAACGCTGTAGAAATGCAGCGCGTCGGCCCGTATCGTTAGTTCACATTAGGTAAACATTAACCACTTCTAGAGATTGCGATATTTCGCAATGCAGATTGATAACACGTTGGAATAGCATCGGCTATTGTCATATTTTTCTTAAGAAAAAAACGCTTCTTACCGCGTCTGACTTCCGCACTCTGTGATGTCCCTTGGTTTTAAGTCGGGTCGCCGTTTGGCTCCGTTTCAAGGGGTAAAATCCCCGCCCTAGCCCTTCCCTCGTCCCTTGCTAAGAGAATTGGGATAACACTACTTTTTCACGGGAACGCGCATCAGCGAGGGTTAGGGCCAAGGGCGAGGGACAAGGGTAGAATTGAGAAACGGCCTAAGACTATTTGGAGTAAGTACGAACATAATGCTGATATTCTACAGAGCTAGTATTGAGTCAACTAGCTTCCAAGCTGTTGTGTAGAAATATTCCTATTATTAATGCTGTTTTACACAGTGGTTCTCAAATTGGATTCCAGGGAATCTTGACTGTATACATCCCTAATTAATTATGAACATCATTGTGTCAGGTTAGATGATATGTCCATTTGGTTCCATTTATAGACCATATATTTTTCTGTTCCATTTATAGAACAGAAACATATTATATAGTATACAGTATACACTGAAGCTGTGTGTAAAGTTGGTCTGATCTCTTCAACAGCTTATGCTCTGAGTTGAACTGTGCAGGTGCATTGATTACAAGAAATTATACTCCACTACATCTCAGAGCCAAACATTGTTAAAACATTAGGCCCACTGACCCACTACAATCATTTAAAAGGTATAGTAAGTGATTTGTGTGATTTGGGAAATCCTCCAGTCCTACTGGTTACAAGATGTGCACATGCACATACTCTACAGTGGGGTGAAGTGCACACCTTACCTTACCATAATGAAGCATTTTAACAGAAAATTTTCAGCATGGAACACGCAGTAGGACAGGGGTCTCAAACTCAATTTGTATGATTCTTATGGGTATCCAAATAACATAATAAAATGGATTATTATATAATCAAGCTGGTGCATTCCGTATTTCAATAAAGGGAACTTCTTATTTAAGTAGATCCAGTTTGATCAGTTCAGTGAGTAGAGTAGAGTTGCTGCAGGAGAGAGCACCCCCCCCTCTCCCCAGTTAATTAACGACCGGCCATCATAATACCCTAGGAGAGTGGGAGAATAACCCCCACCCTTGCACTGCATTGATTGGGTCGTTAATTAGCAAAAACAGCAGAAGCCTGTCTGGGGTGTTCACATGAGACTGAGGCGACCTGTGCTCTCTCCAATGTGGAAAATGTTGAGTCAAGTATTTTTGTACACTTTGCAACACTGCATCTTTCGTCAAAGGCAACTTAATTTTTGGACATAAGAGGAATTGTAATAGTAGTGAGTACCATGAAATTATTCCTTAAGATTAGCTGATCTGCAAGCCTACAATGTGTCGCCTCTGCAACACGTGCGCTTGTAGATCTGTTGTTTTCACCATATTTGAAAACACAATGTAATATCTCAACTGAATTCCTACAATTCCAAGTCATCTCAGGGTGGGGGGATTTAGTAGACAAGAATGTTGGCAGAGCTTGAGGGCATTGTCATAGCTGATTTTACTGTTGTTTCCATGTTCAACATAGCCAATGTACAAGCTCACTATGTGTTGAGCTTATATTTTCAGTATGCAGTCAAGCATACAATGGCATGTCTTTTATTTCTTCTGGATCTCTTCTCCATTAGTCCCTTCCCCCCTAAACATTTTTGTCACATAGCTTTCTGTTATTTTAGAATCAGCACTCATTTTTCAGTTCATTTACTGTCTAAATCAGACATGGGCAAACTGCGGCCCGGGGCCCACATGCAGCCTGTTAAGCCTTTTAATCTGGCTTGCCAAACTTGTCCAAATTATATTGTCCTGCATGATATATCATGCAGGACAGTGACACGCTGTGTGGAACTGATTGATGAAGATATAGTCGGCAAGTTAAACCAAAACAAACACTTCTACCATACTTACCCATTTGTCCTAATATTATCCTACGCAATAAAATACATAAATACAACCCATTACACCCAATAGTAGGCTACTAATGAAATAATTAAATCAACACACCTGCAAGTAACCCAAGTGAGCTTTTGAATGTCATTTATTCTGCTTTCTGAGCTGACTATGGCTTCTGGTTGGCCCTGCTGGTTTAGGACAGATTTTATTTGTGCTGGTTTGTAAGGCTGTATACCGAAGCTCGAAATTCGAACCACTCGCTCGCTAAGGTCGCCACGCGAACGAATATTAATGATCCCGAACCATTCGCATTTATTTATTTATTTAACTTCCCCCCCCCCCCCCCATCTAGTAGATGTGCGACATCGAGGGGTCAGAAACTCGCTGTCAAACGCGCTGTTACTGCAGTTGGAAATGCATTGTTTTCAATGCTTCGAAGCTCGGCCTGAATTTGCTGTTCGATGTTCGAAGGGCAAATTAAGCCCTAGTATACACCACTACTGGTTTGCCTGGATCTGACCTGCCCTGAACGTTTGCCATAGCAGGACATAGCATACATGCAAACACATTTGCCTAGTAGTTTCTTTCTAGTGTCTCAATCAATCTGAAACAGGTTGCACATGACCGCAGCTGCGACATGCAGTGAGGCTTTCCAACTGACTGGCTGTAGGCCTGTTGTTCTGTGCAAAATATATAAATGATAGTTTGGAAACAAATGCACCCTTATCGGTCTGTAACTACTGTAGTGTACAAATGGAACACATAGACCCATTAGTTTGTACCCGCAATCTGAAAGCTCACAACACGACTTCCAGGGGGTCCCCAGCTAAATGACAATTTTAATCCAAATTTACCCTTACCCTAACAACCACACTTTTTCATTGCATAATAAGAATGATAATACTCTTATTAGAGTGTCAAAACACTGTCATTTACTACTTTTATATAGAAATTAAATTAATATTATGCAGAATTTAGTACAGCCTTTAAGCCCGGCCCTCCACAATATTTTCTGTATCTCATTTGGCCCCTTGGGAAAAAATAATTGTCCACCCCTGATTTAGCTGCTTATGAGCTTATTACCTATTATTATTATTAGCCTATTGTTATTATTATGCTGATCCATTCGTATATTGGCCCAACCAGCCAAGCTTGAATCACAGACCACATGGACTTGCCACTAAAGCTGCAGGTCTACTCCACAAACATGCTGGCCTCACAATTATTTAATTCCTTTCGGCCAGTGGTTTTCAACCTTTTATTATTTATTCATAATTTGAGCCCCGGGCCACCATTTGATGACATTTTAGCCCCACAGACTCCAAAACTACACCTATATTTGTTTTGCTTTTGTCCACAATTCCAGGCTGGATTTTGGAGAAAACAAAATAATCAAACGTACAGATCAAAATGACCATTAATCTTTTACATTTTGTCGTTGTGTAATGCACATGATGAATATTTTATTTTTTGAGAGTGTAAACATGAAACCAAATGGACCTGCAACTGCAAAGGTACATTTAGTTTCATTTTTATGCTCTCATAGAGTTACATCTAGTTAACCAACTTTCCATAATTTAGCCTGCGGAACACCTGGAATCCTCTCATGGACCACTGGAGGTCCACGGACCACCTGTTGAAAAGCCCTGCTTTAGGCTACTAAAATGAAGTTGTATTTTCCTGGGGCTGCCGCTGACCTCGTCTCTTCATTCCTACACAACAACCGTCATTGGTTATAATTATTGTCGACCTAATCAATCTATCAACTTGATGACAGACTGCTCCATACAGGCAACATCAGTGCGGGGACCACCGACCACTGCTTAAACGTGTATGCATGTACTTGATATTGGCCACGCAAGCACACAGTAAGCATGCACGCAAATTGCTGCATGGATACATGCAGTCACGTTTTCAAAACCACACGTCTGCATTACGATGGGAGATTTTGTGTCCTGTGTGCGCTCAAATCTCCTACACAAAAACACACACTTTCACCGCTCGACAATAAATTCTGGCGCGGTCATGCGTCTGACGGTGCATAGGTCTCGCTGTAAGCACAGGACTATCCCGCACCATCGTAGAAAAATAAAACTCAGGTCCGCGAGCCCGCGACGATCGAAAGTGATGGTCGCTTTCTTGTCCAACTCCACGGAAAACAAAATTGGTCAGCTTACGGCTACAATGAATGAAGGAAGGGGAGGGGACGATGTTACGGGCAGTAGTAAAGCGTGATTTACAGCGGCCATGCTCGTGTAACATGGATACTATTAGGCATACTACAAAACTATTTAAAGTAAAGTGGTACAGCGGCCGTGCCCATGCAACATGGATTAAGTGGTTTCAGAGAATTAAATCTGGGCTGTCGCCTGAGAACTTGTCACAGATAGCTGTCCCAATGCTGAATAAAAGTATGTAGAGCAGCCGCCATTACACCTTTCCATGGAAGTGAACGGAGATGTCGCAGCTCTGGGTTATTTGCCTTTCTGTATGGTGCAACTCTGCCTTTCTCTATGGCTCTGGTAGAGTTGCACCCAGTTGTGCTAGGTCTGGACCGTAGCTTTTTGACATCACGATAGTCCGAGGAATTAATTTACTTAGGTATATTAGCCGCTGTGGACGCAGTAGGAGCGCAATTAGTGGCTAAGAACATTGCGGTAGTAGTAAGCAACTATCTTGTGAAGTTTGGTGCAATATGAGCTTGCGGATCTTCTGTGATGGTGTCAAAACTGTGTTGCCTGTGTTACTCCAATTGAGTAGCTGTGATAGTGAGATACGGTATCGCCAATTGGTTTGGAAACCTGACGGTTAAGTTTAAGTCAGAACTCCTGAGACTGGCTAAAACGGCGGGGAAGATTATGGGGATGTCAACACCTCCCAACACCCCACAGACCATTTTTGAGCAAGCCACCCAAGGGCAGGCAAAGAAAACTGTGTCTGATCCCTCTCATATACTGTACCCTGAGTTTAGGTTACTGCCGTCAGGTAGGAGGTACGAGGCTCCAAAATGGAGATATAATAGAATTAAATACTCTTTTGTACCTATGTCCATTTCACTCCTCAATAACTCTCTTGCAGAGGGGGCAAGGGGAGGAAGGAGAAGACTGTGAATGTTGCTATGATGCTGCTGGAACTGTACTAGTTTTTTGGTACCGCTGTATTTATTCTATTTATATTCTTACTACTACTTAACGAAGCACTACTTATGGAAGGTGCTATGCAAGCCTGATGGGGTGCACGAGTCACTACTATTGTGTTGTACTGTATTGTATTGTCCTGCATTGTCTTACTTGTTGCTGCAAGTCTGTATGTCCAAGACAAATTTCTCTCACATGACTAAATAAAGTAACCTTGAACCTTGAACCTTGATCCTATAGCCCGGGGAACCCGTGCCACGCGATTGGTCGGGGGCGTAGACAATTCTCCCCCTCGCACGCCCATTGGTCTAGAATTTTTCTAATGTTTTAGGTGGGGTTTCCGACGGGTGGAATTTTCTAGGGGGGAGACCGCACCGAGACGCTATTGGCCGATCTCCCCCTGATGTTTTAATGTTGTGGAATTTTGTGTCGGACGAACGGCTGGCAGCGGGTGCCCTATTGTGGGAGTTCCTTCCATAGTTAGGGAACAGGTCATCTTTTTCATCACAAAATCGTACACGTAAATTATACATTTATAAAAAGTAGAGGATGTGATTTGGTCTGTCTTGTCTTTTACCACTACTTTTGACTCGCAATGAATATTTCATGAACATTAATGAGTCAAAATTGGAGTATTGCCAAATAGGCTCTGACAAGTGACTATCCTAAGTCAAGTGTGTAAGAAAACTAGAGGATTTCATAAGTCAAAAGAGAGGAGGGTTTCATAAGTCAAAAGAGAGGAGAAGTGGGTGGAGCCTAAGAAAGGACCCCACAAGTGACGATAATTTTAAGAAGTGGATTTTCGCTCATTTAAACATATTTTTGTCAAATCTGATAGTTACTAATGACACCTGATTTTTTTGGGAGCTGTACGAGCTCTGGAAAGGGTGGATCCCGGAAGTGAGTCTACAGACTAAGATGTCACAAGTGACCCCAAGGGAGTCTGTGTGTGTGTGTGTGTGTGTGTGTGCGTGTGTGTGCACGTGAGATGCAATCAGCACCTGTCGACGTCCCCAAAGCCACTGACGCGTTTGTTGTTCCTGAAGACAACTTGTCCAATATTCATGATTCACTGTACAACATCCAAAGGGGCATTTCCTTTCCCAATGTACTGCATATACAAACACGTGCGCATATGTTACGCCGCCACGGGCTTTGCTAATGCAAATCTATAAATATGCTTTACAGTCCATGTCGGAAAGCTATAGTGCATTCTGGGAATTTCAGTGTTTTTGTAGTTTTCTCCCCTAATGAAACAGGTGACAGCCATAAACAACAACATGCCCACATGCTACAACCACAAGAGTTATTCCAATTACGTGCGGGGTATACAGACAATAAAAGCAGTGTAGTTAAAGGGATATTTCACCTTCAAAAACATCCAATCTTTTGTTCTGATGTCTGATACCGTCCTCCTAATACATGAGGGGGTCTTGCTTTGTAATTTAATTTAGTGTTTTCATTTATTTTTAAAACGTTGTTTTTGGAAAATGTAGCAGCCACATTTTCAGCACACCAGTGAGCAAGACAAACAATATTTAAGAATAATAATAAATGAAATCTATTATGATCTATTATTATGAAGGATTAGGAGGACAATGCACGCTGTGGTGTAGCCAGGTATAATGTAGCCAGGTATGGAGTCTTCTCATTGGCTGCATCGCAGCAAATCGGGTCTGCGGCCTTGTACCAAAACGCCTGTGCCTGGGCTTACCAAATAATTACCCAGAATAAAACCTGCAATTCAAAAAGTCCAGAAATCACCTGACCCCCCAATTAAAAATGTTACTGTACTCCCCTGCTTTGTTCATCATGAGATGGAGCTCTTGGTGGCTGGTTTTAATTATTATGAGTAATTATTTGGTATAGGCCCAGGCCCAGGTCTGGTGGTACAGGCTTTTGGCCTACACACAAGGCTCCAGACCTGATTTGCTGCCATGCAGCCAATCAGAAGTCAAGACACCATCCCTGGCTACACCATAGCGTTCGAGAACACCAGCCATGAGTACAGGATGAGTATATGTTAACATGACCAAAAGGTGTTTTGAAAGTGAATTATCCGTTTAATGGTCAAACTGCATGCGGCCTCAAGTGGGTGTTTCCTCATAGTCAGTGCAAATTCAGAATAGATTTGGTGTATTTTATTTCATGTTATCGTGTCTTAATTTTAGAGCTATACTGGTAGTGTATCCACCTTTTCCCCACTCCATTTGTGTTAACTCTAGAATTTCCCCTGTGCTGTGCTATCAACAGCTATCGACTGTCTGCCCGTCAGTCTGCCTCTATCTGCCTCGATTACAGGCATAAACATATTTGGTAACACTTTAAACGAAGGTCCTTGTTATAAGCGCTTATAAGCGCTTATTAATGGCATATAAGATATGTTATAAGCGCTTATAAGCGCTTATAAGACATTTGTAAGACATGAATTAACTGTTTATAAGTAGGTTACAAGACACTTATGTACCTTGTTATAAGCGCTTATTAACGTTTACAAGACATTTATAAGCTATGTGTTACCTGTTATAAGGTCGTTACAAGATACTTATTATTAGTTTATAAACATTTATGGGGAATGTTAATAAACACATCATTAACTGTTAATAAGAAATGTAAAACTGCTAACAAATTATTTATAAGACACTTGTTAACGTTATTATTTGCTTATAAGAATTTAACAAACACATTTATGAGCTGTTAATAGGAAATTTAGAAGGCACTTATTAAATCTTATTAATATGTTTATAAAACACTTAATAACCGTATTATTTGTTTATATGCATTTATAAATCATTTTACATACCTACCCCATTAGGCTCCTTGTTATAAGGGTAGATTGCTAGGATATTTATAAGACTTAATGAGACATTTATAAAACCTGCATTAAATGTTATAAACTAGTTATAAGACACTTACTAACCGTTTGTGCACATTTATAAGGAATGTACTATACACATTTAATAACTATTATTAATATATGTATAAGACATTAACAAAACACCTTACTTGTTTATATAACATTTATGGTACGCTTTATGAAACCAAAGGGGCTTGTTCCAACTTCGTTCAAAGTGAAAACAGGAGGGTGAAGAGAATTTATAAACCTTTCATCATGTGTTTATTAAGAACTCAAAATTGTTTACAAACATGGACAGGCAGTTAACAATGCATTTATAAACACGTTGATAGGCATTTTTGAAGGCACTTCGTTTAAAGTGGGGACCGCATTTATAAGTCGTTCATAGCATTTCTATTAACAGCCAACATTGCTTTACAAGCAGGAACAGATGCTTATTAATGCATTTATAAACACGTTGATAGGCATTTTTGAAGGCACTTCGTTTAAAGTGGGGACCGCATTTATAAGTCGTTCATAGCATTTCTATTAACAGCCAACATTGCTTTACAAGCAGGAACAGATGCTTATTAATGCATTTATAAGCACTTAATAGGCATTTTTGAAGGCACTTCGTTTAAAGTGGGGACCGCAGTTATAAGTCGTTCATAGCATTTCTATTAACAGCCAACATTGCTTTACAAGCAGGAACAGATGCTTATTAATGCATTTATAAACACGTTGATAGGCATTTTTGAAGGCACTTCGTTTAAAGTGGGGACCGCATTTATAAGTCGTTCATAGCATGTCTATTAACAGCCAACATTGCTTTACAAGCAGGAACAGATGCTTATTAATGCATTTATAAGCACTTAATAGGCATTTTTGAAGGCACTTCGTTTAAAGTGGGGACCGCATTTATAAGTCGTTCATAGCATGTCTATTAACAGCCAACATTGCTTTACAAGCAGGAACAGATGCTTATTAATGCATTTATAAGCACTTAATAGGCATTTTTGGAGGCACTTCGTTTAAAGTGGGAACCACATGGTAAGTCATTTATAAGCTGTTACGCGTGTCTATTAACAACCAACATTACTTTACAAACATGAACAAATGCTTAATCCATTTATGAGCACTTCAATAGGCATATTTGAGGTACTTAGTTTAAAGTGGGGACCGCATGGTAAGACAATTAGGCTATAAACACTTAGTGATGTATCTATACATACATTGCTAACCATCTGGTCCTGTTTATAAACAGCATGTAGTAGTTAATAAACACTTGAATAGGCATTTGGGAGGTACCATGTTAGAGAGACGGTATGGTTAGACCATTAACAACGAATTTATTAACAAATAATCATTATTTAAAAAACATGAGCAAAAAGGTATGCAATTGTACACATAGTACAGTAATTATAGGCGTAACAAGACATTTATCATGACAGTAGACTGTTTTTAAATTAGCCCGCCCAGATGGCTACTTTTGCCACTCACTGTGCAGCTACGATTGCACAAAAACTTGGTCCAGGTTTTCATCAGTGTTCCGGGGACCACCAGTAGTTCTTGAGGGGGTTCCAGGTGGCCCCAGTCTAAATGATTGACAGTCGGCTAACCAGGTGTGACCCTTTGAGAGTGTAAAAATGAAACCAAATGGTCCCGGGTCCATTTGGTTTGGTCATGTTTACACTCAAGAGTTAAGATATTCATCATGTGAATTAGCACAAAGTCTACACAACTAGAGAATGTAGAAGATTAATGGTCATATTCAACTGTTTTGTTTCCCAAAACCAGCCTGGTATTGTGGACAAAAGCAAAAGAAATCCAGCACTTGTCACAGATGGCTGTCCCTATTCTCAACATAGAAGTCCTTTCCATGGAAGTGAACAGAGATGTCCTAACTCCATCTGTGCCACATATTGCCAACAAGGAAGTTGGGTTAAAAGCTAACATTAATCTTATTGCACTAAATAGTCAGAAAAAACAAAACATTTTAGATCAACAGCAGGCATATTATGCCAAAAATAAAATAATGTATTGATTTAGAACCAGTGTTGGGCAGTAATGAATTTTAGATTACATATTACTATAATATTTTACTTTTGCTCCAAAAAGTAAAGTAATGAGATTACTCTGCAAAAATGGGTAATAGGTAATGCATTACTTTGCAAGTAAAGCCAAGTTACTTGTTTAAAATGAGCTTGTTGTTGCATGCAAAAATAGAACAGATTTACAAGCTATCGACAGGTACTGCAACAACAGAGATGTGCACTAGATTGTAGATCCAGTACACACGCAGCATCCTGCGCACAGTTATACTGTACAGTTGTACACTACAAATCGCTTGCTGCTTTATTTTGTATTTTATTTTTAAATACAAGACCTCAACTGTCTTTGAATACAATTGTGAAAAAGTTTAAAAAGTGAAAGAGACAAATTTCGAAATCTGGTTTTGTTAGTTGCAGGTCTGTTTTGTGATTCAAGGTTAAAATATTCCCATTGCTTCTCTCTGCTCTTTTTATTTGTATTTTTTTTTCTATCTAAAAAAGACATTCACAATGTCGGATTTTGTTGGCTTTGTTTTCAGGTGCAGTTTGTGGGATTGGAGGCTATTATTATTACAATAAATGTGATTCGTTCTAAAAAGAGCTCGCTAAACAGATTATGTTGTACATCTCTATTTTTTCAAAGGTGCGAGTTGAGAACTTGCGAAAGTAATAATGTAATATGTAATCTATTTTACTCTTCGACTCCAGTAATAAGTAAAGTAATGATATTACTTTGTCTAAAGGTTAACGAGCAAAGTAAAGAAGTTACTTTCCTAAGTAATATTGACCAACACTGTTTAGAACGTATAACTCACATAAAACAACAAAGCACCCCCCTTCCCACGGCTATGTTACACTCTGTAGCACTTGGATATGTCATGGAGCAGCCTTCCAATGGGTCCGTCTCTGTGTTTTAGGCCCAGCCATTCTGTCCACTCTACTAGGCAGAGGTGGTCGGTCAGTAGCCCTCTGTCCTGTTCCCTCTTTGCCTTGACACAGTTTCTTTCACACTCCTCCAGGCCCTCTCGATGTGCTGCGTATGCGCACCTGTTCGTGGATCCACAAAGTACCTGGAGTGGTTGACAGTTTGGTGATTAAAACCAAAGTCAGCAAGAGTGCGGTATGGCCGCCACTCGTCGCTGACAATTGTTGAGCCGTCTTTCACGTGGTGTATAATTATGGGGATCAGCTCTCTCCGTCCTCTCTTTGGCACGAGGCGCAATATTGGCTTAACCCTTTTGTTGGGCTGCACACCTACCATGCCAAAGACCCACTTTCTTCGTTCCCATGTTCCTCCAACTCTTCCTCTTGCATACTGTTGACACAGAACAAACAAACAAATAAATATCAAATAAGTTCATAACAAACATAACTACAGGAAAGAAATGATGCAGATCCTGGATTAAGGCCCAGGTTTGATTTTTGAAAAGAGTGACTGTATTGATGCCATGGGATTGTTGTTTAAAGTGCCATGTTGCAGCAGTGCAAGTGCAAAAGTTTGTATAGGTGTACCCACCTGCTCTGCTGTGCTGAGGAACCTCATGTACAGATGTATGTGTAGTTTGACAGATTCAACAGCATTGTTTCAATTATGATGAACCCTCTATTGAGCTCAGTCAGATTTTTGTCTAAACTGTGGAACCATTGGCGTGGTAGCCTGTATGGCAGGATTTTATGATTTTATATAGATTGTCTGCCTGTGTCTGTACTTGTGTTAGTTTGTCTGTTTACATGTCACTATGGACCATGCATCTTTAATAAAGTTTAAAGTGATTGATTGATTGTAGCCACTTTTTCCTCAAAACCTCTATTTGTAGTTTGACCAATTAGGATGCTCTTAATTTGTAATAACTACACCATTAACCTTTCTATCTGCACAGGTTTAAGCTGAATATTTTGCCTGATTGTCTGTGTGCAGAGCTAAACAGAGAGGTGTGTTAAGGTTCTAGAACCACAATGTGCATCTATAGCAACCCAGCATCCTTTACACTAGACTCGTGGGTCTTCAACAGGCTGTCGTCTTATTTAATATGGGGGAATTACACATATTTGTGTGTGGAACTTTAACGCTCACATCCATATTGTGTTTTTCAACATTATCCAAATCTAGCATATTGAAATGCTCAAAAGTCTCCACTGCATTGTGATCTTGAGGTTTGTCTATTTTTTTTAACATTTAGTATACATTTTATACATTTTAGGTTTTTTTTAAAACCAGATCATAGGTTTTTAGACACCACCATTATACACACCTTTCTCTTATGGCGAAAGAGGCTCTCATCAATGGCGACAATTTGCCGTCGTCCACCAATCAGCTGGCCTGTCTTGTGACGCATCTTTTCTACAGTCTTTCTGCAGACCTTAGAATAGAATACCAACTTATAGTCAGATCATAGTTTTACAGATGGAAAATAAAAACATGCTGTAAATGACAACTATAAATAATGAAGCAATGAAGGTGTAATGTTATGGTCCCAAGTCCCGACACATCTGGAATTTTAAAATTCCATATCTTTTCCAGACTTTAATTTCGGGCCTGGTGCTTTTGACTGTTTAGACCACAACAGAGGGGCACAGTCACAGGCAAATTTGAGCAATGAGACACCACAGAATTAGGAATTCTCAAAATTAGGAATTGAGATGTAGACGCTTGAATCTAGATTCCCATTTTCAATTAATTGTGCAGCACTAGACTAAGCCTCAATATGCAAAGGCGGTCTGTGTATTCTGCTCTATTTTGACAAAAAGTAATAAAAAGTACAAAGTAAGAAATAGAAAAAGTTTATGTTTCGTCTTCTTCAAAATAATGTGATGTTTTCTGCTGTATGATGTTCTAAATTAAGACTAAACAGATGGGTTTTGAGCTGTTTTTGAAATGTGGTGATTGAGTCCATGTATCCGGAGGGAGGGAACCGGGAAGGAAGTAAGGGGTAGAGCGGCTAAATGCTCTTGACCAAAAAGGGGAGAGACCAAAAAGCAGGGAGTTGCAGTAGTCCAAACGGGGTTGCAGTAGTCCAAACGGGAGGTAACGAGAGACATGTTCAATCAAAATGCACGCTAATTAATTTAAATTGACGGCAGCGCCAATGGGTATAAATATGATATAGTAAAGGATGAATGTACAGCATAATAATGAATATAGTCTATTATATAATATCTGCAAGTGCAATCGCCAACAGCATCGGGTTTGTTTCCTTATAGTAACTGCAGCACAGAGTTGTCAATCAAGAGCTCTGTGCCACGCCTCTTTCAGAGATTTTGCAGTTCAGAGTACTGAACTCAGTACAAACTGCACCAACAAACATAAGGACAGGTCATATATGCATCTTAAAAACGTAAACATACTAAGTTTTACGATAAACACTATTAAGAACAAGAAACCTTTTTTCCCTATTTGTAACGAACAATTTCTATTTTTAAAACATTAGCCTATTTAGAACAAAGAACCATAAACTAAATACTGGTAAGTTTGTGATGTACTGTCTAATTGTCGAAATTAGAATTTGCATGGCCATAAAATACATGGACCAAAACCCCACTTGTGTAAGAATGTATGTATGAAGCTCCTCTGTCCGGCCTGTGTGTATGGACATCCCAGGCAGTTAAATACTAGTGCACAAGGCAGCTGGAATCAGTGACCAGGAAAGACCAGCAAAATTTAAAATGAATGGACCTTTGGCTAAGCCCTACCCAAACTGCTATTGTCCAATAGTTAGGCTTAACTACTATGGTCCAATCACAGCTAAGCATACTGTCACACACGCATTTTTCCACTGCATAGGGCATGCCTTGTTGATGGATTTGGACGAGTTTTGGACGAGTTTAAAAAAAATGAACCAGTAGGCTATTTATTGTGTAAAGTCCATGATATTTACATTCCCAATGTATGAATGAATGAATGGACCATTGTAAAGCGCTTTGAGCACTTGGAAAAGCGCTATAAAAATGCAATCCATTATTACATTGGAATGAATGAGCCCTGCTGGAAAGTGTCCTGGAGTGGACAATAGGGCGGGGCTTAGCTAAAGGTCCATTGCATAAGAACACCTGCATGCATGCATGCTGTTGTGCATGGGTGTGACATGATGTGGCCTGTTGTAGTGCTACAATGTGGCTGATTTGAAAATGATCAGCCTAGTGGGAATACAGTATGCATGCACAGTTTCACTGCGATTTGTACACAACTTTAAAATCCAATTGTAGCCAATTAGCATGGAGTCTGAATAATCTGAAAGATGCGTTTCATGAAATGGCTCTAGAAATACTGTGTACCAATTTGCATCACGTTTGAATGAAATCTGTAGGTGACAAAACATATAGACTGTAAAACAGAGTGCAAAATCAACTGACCTTCCTTAGCTTCTTTGCCATCATGGACAGGCTGGCAGCGCTGGCAGCGATTTCATCTGCAATCATGTCCACATGTCTTAGCCGGAGGCCCTGTGCAAATCTGCAAGGCAGATAGAGTACATAATATAATCCATTTTCAGTTCAATTAAATTATCACAAAAAACATGCTATTTGGCTAAAATGTTTACCGGTAAATATATTGCATCCACTGGAACAGGGACAGTCTGCTGTTCTGGAACATGGACTGCTGACGGATTGATGTGACACATTTTCGGCCACGATGTGCTGCCCGTTGGCATGTCCTTAAAAAATCAACGTGTAATTATCATTAAAGAGATGGTAGAAGCAAACTGGAATAAGCAAGCCACATTTAGTGACGTAAAAGCAGAAACCAGTACAGACATAATGTTTATGTAGACACTTTTCTAAGCTCCTTTGAAAAAGTCAATGTCAGTGGTTGTCAAGGAAATCAAGGATGCATTAATTAGGCTGCAGATCCCCAAATACCATATCTATATAAGTTTGTAAATCAATGTCAAATGGACTCAACCATATGATTCCATTTGTACACTAAGAGTAACAGACCCATGAATGAATGATTTTTCTGTTTTAATGGCTTGGTGATTTAGGCCTAGATTTTCATCACCTCTAAACCCCTTAACTTCTTTGCCTTTGTAAAAAAAAAAAAAAAAAAAAAAAATCTCAATAGCCAGTCAACAAGCTCAAACTGTCAGTAGATTGGCATGTTGAACTGTTCCAAAAAGTGTATATTTGGAATCACTGCTCAAAGGACATTCATCATCATCATCATGATCATCATCATCATCCACCGTCATCAACATCACTGCTTGAACCTAATAATATTTGTCCATCTATCATAATTATACCCATTTTCTGATTGTGTCATTAACATATCTTTAAGTTGTTCTAAAAGAAGGGAAACAGAACAGCCGGGGGACTTTTTCGTTATTGTCACATTTTTGTTATTGTCACATAAGGTAAATGAATAATTTAAAATCTTAAAAATGTGTGGAATTGCCCTTTAATGAGCTGACCGCTATTGCTGAAGTCTGCCATCTTGTGTTTAAAAATCGAATAACAGATTTAATGCATTTAATCATAGTAACAAGCGGACATTTTCATCATCTTGAACAGCTCCAACAACACCTTGTATATAAGACACACACGCACTCAAACATCTAAAACAACGCTACTCAAGTCAGAGTAGATTTGTAGATTTTTATTGAAGGGACAGCCCCTTGAGATGCAGCATCTCATTTTCAAGGGGGACCCAAGGGTCAAGACAAACAAAGCAGAGAAACACAAAACAGTTTCCTAGGACAAACAAAAACAAGCACAAAAGAAGAAACAAAAACAAAAAACAAGATGAGAGCATGCACGGAGGCATACAGCGAGACAAGTAAACACAAAACAGACAATACTTAGGTACATACATAGAGAGTACAGATAGATAGATAGATACAGAGTACAGAGTAGCCCCGTTCGGGACTCTCTCATCTCGCTGGCGGGCTGGATACAGCTACGAGGAGGGAAGCCTCGTAGCTGTATAGCTGTATCCAACATCGCCAGCGAGATGAGAGTCCCGAACGGGGCTAAGTACAGAGCAGAATTTCTGTATGCATGCCATAATAAACGATGTCTCATAAAGTCGTCCAAATGATTATATATTACCACACTGTAAATTCCACAGATTATCAGAACCTAACAAAAAATAATCATATTTGGTCTCAGAAATTAAATCTCAACTGGTGGTCAGCTCTGATCCAACCATTAACCAGCATTGCACATTGTCACTGTTTGGAAATGGATACAAAAATGTGTCATTATGCATGATTCAAGTAAGAAAATAAATAAATCCTTACCAACTGTATTTGTCGATGCCACTCCTTTTAGAAAGTCTCATGTGCCTTTTACAAAGGCGACATTTTACATTTCTCTTTAGGAGAGCCTTTTTTTGGAGAAATCTTATTAATTTCATTGTTCTTTTCGTAGATTGTCCTTTAGACAGAAGTCTTCTAATTTTCTGCATCAGCATTTTGACTGGAGTCTGGAGGAGGACAATGTGCGGGTTTCTTTTTCCCTCCTCAACACGCCCTGGTGACGTAAAATTAAGGAGCAAATGAAAAGAAGGGACATCAGTCACATGACTGCACGGCGGTGCTGGGTCATGATGCTATTGGGTGGAAAATCTGCCGCCGGCTCGCAACATTTACGCGCGCACACACACACACGTGAGGAAGGGAGGGCTAGTCGTGCCGTCAGCAACGGAACGCTAGAGCAGTGTTGCCAACTTGGCGCATTTGTCGCTATATTTAGCTCTTTTCCAGACCCCCTCTAGTGCTTTTTTGCTGGTGAGTTGGGGTGAAATTGGTTGACAGGCGCCAGAAATAAAACCCTAGTTTTTGACCATTTTTTCCCTGTGATAGAGTCCTCCTTCCTTCCTAGAAAGGACCATTGGTAACCAAATGGACTCTTATAGATCTGTAACTCTTGAGATCGTAAAATGAAACCAAATGGACCCTCACAGGTCCATTTGGTTTCATTTTACGCTCTCAAGAGTTAAATTATGTTTAAATACCTGAATTACCTAATTTTCAAGAATCTATTCTACGGTCTGAGAGACGAAACTCAAGATCAAATGGCGGTGGCTAAAATGCAGAATAACTAGTGGGCCCTGGTATGAAAATTGAAACCCCACTGCTCTAGCGCATTCTAGTGTATTTTGGAAGTGTCACTAGTGGATTTTGGCAGTTGGCAACACTGCGCTAGAGGGCTCTTCTTGCAGCCTGGATAGGGACAAACTGTTTCAATGAATGTGGTGTCCTTTCAGTCAAACCAGGTGGCACTACCTTATGATCAGAAGAGTCGACTGGATTTAAACAGGCCCTTATTTTTCTTTGATATCTCTTTCATGAATCCATCCGATATGTTGACACCAACATTTAAACCACCTCCTGCAGGTGTACTTTTAATCCCTTATTGATACTGAAATCAAAAGGTTAAAGTTGTGGCGAAACAATTGTCATGAATCCAGGTTTACTGTGGAAATTAAGTCAAAGATTAATATATAGGTAGTTTAAAACTAAACTGCATGTAAATCTAGGTTTAAAGCTGGGTGCAAGTGACATTATAGATAAACCTTGATGTAGTCCAGATCCACAGCGTGTTTAATTATTAGACAATATGAAATGTGCCCACTACAATTAGTCCTGTAAGCCTATATCCATTAAAGGCGAATTTCAACCATTTTACTGTCAATACCATTTTGTGTTTCCTAGAAATGGAGGCCTGAAACCATGTTGATTTTTTTAGGACCTTTTGACTGTATACAAGTGGACCTCTGGTTAGGGTTCATTAGTATGCGCTAAAAAAAAATCCCTTTTAAACCTTAGAAGCCATCCTCCATGATAATGACAATACCCTGTCACCGTTGGAAAACGCCAGGAGAAAAAAAAGCCTCAAACCTCCCAATGCAGTTGAGGTGAAGGACATAAGGACTGTTCTTGTGCCAAAATCTGCAAAACGTTATTACAGGTAAATGTTCCACCAAGAATAGGAATGCTGTTTGAATAGGATTATGTAATTAGCTTAGAGCACCACCATGTGAAAAAGTACATTTAAATTAGACCCATCAAGCAAACTTAGAAAGGATGTTGAATACTAAGAACAACAAGATACTTCTGTTTTGTTTACATTTATTTTCAAACATGCAAATTTACAATAAAATGCAAACAGTGCAAACATTCCCTTTTTTAAAACAATATAAAAACCTCAAGGCATGCATTAAAAAAAACAAAACACAAAATCACACGTTTGACACCAGATTATACAGTAGTTCCTTACACAGGATTATAACTGCAGCAACATTCTAGATTTTGACGCTAGATTCTACAGTAGTTATTGACACTAAGACACTAAAATCTAGTTTCTGACACTAGAATCGAGTTTTTGACACTGGATTCTAGGTTTTCTGAAAAATCTGTGTTCCTGTGTCAGTGATGCTAACATATTTCAAGCCAAGGACCACCAGATTAGGCTGCCGACCCCCATCTGAACAAAAAAAAAAAAAATGTTCTAGGGATCCCCCAGAAGCAAAAATTTGAGTTAAGATGCCCCCCCCCTTTCCTCAAAATGGGCAGCAGCCGCCCCTCCTCCTTGCCCTTCTTTATAGCTTCTTTTAAGTCCATGCTTGCTTCAATGTCTGCAAGACATCGGTCTCTAAATGCAGCCAGAGTCTCCTTTTTATTGTTGAAAATGGCAAGATTATTGTTATATTTGTCAGGATCTGCAAATTGCAATTCTGCAATTGGCGCTTTGTCCACGACAGTATTGCGATCTGTTTTGGCCCTCTTCGTCGCTTTGGCCATTGTTCCACATTTTTTATATTCTTGAAGTACCTTCTTGTAGCGGTCGACAACCTCTTCTGGTGTACGGGCTAAGGACAAGGAAGAAAAACTTTAGTGACATTTTAATGTAAATACCTGCACAGTCTATCAACATGCTATAGTGCTACAAGTAAAAATCAGTAGACAATACTAATAGGCAACATTTACAAATATTGCCATTATGTTTTAAGACCCGAGTCAATTTCTTAAACATTAGAAATTAGCACATAGCCAAAAGCTACTAGAGCAACCATTTAGAATGCCAACAGTATGTAAAACATATATATATATATATATATATATATATATATATATATAACTCAGTCATTTTTAATGGTACTTTTATTTGAACAAATAGAGACAGAACAAAAAATTCCACAAGAAAACATTTTTTTAAAGATTATAAATTAATTTGAGTTAGATCTGGTGAAATAAGTATTTGATCACCAAGCACAGTCTGACTTCGTACTTGGTGGAAAAACCTTTTTGGGTAAGCACAGAAGTTAGAAGTTTCTTGTAGTTGGTCACCAAGTTTGCGCACGTCTCAAGAGGGGTTTTGGTCTGAGGGGTTCTGTCTCTATTTGTTCAAAAGTACCATAAAAATGACAGTGCTCATTTCATTCTAACCATGAAAACTTACAAAATGATCAGGGTATCAAATAATTATCCCCTCCATTGTGTGTATGTATACATACACACACACACATCATAACGCACCACTTGTTTTAATGGGTTACAACTAGTAGCATTGAAAGTGTTGAGCGCAAATGTGGACAGCAGTGACATCAGAGTGCATATTCCGGAAGAGTATTTACAGTATATTAGGGTAGCAAATATTGTCCAAAAATGGCAAATGATTATTACTTTTGATAGCCCTCGGGGGCTAGAACGAATGTCGAAAAACGATATATAGGCCTATATATGGAATAGGCTATATCGCATATGAGGCTGCTGCTGGACGCTTAATAAAGTTCAGTGAAAGTATCCCTTGCACGCTGCTCCTGTAGGTCGGATACCTGCCTGTTGTCTCTTGCGAAAAAAAAGGAAAAAAAAAAAAAAAAAAAAAGCTTAAGTGCAGCTGCTCGAATTGTGCCGATAGTGTAATATCACGCGTTTAATGCTACACTACATTATATCATAGACCCCTATTGCAAATTAATGCCTCGCGGACCATCATCTCTCCACAGAGTCTCCCTCTCTGTCCCTCTCCCTTACTCTCTCGTGTTAATAATCATAATAAAATGATAGCCTAGCTGGTCAATACGTCAGCTATATTATTTCATAAAGACTAATTCTGCCTGGCTGGGTCAGGTCCCTCGGAATGCCGTTGGATTGCACGGGCCGGCTCGGCATAGCTAGACTTTTTCTCTCGCGCAAGTCCAACAGCATTTTTAGGGGTATTATTTTTATGTAGATAAAGTCAAACCTTAATTTTCTTCATTCGGTTATTTATTAGGGCAGGTTAACACTACGTTTATTTTATTTGTTTGGTCCAAAACACACAACTTGAGTCTTAGAGCAAAACCACAATCAAGACTGAAAACATTGAATAACTGAAAGACCTTTAAGGCCAGAAAACATTGTTGTCAGGATTTGTTACAACCCGAGTTGTTTTTGTCTACGGCATAAGTCTTTCTATAAATCATTTTTTAAAGTCTAAGGAAAATGAATGGGGAAATCTCATCCGGAAGAAGCACTCTGATGTCACTGCAAAGTTAGCTATTAAGGAATTTACTGTGTGATATGATGCGAGCGTGTAGCTCTGCCTTTTTTTAAACTTTCAGATGGGGTTAGTGACCAATTGAACCACAGATATGGAAGCATTTTCATGATTTAGAATCAAATGAAGCACCATTTTGTGAACTCTAATGTACTTACCTCTTCTAACTGTTTGACGCTTTCCTTTCTTTCCCTTCTTTCCCTTCTTCCCCTTCTTTCCCTTCTTCCCCTTCTTCTTGTTCTTCCCCTTCTTCTTGTTCTTCCCCTTCCGTCCCTTGCTCTTTTTCTTCTTCTTCCCGGAGGAGGAGGAGGAGGAGGAGGAGCTGCTGCTGCTGGTTGAGGAGGAAGTTGAGGTGGAGGAGTTGGAGGACGAGGACGAGCTGTCCTCCGAATAGTTGGAGTCAGACTCGTCCTCACTGGACTCCCTTGCATTGGCCGCAGTCTGTTGTGCTGCATGAAAATAAAGAAAGAGTAGTCACAAGATGATCATAAAAAATATGCATTAGTTTTCATTTCATCTCTAGATTTATTCATTTGGCCACAACAGAGGTCTTCCTCCAGTGTTTTCATTTTCCAAAATAATATTTTTTAAAATAAATGAACAGTAAATGAGAGAGCACGACATTTACTAAGGGAAATGGGTGTTTGATTAATCTATCGTAGTTAAAATGAAGTTTTAAGTTATAATGGGTTCGTACAGGGAGGAGGCGGGGCAGTAAAAGTAGTGTTTGACACTGTTTAGTGACTGGGCCATCAGGTGCTGTAGTCGGATTCAACTACAAAAAAAAAAAAAGTAAAATTGTACATTTTAATGTAGCGATTCAGGGCTGAAGCCAGGCTATGAGGATGAATTGGGAAATCATTTCTAGGCCAGGGGCGAAGGAAAAGGGGCAGGACTGCACCGCTCGATATACTACAAGCCATATAAAGTACACCTCATTCGAAATTTGTTCCCTTACACTCTTCACGTTTCCTCTTTAGAGAAGCTTTTTGAGAAGCGAGCTGCGAGCTGCGAGCCGCGAGCTGCTGCTCCAGCAGGGCGACTCTTCGCTCCATCTCCGTGGTGCTGGCTGGTTCGGGCTGCTGGCTGCTGCTGCCTCCTGCCATTAGGCGAGCTGGTTCTGAAAAAAAAAAAAAAAATAAATATATATATATATATATATATATATATATATATATGCAAACGTTTAACCAGTCAGTATTAAGGGTACAAAATGCTTTAATCACACAGCCCATGCAAACCACCCATTTATAATTTACACAGGGCTTTGCTAATAACCTTACAAACTTCATTAGTTCATTTCTAAGGTCACCAACCCTGTTCCACTAGTGGATTCCTCATTGACTTTAGAAAATGGTTAAATGGTTAATATACACACGATTGCGGCCTGGCCAAAGCCAACTTGGGTCATGACAAATCATGACAAACACAATATCGCCCTATAATACAGGGCTTGACACTAACACTAACACAAGTTAAAAAAAAAAAAAAAAAAAAAAAAAGTGGTTAGGCAAGTGAACACTGCTACCTGGTTGCCCGATCGGGCAAGTTTGCTATAACACAACACAATATACATTTGTCTTGAAGGTGGTCATTGCGCTCTGCCTCCGTCTTTCCCTGCTTTCTATCTATACCCCTCTCCCAGGTCCATTTGATTCCAAACTATCATTTTGCTGGGGTCATGGACCCCTGAGTCTGTGACCACTATGGGAACCACTGATTTACAACAGGGGTTTTCAAACCTTTTCATCTCAGCGACCACCATTTATTCAGGATTTGAGCCACGGACCACCATTTGAGGATATTTTAGCGCCATATACACCAAAATTAAAGATTTATTTTGCTTTTCTCCACAATTCCAGGCTGGATTTGGGAAACAAAACAAGCAAAACATACATTCCAAAATGGCTAATTCAGGTGATGAATATTTTAACTCTTGTGTGTAAAAATGAAACCAAATGGACCCGTAAGGGTCCATTTGGTTTCATTTTTACGTTCTCAAGAGTTACATCTGGTTAATCAACTTATGAGAAACACCTGGAACCCTCTCAAGGACCACCTGTTGAAAACCCCTGATTTACAATATTGAATTGAATATTTACTGTAGCTGATTGTGACTTAAACAACAGTCTTCAACTGTGAAAGGAAAGGTTTAAAGCACCCAAGTAGAGAGTACACTTGAATGCCAAATTTACGATATATTTTGGGGGGCAAGTGATCATGAACTGAGGGCAAGTAGAACCTGACTTCACTTGCCCGATGGGCAAGTGCCTGTGAGACCTTAGTGTCAACCCCTTTAATTTATAATTAGAAAGTACAAAATGGCATGATACAAGTGTTTCGTTTTTCATCTTAGAAATTATTTGGTTGTCCCAAAGGTTTGTGTGTGCCATCATGATTCGGCACGACCCGAGTTGGCTTTGTCCGTGGCGTAATAGTCTTTATATAAATTATTTTCGAAAAGTCTATGAGAAAAATGAATGGGGAATCCTTTCGTGGAACAGGGGCGGTGACGTCACTGCGGAGGTCTACATTTAGACCCCCCCCAAATAAACTCTTATTCAACACACATTAATCTTTCTCAGTGGTCACTGCAGTGTGCATTCAATATTCCTTCCACTGAGTGCAGCAGACAAAGTGAACAAACAGACAGGGAACAAAACAACTCTCGACCCAAACACTGCACTGCAGAGGAAACGTGTTAGTGTTGTTTAATTAAACATAATGCGCTATTAAGAATAGCTTTCAATAGCCTAATAATTGCTGTTGGCGTGTGCATATCGCCCTAAATTGTAGGGATGGGGGGGATCAATATGCCATAGTTAAAAATGTGATGCATTTGTGAGGCATCCAGTTAAGGATTTGCGACAATGAGGGGTCATAAACTGAGCGCTTATGCAGCCTGAAAGAAGCTCAAACTGAGCTAGTTTAGGCATGTGTGTAACACCAACATAAGCAGTGTTGGGAATATAACTCTACCTTGTAAATATATTACTTATTAAATATGACCTTAATTTTAAAGCAGTTAAGACAGTAGTTAAAATATTCCTTCAATTCATGGAAGCCAGTAAATAATTGGATGACAAATTATAGAAAATAGTTATTCAACTCCTGCAGTTGTCAAGATAATTTCACAGGAACACTTTGGTAATATATTATGTAATATATTAAGTTACGTAGTGCACATGTCCCAACACTGAACATAAGTTACTTTATACTTTATACTGTACAGTAACAACTAGTCTCTGTAGGCCCATGTTGTAACCTAGCATACAAGTACAAAACGATCTAAAATAAAGGAATGCAAGATCATAAAGCTGGGCTGTTGCCTTAGTTAATTGCATTACTGTTTGCTTCAGGTCGAGGACTTGACCCCATTCTCAATAAGAGTAAGAGAATAAAAGAGCCACCGTTGCCTCATGAATGGACCGGAGTTTGCTTAACTCGTATCGATAAACTGAGTCAGGGAGGCCTGCATTAGTCTTCGTCGTACAACATTGTGGGGAAAATACACCAGATCCACAAGCTCAAAATGTTTAATTATGAACCACACACACACACACACACACACACACACACACACACACACACACACACACACACACACACACACACACACACACACACACACACACACACACACACACACACACACACACACACAGAGCTAACCATGCTAACCAACTTACCCGTGTCCTTGGCCTTGGTTCCGCCACCTCTCCCACGCCTCGCCCGAGTGGACCTTGGCTTTTTGAGTGGTTGGCCCGGTTGGGTATGGGGGACGGCCATGGAGTCAGTATCGTCTCCTGATAAATGAATGGGTTCCATGGTTCTTCACAAGAACCTGAAGAAGCGTTGAGAGCAGTCGCTCGACACTCTGCCCTCACGCTTTTGAAGTAGGCTAGTAGCCTACCGCATGTTTCGACTTGACAACTGATTGCCAATTAAGCGCATAACCATAGAGTATCGACAGAGTTACCCCAACTCCGTTCACTTCACGGGGCCAGTCCAATGGCGGCTAGGCCTATTCTACATTGACTTCTATTGAGAATGGGGACAGCAATAGGAACAAGTCCATGCAATGCAAATGCAGTGGACTCGGGCAACAGCCCAGCTTTAATGATCTACTTAAAACGGTTGACAATGTTCTACGCATGCATGCCTTAAAATAACTCTTTTGCGCCGCCCGCTTTCGGACTCAAAATTGTCCCTCGTTCGGGCTGCACGAACAGCGCTGGCGGGCTTAGTTTCTGACCCCTCAATGTTCGCAACACTTCTACTAGATGGCTCTGAGAGAGAGAGAGAGAGAGAGAGAGAGAGAGAGAGAGAGAGAGAGAGAGAGAGAGAGAGAGAGAGAGAGAGAGAGAGAGAGAGAGAGAGAGAGAGAGAGAGAGAGAGAGAGAGAGAGAGAGAGAGAGAGAGAGAGAGAGAGAGAGAGAGAGAGAGAGAGAGAGAGAGAGAGAGAGAGAGAGAGAGAGAGAGAGAGAGAGAGAGATGGAAACAGTACGCCTACTGCTGATTGTGGTGTCAAACAACTGTATTATGAGCCACAAAATATAGGCCAATTGGAACAGATGCATTTGTGTACATTTTAAAAAATCACAATCACTGCCATATGTTTTAATGAAATCTGCACCCATTCATGCCCTCCATCAGGAATAAATGTTGTAAAAAAAAAAAAAAAAAAAAAACATTTTTACAATTGGGTCCACCAAAACATTTACATAGGCTACAACAAATCGACCAACACACCTGTAAAATGGTGGTTTCCTCCCAACAGTGTCTATAATACAGATTTTCAGCACAGGATAAAATGCTAATTATAAATTTAAGCCAGAGTAGCGGAATTACAATGACAGATATTGCAGTATATTTTCTCTCTACTTCTGACTTCTGAACACAGGATAGGAGTGTAAACTTTTAACAAACTCGATACACGAACAGACCAAGCACGTTTAACGGGAAATTTCATGAATGCGGCACTGGGTATAAATGTGAACTTTCATGACAGAAATATTATGACTAATGGTTGATATTCAGCTTGGTTGCTAAAAGTTGCATGTGGAGTAATTTTCATTAGAGAATAATGTGACCATCGATAGGCTAAGGCAAACATATCCTAAATTTCATCATTGTATAAGTAACAGCGACATATGAAACTAACTACTGAATCCATTCCAAGGTGGCCATGGGCTGACAACATTATATTGTGATGATGTCTATGGCCATTTCCTCTCAAGGAGTGTTTTCTGTATACAAAATAGCTTGGAATGGAATCTGCATTAAGAAAATGCCCTCTCATGTCACTTGCTACTTAAGCAATTGTAAAATTTAGGTTATTTTCCTTATATGGGAAGGGCACATATTATGGTAATAAATCAAATTGCGTATCATGGCTTAATTTCATTAGCATATTTGACATTTGAATCATAAAGGTTTACTTTAAACAACATTTCTGTGTCTATGGAACATATATGGGGACTTCCAGTAACTATTTTTGGCTACTACCAGTAGTTTGATTCAGTTCCACAGATAAGTATTGTATCAACAGCATTATGGTAGAGGGTGACCAGCCTGGGGGTTCTGACCCACAGGCTGGCTACTATTCTAGGGCTGTATGATATTGTTAAACCTTCTCAGGTAAGAGATGTACAGTGCTGTTCACAGGATATTTCTTTATACTACAAAGATTTTAGTGGAGGATGAGCATTCCAAATGACATTATATGAGTTGCTTTATTTATTTCATTTAACTTGATTTTTATTTCACAAACCCACGTTAGAGGATCTCTGTGGATGAAGAAGATGGTTTTTCACTCAAATTCAATTGTTTGAATTAAGAATGGTGATGTATTTAAGCATCCCCTTTCCAAAAAATATATTTCAGATGGTGGTGTTTTGAAATGGTAGGGCTTCTGAAAGGAGGTGTTTTTGAATGGAGAGGGTTTGGACCAGGTCCATCCCCGAGAAGGCTAATCTTTGGCATCTAGGGAGTGTGTGTGCAAGGTTTGGCTTCCATCGTGTTAATGTTGCTAGAGATTATCTAGTAATGAATGCACTATGTATGTATGCATGCATGTATGTATGTATGTATGTATGTATGTATGTATGTATGTATGTATGTATGTATGTATGTATGTATGTATGTATGTATGTATGTATGTATGTATGTATGTATGTATGTATGTATGTATGTATGTATGTATGTATGTATGTAGAGTATGGTTCTCCCAGTCGCGGCAGAGTAGTTCTGGAGCAGTGGATTGTGTGGCCTTGGGTCTTTCCCTAGTGGACTGACCGAGAGTAGCTACTGGGACGTAAGTCGGGACTTGATCAACCCCGGCTGGGTCGCCTGAGTGAGGGGTATGATGTTGCGAGACCCGAAACCCAGATGACCTTGGGATATCATACATCACTGAGGATACGTCCCAGTTGCATCCATGCATGTATCTTTAAGCCTGTATAGACACACAGATAGAGTGCAACAACATTCTCTCCCCAATCTTTGGCCTGGTGGAGATAAAAGTGTTGAAAACCACTGTTCTAGTCATCCAGATGGCCACCAGGGGAAAGGGGTGCCCTTGTTCAAAGGGCAGGTTTTCTGATCGTAATTTCTCTGTGTTTTGAGATGATATTAATAATTTTAAATTCAGAATTAATATTCACTGCATTTTTAGAGGAAAATGGGGAACATAGAACCTGGTAATTTGGGAACAGAGAACCTTTTTAGTTTAGTGGGGAACACTAAACAGCAGGATGGCAATCAATCAGTCTGTGATCCACTACAATAGCAATAGGCCTATAATGGCCATCATCATCATCATCATCATCATCATCATCATCATCATCATCTCAAATGGCAATAGTCCTATTATAGTCAGTGAGTAAAATAAATACATTATTATTATTATTATTATTATTATTATTATTATTATTATTATTATTATTATTAACTATAGTAACTATAGTTTAGATTAAACTAAACTAACGCTAAAAGAAAATGTATATATATTTTTGTTTCCTTTTTAACATTGTCAATTTGTCATTGTCACGATAAGGATTCAGTTGCAATAGGAACCATTTACAACGATACCGAAGGGCCCATTTAGAGGGCGGACCATAACGTCCGCAGTGCTCCACAACCTTATTTATATCCCATCATCCCATCAGGACATACGTTTTAAACCTACTGTATGTATTAAACACACACGGTGTTGTCAAACACCTCGCCGTGAACAAGTCGTTATTATTCTACTGCTAGGCCTACGTACTGATAGAAATAACTAACGCTCCGCGATCCGTTTCTCTATGGTTTCTCTTGTTACATTTTATTGTACTTCGATAGGACTGCAATGCCCAGCATGCTTAGCGTGACACTAACGTCACTCACGCGTGCGCAATGCTTGAGTGGGACAGAGCCTTGGAAAAAGACAGGCAGAGTTACGCCAACTCCGTCTACTTCATGGGGCCAGTCCGTCTACATAGACTTCTGTTGGAGAGTGACATGTATAGTGACAGCCGGAAGTTACTGAATGCATTTGAATCCGTGGGCTCGCGCGAGTACATGAACCACGTGACCAGGCTGTTTTCTGTCCCCTCAATGGCGCAACTGTTCTACTAAATGGCTCTGGAGTCTTGAGCCGAAGCAACGCGTCCTGTTGTGTTGATACTAATTGAAAATGTTTGTAAAATGCTTTTTTCTATCTGAAGGGACCTGCTCAGCGTCATTCCCATGAGCTGGATATACGCTTTTACCCTTCAGCTGATGACAGCTGAAGGGTAAGGGAGAGGCTAGACTGCGAGCATGGACAAGGTTAGCCTGGAAACACGACTGTCATGAGCATCATGCGATGCATGGCCAGGACAAGGTAGGTCTACTATATACTCGCACACTTATTTCCTAGCCATGGGCTACTTATTTCATAAATTACTTATTGTGTTATCAAATAAACTTTATTGTTCTGTTGTTTGTTCTGACACTAGTGGCTACATGTCCCATATGCCTGTTTTAAAATAGGCAACTACTGTAGCTCTGCTCTACATTGAGTAGGACATTAGAGTTTTCCATGTAGGGACTAATAAATCCCATCTCCTGGGACATTAACATACATTTGAATAGACATTCATATCTCTTGACACTACTGCTCAAGCCTTTTATTTATTTATTCTTTAATATTTACTCAGTGTAAAGGTCAGTAATCTATAGTATATCCTTCTAAACGCTAGCCCTAGCCTAGAATGTCTGATCATCCATACATTTCACAGTTTCATGTATTCACACTTCACAGACACAGATTACTCCCTATAGAAATGTATTCACAGCGCAGCTCTGGTCCAGAGGTCCACTTCTTTTAGCAGTGGCAGTCTGGACCAGAGATAATTGCAGTGACAGTCACTATTAAGAGTGTGCTCAGCCATTAAATAATTCCAATACTTTGGGAAAGTTCTGAAAATCTGGGAACTAAACCAAGAAATGTATTCACCAATGTGTTTCTAATGGTGTCTAATAACATGTACTACAATATTGATAATCAACTCATCAAAGTTGGGGTACGTCACAACCCATAGAAGGCAAAACATGCAAAATCATCATTCTTTATATAGCCTTTGATATGTCTAACTAGCGAGTTTTCATGATGCTGAATCCATTCCAAGTGTTACAGGCCCTAGTCATAAGACCTAATATACATGTGACCGGGTGGGCAAGGAATTTACTTAAGCAATATAATGTATGACTACGCCACCTTGATGATGAGTATATCAAGGAAAGTAAATTATCATCTCTAAATTGGGTTCCCCAAAAACACAAGTTCGTACAATGAGAGCGAGACGTGGGTTTCCCCAAAATGTAGGATATTTATTCACAAGTTATGATTTACACAGCATAATGTAAGATTAACAATATTTATTAGTTACTTAAAACCAACAAACAATATATAAAATCCGCCTTAAAAGTCAATTAGCACTTAAGCACTGCTTAAAGAGGAACAGAGCCAGTAGGTTGCAACCTTACATGCGAGGGGGGCTAAGGCTAAAATTAAAGATACTCTTACCCCATGTAAAATCTAAGACCACAGGCAGCACACACACAGCACACAAAATAATAACAGCGTCACCGTGAATAGAGGTGCACGAAGCCACATCAATACCAAACCTGTGGACAGTGGTCTATAGTAAGGCCTATTTGTGAACCCCTTAGTAGGTTGTCTGCACCATCTGGACCCCGACTCTGGTTACACGTACAGGACTCCACATTTGGGGAAAGAAACAAAAGACAGAACCTATTAATGATCACAATATGAAATAGCTCAATACCAACAATAATAAAATCAAATATAGAAACTCAAGTTAAACAAAGCAGCAGTGGCAATTTATGGAAAAACAAATAAATACTTTAATTACACTAACAAACATGAAGTAAGCTTAAGCAACATTTGTCTGTTTGCATACAGTTGCATTCAGTTGTCTGTACTTTCAACACCCTCTCGCCACAGCAATTGTTTGGCACAAGATCAACCTGAATTATCACAAAGTTATTTAGAATATCACAACGTTTAGGCTGTTTAAATAAATGTTTAAATAAATAGACAAAAACACCTCACTCACCCTGGCACCAGCCTTAAGCATAAGTGCAAGACTCAGGTCTCAGGACCCACAGCCACAGAACCACGAAGTAGCCTACTGTTTAGTAGACTGCTAGGCTTTTAAATAGCAACACTGATTGAAACCAAGGAGGATTGATGAAGCGAAGGCACCCACGGGGGAGTCCACATTGGTTCATGGGAGGAAACAGACATGCGCAGTACAAATCAGAAAGTCAAACCATCCAAGAGACCAATGGCATGCATGGTTTGCAAGCGTCAAACTTCCTGGAATGTACTGCGCATGTCTGTTGAATTATCCTCTTCCTATCTGCAAAGCTTTTGTGATTCTTTATCTAAATGCTGTAGTTTGGAAGCGTTCATCATTAGTTGCCCTGTGTACCACCTGTTTTAGAATGTGCACCTAATGCAGCAGACCAGTGTGACCTGTCAACACAACAAGTGCCTCCAAACTCCAGCGATTTAGCGATGTTTTACAAAGACATGGATTGCAATATAGTCCTCTAGTTTCAGATGCATGTGGAAGTTGTGACACAGATGTCATTATGAGCCCCTTCAGCACAGGTGCTCATAATGCAAGCTGCACTTCCTTTTTGAAAACCTCCTTTGATCACCACAAATGTCATCAACAATTGACCTGGGTAACACAAACACCCACGTCTTTGGAATTATTTGATGGTGACACAAGGAGTACAGACCACAAATTTTCAAGCATGTAATGCAACCGGATTTGTGTACGACTGATGTATGCCTGTACATACAAAGTACAGATGTAATGTGTAAGAGGCATTGTAGGTCTGTCTAAAAGGCTACAGTCAGAGCTGGTAATCTTTTGTGTATTGGATTATTCATGATTAAAACAGTTAATACAAATTTCCCTAGAGTAAAATCCCATATTTTTTTCTGCACAAACACAGGTGGAGGCCCCGGTCCAGACCAGCAGAATCATCTAGCCACTTCAACGACAACCATACCAGAGAGAGAACAAGGGCTAACAGAAAGAAAATAACAAACTGCACAACATGTTAGTTAAAGGCAAGTATCTACAGGGCTTGACACTAACAATTGCCCGCTTGCCCGGGGCAAGTAAAAAAAAATGGTGGGGCAAGTGTAGACTGCTACCTGGTTGCCCGATCGGGCAAGTGTGCAACTTGGTGCACTATAACACAACACAAGATAAATTTGTCTTGAAGGCAGTCATTGCACTCTGCCTCTGTGTCTTTCCCTGCTTTCTAGCTATCCACAATTCCAGGCTCGATTTGGGAAACAAAACAGGCAAATTAACATGCACATCAAAATGACCATTATTCTTCTACATTCTCTAGTTGTGTAGACCTGAGCTAATTAAGATGATGAATTTTAACTCTTGAGAGTGTAAAAATTAAACCAAATGGACCCGCAAGGGTCCATTTGGTTTCATTTTTACGTTCTCAAGAGCAAAATTTACAATATATTTTTTGGGGGGCAAGTGACCTTGAGCTGAGGGCAAGTAGAATCTGACTTGCACTTTCTCTTTTTTATGGCTGAAAATAATAAAAGTTAGCAGCACAGAAGTGATTTATCCACCTTCACTTGTGCATTGAGCCCCCCCCCCAGCAGATGTGTTTCACTAGAGTAGCATATTATGAGCTAGAAATATAAATGCAAGGGACCTTGCATTGCTTGAACTCCCTGCCATAAATTATCCAGTGATGTAATAATGTGGTGGTGCTTTCACTATCATCATTGTCTTATAATCAATCAGATATTCTGAAGGTAGTGTTGGCTAGTGGTGGGCTGTTTGTTTTTGCAAAGCCTACTTTCATTCGTGGAAGCACTTTTGAGCCCCCCACCACCCAAATACCTACACTTTTTGGCCAGAAAGGAATTATTTTTCACTTAAACAAGTTTTTTTTTGTTGAGCCATGTCATTTAATTTAAACATGACAATTGAAACAATAATTGTGAAAATGGAACATTGCCTTCTGAACAGTGAACTCTACCCTCCTTTGTGAAAAAACAAGTCTAAAATGACCATAGACTTTAACCCATCCTCTAATCTGTCTGTATTGTATTTTGTTTCATACAGCACCTTCACACCAGTAAAAGAAATTAGTCTGCGCCCTCTGTCAAGTCAACCTTCTGAAGTTCCTGCACTCCTCCGGCACTGTCCTCAAGCTCTTCAACCTCCTAAAATGGATGGAGAAGAAAGTGTACAAAGGATTTCTCAAGAAAAATCATTCCTACTTAAACCTTGCCATATCAATTGTATTTCAGTGGGAACACTGTAAATGCCACCCATTGACTACCCCCTAACGTTGACCATTTTTACAAGTCACTGTTTTGTAGTTAATAAATACATTATTAACGACTTATAAATGAATTACCATGCTGCCCCCACTTTAAACGAAGTGCCTCCAAAAATGCCTATTAAGTGCTTATAAATGCATTAATAAGCATCTGGTCCTGCTTGTAAAGCAATGTTGGTTGGTAATAGACACACGATTAACAGCTTATAAATGACTTACCATGTGGTTCCCACTTTAAACAAAGTGCCTCCAAAAATGCCTATTAAGTGCTTATAAATGCATTAATAAGCATCTGTTCCTGCTTGTAAAGCAATGTTGGCTGTTAATAGACATGCTATGAACGACTTATAAATGCGGTCCCCACTTTAAACGAAGTGCCTTCAAAAATGCCTATTAAGTGCTTATAAATGCATTAATAAGCATCTGTTCCTGCTTGTAAAGCAATGTTGGCTGTTAATAGACATGCTATGAACGACTTATAAATGCGGTCCCCACTTTAAACGAAGTGCCTTCAAAAATGCCTATTAAGTGCTTATAAATGCATTAATAAGCATCTGTTCCTGCTTGTAAAGCAATGTTGGCTGTTAATAGACATGCTATGAACGACTTATAAATGCGGTCCCCACTTTAAACGAAGTGCCTTCAAAAATGCCTATCAACGTGTTTATAAATGCATTAATAAGCATCTGTTCCTGCTTGTAAAGCAATGTTGGCTGTTAATAGAAATGCTATGAACGACTTATAAATGCGGTCCCCACTTTAAACGAAGTGCCTTCAAAAATGCCTATTAAGTGCTTATAAATGCATTAATAAGCATCTGTTCCTGCTTGTAAAGCAATGTTGGCTGTTAATAGACATTCTATTACCGACTTATAAATGCGGTCCCCACTTTAAACGAAGTGCCTTCAAAAATGCCTATTAAGTGCTTATAAATGCATTAATAAGCATCTGTTCCTGCTTGTAAAGCAATGTTGGCTGTTAATAGCATGCTATTAACGACTTATAAATGCGGTCCCCACTTTAAACGAAGTGCCTTCAAAAATGCCTATTAAGTGCTTATAAATGCATTAATAAGCATCTGTTCCTGCTTGTAAAGCAATGTTGGCTGTTAATAAACGCACTATTAATGGCTTATAAATGCGGTCCCCACTTTAAACGAAGTGCCTTCAAAAATGCCTATTAAGTGCTTATAAATGCATTAATAAGCATCTGTTCCTGCTTGTAAAGCAATGTTGGCTGTTAATAAACGCGCTATTAACGGCTTATAAATGCGGTCCCCACTTTAAACGAAGTGCCTTCAAAATGCCTATCAACGTGTTTATAAATGCATTGTTAACCGCCTGTCCATGTTTGTAAACAATTTTGAGTTCTTAATAAACACATGATGAAAAGTTTATAAATTCTCTTCACCCTCCTCTTTTCACTTTGAACGAAGTTGGAACAAGCACCTTTGGTTTCATAAAGCGTACCATAAATGTTATATAAACAAGAGAGGTGTTTTGTTAATGTCTTATAAATATATTAATAATAGTTATTAAATGTGTATAGTAAATTCCTTATAAATGTGCACAAATGGTTAGTAAGTGTCTTATAATTAGTTTATAACATTTAATGCAGGTTTTATAAATGTCTCCCTAAGTCTTATAAATATCCTAGCAATCTACCCTTATAACAAGGAGCCTAATGGGGGAGGTATGTAAAATGATTTATAAATGCATATAAACAAATAATACGGTTATTAAGTGTTTTATAAACATATTAATAAGGTTTAATAAGTGCCTTCTAAATTTCCTATTAACAGCTCATAAATGTGTTTGTTAAATTCTTATAAGCAAATAATAACGTTAACAAGTGTCTTATAAATAATTTGTTAGCAGTTTTACGTGTCTTATTAACAGTTAATGATGTGTTTATTAACATTCCCATAAATATTTATAAACTATTAATAAGTATCTTGTAACGACCTTATAACAGGTAACACATAGCTTATAAATGTCTTATAAATGTTAATAAGCACTTATAACAAGGTACATAAGTGTCTTGTAACCTACTTATAAACAGTTAATTCATGTCTTACAAATGTCTTATAAGCGCTTATAAGTGCTTATAACATGTCTTATAAGCTGTTAATAAGCGCTTATAAGCGCTTATAACAAGGACCTTCGTTTAAAGTGTTACCACTTTTTTTTCACAAATGTCATCACAAATGTGGGAGAAATATCTGAGATGGCGTGCTGTTTGGATCATTGACAGGGACGTGGACACAAAGCGCAGTAACATCGAAGTGGACTTCAGTCCCTGCCCTTTTACCAGCCTCTAAAATAACTGCCCTTTCCAGACCACAAATGCAATGTTTAGTAATGGCCCAAGAAATGCAAATCCATTCCTCTCCATGCCATGCCATGCAGCATTCAGGAGATTTTCCTTTTTTCCCCCAAAGTCTCCGGAACATGGAACGCGGCATTGTGTGTTGAACAAATTTGTTTCAAAATCCATGTCGTTCACCACATCTGGGTTGTGCCCTGTAAATAGCTGATTTACAAGCTTGCAACGCACCGTGGCGAGCCAGTAGATCAGCTATTTACCTGCTGTTTTTTGTGTTTCTTTTCTGATCATTCACCGACCCGTGCAGGGAGGGAGGAAAGAACCATGAGCCTTCTATTCGCCGTCTATTCAGAAGGACTACGCTGCGCGCATTCTCCCTGTATCAAGTCCTTTCAGAACACTTGTCTGGATCACGTAACACTCGCGGGCGCTGTTTGTCTGACAAACACTCGCAAATGCAAATGAGCTCTGAGTTGTTTCGGTTCAACCCGAAAAAAGACAAGCGGCCGTCAAAGTTCCGCAGCGGCTTCTTCCATGGGGAAAATAACAACCACAAACAGTCGAGACGACTCTTCGTGAAGTCCTGCCACTTCTTTCTGTTTGACATTTCCTGGAAAGGGGCTGCTGGTGTTGTTGCGTGTGTGTGTGTGTGTGTGTGTGTGTGTGTGTGTGTGTGTGTGTGTGTGTGTGTGTGTGTGTGTGTGTGTGTGTGTGTGTGTGTGTGTGTGTGTGTGTGTGTGTGTGCGCCTGCCTCGCGGTCTCATGTCTGACAGAATGTAAACCAGCCAACCGCGTCGGGCCAAATGGGCTCCCTCGGAAAAGGTCAGGAACTTCTCACAGCCAGCCCCCGACCAATCGGGGAACAGATGCGAGGCTGTCGCAATTGGAGGAAAAACAGGAGGACCAGAACGATATAGCCGAGGGGGGGAGGGGGGGGGGGGGGACACTTCCCAGAGCCATGTGCAATTACACAACCAGTGTGTCTGTCGAAAAGCTGAGTCTAGCCAAGTAAATGCACAGAGAAGATGAATACTCATCTGTGATGACTAAACATGGTGATTGATTGTCTTCCCAAGGATTAGTATGCACACAGATAGAGCTATAGATGTTATTGCCCACATAGCAATCTACTAGTCCATGCACCCTTACATTCTACCACTTCTCACAGAATACTGCAAGACAATGGTGAAACATAAGCAAACTTAGGGCTCTAATTTTCTCTCATCGCCCTTTATACGCAATTAGAGCATCTAGGATTGGGGAAGAAGCGTTCCCACGCTAAAGTTGCTATTTTTGTTAACATCCCATTTCCCTTAAAAACCTCATAGACCCGTTACATTATGCATAGTTGTGGTTTGGGTGTTTTTAGCTTTCATCCAATTCGTGTTGGATGGTGATCTTGCCATTGCCTTTGATTCATCCCTTGTCTTTACCTGTTATGTATAAACACGCTCATGAAAAGCAACATGAGGTACTTATATATTAGCAAAAGATTATCTACGATTTGAATAACAATTAGCAGCCAAAACGTTAAATTAAATGTTTTCAGATACTGTATAAGGCATAGCTGTGGTCATAATAGGACTACTCATTAACAGATGCCAAACATAGATTACTTTTTTGTGTGCATTTTATCATTTAAAACATATTTATTATTTAGGTAAAAAATCCATAAAAGTCCAATCTCGATTCAACGTGTTACATGATTGCTTCAGCAAGCTCTCACAAATAATATTATGCGGGTCATGAATTGTTAGTTAATTAAAAAATGCAAAAGCATCTGTGTCACTTTAGAACACAAAAAACATTTGATTTAATTTAACTCATTTATAAGGCATTTGTAACATTGGACCTAGTTCATAAGACTCTTAATGGGTTACAGAAATCACCCCCTCCTCCGCCCCTGGTTTCCCCTGGCTGTAAGAGCGTGTCACCTTTGCTGAAGAACACAATTAAGGGTCACTTCTAAGCATCGTCCCGGTGTCCTGCGGTTGGAACATGGAGACACACTCAGCCCAGCCATTAGCGGTTAGCTCCCAGGAAGGGCCAATCCCAAGCTGTCAATTACTATCATCAGTTGTCAAACGAGGGCTCCTGATTGTTCACGACATCCCATACTATAATCTATCTACTGTATAGGCGGGCAAGATGTCGGCAGCAGCTTCTGATTTCGCATAGAGTGGCAAGGCAAAACAAGCGCTCCCATATGGTTGTTGGTTTATTGATTGATTGATGATTAACAGTTTGGAGAGTTAAGGTACTTTCAAGTACAACTCATATCTTTCAGGCCTGGATCTAATCTGTCACACGTGCATAGAAAACTACAGTATATAGCCCAGTTCCTTATGTAATTTTGGCGGATGAAGACAGAGATTTTTAGATGTTTGGAAACCTTATAGCCTAACGAATCAGAAAATGAAAATGTTATTTTTTTAGGTTGTTTAAAAAGGCTACCAAAATGGATGTCCTAAATGACCTAAAGACCTCAATATTGTGTTGGTTAGATCTATATTTTTGGGGTCAAGAAATCAGCTAATGATTCCCGAGCGCGGCAAGTGATGGGTCAAAAGCGGAGAACCAATTTCGCTGCGGTAACGTAGTGACAAATAATGTGACTTTGACTTTGAATTCCAATGGATCCATTGCCTTCTAATTGAGGCATGTTTTGCGGTTTTACATGATATATCATGTAAAAATGCAAAATACCCACCTGGAGTAAACCATATTCATTCAGATTTCTGTAGTTGCCATGCTAGAAAAGCTTGCCTACCAGAAATAATATCTATGACCCAGTAGGAATGCAACCCTTTTGCATGCAATCATGTTTGGTGGGGCAATCAGGCCATTGCCCCCCATGCCCATGCCTAGACCCGGCCCTGAATATCCTACAGTTCTGCGCTGAAAGAATAAGCCGTGTATCCATTGACTTAAAGATCATATCCATTCATGCACTTTCTGCTACCACAAACAAAAATTAATATAGAGATCAAATGAACTGAGTTTCGATCGGCAAATGAGAAACGTTCTCTCTCCTCCCGGTATCAGAAATTAATAGCATTTGACGGTGTCATTTTCTGTGCCTTCGAGTAGCTAACGATCACAGACTGCGCACAAGCCAAGAAATATTAAACACGAAACCTTGAAATGTTACCCTGCTAGTAAAAATGTGTATATAGATGCATCGGACAAGTTGATATTCCTCAAACATCTTTGCCCCTCGGCAATGCAATTTAAGAAACAAGTTATGCTGCATCATGTCGATCCGAAGATATTCGTCAAAACAAAAACAGAAAGTTTGGTATTGGTATGAGTGCATGCATAATTCAGAACCTGTGTTATTGCAAGGACATTCCAGAAATAATACATACTAATGATTTACTTTTTTTCACTCCAATAAAATTATTCGGAAACTAGTAAAAGGTATATTCGGTGATTTCACTTAATTCAAAAAATAATATTTTTTTATTCCTTTTTGCATAATGGTGAGCCCCTGGGGTCATAAAACCCTAGTTTCAGTTTGGGCTTTGGGAGGAGGACCTTTCGTCCAATCGGGACGAGAGCTTCCTTCCTCCAATTAGGATTGAGTGGGGGTGGGTCTTGGTGTACCTGCTGTTGGCCCGTTGTACTTCCCTCCACTGAGAGTGTGATCTTGTTACCATGGGGACCAGAAGGGTTTTTCTTCCAAATCCATCAACAAGGCATGCCCTATGCAGTGTAAAAATGCGTGACAAAAGAATGTTTTATGATATAGGAAAGCTATTGGTGGAGAGGTTTGTCTATCACATGTTATGCTTAGCTGTGGTTGGACCATAGCAGTTTGGGGAGGGGCTTACTAAAGGTATATTAATTACAAATTTTAAGATTTAGTCGATTATTGTGTTTAATCGAGTCCCAGCCCTACAAAATATATAAATAAATGTCAAGTTAATTCAGCTCTTGCAGTGTTCTGTGGTGTGGAAACTATCAACAGGCCAACAGGTAAAGCCCCGCGCAATGAGGTATGCACTGTTGATAAAGCTCTGAGCGCCGGGGGAGTTCGGCACTCAGAGTGGAGGAGAGACTTGTTAAGAGATTTCCTCTAACTCTGCCGGCGACAGACAGACAGACAGGGAGTCATATTTACTTTTTAATACTTTGCTGACTCAACCTCACGATTCAATAATGACGGAAAGCATTATTTTTGACGGGGCTAATATCTCTACCGTATAGAAGACAGACGCATGCAAATTGCCTTTTCCTCAATGGGAAATCATTAACGCCCGCGCTGCCTTGCAGTTCTACCGAGTTTGCCGCGGCGTGACACCTCAGAGTGGCACACCGTCAACAGCTTGGTGGCGAGAAACCCTGGAAAACACTGTTTTATATATATATATATATATATATATATATTTTTTTTTTTTTTTTTTTTTTTCTTTTCCCTGCCGGAATGGCCTATGCGTATAAATCGAGGCCTGCTGCGAGGGTATATCTGAAATGGCTCTGCTTTGTGGAGAAAACAACCATGATTAATATATCGGCATGCCATTTAGGATTGACGCAAGACCAAGAAATATCCGATATTTTGAATAATTTCCCCGGATACCTGCCATAATATTGTCACTGTAAGGTGGAAATCTTGTACAGTATATCTCTGTTAAAGGGACAACTCATCACCTTTTTCGCAGAAAAACATCAAGAAAATATCTGTTTTTAGATTTTAGCAGTGAGTCCAGGGTCTCTGAAGGCACGGACACTGGGATCACTTCCTTCCCGGACTACAATTCCCACAATGCTTTGGCGCACTGCTCCTCCTCCTCCTGAATAGGATACCTATCTAAACTAGAGCTTGTGTACAGCTTGTGTTTTTGGCTCAGCTGTGACATCACTTACATGCTTTTTTGGTGGGGGACCGGTTGTGGATGGAAAGTTCATGCTTCATGTCACTGAAAATGCGGGGAAAAAAGCAGGAAGTGAAGTAAAACACAAGCTGACGCGAGTTCATATCTCGATCCACCACTACTGAGACAACGTGGCATCAGCGGCATTGAGCTCACTGCTAAAATCTAAAACAGCCTATTTAAAACCATATCATTGATTTTGCAAAAAGGGTGAGGTTCCCTGTAATAGTTAATTTCTTTCATAAATGAAATGTCTCACTGTCTCCACCAGTATAGTGGTGACTATGTTTCACCGCCTGTATGTCTGTTTGTGTAACTGTTACGTCACCCATAGGGTGATGTATAAGGGCACAATACTAGAAGTGTTGGAAGTTACCATACTTTACGTAAACAACTTTTAGAGTAGCTCTTTACATTTTCCCCATTTAGTAACGCCATTATTGTGACCGCAGGGCACCGGTAGTATGTAAAACGGGAGGAAGATCTACACAGCACTGTAAAAAAAAATATGGTGTATGCTTGCTACTGCATGCTTACTGCTACTGTGTTGTTTCTGTACACACACACACACACACACACACACACACACACACACACACACACACACACACACACACACACACACACACACACACACACACACACACACACACACACACACACACACACACACACACACTTTCTTTATAAAGTGCTTATTCATGGTCCGTTGTTTTGCCACCACCGCCTCGCAGTACGCGTCGCATTCAAGCCCGCAACAATTACTGCGGAAGGAAGCTCTTTCAAGGTCAATTAACAGAAGGTCATTAGACTCAACTGTGTGGCCTCTCTCTCTCTCTCTCTCTCTCTCTCTCTCTCTCTCTCTCTCTCTGAGTCACAGATACAGTCTGGAGATGCCCTAGAGTTTAACCTCAGCAGTCACTTCATTTATTGGGGTTGGTGGTGCATGGTGGTGTGTGGGGAGAGGTCTGGAGATAGAGTGGCTTGTCTGACCTGCCCTCTACACAGCCCAACACAGCATGTACACACCAGGGGCAGATCTAGACATGGGCATGGGGGGGCAATGCCCTCCTAAATGCCCTGACTGCCCCACCAAACACGATGGCATGCAAAACAAGATATTTCAAATTAAAGTGTTTACATTTAAAATGATTTGAACCACTACTACCGCTACTAACTAACTATAGCTGTAGCACCACTAAAACAACAGCATTTCATCATTGAATACAGAAAACTCTCTGAGTCCTGATTAAATTGTAAATCCTGACTAGATGTAAAGTGAGTCAGACCTTTAGCTTTATGCATATTGCGTGTCTGTTACAACTTCAACAACAACCGATGCCATTATTGATGCTTACTTGACTAATAAAAGTCCCGCCCCCATACCATTTTCTCTCCTCCCCAATTGGGAAATGTTACATCCGCCCTTGGCACACACACACACTCCACACGCACACATGCATCCAAGCGCACACATGCAGACAAACATCTCACAGCCATGCTAAGAGAATCTAATCACACATACAAGATTTGCAGAGATCGCTGAGCCCGATAGGAACTTCCCCCCATGCCTGCCGCCGAAAATCAGAATAAAAATACAAAGCGATAGGATTGTATCCTCCTGCACATGCAGCTGTCTGCACGCGTGCAGTGAATCCCAACCAGGCCTCTACCGGTACTATACAGTACATTATTTATCCGCTCAGAAAGGACCCTAGTTGCCCTTGGTGATTTGCGCAAACCGCCTCCAATTTTCCTCCGCCGGGGAGGTTTTGACACAAAGACGCTCACCTATAGGGGTTAAGTGGCGGTTAACTAGGCGATCCGCCGCTGTGAGAGGAGGACGATTGATTTAGCTTCACTTCTTCTCCTCCGCCACAAGAATGTCCCTTTGTTGCCATTTGCGGCCGAGTGAATTGTGCCATTAAGCCATTTAGATGCTAGGTTCTACAAAATGTCCCCTAAAAGAGTTTTCTGAAGAAAAAGAAAATCTATGTTTCTGTGTTGGTGATGCTCAGAATATTTTAGGGCCAAGGATTATCTGTATATTTGGCTGTGGACACACAATCTGACAATAAGTTGTTCCCAGAAATAAATATCTGAGCTAGACATGTTTGCCTCCGGAAGAATATATTCAAAGATTTGCAAAACACTCACGATTTTTTTAGCTTGTAGATCTGCTGTTTTTTATTTATTTATTTTTAACAGTTAAAGTGTAACATAATGCTTCCTGTTCTGAGTTGGGTTAAAACACTTAAGCTTGTCAAATTCAGGAAAATTCAGGAGTATTAGGGAGCATTTTTTCTGCGGCGGAGGCAACATTTGCATTTTGCTCACACAGTCTAGTCTGGCTCAGCCCTGAATCACCACCTTAAAAAAATACTACATTATGTTTTTTTCCCTGCGAAGGACTGGTGTCCCTCCCTCCTGGTGTCGTTAGTATTAGTTGAAAATCCAACTACAGCAGGGGTGCCAACACTTTTTTGACTTGAGAGCTACTTTCAAAATGACCGGCTCAACAAGATCTACACATAAAAAATCCATCCAAGAAAGTTTGACTTTGAAATAGTGGTGATGGTGTTAATTACTGTTATAGTGTTTAAGAATAAAGCATAAGAACAAATGAAAAATGGAGGGGGACAAATACTGTTTGAAAACAGTATTTGGGGTTTGAGTTGACGGTTCATGATGTTGAATTTAGTCTCTTGCACCCAAAGCGAATAACTTTCACGTTTTTGTCCACAATTGGAAAAGAGAACTGGCAAAACGTTGGTCAAAATAACAATTCTCCATTTTCTAATTGTGTGGATTCTTGAAATTACGTAATTTATATGTTCGAATGAGCATCTAAAATGATTTAAGCGAAACTGAATGGACCCTTACAGGTCCATTTGGTTTCATTTTACACTCTCAAGAGTTACAGATCTATACATTTCAGGGGACTGTCATGTGATCTAACTGCATGGCCTGTGTGATCTACTGGTAGATCACGATCTACCTTTTGGGCACCCCTGAACTACAGCATCTGTTTGGCCGACAACCCTGTCACTCAAAAGTGAAAAAATGTAGAGTTTCCAGGGAAACTTCCTCCTGTCAGATGCAAAGAAGCGGCTTGGACTCCTCATGCATGGAAGGAAGCATGAGGTCAGTCATTGGAGAGCCCAATATTACATTAGATAACCGACATTGGGTGAAAAATGTACAAATGAAGGATAGAAAACAGGAAAATATATTGAGCATTAATGCAGTCCAGTGGTGGAAAGTAATTAAGTAGTTTTGAGGTACAGTATTTGTAATTTACTTGATAATAATAATTTCTAAAATGCAGTTCTTTTACTCCACTACATTTGTTTGAAAACCTTATTTCTATTTGTTTATGTATGTATTATTTTTTTGTTATTATTAGTATTACAAAACATACATTTACCACCTTAGCCCTATATTCAAATTGTGTCCGTTTGAGATGATCAACAAGCTCCAAATGCAATGCGATGCAACTCGTGTGCTTATGAATTTTCAGAATACGTGACTACATCTGGCAACCTGGGCCATTCTGCATGATATTATAATCTACGTTCCACTTTTATCCGAACTTTGCAGTAGTTCACTTTTTATTTCATTAAAACATTTCAGTGCTTATTCCAACACCAGCCATTACGACAGGCCCTACAACAGCAATTAGCGCATGTACCGTACGTAGCCTCGCAGCACGCCACGACAGACACTAACTTGCGGGCTCTTGTGACAAGAGCAACCCGTTCGTTGGTTCTGAGGGCACTATCCAGTGCTCTGCCAAGGCTAGAATCAAGTGCAGTTTAGAATAAATGCAATTTATTTCCTGCCCGAAAAAAAAAAAAAAAACGGACCGCCACCACTCCACTCCACCACCAACGTCCTCTTGTGTTTCTCGCCGTCGCGACAAGGTCAGGAACGCGATGTTCCCCTGAAAACGGTATCACTGACAGGCAGTCGGGGATCCATGGAAACAAAAAACTCACAGAGAACAGCTTTCGCTTGCACAGGCAGAACCCTCTCCGAAATAGACTTATTTTTCTAACACCCGGCTATTCTCAGTGGCTGGATGTCACAGCGGGGGAGGAGGGAGGTGCGGAGCGGAGCGGAGGAGAATCCCTGGTGGAGAGACAGAGGAGTGAGTCGCTGTATGTGTTCCAGAGTGGAAAAGTGGATGAAGAAGTCACATTCTGCATTCAAAGTAGACATTTCTTTGGGCATGCATGGCATGCACGGGCAGATACCAAAGCGCTGTTATTCGACGCGGTACAGCGGTAGAATACTTTGTTTCACATTTGAATGTTGAATGTTTTGTTTCACATTTACGCATCAAGACTTAAGATCCAGGTCCTTGAATTAACACTAAGGAGTAATGACGAGTTACATTATATTTTTAACACTAGCATGCCTGAAAAAAGGGGCCCGGAATTAGAATTTGCTTGAATATTTAGAATTATTTTCAGATGTCCAAAATTTCTGAGATGATGGAATGATGATGGATGATGATAGTCATGGAAGGAGAACCTTCTGAAAGCTTCATGGGAAAAGATGAACAACTTTAAGCATCCTAGTGTTAACAGCTTCCCTCCCAGGAACGAGATGCCCAGGATTACAATTCACAATATTAAATTGTACAATTGGCCACTATGGGAGATTTGTACAACAAGAGATTACAGTGTTTTCACACACACACACACACACACACACACACACACACACACGCACACACGCACACACGCACACACGCACACACGCACGCACGCACGCTTTAAGACCTCTTGTTTCACATGGTTTTTCAGATCTGTTTCTTTGTAAGATCATGTAGGAAGCTCCTTCAGCTGCAGTTGCCAAGGAAACACAAGCGGCCCTTTGTTTAATTGAATGAATGCTCTGCGGTGATACCTATCCCCTCCATGCAGATAGATGAACCCAATGAGAAAGTGACTGTCAGTTCACTCCAGTTCAATTCTTCTCTTTCACTGCCTGCTGTACTCAATGCACTATGTTTTAAAGCCATGATTTTTTTCTACCCTAAAACATGATCATCAGGTATTAATGTTATATGAAAAGTAAGATTTTTTTCCCCAAAAAAATGTGTAGAGTGTTTGGTAAACTGTCATTTTTATGATTCCACCCTACCAGTTCATTAAGTATGCCTGGTTTGCCTGGTGGGTGGTGATGGGTGGAGATCCAGCTGAACTGAAGCCACGCCCACAGCTTTAGTTGCATGATAAAGGGGGAGGAGTTAGGGGAGGGGCTGAACACATGATGTCATCATTGCACATAAAAAACACACCAATGGGTCTATTTACATACTGTCACCACTTAAACATGTACAAAATTGGAAAAAATAGAAAAATCACAGCACCCCCTCTTTAATGTTTTTATAACCCTTCTAAGCATTATATCTTAGCTATTGAAAAATAGCAGATCTACAAGCTCATAGAAAATAGCAGAGATACAAGCTCATAGGCGTGCCACTCGGTGGCACACTATGAGCTTGTATCTCTGCTATTTTTGAAAAATCGTGAAAACGTGTTGCAAATTTATGAATATACTACTATGTTATTTCCGAAGCAAACATTTTTTAACTCAAATCTTTGCTTCTGGGGGATCTTGAACATGTTTTCAGATATAGATCATTCAGATGGTCCATGGCATGAAATATGTTGATCTAAAAAAAAAAAGTTGTGTTTAAGTTGTGTTTAATGTGTTTCACCACATTAATGATTGTCTTCACACCTCCAGTTCTCCCTCCCACAGAATGGGGGACATTGCCATTATTTCCACAAACATCTAGATAAAGTATATTATTGACGTAGTAAAATGTTGAAGGTGGGTGATGTTCTCCTTTAAGTAATACCAGCATGTATAGAAATGCAGCTTATGCTTCGTTTTGTATTTTGCAATGTCCTCAGTCCTGAGTGTTCATTTCTCTCTCACTGGTGTGCATGTGCACACACGCACGCACACGCACACACGCACACGCACACGCACACACACACACACACACACACACACACACACACACACACGCACACACACACACGGCTTATAATCATTAATCCATGCACTGTGACAGATACTCTACGTGAGTGAGTCAGCCTCACTTCATATGCTATACACTTGGTTTAAGGTCTTGGTTTAAAAAAAGTGTTTGTGTGTATGGCTTAATTTACACCATCATCATCATCATCGTGTGTGTGCGCTGTACACAAGCCCCCACCCCATGCATTCCTCTCCCAGAAAGCGGCACTTGAACAAGCACACACACACACGCACACACACACACTCTGTGTGCTTGCATGCAACATCGGGACCAGCTACAGCACATATGACAAACTCAAGGCCCGGGGGCCAAGTCATTCAAGGGCCCCCAGGCCCACAAGTCTTCGGCCCACAAATCAACTCAATTGATTTACTTGAAAGCAGTGTTTGGTGAGGATCATAGAACACACAACTGAGCTTTCACAATGCAATAAGTTTTGAATGCATGCAGTTTCATTTTTGCATTTATCTTGATATTAATGGAAATTCATGATTTTTGAAGGAAAATTGCTTTTGCTGTTTTTCTACATCCTCGTAAACTGGTTCTCCATGTTGAAACACAGACCGGCGGGGCCGTCCCTCAGCTTCTACCGATTGTTCTATTCGGCCCACCGTGTATTTGAGTCTGACATCTCTGAGCTACAGCGTCCTTAAATTAACATCTCTCTCCTCCTCTAGTTTCCCGGCATACCACTGCCGCTGAGTGCCATCGAGTCAATAATAATAATTCTTTTTTTGTTTGTGCTCCGTGCACTATAGCGGAGCCGTGCATGGCAGGCACAAAATAAATAAATTAAATAAAACAAAAATAAAGAAATAAATAATCACTACTAGTCAGGTGCAGGAGCTTGGAATTTCCACAGCATCGCCCTCCTGCCTCGACTTTGAAGGAAGGCTCTCTCTCTCAGGGGCGGATCTAGGCATGGGCATGGGGGGCAATGCCCCCCTAAATGCCCTGACTGCCCCACCAAACATGATGGCATGCAAAACAACCCAAGATACCCAAGAAATGAAAGTGCTTATATTTAAAATGATGTGAAACACTACTACTGCTAATAACTAACTACAATAGTGGCACCACTAAACCAACAGCATTTCATCATTGAGAACAGAAAACTCTCTGAGTCAGACCTTTAGCTTTATGCATGCTGTGTGTCTGTTGCAACTTCAATTGATGCTTTACTTGACTAATAAAAGTCCTGTAAGTGAAAATGGTATGGGCGCGACTTCGCCCTGAAAATGGTATGGGTGCAACAATGGATTCGCCCGTGGCGCGAAGCGTCACGGGCGATGAAGCCACACCCATACCATTTTCTTTTGCCCCTCCAACATGTTCTCTTGCCCCCCCAAATGGGACATGTTACATTCGCCCCTGCTCTCTCTCTCCCTCTCTCTCTCTCTCTCTCTCTGTCAAGGCGAATAACAAACAACATGCCACAGTGGAGGATAATCTTGCGGCTTTTTTCCTCCACCGAAAATGAGTGAGCGACCGTCAGATGGGGGAAGGGGAAAAAATGGAAAAACGGACAGTTTATTCGCAGCTATTAGCACCGTCGGTTTACGGGGATGAGGATTATATGCTACACGTCTGTTTATAACGACCGCCTGACTGACTGACGCCGGATTGACGGTTGCACTAAGTTTGCGAGTTTTGGTGTCTTGCGACTTAACACTTTCTATACTGTACACATTCTGGCGTTCTACGGATTATGTTATATTTTAGCTACTGAAAAATAGCAGATCTTGAAATGAAAACAAGAATCTAGCATCAGAAACTAGGATCTAGTATCAGAAACTAGAATCTATAGTGTCAGAAACTAGAATCTAGTGAGAGGCCTTTTCTGTTTGGATGTAGGTATGTATGTTTGTTTTTGCATTTTTTGTCCCACGCTTTTTGTAACCAATTTTCACCCCTGCACCGGTTATATGTAATGTGATCCTGGGCTCTACAAACCCTCCTGGGCAACCTGGGAAGAGCAACGGATTTGAATGCTTCCTTCCACGCATGAAGAGTCCACTTCGCTTCTTTACACCTGACAGGTTACATGTCACAGTGCCTGTGATTGGAAGTAGCATGCGTGTAAAGAACACGTTATTCCAACCAGCTCCTGTCCCTTCCATCAGGTGCAACGGCTGGCCTGGGGGAGGCTTCTGTTTGAATGTTGCACAAAAAAGGGTATTTTTCATTTCAAGGACCCCCAATAACCTTCAACGGTCCATTTGGAACCCTGTGTAGGTTCCCTCTAGGTCCCTGGACCCCAGTTTGAATGCCACCGGTCGACGGGATGACTTTCACCGGTGGCGTTTACTTCTCACAGGAGACTAAGCTTTTGATGGAGACAATATGCATGTATTTATAGCCGTTATTTAACCAGAAGAATCACACAGGCACCAAAAGTCTCTTTTTGAAGTGTGAGCGAGCCAGCCTGGCCAAGACAAATTTATGCAGCAATTCGCACAGCAGACAGAAAGCATCTGCGCGATACAAATAAAAAAAGCCATACAACATCCGACTACCGAGTGGAAGGAATTAAAAGATTTGACAAACATAAAACGAACCAGTAAATAAGAAGAAACAAATCTAAAAAGCTCTCCAAAATAAACATTTAAAAAAGGCTCAATAGTGTAAGTCTATATTATTATATTTTTTGGGACACGGAAATGTGCAGCGTTGTGATAAGGAAACTATCAAACGTGCCAGAAGTTAGCAGAAGCAGAGTTAGTTATAGACAGAACTCGAATAATTTACTGTTTTATATTCAGCATTTGAGTCACAGATGGGAATTTTGAGAATTTAGACTACTCACACCCAACGATTTTGCCCACAGTCCCATGCTGTATTGATGTGGAAATAACAGTTCTTCTGGCACCCACTGGCCTAGTGGTCCAGCACATACTGTACAAGCTCTGGCATGACAGCCACGTGTCACGTGTTCGAGTCCCATTCATGAAAATCCTTTGCTGCTCTTTCCAGTCCATCTTCACTTAAAGGCACAAAAGCCGAACACGAAAAATCTGTAATTTTAACTCTTGAGAGTGTAAAATGATACCGAATGGACCTGTAAGTGCATTTGGTTTAATTTTATGATCTCAAGGGTTAAAATGATACAGACACTGGTTGAAAACCACTGCACTAGGAGTCTGCAGCGAGAGCCTGTTGAATCCCTTGTGTCTCGCATGCCGTATGTATACGGCCATTATGGGACATGCTTCAACGCCATCATTAAAACATAATGCCGACGTGATCATGACCACAAACGACGGGCGCTAATTAACGTTATATCTTCCTCACTCATCAGGCTACTTCAAGCGAAGCACGAGGCAGATTTCCATAAAGCCGTTCCGGTGCCGAGCCGCAGACATGCTAAGAATACATAATAACACTAGTACACAGTAGTATTGTTGCTGTCCAATCCAACGCTTGCATGCATAGACGGATCTAGAAATTATGGGCCTCTGGGCTGCCATAGACCAGGGGTGGGCAATTATTTTTTCCCAAGGGGCCAAATGAGATACATAAAATATTGTGGAGGGCCAAGACTAAATGCTGAACTAAAGTCTGCGTAATATTAATTTAGTTTCAAGATAAAAGACCAAGCATTTTGACACCAGGACCCTCAATTTATTCTGTATTTGAGCCACAGACCACCATTTGATGACATTTTAGTCCCACAGACCCCAAAACTAAAGCTTAATTTTGCTTTTGTCCACAATTCCAGACTGGATTTCACAAACAAAACGGACAAACAAAGATGACCATTGTTTTACATTCTCTGGCTAATTCAGATGAATATTTTAACTCTTGAGAGTGTAAACATGAAACCCTGTTGAAAACCACGGTACTGTAGCTGTTGAAAACCAGGCTACCCTTTCACAGGCCGGTCAGAGTCAGCCAAAGGGCCACATTTGGCCCCCGGGCTGCATAATGCCCAGGCACGCAATAGACCGTTCCGTAAGGCCATCCTAAAAACTGCTATGGTCTGATCACAGCTAAGCATAACATGTAATAGACATAGACAATTTCCTTTATGATAAAGCATCATTTTAAAAAAAAAAAATGTCACACACAGTTTTCCACTGCATAGGGCATGCCTTGTTGATGGATTTGTAAGAGATTTTAAAGGTCTGGTTCCAAAAATAAACCAGTATTTAATGTGTAACGTCCATGATATTTACATTGGAATGAATGAGCCCGCCTGGAAAGTGTGGGTGGACACTGGGGATAGGGCGGGGCTCTACTAAAGGTCTATTATCAACCCATAGCACTTGTATTGCATACCAACCCACAGTACCTGCTGCAATAACTTTTAATGTATGTTTTTAGCGCTTCATTGTATGTTGTAAAATGTATTGTAAATCCTGATTAAATTGTAAACTTTTCATGATTGTAAGTCGCTCTGGATCAAGAGTGTCTGCTAAATGCCTAAATTGTAAATTGTAAATCGTATTATGACATAGGCATGCGATATTCACCTTATTTCAGCAGGATTTACAGCAAGGGATTGCTTGAAAATAGTAAACAGCCAAATAAATGAAAACAAATGTGGTAAAATGTACCATATCCCCTAGTCAAAAATCCTATAGAATCCCAATAGAAAAGTCAGATTTTGGAACAATCCTATTACTGTATATTTCCAATAGGAATCCAATAGGATTCCAATAGTTCCTATAGGATTTTGGGGAAAATCCTATAGGAATCCTATGAGAAAATCTTATAGGATTTTCTTATAGGAAAAATTGTCTTTTTTCTGCTTTTGTGTAACAGAAGGACAGGACGTATAGGGTAAACTAAATAAACAAAACAAAACAAACAAAATGTTGAAATATGTATGGACATACAAGGTTTCTGGACCGAGAGCGTTGGCGCGGCATCATAATATAATGCGTAGCTAAGAGCGGAATATATACAAACAACAACAACAACGCTTCCCTGAATGATCCCTTAACCCTTTGTGTACTGAACGCGTTTTGGTGTTTTTAAGCTGTTGAAAAATAGCAGATCTACAAGCTCATATCGCGCCACCGAGTGGCGCGATATGAGCTTGTAGTTCTGCTATTTTTGATAAATTGTGAAAAGCATCAGAAACTAGAATCTGATAAGGACACAAAGGGTTAAAAACCCTGGCGCGTGCGCCTCCATAATGGCAAGGCAATAAACTATGGCTGTGTATGTATGGCTATATATTTACTCACTGGATGGATCAATCAGTCAAATAGTGACAAGCAGGGGGTGAGCAGGGGGGAAACGGAGCCTCCAGATAATAATGCTCAGTGGAGATAACAGAAATGAAAGGTGGGGGGATATAAATATGATCAAAAAGCAATAACCTGCTCCCTTAATAGAGCCTGAGAGGCCCCCAAAATAAATACAGACGTGTGTGTGTTTCCACTGACAGCCAGACAAATTAATAACGCACTCGGTTTGCCGCGCGCACAGACACACACACACACACGCACACGCACACGCACACGCACACACACACACACACACACACACACACACACACACACACACACACACACACACACACACACACACACACACACACACACAGTATCAGGGCAGAGAGGCAATATGATATGTGAAATTAAACTTCCGACAGATATTTTCTCATCATCGTCTCCGCCTGGCGTTGTGATATTATTATTACTGCTTCATACCGCAGGCACGGACAGACGGACGGACGGACGGACGCCAGGGCCACAGCTATACAGCTATAGCTTCCGACTGGCCGGAGGCCGTCTATTATTTTCGGAAAATTGCAGTGTACAGCGTCGCCATTACAAATAATTATGTTTCATAAAAATGGCAAGTGTATTAGCGGTAATTTAGTTACACATGCATCGCGCCGTGTCCCCATTCTGGTCGTGACCATAATAGGCCGAACATTCAGCAAAAAAAAAACGCATAATACAAAAAGTTTGTGGATTTGTCTATTTTCAGGTGAGCAACTTGAACAAACCAGGGGATCGGGGGAAGATACAGTATATTGTGATATTTTACTGCTTTATACCATGCACAGAGGTTTTCAACCATTTTGACACAAGGGCCCGCTATTTATTCAGAAATTGAGTCACAGACCACCAATTGAGGACATTTTAGCCCCAAAGAAAGATTAATTTTGCTTTTGGTACAAAACCAAAAGAAATCTTTTAGTTTTGCGAACAAAAGCAAAACTTTCACAATTCACAAATTACTTCAAGTAACTAGTCACTAAATATTTGGTCACTAGTTACTTAAATATCTAGTCACTAGTTACTAAAAATATACCCTACTGTCATTGGTCCAGTTGTGGTTGGGTTTTATGCTCTACTTGTCATCAATATAGAGCAGTGGTTTTCAACCTTTTTGACACCAGGGACCACCATTTATTCAGCATTTGAGCCACGGACCACCATTTGATGACATTTTAGCCCCAAAGACCTAACGCTAAAGAATTCTTTTGGTTTTGTTCACAATTCCATGCTGAATTTCTGCAAACAAAACAGTGTAGAGTTCTTAATTAAATAGTGCTAATTCAGATGAATATTTTAACTCTTGAGAGTGTGAAAATGAAACCAAATGGATCCGCAAGGGTCCATTTGGTTTCATTTTTACATTCTCAAGAGTTACATCTGGTTAACCAACTTTCCATCATTTAGCCTGGGGACCACCTGGAACCTTCTCAAGGACCACTGGTGGTCCCTGGACCACCTGTTGAAAACCCCTGATATAGAGGAATACAACACAAATAACACTCATGCCAATAAGCACAGCGTCCAAAATCACAGACAATATCCAGTCTATGATATGGAAATACTGGTGCCCTGGCACCCTGTGTTACCCTATGTTGACAAGACATCATTATGATGTTATGCCTGTGGAAAACACCATTTCTCATGTGGAATGTGTTTCACTGTGGGAGTGCACTCAGCACATCACAACATGACAGACTCAGCCCTTGGAGGAAGAGGATATGCAACATAGGTAAAAAATACTAGCTCACCAATTGAAAACACAGTACCTATAATGGAATGGGCTGAATGGGAAAAAGTAAAGAGGTGGCAAAAGTAGTTTCTTTATGTAAAGTACCTTAATGTAAGGGTATTAGTTCCAAACCCTTTCTCACAAATAAGGGCACTTCACCTTTGGCTTGGTACTTGGTCTGCTCTTTTCCCCACTTGTACAGCAAACTTGTTCTGGCTGGGATGCCCAAAATAATCACATTTCACTGTGGACCCCCACCCTAAGAACCACTTGGAATTCTAGGAGTTGAGTTGAGGTATTTCATTTCTGACTCAGAGCAGTCTTGCTAAATCATTCCTTAGGACTCGTGACAGCTATAGCCAACCTGTGAAGGCTAAATCCTCGTGTTGTACGAGTTCTGCGCTTCCCCACAACGTTCCCCCCGCGTCGTGAATGATTTCTCTGTCGGTGACTGATAGCTGTCAGTCAACGGTTCGGCCCATGGTGACAAATCCCGGTCTCTTACAAACTTCTGGAATGTCTGATAACTTCTCGCAAAGTTCTGCAAGGTTTTTCTGTGGTCACTGACGCCAGTATTTAAAGCGTTGTTCCAAATCACACAGCATCTGCGGATAGCCCTAACCGTTTCTGTTGCTAAGGCTGCTGTTTCATCACATCGGGGAGAAAATAGGAGACAGATAATGACACAACAATTCATGGTGGGACAATTTAGGATTTTAGCGAACGCCTTATTGGCCGTTTCCCTTACCCCACCAAGTACGCAAATTGTAATATGCTTAGCATGGGATGCTTAGTATGTGATTTACCCAACAATCCCAAACTTTTAACATTGCATAGATTTTCTGTGGTCTAGAGGTGTTTTGACTCAAACAAAGAGCTCTGATTGTCCTGCTGTTTGTGACGTCACAGGCTGCAAATCACACATATGTCTATGAGATTTACCAGCAGATGGTCAATCTCACAGACCGCTGTTTTGCCTGTTTCCATTGCAGCTCAAAAGCCTTCCAACCCCCCACAGAAAACTCCATATCACAGACTTACATTTTCCCTAAAAAGAAAAACAAACAAACTGCAGTATCCACATGTTTCACACACTTGTATCAAATCATAACGTAGTGCCATAATGAACCAATATTGTCAGTGTAATGTATCGTCCATGTTGTTTAGTGATGCATATCGAATCACTGTCAAAATGTATCGTTACACCCCTACTATATCATAATGAAGCTATGCCTCTCTAAGTTACGTAAGAAGCGGTCGGCATCAGGAGGAGTCACTATGCATGGTAAAACTGCAAGTGTACAGGTGGATCCACAACAAAGACATTTTGTGTGTGCGCGACGCGTGTCACACTCCGGAAACTCTGTCCCAGCACAAGGAGAGAGAGAGAGAGAGAGAGAGAGAGAGAGACAGAGAGAGAGAGAGAGAGAGAGAGAGAGAGAGAGAGAGAGAGACAGACAGAGAGAGAGAGAGAGAGAGAGAGAGAGAGAGAGAGATAGAGAGAGAGATAGAGAGAGAGAGAGAGAGAGAGAGAGAGAGAGAGAGAGAGAGAGAGAGAGAGAGAGAGAGAGAGAGAGAGAGGGAGAGGGAGAGAGAGAGGGAGAGGGAGAGAGAGAGGCCCGCTGGGTTCATTTTCTCCTCCACCATTGCCTCTCCTAGCCCTGTCAGCCAGCGCCAGGTCTATCCAAACCCACTGCTCTGGACCCAGCATGCACCTGCTCCCAGGCATGGCAATGAGCCTTACACACACACACACACTCACACTCACACACACACACACACACACACACACACACACACACACACACACACACACACACACACACAATGACACAGACATCGCAATTGAAAGAAGAGAGAGAGAGGAGAGGGAGAGGGGACCAGTGGGAAAGACTGAGAGGTTCTAGACAGAGAGCAAAGAGGCTAGGTGTGTGTGTGTGTGTGTGTGTGTGTGTGTGTGTGTGTGTGTGTGTGTGTGTGTGTGTGTGTGTGTGTGTGTGTGTGTGTGTGTGTGTGTGTGTGTGTGTGTGTGTGTGTGTGTGTGTGTGTGTGTGTGTGTGTGTGTGTGAGGCAGAGAGAGAGACACAGGGAAGTGGGACGTGGAATAAGGCGATGACACCCGCCTGAGAGCGCTGGTGGGAGTGTAGTTGTACTGTGGTTCTGTATGTGAATGTACTCTAGCAAGGCCATGATATTCACTGCACTTTCATCTGGCATCACCTGTATTCTAACTTTTGGTATTCTTTTTTTGCAAATGCCCTATTTCAGTGGTTTTCAACCATTTTGATGTCAGGGCCCAGTATTTATTCAGCATTTGAGCCACGGACCACCATTTGATGACAGTTTAGCCCCACAGACCTCCAAATTGAAGATGTCTTTTGCTTTTATCCACAATTCCAAGGTGGATTTGGGAAACAAAGCAGTCAAACATACAGATCAAAATGACCATTCTTCTACAATCTGCTGTAACTAAGCCACAGCCATGCTAAGCATGGACTGATATCTACTGGTAAACAGTTTGTGTCCACAATTCCAGGCTGGATTTGGGAAACGAAACAGTCAAACATACAGATCAAAATTACCATTAATCTTCTACATTCTCTAGTTGTGGAGACTTGAGATAATTCACATGATGAATATTTTAACTTTCATTTTTACGTTATCAAGAGTTTCATCTGGTTAACCAACTTAGCTGGGGACCACTTGGAACCCTCTCAGGGACCACTGGTGGTCCCCGGACCACCTGTTGAAAACCCCTGGGTTAAGGCATGCTTCTGCATTTTTACGCTCTCAAAGAGTTACATCTGGTTAACCAGCACTAGCGATCCATGTGAGCAATCACTGCTATTGAGTTTCTCTTAATTTGTTTAGTAACAGACAGCTTGTCACCGCTAAACCCCTTATCCCTAAACTTTTTTTTGGCCTTTTTTCACTAATTAAAAAATAAATAAATAAATAAATAAATAGTTCAAATAGATAGCCTACAACCTTGTTGTGTAACGTATCAGTGTAGTTTGGCTAGTTGAACTATTATAAGTGTGTGACGAAAATGGAGCCCAGAGTCTCCCTGTCTCTCTGACATCGGTGTAACAATTGTATCCAATCAGGATAGAGAACTCATGCAGGACAGAGAACCAAACAGTCCGGCTGCACCACTAGTGAATTCGGAAGAGATGACAAGAAGTTAGACAGAACTTAAGAGAAATGTATTCAGGAGACAGAACAATGTTACGGAACAATCACTAGTCTACTGCAGCAGTGATTACGGTACTATCAGAATAGAAACCTTCACTTCACAAGAAATAAGTTATCTTTAACCAAAATGTGTCACTTACTACACCTTTAATACCTTGTAATTGCGTGCCATGTAAAAGGAAGCAGTGAATTCGAAGTGTTCAGTAACACACAACAGGGCTTGCCCCGATGGAATGCAAAATGCACAAGCCTGGTTTTAAGATTTAAAACAATATCAGTTGAGGGCACGCGCGTGATGCTTTTCAAGCAAATTCGATTCAACGAGGGGCAAAAAAAAATGTTTGAGCCAAACTGTGACCTCGAAATGAACACCCACAGCACAGCGAAGTCAAACTTTTAGCCTATGTTAAAGTTGCACGGCAAAATCCACTTTCTTACAGTGAGTTTTCAGAGAAAACAAAGCCCCGCGAGTATTAAACGTGTCCTTTAATGATCTATGCGTCGGCTCCAAAGGCAACAGCGCGGCTTATTATAGGATGTTAAGACACAGTACATAGGCCATACTGCACTTCCATTTATGCACGCTCAAATGCTAAACTCTGGTAGTCAATAGAGCTCTAACTATAATTATATTTTCTCTGTGATGGTAGTTTTGGAGACCTAATATCTCCCAAACTATTTTTCTTTTTCATTTCAGGAATCAAATTCAGAGCAAAGGTGCTTGTGTGAGCAGATGCACACGCTTGAAAACATTCCGGTTGTTGTTATAGTCCATGATTTTTCTAACTAATTTTTCAACTGTCTCAATTATCTAATGCATGGGTGTCAAACTCTGGCCCCCGGGCCAAATTTGGCCCGCTGTGTAATTTCATTTGGCCCTTGAGACATTATCAAATAAAAGGGGAAGACCACCCATTTTCAACATTTTAATATGTCATTAATATACCTAAGGGACTGTACGTTATTTACCGGGGGGGGGGGGCTGGTGCGCTGGAAGTCCGGAAAAAAAAAATAAATCATGCCCCCCCCCCCCCACCTCAATTTTTTCCCCATGGCCCTCCCCCCACTTCAATGTTGTTTTCCCATGGCCCCCCCCCTACAGGTACAAAAATGTAATATGTAAAATTGATAGTAATAATAATAATATTATTATTAATACCGTATTTTTCGGGCCGTATTTTTACCGTATTTTTTCTTGTGCTTTGGACCCTGCGGCTTATTCAGCGGTGCGGCCAATGTATGGATGTTTACAGCTAAAGTCAGTCGAGCTGGTTGAAAAATAAGGAAATCTGCTGCACGTAGCCTTGGGATCAATGAATCAATGGTTAGACGGCGGACCAACGCGAGGAACGCCGTTGCGGCGGAGACGCCAGCTCCTCGGAACGACGGCGCGCGGTGGTGGTCCGCGTGGTGGTGGTCCGCGCGGTGGTGGTCCGCGCGCTGTCGTTCCGAGGAGCTGGCGCCACCAGCGCGCGCACCATCAAGGCAAGGAACATGCTGGAAACAACTTTTTATCAAGTCTGCCAGTGGATCCTTACTGCGTGGAAAAGTGTAAAAAAAAAAAAAAAAAAAAAAAAAAAACATCCACGAACGGGTTTAGAAAGGCTGGCGGCGGCAGCAGCAGCAGCAGCAGCAGCCGCCGCCGCGGCCGCGCGAGGAGGAGGAGGAGAGGTCCGTGGAGGCGGCAATAAAGACGCCTCGTCGAGCGTCTTAAACATTGAGAGGATTCCTGGTGGTCCCCAGCTAAATGGTGGACAGTTGGTTAACCAGATGTACGCTAGGCTACCCTTTTTCATGAACCAAATGGACCCGCAAGCGCTCATTTGGTTTCATGAAGTGATCGGAGTTTGCATATCTCCGGCTACACTCTATGGCCACTGGCCAGGCCTGGATGTAATATTTCTCAATCGGGGGTGCAGCCGAAAATGGCAGTTGGTTTAGTGGTGCCAAAATTGTAGTTAGTCAATGTTTAACTACCGCTATAAGCATTTGATTCGAAATATCTTTGAAGTTTTCATTGTTTGCATTCCGTCATGTTTGGTGGGGCAGTCAGGGCGTCTAGAGGGCATCCCCCCCCCATGTCTATGCCTAGATCCGTCCTTGGTCTATGGCTCTACCGTTAATTACATACAGCACGTGCAGTTCTGTAAAGGCAGATCATACCATTTTTAGGGATGACTACAGATGCACGCTTCAGTGCTAAAGTATGCACCCGGGACGCAAAGCGATGTGTTTCAGAGAAGTATTGCATTTTTTTTTTATTTAAAAAAATAAAAAATAAAAACTTTTTTTCCCCATGGCCCTCCCCCGAACTCCGATAGTTTTTGCCATGGCCCTCCCCTCCACCTCATTTTTTTTCATCATGGCCCCCCCCCCCCTACGCACCAGCCCCCCCCCCCCGGTAAATAACGTACAGTCCCTGAGATGCTGTGTGGACATGATAAAAAAAATAAGTTCCCCCAATTCTGTATTTCCTAAAAATGGAGGTTTGAGGTTTCATTAACATTGTGAAATACATCTGATGACTTCACCAAGATGTATTCCACCATGTTAATGATTTTTCTTTCAGACACATTTTTCCTCCCAGGAAAAAATTGAAAATTGGTGGAAATCCCCTTTAAAAGGTTAGTTCGTTCAAACTTGGCCCGTGGCTTTGTTCAGTTTTAAATTTTGGCTCACTCTGTATCTGAGTTTTACAGCCCTGATCTAATGTGATCAGGTGCTCTACACCCGTGGTTTAACCTTTTTGATATCAGGGACCACTATTTATTCAGAATGTGAGCCACGGACGACCATTTGATGGCATTTTAGCCCCACAGACCCCCACATATAAAGATTTATTTTGCTTTTCTCCACAATTCCAGGCTGGATTTCAGAAACAAAACAGTCAAACATACAAAATGACCATTTCATCTACTTTCTCTAGTTGTGTAGACTTGGGCTAATTCAGATGATGACTATTGCAGGTCCATTTGGTTTCATGTTTACGCTCTCAAAGAGTTACATCCAGTTAACCAACTTTTCATCTGGTTAACCATCTTAGCTGGGGACCACCTGGAACCCTCTCAAGGACCACTGGTGGTCCCTCGACCATTGGTTGAAAACCACTGCTCTACACATGTCCACCGACATGGGAAGAGCAACAGACTTGAACTCACGCTTCCATCATGCATGCGTGCCTTACTCCTGACAGGGAAGAGTTCCCCTGGTTTAGACGTAGCGCATGGAAGGAACATGTTATTCCAGTTCCTTTCCCCTGCATCTGGCAGAACTTACTGTACATACAGTAGCAGTCACCCTGCTACAATATATATCAGGGGTGCCCAAAGGGTAGATCGTGATCTACCAGCAGATCACACAGACCATGCAGGTAAATCACGACAGTCCTCATAGATCTGTAACTCTTACACTTACAAGAGAGTTACAGTGTAACTTACAGACCTCTTGTAAGTTACACTCTCAAGAGTCCACGCAATTAGAAAATGGAAAATAATCGCTATTTTGACCAATGTTTTGCCTGTTCCCTTCCCCAATTGTGGACAAAAGCGTGAAAGTTTTGGGTGCAAAGAGACTAAATTCAACATCACAAACTGTCAACTCAAACCCCAAATACTGTATACAAGAAAACCTTCCAATTCTCCCCCTCTATTTTTCATTTTGAGTGCATTATTTTTAAACACTGTATAACAGTAAGTAACACCATCACCACTATTTCAAAGCTCAAACTTTCTAGGGAGCCTTGAAATGGATTTTCAGTAATGGAACAATCACATTTTTGATGTGTAGATCTTGTTGAGCCGCTCATTTTGAAAGTAGCTCTCAGGTCAAAAAAGTCTGGCCACCCCTGGTATATATAGTATAGACTCAGAGGCTTGCCTATAGCTATTAACATACTACATGTGTGGAGGCAATGAGTTTCATCCTGGCCTTTGCGAATGCCAGTCAAAGCAAATTAAGATTTGACCAATCGCAGGGAGCTGGACATGTTACTGGACTAAAAACTTGACCACTTATACACCTCTACTACGTAGTTCTGCATGAGCATGAGTTGGGTAGCGTTTATGCCAGAAAGATGTGCATATCCATCCTGTGCACATGATCACTGGCAGTGTGAACAGGAGAAGGAAGGAGAAGGCCTCATTACAACATGTAAAAATGCCCAGTCCACTGGACACATGAGGATTTATGAAGAGATCGTAGAAGCCCATATTGCAATATGCCCAGATGATCATAGGCTTATGCTATATAGGTTACAAAAACGATGCAGTGTAAGAGATATACAAACAAACACTGTGCCAATGTTTTAGAACAATACAAATGACGTTATTTTATTTTTAATTTTTTTGATTGATTTACTTTTAAGGCGTGGACCCAGTGCATGCCTGCCTCAAAGCGACAGGAACTACTTCAAATTCACCAAAACCAGAGCAAACCTCCCACCACAGGACTCTGGCTTATCAATTAATACTGTTGCAACATTACTATAGTTGGCTTAATGGCAAGTATTTCATAGAGCGCAACTTCAAAATAATCTGAACTATATCCATTTAAGGAGGTATTGGATTCCTTGTTGCACAGCATGAGTTGTTCCATTTTGTGAAAAGTAAGAAATGTTGGCCCTACGAGGTATTCTACACCCCACAGTGCCGTTCATATAACTGTGTACGCCCTGTCTTAAATAATTGGTGGAAAATAATACCCTTTCTTAAAAGTTTAAATCAGCTCACACAGTGCCGTGCTCCCTCTGCGTACTCTTTTAGAGGAGATGAGCTCTAGTCATTTTCTGGCCCACAGAAAAATAATAAAACAGGTACCTGGTGGTGGTACAAAGCGAGACAAAAAGGCCATCAAGTGTGAAATAAGCTATACAAGCAATGAGGGAGCGACCCGCGAGGTCTTACTGTAATCCAAGCGTTGGCCCCCGCGAGCCCATTTTGTCACTTAATCACTCTTTATTTTTCCCTCCACCCGTAATGTGCACAAAGCCAGAAAAGCTATTTCTCTACAATTATCTCATCGTCGTGGACTCGTAATCGCCGCGAACGCGAAAGTGATTATTATTGGGTTCTTCTGCCTTTGTGTGGAAGCGTGTGTGTGTGTGTGTGTGTGTGTGTGTGTGTGTGTGTGTGTGTGTGTGTGTGTGTGTGTGTGTGTGTGTGTGTGTGTGTGTGTGTGTAGGAATGCAGCATAACGCAGTCACACATTTACAACAGTGATTCTGAAACTTTTCAATTTCAAGGACGCCATAATTACGCCTTTGCTGTTGATCGCAGTCACTTAAAGGACATCAAACAATTGTGCTCGCGGCCGTCGCCGTTGATCAACGGGAATCACGCCTTTGTAGTCCTTTTGATTGAGTCAGACTCATCATGCTACTCACCAGTAGCATAGTCTTGCTTGCTAATTTTGCTAATAACATGGGATCATGCATCGCGTATCTCCCATTCCTTGTTCCAAAAGGCATTTTTGGTCAAAAGAGTGTACAGTATTTTCCAGGGCTCAGAGCATTCACTATGGAGGCTGCCATCTTACTATGGGCACTCGCACAATTCACAATTCATCCATAAATGATGGTGTAATAGTAGTTAAGATCGCACACACAGAACGTCCCATAAGTGAACTCTCGCAACGGCAGTATTCGATGTACGTCAAAACCAAAACAGGCGATATAAGGCTTAATTCTTGTCACATTCTAAGCCCCTTATCCACAACTTTTCTTTGCCTTTTCTTTAATATTTTGAAAAAGCATAGTCTAACTAGCCAATCTAGATTGTCTACATGTTTTAGCTTGTAGGCTGGCTTCTTAACGACAGGGTATCATGCTAATATCAACATTTTCTCATTTTAACTATGACAAAGTTGTGATAACATTCGAAAATGCAAACATATGGCTATATAAAGCCGTTTCCATGCTGTGTCGAGTCGGAGGACACTCTTCTGAAAAACCCCTCCCACCAGCTCGGAAAGGCCCGAACCAAAACAGCGCGTCAGCAGTGGAACACGCTGACGTCACACCTCTAGGAACACATGTTAAAAACTCCTCGGAATTCCATTATTTTAGCGTCATGTTAATGAAGTAAATAAAAATCTTTTTTGGTTAGCATGACCAGGGACCGCTATACTATGCACTCGAGATTTTTTTGTAAATAATCCGCCAGCCGTTTTTGCATTATCTACGGGAAACACGGCTGTGCACGGCTCGCATTTCTACACAGGCTTGGGGGGCGTGTCTTTCTTGAGTCACTCCAGGCTGGTTGCAGCGGGCCACGCTTGCTAGCCTGCCCATGAAGAGATTACGTCCCTTGGGCAGGCTAGTGAGGTTTACTCGGTGTCGGTATGGGGGGGGGGGGGGGGGGGGGGGGGGATAGACAGAGTTGCGATATTGAGGGGGCAGAAAATAGTCTGGTTACGTGGTTCATGTACTTGCGCGAGCCCATAGACTCTAATGTATGTAGTAACTTCTTCTTGGCTGTTTGGCTTGATAGCCTAGCCACCTAGCAGTGGCACCGGCTTAGCGGCTACTGCTACTGCTAGTACCGGGCTGTGATGGCGGCGGCTGCATCCTCTCCCGAGCCCCCCTCTCGCTCTAGCCCTATCGTGTGCATCAAGTGCCGCATGCATAGTTACGACCCCACTGCTTTTGGAACGATGGGTCTGTGTAACAAATGCAATGCGATCTCTGTGCTAACGGAGAGGCTGATCGAGCTGGAGGCTCTGGTTAAAAGTGCTAGCGGTGGTGCGGCTAGCTCGCCCACCGCTCGCACCCGGACACAGGGACGCCACCGTCAGCCGCGGACCGCGGCTGATCGGGGTCCCCACGAATCAGATCGTGACGGCGGCTGGGTGACTGTTACTGGAAGGAAGCATAGTCATACACAGAAGCACACGGGACACCAACCACTCCACGTTTCAAACAGCTTTTCCCCACTCACTGCTACACCCATTAGTGACAGTGAGTCTGTCGACTCGCCATACAAACGGCCACACGAAGATGAAGATGGAGCTGGACTTAGAAACATTTTCATTTTTTTCGGACCTCCGGAGCTCGCGCCGAGTAGGGGGCGAGCGGCCGACTCTACCCGACCGAAGAGCTCTCTCGGTCGGGTAGAGTCGGCCGCTCGCCCCCTACTCGGCAGGTCCGCAGCTCGGCTCCCTGCTCGCCGCGAGCTCTGTGTGGAAGTCCAAAAAAGACGCTCCGGGGACCCCCGGAGCTGCCGCGAGTCACTCCCAGTGCGGCAGCAGCGTTTTATAATGTTTTATAAAGCGTTTGGACGTTTTTTAATAATGCGTTTGGACGATTTTGTAATGCTCTAGTGCAGCTCCCATCTCGGAGCGGACTCGGAGGGACGGAGCAGAGAGTGGGGTTCCGACGGAAATAGAAGAACATTAGTTATAAAAGTATTATTGTCGCACCTCGATCGCAACGCGTGTGTGCGTATGCACCAACGCACATGTGATCTTGAAGATCATGACAACTAAGCAGCTGATCGCTGCCAAATATAATTTAATTGTATTGTATTTGGGTAGGCTATCCTACTACTATGCTATGCTATGCTATGCTACTGTGGATAACTTTAGCCGGAAGCTGAGCTGCACGACCTGCTCGCCGAAGTTGGCCGAGCGTACCACTGTATACGTCACGCGAAGGCGCGTTCGGCTCTTTTCCCGAATGCAACCTTTTCAGGGAAGCAGGGGGGGGCGCTCAACTTCTTTCTTCAACTCTGCCTATATATTGTATTTTTTCTGAAACGACTTTTTTTCTGGACATCTTTAGGGGTCATTGATAGATATGCGTCATTAGTTTTTAAAGGAAATATCCGTGATACCTACTCTTTAACTACGGTATTCAAAAAAAAAAAACCTTTTCAAAATAGTAAAAAAGGGAAAGACGTTTCAGGATAAGGTGTTTAACCATGACAAAAATGGAGCCCATAGGCTCCTGCCCTATATGGGCCTCACGGCTTGGCAAGGCTTACATGACAGCGAAGGCTTTAAGTATCGGTATGCTAAGCTTATATTCAGTCCAGTATAATGTACTGTAGTGAATATAATGTCCGCTGCACTTTACTTGAGTATGAGCCCATATTTGGACAGGGCCAGGGTTCTCGGGGGCGACAATTTGGACTTCATATCGATTTTAAAAAAGTTGGAATTGTAAAAATTCCCCTTCCTGACGTTGTTTTAGCATGAATCGATAACGCATTTCCCCACTCGCCGCTCCCACTACAGATGGATGGCCTGCTCTGAGGGGTGGGGGGTTGGGAGGGCGGGTTGGTGGGTGATATAAGCACAAGACATATATTTGGCCGCTTCTCCCCGCCAGCCCGGCCGGCCGGCCTCGACCCAGACCACGGGGCTTCTTCTTTTTTTTGCTGTAAAGCAACTCTGATGAAATGCTGGCATCTTTCCCAAGTCATTCACTGGCTGATGCCACTGCTATCCATCTCATTCCGTTCACTCTTTTTTTTCCTTCTACTTTTCTTTCTATTTTTTACTCTGCCGGGGTTGAGCACTATAGCTTGTTCTATTCTGAGAGTGTTCCTTCGTTCGTTCCAGACTGGTTTGAGAAGAAGCAGCAGCAGCAGCATCGGCGGCTATACCTCGCCTAGCCTTCCTGCCTGCCTGCCTTCCTTCCGAACAATCCCAGGTTATTATGTTGACACTGCAAGAGTTATTTAGAAATCAAATTAGTGTCAGTGAACGAAGGGAAGGAGGGGAAACCGTTGATCGCGTCGGGAGAGGGAGCGAACACTGCGTGACATTTTGGGGTGGAGGACGGGGTAAAAAAAAACGACCCGCCGGGAAAAAAAAATCACGTGCGATGTAAATTAAAACCTAATCACGCGTTTTGAAAGAGACAGGAACGACGTTTTTTTTTTTTTTTTTTTTTTTTTAATGGAAAGTCAAAAATATTGACTTTCCATTTGGTGTTTACCGCTGAGTTTTTTGAGGAAATCCGCCTTGACACTTTTTCCCTATTTGTGCTGCCAGCAGCACCATACTCCCTGCTGCTCATTAGCTTCCAGCCTATGCATGCCAGTGTTTTTGAGCTGCGACAAGAGGATATTGAAGTCTCACAGACAATTGGGTGGAGGTATGCGGTATATGCACAAACAATAATGAGTGTGTGGGACATCCCAGGCAGGCTGTGACACGCAGAACACACACCAGAGACCTATATGCATTAGGCTATATCGGTTGGCCAGAGTAAACCTAGCTTACCGGTTACAGTATATGTCCAAAACATACTTTTACAAGGCATAATGGAGGGTGGGAAGAAGAAGTGGTTGGATCCCATGGTCTTGTTAGTACATTTCATTGCTTAAAACCTGGCAAGGATTTATTTCTACTTTTTATTTGAAAAACTTTTCAAAATATATGAGGCTAAATAGTTTAAAATGTTTTTTTTTTTTTTAACTCCCCGGTTTATTTTTCATATAACATCTTCATTGGGTCCTTGTGTTTAGTCCTACAGTGCCTGTAATAGCAATTCACGCAGCTTAAAAATATAGTAGTCATGTTGCTCAAAAGCATCGCTGGGCCCCGCAGAGTAGCCTATATCTATAATAGAACACACAGACAGACTTAACAACAGACCTACAGACGTGTCATATGTTGCCCTGTGGCTAGTTGAGAGCTTGTAGATCAGCTATATTTTTTGGTCACAACCCAGCACCCACACACTTAGCAAAAGGAGCCAGTTCATTTCTCGGCAGTGGTATAGTACTGCCGCCAGCATTGCCAGCGCATTAAACGCCCTCCGGTATTGCCTCTGCATTGCCACAGCACCCATATGGGAAAAAAAAAAACTTTACCAGTAAATGCACCGCTGCAATATTCCCCTGAATGCTAGACATATGGGTAAAAGGGGCAGGGGCTGTAAAGGCCCCTTTGACGTCCATGTGTGCATGTCTGGCCCTGTTCAACGTGTCACTGTTTTGTGCATGTCATTGTTATAGGTCAGCGGTTTTCAACCAGTGGTCCCTGGAATTATTCAGCAACGGACTGGGACCCCTTCAATATTCGCAAAACCTCAGGTTGAAACATCCAAGGTACAAGCACACTACATAAGAGTGTGAACGCCCGATTGCCCATTTTTCCCTTGTTCACCTATGTTCTGACAAATGGGGGTCCGTGGGGCCACAGTGTTGTCATATCCGGGCGGGGCTCGGGTCGTGACAAGCAGTGAATGCATTGATGCTTCTAAGGAAACAACAGCAGTTGATCTCTAGGTTCTCCTGTCCAGAAATAGACTGTCGGGGGAGATTCTGACAGACGAAACAAACAAACTTTCATGGTGAGAAGTTTGTTTGTTTGTTTGTTTGGCAGAGAACAGAATTTTTTTCCCTCACGATTCTTGCTGTGATTTTCACCGATTTTCATTTCATGGACCGGCGGATTGGACTTGAATTAGGCAACAGAACCTCCCTGATTATTGGCATTTCTATCTCTGGGACACCATGTGGTAAAATTACAAGTTAATTTAACCCTGAGAGTGTAGAAATGGAACCAAATTGGCCCACTATATGTTCCACTTGGTCCCATTTTGGCTCTCTCTCAAGGACCACTCGGGGTCGGCGTGAATTTGACCAAAACTAAATTAACAACTTGCGTGCTAAGACAGCGTAATAGCCATAAAGATACACTTGTTTAATCCACTGATTAATCCACTTTAAATCGCCAAAGCTAAACAAATGGGATGTTGCTTGTCAACTCAAAAATACAAGGAGTTCCACAGTATTTAGGTCCATATCTGAACATGATGTGATTTCACATCATGATGATGAATTTGGCAATCCAAGCATCACAACAGCTACGAGGCAGTGCATCTTGGGTGCATTGGGGTGGCAGGGGGGTGGGGGGTGATTTAAAGTGACAGACACAAGTATTCATAGGACACATGAAAAATGTATATACAATTGCTGTCTCCGATTTTTGAATTTTCAATTACTGTAATGTATATCAGGGGTTTTCAACCTTTTTCATCCCAGGGATCACCATTTATTCAGCAATTGAGCCATGAGGGACCACCATTTATTCAGCAATTGAGCCATGGACCACAATTTGATGACATTTTAGCCCAAAGACCTAAAAGTAAAGAATTCTTTTGGTTTTGTTCACAATTCCAGGCTGGATTTGGCAAACGAAACCGTGTAGACTTCTTAATTAAATAGTGCTAATTCAGATGATGAATATTTTAACTCTTGAGAGTGTGAAAATGAAACCAAATGGACCCGCAAGAGCCCATTTGCTTTAATTTTTACATTCTCAAGAGTTACATCTGGTTAACCAACTTTCCATCTTCTTAATAATAATAATAATCTTTATTTGTATAGCACCTTTCATGACATAAAATGCAGCTTAAGGACCACTGGTGGTCCCCGGACCCCTGGTGAACCCCTGGTGTATATTAATGGCACCCCCAATTAATGTGGGTGGAGCAAGCTGACTACCAAGGAGTAGTCAGACTGATTAAAACAAAACAAAAAAAAATCTAATTTTGTGTGAAAAACAACACGTGTGTGTGTGTCCATGTGTGCATGAATGTGAACAACAGGGGAGCTACACTATAGCTGCCTGTTGACAGATGGAGCTGAAGGATGCGGTGGAAAGGGAGAAACATTTTCTCCAGGGGAAACGTTTCCACATCTGAAGGGGGTAGAGGGACTCAATTTGTGTGTGTGTATGTGTGTGTGTGTGTAATTCCAGGGGGGGGGGGGGGGGGGGGGGGGCACTGTGTGTAGGTGCTACAGTGACAGATGATAGTAATTCACTTAGGTGCGGATGCATCGCGGCGGTGTCACACAGTTTGGCGAGTCTTGACACATAAGGATGGTGTGTGTGTGTGCTGAAGAATCTGTGGCTACATCTATGCACCCTATAGTACCGTATGTGCGTGCACGCACGCACACACACACACACACAACACACACACAACACAACACACAACACACACACACACACACACAACACACACACACACACACACAACATCACACCTCACACACCACACACACACACCAAACTACAGTACACATATGCAAGTACGCACACACACATACGCACGTCCTCCCACATTATTTGCAAAGGTACTTGTGTGTTGGCATCGAAATACCTATATACGAAGGAAAAATAGTAAAAATACCTTAACATTGATTGGACCTCAAACTGTCCACATTAAAGATGAAGGAAAAAACTACCCCCACCCCGTTGGGACTTGCTGAGTTCATGGATATACTTTTATTTTGTCTCATTATTCCTCCTAAGCCAGTACGTTGACCATGAGGTGAGTAATCGATAGTTATTTTTGGTGAGTAAACTATGCTTTTCAATAGGCTACTTGAGTACATGCACTTATAGGTACCAGGGGCGGATGTAACATGTCCCATTTGGGGGGGGGGGGGGGGGGGGGCAAAAAGAAAAACATGTTGGAGGGGCAGAGAAAATGGTATGGGGGCGGCTTCATGAAGTCGCACCCACACCATTTTCAGTTACAGGACTTGTATTAGTCAACATCAATAATAACATCAGTTGTTGTTAAAGTTGCAACAGACACAGCATGCATAAAGCTAAAGGTCTGACTTTCTGTTTTCAATGATGAAATGCTGTTGGTTTAGTGGGGCCACAGCTGTAGTTAGTTAGTAGCAGTAGTAGTGTTTCACATCATTTTAAATATAAGCACTTTAATTTGAAATATCTTGGGTTGTTTTGCATGGCATCGTGTTTGGGGGGGGGAGCTGGGTATTTAGGGGGACATTGCCCCCCCATGCCCATGCCTAGATCCGCCCCTGATAGGTACTATAAGCTCTCTCTCTCTCTCTCCCTCTCCATCCCTCGCTCCACTGACAGTGCTGCTGGCTTTGGCCAACTTTGTTGGGCTGCTACACTTTATATTCCGGTTTCTCATCTTCAATCATTTCCACTCCCCCTGTGTATCGAATTCTCATTTATTTCTTAAATAAGTGGCTTTCTGTCGCCAGCATAAAAAAATAAACCCTAAGTCACCAAAGACCTATACAGTAAGTGATGCTGTTGTGAATGCATAGGGTTTCTTAAACTAGTTTTAAAAATGTTAACTCCCTCCACATGCTGTAGGTACAGCTGGAAGCAAACGGACATGCATTGTACTGTGCGTCCGTCTCCTATGATTTAGTCATCATAGCTTAGTTAAATTCATGTACGCTCCATTTAGTTTTTCACTGAACAAATGTAGTCAACACATCTTTTTTCATAGTATTATTTGGCAAAATCAACCACGTATACGCCATGGCTGGACTGGGACAAAAAAATGTCCTTTTTTGCCTGGATTTGGCCCAGACCGGCCCATTTTTGCATGAATTTGGTCCAGACCATGATTAAAAGCAAACCTACATTATATGATGTCAGTGATCATCATGAAGGTAGTGAAAGACTCACCCACCTCAGACATCAGAGACATTACTATTGGACATATAGGACATTACTATTATTACTGTTGGAAGGTACTCATGAAGGTACTGCCATAAAGATACTCAAAGATCCACCCAGCCCAGACATCAAAAACTCTATGAAAATTTCAAAATTATAATTGTCCAGAAAATGTTCTAACTAAGCTGTACCATTTTCACTTCTCTGTAGTACTTTCCTTCCCAAATGAGCAGTGTTGATGAGTGTTTGGCCTGCACTTTGTATAATCATTATTTGATGTCCAAGATGAATCGAGTGGCAAATACTGCATTTCACCACATTGCGTTTATTCAGTTTTGAACTGGGTCAATATCCTAGACCAAACAACACTTTATCTTGGCAACGGATACTGATTGGTGAGTCGACGAGTTGCCAATAGAGCCGTCGGATAAAGTGGAGATGAATCGTGCTTGTGGGCTGAAAGCTAATTCATTTTTTCTGTCTTTTTGCAGAAAAATGTCTCTCCATCAAAGACAAACAAATTGAAGTGAAGTTGTTGAACAAAGTAAAACTTTGATGGCGTTTTCGTGAGGCTTTCATGTTGAGCGTGTCGAACGTCGCCGAGTACGCGTTCCGACCTGTCTCTCAAAAATGACAATTAGCGTAGAATCGTGTACCTACACGTCCCTGAGACGGCGTTATGCCTACATCAGAAGAAGAAGGAAAAAAAGTTAAATTAGGGGTTTGTGCTCGTTATTAGGTTTATTTTGGGCTGTTTTTCGAACACCACGGGTGACATGTACTGTACAGTTTGACATCTTGTCATGCCAAATGACAAAATAAGGCAAAACTTTCCTCAGCTGTTCTGAACTTGCAGAGCACAAAGTCACAGAAAGGCATTACAGAGGCATGAAAGTCACAATACAGTGGCTGTGACTCTGTTAATGCAATGTCCATATTAAAGACGAAGATAAAGAAAATACAATGACCATATGAAAAAAGTTATTAACATGGTGAAACACAACTTGATGACGTCTCATGTCTTTTTCATCATGTTAATGATACTTCTTTTAGGACCTTTTTTCCTGAGAGTGTACAAATGAAACCAAATGGACCCGCTGGAGTCCACCAAGGTATTTGCGCATTTGGTATATAAAAGACTAGAAAGAATAACAACACAGACCAATAACAATAACCTTAACAGGTGAAACCGCCATTGATTTGATCTACATCAATCTTACCATTATCAAATGATAGTTATGACCACTGCCATTGAAGTTGATATACGTTAATCTTGAATAGTATCACTATTGTTTGATACGATCCGATGGTAGCGGCCGCGAGCAGTGCTGGTCTCCTCTAAGTGTTAAGTAATGTTGCAAAAATATAGGTTTGGGAACCGGTGTCCTAAACAGGGTTGTGAATCACCCTCCATCTCGGAACGCGGGAGGCAGAAACGCCACCCGTGCATACAGTACAGTATCTCCTGTCTGAATCACGTTGCTGCAGCGACCGTCTCCCTTCCAACCTTTCCACCGGAACGCTGACGCAGCCTGCAGCGGGCCAAACCGCGAGGAGGAGAAACCCGAACCCTTTTCTCAACACCGATACGGCGAGAAGTCTCCGCGGAACGCGTGATTCATGGAGGTATTATACAACATGAAAGAAACCTGAGAAAGAGCCAGAAAGTCATACGGTAGGTAGGTAGCTGTGGTAGGTATGGATCCACACGGGACGCGGTACAGTATATCCGTACACAACCCAACAATGCTGGCTTTTTTAGTTAATGATCTTCTCTTGGATTATGTTGTTGGCGTATTTGCTGCTGCGGTGCATCCGTTTGGGGATTGTGTTTTTCATCTCTTTTTTGTCTTACTTTATTTTATTTTTTTCACCCACGCAGCCATTCCTACCTTCCTTACTCTCTTTTTTTTTTGACAAGGCAACGGTAGAGACAGTTGGAAGACGGGAGATCGAGCCGTGCGAGGCTGAGCCATCGGGACACGCTGTTCCTCTGCGTTCCTGGAACAAGAAGATGAGGACCTGACTGTGCATGGCACCACGGGGGGAAGGAAGGGAGGATCTAGGTATGGGCATGGGGGGGGGGGGGGGGGCAATGCCAGACTGCCCCACCAAACATGATGGCATGCAAAACAATCCGAAGATATTTCAAATTAAAGTGCTTATATTTAAACTGATTTGAAACACTACTACTGCTACTAACTAACTACAGCTGTGGCACCACTAAACCAACAGCATTTCATCATTGAAAACAGAAAACTCTCTGAATCAGACCTTTAGCTTTATGCATGCTGCGTGTCTGTTGCAACTTCAACAACAACTGATGTTATTATTGATGCTTACTTGCCTAAGAAAAGTCCTGTAAATGAAAATGGTATGGGTGCGGCTTCATGATGAGGGCGATAAATTTCTCCTGCCCCCCCAATTGGGAAATGTTACATCCGCCCCTGGAGGGAGGGATGCACCGTACCGTAGACATGTCTGAATCCCCGCGAGCATCACATCAGTGCAGGTCAGGGTCTCTATCCTGCTGACCACATACTACACTTTTATTTGCTTGCTTCCACAGAACCATCGCTTCAGATGATCGTCTCATGTCCCTGCCAGGCGGAGATCTGCTTGCTTATATTGTCTCCATCAGGCCGAAGCCACGGTGAAGAGTATGTTTGGCACTCCGTCTGTCCGTGTGTGTGTGTCGATCCATCCGTGAGTGTGTGTGTGTGTGTGTGTGTGTGTGTGTGTGTGTGTGTGTGTGTGTGTGTGTGTGTGTGTGTGTGTGTGTGTGTTGTCCGCGCCAGTGGTGGACTGGGCAAAAAAAATCGCCCCGGAAACCAAATGGACCCTTGCGGGTCCATTTGGTTTCATGTTAACACTCAAGAGTTAAAATATTCATCTAATTTGGCCCAAGTCTAATTACAAAATGTAGAAGATTAATGGTCATTTTTATCTGTATGTTTGTTTCCCAAATCCACCCTGGAATTGTGGACAAAAAAGCGAAATAAATCTTTAGTCTTGGAATCTGTTGGGGCTAAAATGTCATCAAATGGTGGTCCTCCGTGCCTCAAAATTCTGAATGAATAGTGGGCCCTGGGATCAAAAAGTTTGAAAACCAGTGCTTTTAAACATACCAGTGGCCTCCTACCGGTCGTGGCCCACTGGGTACCCTGTACGCCCAATGGTCAATGCGACCATGGCGCACGTGTGTGTGTCCTTCCACCTAATCTCCAACACCGTTTGTGGATTATGTGTTGCACACATAATCCCTGGACGCCATCGACGAACCTCTGCCCCATGTTTTCCAGAACAACCTGCAAATTGTTACACAGTATCTCTATAGTCATGTGATCAAGATCCAATATTTCATATTCTATCCTATTAGTCTATAATTGGCTTTCAAAGTTGGCAAGATTGACCCATTCTGAACAAATGGCCTCAAATCATGAACACAGTATGCAATTTATGTGAAATCTTTCGCAAACCTACATCCAACCGTTTTGACATTTTGGCAAAACATTTTTGGAACAGATTTCCTCATAATATCACCCAACTACCAGACAATTGGACTCGAGTCCTATTGACTCGACAAGTCAAGTCGCCAAGTCGCATTTTTGACTCGACTTGACTCGCTTGGGACGTAGGTAAAATACTTGAGACTCGAACTTGACTTGAGACAACCTGACTCGGCGACTCGTCCGAGTCATCGTCCGAGTCACCATTGCCGGGAGGCAACGGTGTGCAAATGAAACCAAATGAACCAGTCAGGGAGCTAACACGATCACCTATTTGCGGGGGTCCCGACCCACGGTCTGAACCACTGACGGGAGCGGAGCGGGGGTGAACGCCATTGCCATCTAGATTAGTAGAAGACTTGCGACATTGAGGGGTCAGAAAACAGTGAACGGAGTTTGCAGTACTTCCCAGTTTCCACAACTCTCCAACTGTCTATTTCAGTAATTCTAATGAACGCCACGCTATAGGTTCACGCGTTTATTGATTGATAGATTGATTGAGTGATTGGAGACAGGCATGTAGAGCGAGCAAGCACAAAAGACTCTGATCAGGCCATACGCCACAGCAGCCACACTACACCACACACAGAAACAAACAATGGCGACTGCGTCTGCTACTCCTGAGCGTTCTTCGACAACCTCGTCCTCCTCGTCTGCACAACAATCACCAAAGGTTGTCAAATTTGCTTTTAAAAACTTCCATTCTGATGGGAAACGGAGGATGGCCAAACAACAGAAAACAATATCACTCACCACTGTCACGAACGCTGATTTGGGCTCCTGTATGTCCATATGTGACTGGCTGTATAATAATCCATCCATCCATCCATCCATATAGAAACTAGAAAGGCAGCAATCCATCTTCCAAAATTCTCACTTCTCATAACATGTATCCAGTTGTTGGGGTTAAAACCTCACTCCACGCAACCTCCACCTAAAATAGTTATTCATTCCTTCCCTTTCCACCGGTACGTTCTTCTCGCTAAATAGTTTTATTTAGTCCAGTTATTATTTCGCCAGCTCTGCTCTCCGGGTCCTTCCATCCCACCAAAACAAATGCACGTGTAGTCATAGACTCAGTGTTGCCAACTTCACGCATTTGACACTATATTTAGCTTTTTTTCCAGACCCCCCTAGCGCCAAAATGATTGAAAAAACAAGGTGATATTCACTACTAGTGCTTTTATAGTGAGCTGGGTTGAAAAACACTGCTCTAGCTCCTTGTAGTGCGTTTTGGAAGTGCCACTAGTGCATTTTGGATTTTGGCAGTTGGCAACTGAGTGTAGTACACGAGTAGGTAGCTAACTTAGTGCCTGATGAAAAATGAACACTATGTTAAATTAATGATCCGTGTGCGTGCAGGTATGCCTGCTCTACAAAATGCTACACAAGCACAATTGTACTGTAACTCTCATCTCTATTAATACATTTTTTCTTTCATTCATATAATTCAAGTTACACTGCAACAAAACTGATAACTGATAAAAACTGATATTTTTTTTTTACATTTGACCGTAGGAAGTTGTAACCTGTGACTTGACTTGAAAACCAGTGACTTGACTTGAAAACATTGTGACTCGACGCGACTCGAAACAACCATGCGACTTGACTCGACTTGACTCGCCCAACTGTGTGGACTCGACTCGACTTGACTCGCCCCCAATCTAAAAAAAAACTTGACTTGCTTGAGACTTGGGACCAAATGACTCGGCTTGGGACCAAATGACTCGGCTCGGAGGGACTCGTGCAATTGTCTGCCAACTACCATTGAAGGCATGAGAAAAAAATGGCACCCTTTTATTACCCTATTATAGTGCCACTGGGACGGGAGGCCACAACCTGCCCTGCCCTGGTGGAGACCTGTGACATAAATACATTGCGATTCTACATTGCGCTACAATATCAATACCGAACTGCCAGGCTAAACATATATCTATGTATTTATTCATTTGTTCATTTCATAGAGACTGACTGAGGGTTATCGGTCTGCATTGAAGCGTATGATTGAACTTTTCATGGTCTCTATCGCTTAGAATTACTTTGAAATGTTGTAGTCGATGGAACTTTTCATGGCTCATATTGTTTAGAATTGATTTATAATGTTCTAAGTATAATATGGAGAGGTAAGTGAATCGTCCCACCCATACAATAGAACTCACTTGAAGTTAAAAGCAAGGGAGAACCATGACAGACAAAGACTTGCAGACAGATGACTTTTGTCTCCTCTCCTGCGGTCAATCGAGACTATAAGAATCACAGAGCGTGGGGGGGGGTGCATATGGGGTCTTACGGCTAGGCATGTCACGGTGTAAGAATCTTATAGTTTGCTTTTATACCGGTATTATCGGTTTTGTACTTTTACCACTAGATGTCCTCAGAGTCCTGGCCACATGCTGGCCAAATTCTCAATAAACATTAGTAATATAATACATACGATAGCATTTTAGCCCCACATACCAAAAACTAAATATTTCTTTGGGATTTGGGAAACCAGTCAAACAGTCAAACATACAGATCCAAAAGACCATTAATCTTCTAGATCCTCTAGTTGTGTAGACTTGGGCTAATTCACATGATTAATATTTGAACTCTTGAGAGTATAAACATGAAAACCAAATGACCCGTAAATAACCCATCTAGTTAGAATGTGCAATATTGAATGAATGGGCACAAAACAATATTATTATTATTAATTTTTTTGTACATTCGGTGGGCAAGCAGAGTAGCGGTTTTGTGGCTCCATACCGTAAATAACGGTAATACCGTATACCGTGATGTCCCTACTTACGGCTACTTCCAGCGGCACAAGTTGGACCCTTATTCGCCAGCAACCCCCGGACCCCTATGCACGATAATGGCTGGAATTCTCGAATGCTATGGTGTAGCCAGGTATGCTATCTTCTCATTGGCTGCATGGCAGCAAATCAGGTGTGGTGCCTTGTGTGTAGGCCAAAAGCCTGTACCACCAGACCTGGGGCTATCCAAATAATTATCCATAATAATTAAAACCATCCACCAAGAGCTTCAACTCCTGATGAACAAAGCAGGGGAGTACAGTAACATTTTACTGTGATTTCTGGACTTTTTGAATTGCAGGTTGTAATTATTATGGTTAATTATTTGGTAAGCCCAGGCGGATGTCTGGTGGTGTAGGCTTTTGGCCTACACACCAGGCCCCAGACCTGATTTGCTGCCATGCAGCCAATGAGAAGACTTACAGCATACCTTGCTACACTATAGCGTTCGAGAATACCAGCCAATGTCCGTCTTTCACATTTGCCGTTGAGGAGACAATAATGCTGTTTTGGGGCAGAAACGTAGAAGAAAGCAACGGCAGTGCAAGTGCAAAGTGCAAAAGTTTTACGATGAAGAGAGAAGAGAGGATCTCGGCGGCGGGGCGAAGCCGACGCAGCTTTTATTGCTACGGCTGCAGCCGATACACCAGATGAAAAGAGAAGTTGTTTACCGGCGCTTCTACCGCACCCCGAGGTGGGAGAAGTGTGTGTGTGTGTGTGTGTGTGTGTGTGTGTGTGTGTGTGTGTGTGTGTGTGTGTGTGTGTGTGTGTGTGTGTGTGTGTGTGTGTGTGTGTGTGTGTGTGTGTTTCGGCTCGGCGTATCCGTTGAGAGAATGAATTGGATGATCATCTCCTCCCTCCATCCTCCCCCACTCGTCTCTGGAGCTGCTGGTTTGTTAGCGTGGCAAAAACACGCTTAAAAGGGATATTTTTTGCAAAAGAGCATACAGCATGTTAATTACATTTAGAAGATTTAGTGAGTCCAGTGTATAGGGAGAGGTCTAGCTGTCTCGCTGAAATAATTTGTATTCCAGGAAGTAGTGTATTCAGCCTTTTAGTCCGCCGTTAGAATGGAGGTAGACGGCAGTGACATGAGCAATGCGGTCACAGACGGACTACTATAGTCAGGCAGCCGAGACCAAAAAAAAAGGGAGAAAAACGCTTATTTAACAGTGCTGACTATCAAAAGCAGGGCCTATTTTGGATTTTAATGACAGTATGTGCTGTCACATAAAAAAGGAGGCAGTTTTTGTGTTAACAGAATACATCACCGTCAGAGCGTTCCGTCATAACGTTAACTGCAGCTACAGTATCTTCCGGGGAGCTTTCTGACCAAAAAGCGATCGGTCAATACGCAACCTCATCGGCCATAATTGAACGGTTACAGACCTGCACTTTACATCGTGGGATTCCCATTACCTCCCCAACCCCCTCCGTGTCCGAGCATGCTCTCTGGACCGTTCAGCGGTCAGAGAATCCAGGGCCAGGACCCCATTAATTCTGGTTAGCGCCTTGTCATATAGTGGCCTCACCACCACCATCCATGTCCATGTACAGGCCGGCAGCACTGAAGGACAACGTGGGGCCTGTTATTTAAGGAGAAGAAGAGGTGAAAGCAGAGGGGAGGGAGGGGATGCATGGGGCCTCCTGGAGCTGTAAGGCTCCACAGATACCATATACAGTAGTCTCAGATCAGTGAGTCTGAGTGGTCATGTGTTTCACATCCCTCTACTCTATGTATGGATTACAGACCGGCTATGAGGGACGAGTGAGGAAGGAAGGTATAGGGGAGGGAGGGAGAGAGAGAGAGACAGGGAGAGAGAGAGGCATTGTAGTTGGAAGGAAGAAAAATAGGTTACAGCGGCAGCAACTAGTAGTTTGAGAGATTATTCTGTGGACACACGTGTGCACGCACACACACGCGCGCACACACACACACACACGCAAGCACGCATGCACGGACGGACCAAAAATCACCTGGAAGAGAAAATTGATCTATTCTACGAATATGTTGTGATGGAGCTAGGCTGAAATATGCATACTGCAAACCATGCATGCACTGATGCAACGCACGGATGCAACGCACGCACACACATGCACTGCATAATCTCCTGTAAGAGATACAAACATTGATCTATTCTACAAATATGTTGTGATGTAGATAGGCTATAATATACATACTGTGAAACCTTGCATGGATGCAAGGTTTACGAACATGCACAAGCATGTGTGCGCACAAACACACACACACGGCCTACATCTGCTCCAATTCGGTGACAGTTTCGTCACGTGTTCTATGCGTGTGATCGTCGTGAGGGATTGACACGCGGCCGCACGCGATGCCGACACAAATCCACATGTAAACCGCCGGTGCCTCTGAATAGGCGGTGCATTTTTCATGTTTCATATCTCCTCGAACGCCGCGCTGCCTCCGTCTCGCGCTGTATTAGCGTCAACAGCAGCCCAAACAAACACGCCACTCCTCTCTGACTCTGCTGTAATGTACATGTACAGTGTAATTTACTGTATACACACACACACACGTATATAGGCCTATATACTGCATGCGTTTATTACTGAATGAATGCTCAGAAGGCAGCGTTCTGGTCACGTGAGCGGTCACAACAGCGGACTGCTCCGCTCAACAACAGACCTCCTAGTCCGGACGAACGTAGCCTACAGTGTAGGTTACGTTCGTCCGCAGAAATAATACACAACAAGGCTGCTTTTATTTATCAGCAGTTATAGGCCCTACAGAACTTCAGATAAATAAAAGCAGCCTTGTTGTGTATTCTGTCAATTATTAGTTATTTATTAAAGTATTATGCCATGTAATAAGTGGGATAACACCCTTCGAACCGGTGAGTTGTTTCCCTTACATATCCCTGACACAGTATCTGGTTTTATTTCTTTGCCCTTATGCCGATGTTGTGTTGGATTTACTTTTTTGTCAGATTATGGTCTGCTATATAGATAAAGTTTGATTTCATTTGACTCTGACTCGGAGGAGGTAGATAATTGCGTCTCTCGCTCACTCTCCGATGAACACACACACACCCACTCACACACACACACACACACGCGCGCACGCACAGGCTATTTACACGCATATAGCAAACCAAAGGAATACGTTTCCAATGAGCTGTTGTTCCACTTAGCACAGAGCTGAAGCAATCAGGGATAATATGTATGTGTGAGAGCAATCAATAGGCCTGTGTATACCCTAGCGATTTCACCCTACACCTGGGGAACGTGGGAATGTAGTGTAGACGCAAAAACAAACACCCGAGGAACTGGCTTTCGCTCCTTTGTTTTTTTTTTGTGTGTGTTTGTTTTTTGTTTTTCTCCACAGCGACGGATGGGAAATATTGGCTATTGCAAAAATAGTTTTGTTCTTCCGTTAAACCCACGCATGCACATGCACACATTCCCATTATCAGGTGTTCTGTTGCCGTCAGGGGCGGATTGGCACATACTTTCCCACCGGGACAATTTTGCCTTTCCCAGGCCACCCTGGGGGGGGGGGGGGGGGGGGGGGGGGGGGCAGCTGGTTAACCAGATGTAACTCTTTGAGAGCGTAAAAATGAAACCAAATGGACCCTTGCGGGTCCATTTGGTTTCATTTTTACACCCTCAAGAGTTAAAATATTCATCATGTGAATTAGCCCAACTAGAGAATGTAGAAGATTAATGGTCATTTTGATCTGTATGTTCCAGGCGAGCATCTAGCGCATTCTAGTGCATTTTGGAAGTGCCACTAGTGCATTTTGGATCTTGTCCAGGCCACTAGGTGGCGCAGGCCACCGGGAAAACTCCCTGTACTCCAGAAGGCCAATCCGCCCCTGGTTGCCGTTGTTGTTGTGCTGAGGTTTGTATTCTTCTTCGTTCATAGTATTCTATTTTAGGCGCTCCTCATTGACCACCGCACATTTTACTGACTCCCTCAACAGGCATACAGGAGACATGGAGGGGTCAGAAAACTGAACCATCGGGAGGGCCGTTTTGCAGCCTGAGATTGGGACAAAAGTGGGACATTTTAACATTTTTCTGAGCAAATGTGTACAAATCCATTTGTAGACAATCCAATTGGAATCCATTGTATACATCCAAGGTCCTAATAGAAAAATCGTCTGTTTCCCTGCAGACAGTCCAGAACTTTGTTGTTGTCAACAAATCATGAAAACAAAACATTTGTCGGGCTTGGGGCAGGCGTGGCTAATTTGTGAGGTGTGTGTGTGTGTGTGGGTGTGTATGTACAGTGTGTGTGTCTGTGTGTGTGTGTGTGTGTGTGTGTGTGTGTGTGTGTGTGTGTGTGTGTGTGTGTGTGTGTGTGTGTGTGTGTGTGTGTGTGTGTGTGTGTGTGTGATGAGGCAGCGTTTTAGCCAATCACAGCACAGCAGTCTCCAGCAGATTCATAACCAGCCAATAGAGTTGGAGGTGAGGTGGTTAGATTCTGTTTTAAACAAACCTGTTTACAAACACAGGGTTTGTACACACTAATTACCTTTAAGTGTCCGTGGACAAGACAGTGAACCTATGTGCTGGTTGATGCCTTGCCTAGTTTCTGCCGCAAAAAGGTATGTACAGCATGTGTGAATGTAAGGCACTATGTAAAGCGCCTTGGATAAAGGCGCTCTATGAATTTAGCATTTAAATGCACCACACATACACACACACATCTAAAGAGTGAAGAATCGTAGAGCTAATATTCAAAAGACCTTTTCATCATGGAGCAAAGACTGAGGTATTATAGCCGTCCGTCGGGCACACATCACGCTGCCATCAGATATTCTCTGTCTGCCCCATTCCACCGGTTTGATCCCCGAGTTTCCGACAGAAGTCAAGGAGTGTGAAATCCAGCGCCTGGGTCGGTCTCTCTCTCTCTCCCTCCCTCTCCCTCTCCCCCCCTCTCCCTCTCTCCCTCCCTCTCTCTCTCTCTCTCTCTCTCTCCCCCTCTCCCTCCCTCTACCCTTGTCTCTCTCTCTCTCCCCCGTGTCTCTCCCCCTCTCATTTTTCAAGATCTCTCCTTCTTTCCTCACTCTTTTTCTCTTTATTTCTCTCTCTCCCTCTCCCTCTCCCTCTCCCTCTCACACACACACACACACACACACACACACACACACACACACACACACACACACACACACACACACACACACACACACACACACACACACACACACACACACACACAGATCACACAGACAGACACACACTCACACCCCGTCATACGGTCTCCCTCTCCCTCCGCCTCATTTGCGATGCCGTCCTCGGGTCAGGCGAGCCGAGGTTTGCGCGCCGGGCGGAATGCGAAGTAGTAATCTGGCAGCAGCGCTTGATTCTATCAATCCTCTTTTTCACCCAGCTAGGGTTTTCAACACCTCAATCAAACCTTCCCCTCAAGGTCGCCTTTGTAGCCACGGCTCGGCAGATTAAGTCGCCCGCGTTTCGCACGTCGTCGCAGTGCGCGTGCAGTGTGTGTGTATGCGTGTGTTTGAGTGTGTGTGTGCTTTGAACTGGAGACATCACATCAACCCGGAGAAAAGATAAAGCAGAAAGAGAGAGAGAGAGAGAGAGAGAGAGAGAGAGAGAGAGAGAGAGAGAGAGAGAGAGAGAGAGAGAGAGAGAGAGGCAGAAAGACAGAGAACACGTGGTCTTGCAAAGACAGGGATTCTTCCTGGGTGCAGATATACTGTATATATGTTGCCTCAGCATTAGCTCAGCATTACATAGGCTGGGCTCATGTCAACGCTTCAGCCATCAAGGGCAATTATATCTCTCTGCTTAAGAGACTAATTGATTTTTAAATGCATTCATTTATTTATCTTTCAGTCAAAGGGGGTGCATGCATGGGGGTCATCCTGATGTATGGGTGAGACTTTTTAGCTCGGCTGTGCATTAGTTTGTTGGCCACGTTTTATAAATGAAAAGCTGCTCCTGCGTTTTTTGCTGCGTATTGATTCTCAACGTCAGGGTCCAGTAACCTCCTTAGGCGCTAGAGCAGTGTTTCCCAGACGTTTTAGCTCGAGACGCAACAAGAGGAAATGATTAGAGTATCTGTAAAAAGAGAGTTGCGACACTCCCATCGACTCCAGTGCTACACGGCTATTAGCTGAAAACATGATGGCATGCAAAACAACCCAAATTTCAAAGATATTTCAAATGAAAGTGCTTATATTTAAAATGATTTGAAACACTACTAGTGCTACTAACTAACAGTTGTTATTCAAAACAGAAAACCCTCTGAGGCAGACCTTTAGCTTAATGCATGCTGCGTGCCTGTTGTAACTTCAACAACAACTGATGTTATTATTGATGCTTACTTGTCTATAAGTCCTGTACAAGATATAAATCTTGTAAAGAATTTAACTGAAAATGGTATGGGGGACGGCTTCATCGCATGGGGCGTGAGGAGACGTGGGCTGGTATCAGAAAGGTAGAAAAGCACTACTCTATAGCAGGGGTTTTCAACAGGTGGTCCGGGGACCACCAGTGGTCCTTGAGAGGGTTCCAGGTGGTCCCCGGCCAAGTTTGTTAACCAGATGTAACTCTTGAGAATGTAAAAATGAAACCAAATGGAGTTAAAATATTCATCATCTTAATTAGTCTACAGTCTACGCAAATAGAAGGTGAATGGTCATAGACAGAAGCAAAATAAATCTTTAGTTTTGGGCTCTGTGGGGCGCTAAAATCTCATCAAATGGTGGTCCGTGACTCAAATGCTGAATAAATGGTGGGCCCTGGTATCAAAAAGGTTGAAAACCCCTGCTCTATAGTGAAGACCGACAGTGCTTCAATCTGCACTCCGTGTAAAAGTGCACCATAACTTGTCACACCAATATTTGGTGTCCACGCACAGAAGTGCTAACTGGGTCCTCAAAATAAAAGTGTTTCATAGGCACCGCCTTAAGTATGTCGTCGGACAGCCTGAGCAGCATATACTCCTCCTAAAATAACCCCCCCCCCTTGCGAGTCGCGTGCCATGCATGTTGTCAACACCGCGGAACATTCTAAGCTATTCCATTAAATGCCACACATGTCAACAGCAGTAGCAGACCATAGTGGTGGCACACTGTGTGTGTGTGTGTGTGTGTGTGTGTGTGTGTGTGTGTGTGTGTGTGTGTGTGTGTGTGTGTGTGTGTGTGTGTGTGTGTGTGTGTGTGTGTGTGTGTGTGTGTGTGTGTGTGTGTGTGTGTGTGTGTGTGAGATGTCGACGATAGTGGTGCGGGAGGGAGGGAGGGAGGGGCAGCGTTATGAATGGTCCAACGGACACAATGTTCAATTTACAGCGGTCCGAGATTTCCATCTATCATCAGCACAATGACTGAGAGCCAGAGAGAGAGAGAGAGAGAGAGAGAGAGAGAGAGAGGAGAGAGAGAGAGAGAGAGAGGAGAGAGAGAGAGAGAGAGAGAGAGAGAGAGAGAGAGAGAGAGAGAGCTGAATACCAAATGGAAGTACATGTCGAGAGCAATAGTGTCTAGTGTGTGTGTGAGTTTCTGTGTGATATTGCAGTCATGGATGTTTCTATCCCCACCCTCTCTCCCCCTCACCCCCCTCCCCCCATGACCGTATACTCATATTTTCTCCTATTGGAATTCTCCCGCTTTCTTTCATTCTTTCGCCACTATATAAAGTAGAGCTCTCTCCTCTTTCCAAAACGCAGCGTTCCTTTTGCCACCACCCGTGTGCCGTTACCTCTCCCACACACACACACCACACACACACACACACACACACACACGCCTGCTCAGGGGCGGATTGGCACATATTTTCCCAACGGGACAATTTTGCCTTTGCCAGGCCACCCTGGGAGGGCAGCTGGTTAACCAGATGTAACTCTTTGAGAGCGTAAAAATGAAACCAAATGGACCCTTGCGGGTCCATTTGGTTTCATTTTTACACCCTCAAGAGTTAAAATATTCATCATGTGAATTAGCCCAACTTAGTCTACACAACTAGAGAATGTAGAAGATTAATGGTCATTTTGATCTGTATGTTCCAGGCGAGCATCTAGCACATTCTAGTGCATTTTGGAAGTGCCACTAGTGCATTTTGGATCTTGTCCAGGCCACTAGGTGGCGCAGGCCACCGGGAAAACTCCCTGTACTCCAGATGGCCAATCCGCCCCCACACACGCCTGCTCGCAAACATACATCAGGAGCCATCATTGTTATGCTCCAGGGCTCGGCGTGCATCCATCCTAATATCTTTGCACGGCGTGCTGTTTTGCAAGAAGGATGAAGCCTCCCGTCGCCAAGACAAACCAGTCGTTTGTCAACCTATGCACTGTAGAGGTGGTGCATATAGGTGGACTGCATACACATCACACGAGCACAACCGAACACGCACACGCATGCACACACGCACACACACACGCACACGCGCACACGCACACACACAGAGCGATGCCCGGAGGGTGCGATCGTGTGTACGTCCATTGCTGAGCATAATCCGACAATCGGTGCTTGAATTGACATATTATGATAATAAACAATATCACACTAATCCGACTTCTCCATATTGATGAAAACATTTTGCCAGCAGCCGTGTGTGACCCGATGAACCCGGAAGTGGTGGTTTGCGGCCATTTCCCAGAGATCATGTGCATTACTGCCACCTACTGTCACATAATTCTGAACTCTGTTGATATTGAGATTTCATTTGGAAGATTTTATTTGATCGGGATTAATCTGATTAATTTGATTCATTGAAATCGCGGAAATTGCGGTCTGGTAGAATAAATGAGACCAATTCATCCTAAAAATTACTCTGTCACTAAACACGGCACACACAGACATGCGGGGGGGGTTTCATGGGGGTCAACGGCGTGTATGGAACTCCAACCTCCACCGAACAATCAAACTCAGTTTATTCTACTCAACGGTGGAATCTGTTCTCCTGTATGGCAGTGAATGCTGGGCCGGAAGCCAAAATGGTAAATGGTGCATTTATATAGCGCCTTTATCCAAGACGCTTTACATAGATTGTGCATCACATTCACCCATTCACACACATTCACACACTGATGGTAGTGGAAACCATGCAAGGTACCTACTAGCAAATCAGGAGCAATTAGGGGTTCAGTGTCTTGCTCAAGGACACTTCGACACTAACTCTGCGGGAGACCGGGATCGAACCGGCAACCTTGTGGTTACCATCCGTAGACTCTACCCCTGATCCACCGCCGCCCCAACCCTGCAGAAGTCTCTAGACACTGCTATACACCAGAATGCTACGTGTAGTGCTCAACATCAGCAAGAGTGCACATGTCACAAACGAGAATCTGTATGCTGGGATATGCTCTTGGGGTGAGCGACAAGATAGCAGCCAGGAGAATGTGACTTGCAGGACACTGCCAAAGACTCCAAGAGCTGCCAGCCAGCGAACTGGTGTTGTGGGAACCAACGCATGGGCATCGGCCGCGAGGACGTCCCATACTAACATACCTGTATGTGGCTGTGCTCAAGAAAGATGCAGGAGCGCAGAACACTAGCGAGTTGGCCGGATGTATGGAGAACCGGGATGACTGGAAGCGACGATGGAAGGCTCGTCTGAGGACGACCTAGAGAAAATCGGAGAAAAATGTGCATATTATTTTTTAAGTTGGGAACTTCTGCTTTGGTCCAAACATTCCTAAGACCATGTGAGATTGGTCCAGTGAAGATAAAAATGATAATAATAAATAATAAAAAAAGTCCATTGCAGGTGAATGGATTTTTTTTCTATCACACTTTCACTGAACACTGGTGGAATTCACCCGAAACATTCCTAGAAAATAATAATAATAATAAAAAAATAACGGTGTATGCAGGGATACAAACGCGCACTCTATGACAGGGGTGGGCAATTATTTTTCCCGAGGGGCCAAATGAGATACATAAAATATTGTGGAGGGCCAAGACTAAAGCCTGAACTAAAGACTGCATAATAGACCAACCATTTTGACACCAGGGCCCACTATTTATTCAGTATTTGAGCCACAGAGGACCGCCATTTGATGACATTTTTGCCCCACAGACAGCAAAACTAAAGGTTTCTTTTGCTTCTGTCCACAATACCAGGCTGATTTCACAAACAAAACAGGCAAATATAGTTCAAAATGACCATTATTTTACATTCTCTAGTTGTGTAGACATGGGCTAATTCAGATGATGAATATTCTAACTCTTGAGAGCGTAAAAATGAAACCAAATGGACCCGCAAGGGTCCATTTGGTTTCATTTTTACGCTCTCAAAGAGTTGCATCTAGTTAACCAACTTTCCATATTTAACTGGAACTCTCTCACAGACCACTGGTGGTCCCCGGGCCGGTCAGAGTCAGCCAAAGGGCCGCATTTGGCCCCCGGGCTGCATAATGCCCAGGTATGCTCTATGACTATGATGTCACTGAGCATTATGAAGCTACTGAAAGACCCCAACCACCACAGACATCAGTAACATTATGAAGATTGTAAAAGATATAGTTTTAAAATCACCCATGTTCAGTGTTCTAGTCCAGGAGTTTTCAACAGGTGGTCCGGGGACCAACAGTGGCCCCTGAGAGGATTCCAGGTGGTCCCCAGGCTAAATGATGGAAAGTTGCACCAGATGTAACTCTTTGAGAGCATAAAAATGAAAACAAATGGACCCTTTACAGGTCCATTTGGTTTCATGTTTACACTCTAAAGACTTAAAATATTCACCATCTGAATTCGCCCAAGTCTACACAACTAGAAAACGTAGAAGATTAATGGTCATGTTAATCTGTATGTTTGACTGTTTAATTTTCTCCGAAAGCTAGTTTAGTAGACAGAAGAAATCTTTAGTTCTGTGGGGTTAAAATATTAAATGGTGGTCTGTGGCTCAAAATCCAAATAAATAGTGGGCCCTGGTATGAAAAAGGTTGAAAACCACTTTTTTTTTTTTTTAAAGCGGTGAAGCTTCCCTAACTCGCCTAACTCCCCGACTCTGTTCTGTTTTAACCACAGACATAACGGCACAAGAACCTTCCTGTAATACGGTACGCTCCGTCGCCCGTACGCTTCCGCAAGACGGATGCGGCGCCAACGGCCGCAATCTTTTATCAGCCTCCACAGAAGAAGAAGAGGAAGATGAAGTCACGCTCGCATACGCCCGAGGTGTTTAAACACACGTTCAAATTGCTGCGCCTCCTCCCTGCGCGCTGGCATAGCACCGCTTTGGTCTGTTCTCTGCACATAGAGCCCCTGCATGTGCTGCACAACGTATATATGTATTCATTCAATCTGCAACGCTTAAATAAATCTCAATTTTACTGTGTGGTGGGAAAGGGGGTGGGGGCATGTTTGAGGCACCGGCGTCGGCGTGCCACCGCTGTCGGCGGTACGTAGTAAACCACGTATGTCCAAAGTTGTTTGCTTAGAAAAGATAGATATATATAATAAAGTTATAAAACAGGACATTGATTTACGACGCGGGAAACGTGAAAACATGAATTTACGGGACATACAAGGTTTCGTATGGCCTGCCAGTGAGGCCCCATATAAATCATGCACAGTGAGATGTATCACAGATATGTATTAAAAGGCGAACGCGGCAGCAGAGACCCCCAGCCGATCCCAATCCCTCTCTCTCTCTGTCTCTCTCATTACATGCACTGGGGATCCTTTGCCTTAAAGACAGGGTTTGCCTTAAGCTGCGATTCCCAAGAGGCTGTGCACTGTAATGCCCCCAACCTAGCTCTGGTCCAGAGCTCCACTGCTTCTGAGTCTGACTAGCATAGTCGAAATTGATATAAATAAATGTGCTGTTAGTCGACTTCCAGTCGACTAACGACTTCCAGTCGACTAACGTTAGTCGACTTCCAGTCGACTAACGCGCAGCCTTTGTTTTATTTACTGAGAGAGTTCAGAGCCCCGCTTGTTGAGACGTCTAATGTTGTGTGTGATGAAAACGCCAAGCAAAGCCAACTTGTTGGCGTTGCTTGGGAGAAGTGAATGGCAAACTGGATGTAAATGCTGCTCGGGATGAGTGGATCTTTTAGATCCCACCGTCTGTCAGTCTCCCGGACCAGTGTTTTCTTGAGGGTTGTAATGACCGTGTTATCTCCGCGCCGGACAGCGATGCATTCATATCCTGCGATAAGCGCTCTGTCTGGGTTATCATTGGCTTGCACGGTCGGACTTTTTACTGACAGTTAAATCTGACAGCACTTCAACAATAGGCTCTCTATGTTCATTTGTTTATGTTAGACATTAACTACCCCAACCATTCCCAAGTGGAATGATAAAAAAACGAGTACGAAAAAAAAAAACGCCCCCTACCGACATTCGACTGGGAGGTTGTCAGTCGACAGCGCCTCCTACCGACTGACTAGTCGACTAGTTGAGGTCAGGCCTAGTACACACATGTGCATACACCAAGGGCCCACCACCACTCAATCATGATTGGTGGAAGGCGCCTCTCATCATGATTGGATTAAAGGCTTTCCCCAAAGCCCAGACTGAAACTATAGGGTCTGTTTGTTTTTTGGTTTTTGACCCCAGGGTTTCACAGGGGAAAGGGAGGAACCACACTCTAGGATTAGAGAGGATTAGCCAAAAAATAACAAATAACAAATCATACCAGTGCACGCAATGGGAAAACAAGCCAATCAGGGTAACAAATAAGGGCTGCCATTGATCCAAAATTACTAATGCCATCTCTAACCCTCACCCTCAACATAACACGTTTTGATTAAGAAAAACTCACTCACATGCTATACCAACCTGTTTTAATTGACTAAAAAAATATTCTCGGGTCAAATATTGGTATGCGATGGATTAATAAATTCAAAGCTTCAAATTAATTCAAATTAATCAAAGTTTTTGCTTTTTTTTTAACTTGTAACAGAGTAAACCTTACTTCTCCTCCCACCCCTCTCTCCCCTATCATCCATATTTCTGCTGTTTTTCCCCTCCTTCCTCCACCTCTCCTCTCTTCCTCCGTGGTGCCAGTGCATATAGCCTGCGGCGGCTCCAGCGCTCCCCTTGTACCGACGTAGCAGCTATGATTCAATTAATTAGTTGGTGGCTCGTCCGGAGATTTAAAGGGATAATGATGTGGTAATGCTGCCACTGTGCATATCTTAGCCTGCTCTAATCCTGGCCCACCGCCGGGAGTAACCTCTCCACCACGACAACGTCACACCACGGCTTCTAGATTTGCAAGGAGAAGAAAAAAAGATGTGATTTTTCGGATTCCACCCGAAATAAAGCATGGTGTTTGCGAAGGAGTGCTTGTTTTAACCCTGCCGGCTACTACTAGTAGGGCGAGGCGAAGCAAGTTTTACTGTTATGGTTAGGGTTAGGGGCGGCTGTGGCTCAGGAGGCGGTTCGAATCCCGAATGTCCTTGGGCAAGACATTGAACTCCAAATTGCCTCCAATGAGTTGGTTGGTGTGAGCTGGCCACCGTTGGTGTGCGAATGTGGGAAGTGGGGACGCTGGCGTTGACTGTTCGCCGCTCTACTTCCCAATGTATGAATGAATGGACCATTGTAAAGCTCTTTGAGCACTTGGAAAAGCGCTATAAAATGCAATCCATTATTATTAATTATTATTAGGCATAGTTAACAATTATGGTGTACACAATCACGCTTGCAGATCTGCTAATGAAACCTTTTTGTCTGATGTTTGTGATGCGGTTTGATGATATTATCAAAGACAATATCCAGCATGATATCCAGCATATTTTCTAAAATGATCACACACAATCTTTTGCAACATTCAAATAATTTCTAAGACGAAAAACAAAACAAAAAGTGTTGTATCCTGCCGTTTTCTACTTCTTGCTAATTAGATATTGCATGATGATAACATTGTGTTTGTTGTCATGATTTGTCACAACCCGAGTTGGCCTTGCCTGCAGCGCAATCGTGTCTTTATGAACCATTTTCGAAAAGTCTATGAGGAAAATTAATGAGGATTCTGTTTCTGGAACACGGGCGACACCATGAAAGGGGCGGGACTGCACAGCTCTATACGCAACAGATGAGAGGCTGGTCACAGTGTTTTTTTCCATAGCTCTACTATGGACCAGAGGTAGACAGGTCTTCAAATCACCTCAGACGGAGGTCCAAAAAAAAACAATTTAGGCTTTGCCATGAAAACAATGGAGAACCAGGGCAGATAGTTAGTTAGATAGTTGGGTATTGTGAAAACAAACAAACTATATCTGAGTGTGGACAAAAGTTGTCTTCTCTTTCTTCTCATTATTCAGCATAATGTGAAAATCTATTCCTATGCTGGACTGACCGTCAATGTGCATTCTATGGTTCTTAATTGATTGGTATCAATAAGCAATTACTATTGGACGCTGGCAGATTGATGAGTGGATCATTCCCAGTTGGGAAATAATGTTGATTAGAGTCCCCCCACACACACACACCCCATGTTGGGTCTCTTGACATTGAGGCAACGGTGAAACGCCTGACCTGCGTTGCTCTCATGTCGTCTTTTGCCAGTGATGCCGCCTCTCCCCCCCCAGCGGATCCATCATTCAATGCGTTGAGGAATTATTTGCCTGACGAGCCGCCATGAGGCCAATCAATCGATCACGCGCTCATGCACTCCATGAACTGGGAGCTCGGGCTTAATAAAGCGCGTCTACGAAGTGTCGGCATGAAAATGATTGAGGATGAGCTCTTGGACGTACCTCAATGGGAACGCTTGAGATGCCACGTGGGTGTTCTGTCGTTATACTTGTTATGCACATCAGATAATCGGTTCTCCATAATCGTTCGCCTTTGATGACGATGGATCATCGGCTTTTCCGCACTAAGTCCCAGTCGCCTCTACCATCTATAGCAGGGGTTTTCAACCAGTGGTCCGGGGACCATCAGTGGTCCTTGAGAGGGTTCCAGGTGGTCCTCAGCTATGTTGGTTAACCAGATGTAACTCTTCAGAGCGTAAACATGAAACCAAATGGACCCTTGCGGGTCCATTTGGTTTGCTTGCCCCACAGACGCCCAAAACTACAGATTTATTTCGTTTTTGTCCACAATACCTGGATGGATTTGAGAGTCATGACCATTGATCTTCTACATCAGGGGCGCCCATGCTTTTTTGAGTTGGGAGCTAATATTTATAATACCAAGCTAAACGAGATCTATAGTAATAGTGGAATAGTGGTGCTGATGTTACATTATGTTACATTATATAGAAGGGTGAAAATGGAATAGTGACATTGGTGTTACATTATAATATCCTGACCAATAAGCCAGACTCTGGCTTATTGGTCAGGTTATTATAATGTCACACCCATAGGCGCTGTTTGTCGCTGACAGGCCTTTTTTGTGTCAATCAATCAAGTTGCCTTATTTACTTGTGATATATTTAAGGGCATGTCATGTGATCAACATGCACAGTCTTGGTGATCTATTGGTAGATCACGATCTACCTTTTGGGCACCCCTGTTCTATCTAGTTGTATAGACTTGGGCGTGATGAATGTTTTAACTCTTGAGAGTGCAAACATGAAACCAACCATGCAAACATGAAACCAAATGGACGCGCAAGGGTCCATTTGGTTTCATGTTTTCGCTCTCAAAGAGTTACATTTGGTTAACCAACTGTCCATCATTTAGCCTGGGGACTACCTGGAACCCTCTCAAGGACCACTGCTGGTCCCCGGCCCACCGGTTGAAAACCACTGCCTTATATAATCGGTCAATAACCTGTCACGAGTGATGAGTTGAGGGGAGCCTCTGATCTCACGCAAATCACAGATAAATATTGGTGCGCTGCGGACAGAGCAGTTTGTCGCGCATCTGTTGACTGGACGGGTCACCAGCCATCCAACCCCACCCTGGCCGACGTTCGCAGCAGCAAAACAGCCCACCTCAGCACCCTCCCCAGCGGCTGATGGCTCCTGCAAAAAAAAGGCCCATGCAGCGTGCAGGGAAACCTCTTTACCCGCGATTATAGCGTACTTTTCGGAGAGGAGCTCTTTCTCTTTTTTCGCGTGGTGAATCGCTAGGCTCCGAATGCCGGGGTCGGTGGAGGTGGGGGGAGGGGGGTTGGTGGAAAGATGCCAGGTTGACGGAAGCTAATTTTCCACATGAGGAAACTGTCTGCGAAATAATAATCGATGGTTTGTTATGTGAAAATGATGATCTCTCTCCCTCCACTCCTCCTCCTCCTCCTCCTCGTCCTCGTCTTCCCCCCGTGGGGCCGGCCGGGGAGGGGAGGGCGCGCGTGGAGGGGGTGGGGTGGTTGGGTAATGGAAGAATGGGGTTTTCAGGGCCTCGCGCGCGCGACACCGCACACCGCAGCCGGCTCGTTAGCCGGCGTGCCCATGCTTGTCGCGGCGCACAGGCGGAAAATGGCAGACCGCAGCATCTGCCGCGGCGCTGGCTGGCTGGCTGGCTGGCTGGCACCCCCACGCTGGCAAGCGCCATGGCGTTTTCTGAGGGCACCACCGCATGCTTAACCCATTTTGTCTCTATTTCTGACAACAGATTATACAGTAGTTCCTTACACCAGATTATAGCTGCAGCAACATTCTAGCTTTTGACGCTAGATTCTACAGTAGTTTCTGACACTAAATTCTAGTTATGGACACTAAATTATAGTTTCTGATGCTAGGATCTACTTTTTGACACTAGAATCTAGTTTCTGACGCTAGAATCGAGTTTTTGACACTAGATTCTATAGTTTCTGGCACTGAAAAAGTCTGTGTTCCGGTGTCAGTGATGCTAAAATGACCACCAGAATTATCCATATCTGACTGCTGACCCCCATCTGAAAACACGTTGTTCTAGGGATCCTCCAGAAGCAAAAAATTGAGTTAAAAATGTTTGCTTCGGAAATAATGTGTAATGTATAATGACATTGGCAGGACATTTTCACAATTTTTCAAAAATAGCAGAACTACAAGCTCATATCGCGCCACTCGGTGGCGCGATATGAGCTTGTAGATCTGCTATTTTTCAATAGCTAAAACACCAAAATGCGTTCGGTAGAGAAAGGGTTAACACGCACGCACGTACACACTAAATGCGTGCACTCACACATTTGTATTTGTATCTCGACATGTCCCTTCACATCTGCTGCTGAACTCTGTGACTGCAATGTGGTTTTACAGTATCAACCACCACTTAAACCCTACAGACCAGTGGTTTTCAACCTTTCTGATACCAGGGCCCACTATTTATTCAGCCTTTGAGCCACGGACCACCATTTGAATTCTCTGAGACCAAAACTAAAGACTTTTTGTTTTGTTTTTGTTATCCGATTGTGTATATATTCTTGAAATTTAAGCAAAATGTGCAACATTTTATTTCATTCTTTGGAGTGTAAAATGGAACGAAACCAAATGGAATGAAAGGCTTTACACTCACAAGGCCACTGGTTGAAAACCACTGCTGTAGACTTTACACTCACAAGGCCACTGGTTGAAAACCACTGCTGTAGACTTTGGGCTCCTTTTTCGTCACATGCTAAACCCCCCTAACTTCTTCTGCTTTTTTTGGAATAGTTTGGAATAGTTTAACATGCTAATATAGTGGTTTTCAACCTTTTTCATCCCAGGGCCCACCATTTATTCAGAATTTGAGCCACGGACCACCATTTGAGGACACTTTAGCCCCACAGACCCCATAACTAAAGATTTCTTTTTCTTCTCTCCATGACCAATAATCTTCTAGTTGTGTAGATTTGGACTAATTCACATGGTGAATATTTTAACTCTTGAGAGCGTAAAAATTAAATTAAAAATTGATTAATTAATTAAAAAAATAAAAATGAAACCAAATGGACCCTGCCAGGTCCATTTGGTTTCATTTTTACGTTCTCAAGAGTTACATCTATAGATGTAACTCTCCCCAGCTAAGTTGGTTAACTATCCAACTTAGCTGGGGACCACCTGGAACCCTCTCAAGGACCACTGGTGGTCCCCGGACCACCTGTTGAAAACCCCTGTGCTAATACAGTGACACATTGTGAGCTTGTAGGACTGGCCATTTTAACTATTGAAAAATGTTTTTTTTTTTTACCCCTCATTTTTGGCATATCTAAGTCAAAATAAGCTGTTATGAAGGCCCCAATGTTAAATTTGAACTGATATGAGTCATCATCAGTCACTACAAGTGTTAGTGGGCATGAGAGGATTTTGGCTGTTTCTTTTTTTTGGTGGATGCCACATGTCGTTATAGCTAAAAATGCTAAACTAATTCTAAATATTATTAGTCTTATTTCTGGCTATAGCTATAAAATCCCAAATGATCCTCAATGCTGCTGAAGATTGAATAAATAATACTTGTTTACAAACAACACCTTCTGTACGGGCTGCACTCAGAGCTGACAACAACTCCCAAGCATCAATCGGAACCATCTATGCAAATCCAGTAGCTTCAACTCTTCACCTCGCAGAGGTAAACTTACTGAAACTAGAAAAGTGCCCTTCTGAGCACAGGTCTCCACCAGGCCAGGACAGGTTGTGGCCTCCTGGTGGCGCTATAATAGGCCAATGTAAAATAGGGTACCATTATTATTATGACTTCAGCATTTGGATGATTTGAGGCATTTTGTCCAAAAATGTGTTTTTTCAAATGTTCACCTGTTGGTGGCGCTATAACAAGCCATTGTGAAAAGAGTGGAATATTTTTCTCAGTCTAGTATTATAGTGTGTTGAAGATTTTATGTACCGGTAAATTGCCTGCTGTGTTCATCATCTTTACAAATCGGCCTCCTGGTGGCGCTATAACATGCCGTTGTGGAAAATTTGGGGCAGAGGTTCATGGGTGGCATCCAGGGAGTGTGTGTGCAAATTGTGATGTCGATTGGGTTAATGGTTTGGGAGATTAGCTGGTAACAGACAGACACACACACATTTTTTTTGTAAAAAGATGCCATGAATAGGCCTCCTGGTGGCGCTATAACATGCCGTTGTGAAAAATCTGGATCAGAGGTTCATGGTTGGCATCCAGGGAGTGTGTGTGTAAATTGTGGCATCGATCACATTAACGGTTTGGGAGATTAGCTGCTAACAGACAGACACACGCACAGATTTTTTGCAAAAAGATGACAAAAATCGGCTTCCTGATGGCGCTATAACATGCTGTTGTGGAAAATCTGAGGCAGAGGTTCATGGTTGGCATCCAGGGAGTGTGTGTGCAAATTGTGATGTTGATCGGGTTAATGGTTTGGGAGATTAGCCTGTAACAGACAGACACACACACATTTTTTTGTAAAAAGATGCCACAAATCGGCCTCCTGGTGGCGCTACAACAGGCTGTTGTGGAAAATTTAGATCAGAGGTTCATGGTTGGCATCCAGGGAGTGTGTGTGCAAATTGTGGCATCGATCGGGTTAACGGTTTGGGAGATTAGCTGCTAACAGACGGACGCACAGAGATTTTTCCCAAATAATTGCAAGAATCAGCCTCCTGGTGGCGCTATATTAAGCCCTTCTGGAAAATTGAGAGCAGAGGTTCATCGTTGGCATCCAGGGAGTGTGTGTGCAAATTGTGGCATCGATCGGGTTAACGGTTTGGGAGATTAGTTGCTAACAGACGGACGCACAGATTTTTCCCAAATAATTGCAAGAATCAGCCTCCTGGTGGCGCTATATTAAGCCCTTCTGGAAAATTGAGAGCAGAGGTTCATCGTTGGCATCCAGGGAGTGTGTGTGCAAATTGTGGCATCGATCGGGTTAACGGTTTGGGAGATTAGCTGCTAACAGACGGACGCACACAGATTTTTCCCAAATAATTGCAAGAATCAGCCTCCTGGTGGCGCTATATTAAGCCCTTCTGGAAAATTGAGAGCAGAGGTTCATCGTTGGCATCCAGGGAGTGTGTGTGCAAATTTTGGCATCGATCGGGTAAACGGCGCCGGAGATTAGCTGGTAACGGACGGACGGACGGACGGACGGACACACACACGGACGGAGGGTGAAACATATTCTCCACCATGCCTCCGGCCTGGTGGAGACAATAATAACTCCCTACATCAAGATGTAAATATACACATTTAGTTTCTCTCCCCCAAAATCAACAATCTGCTGGAATGAAAAACCTCCTTCAACATTCAAACTGTATATGAATGTTTATTTACATTTTACTGGAATTTGCAAGCGCTGTTTGCAATCGGCAATAAAACAATAACCAGGATCTCAGGCTATGGCTTTGAAAGAGTTAACTCTTTCAAACTCATTCTCTCCAGGGCCGGATTTAGCCAGCACTACTAGGGTGGGCTGGAAGGTTGGCAGGGTGGGCACCTCCAAAGTTTTTCCATATGAAGCAGTGGTTTTCCACCTTTTTCACACCAGGGCCCACTGTTCATCCGGCATTTGAGCCACGGACCACCATATGAGGACATTTCAGCCCCACAGACCCCCAAAACTTAAAGATTTTATTTTGCTTTCGTCCACAATTCCAGGCTGGATTTGGGAAACAAAACACAAAACATACAGATCAAAATGCCCATTAATCTTCTACATTCTCTAGTTGTGTAGACTTGGGCTGATTCACATGATGAATATTATAACTCTTGAGAGTGTTTACGCTCTCAAAGAGTTATCTGATTAACCAACTTTCCACCATTTAGCTGGGGGCCAACTCTCTCAAGGATCCACTGGTTGAAAACCACTAGGCCTACCTTTCTTTGGGTGGGCAGGATGAACGCTTGGGCGGGCACTTCCCACCCTGCCCCCCCTCTAGATCCGGCCCTGATTCTCTCGGCAGAAAAGGTTATACGACATCTTCAGTGTTGTTCTAGTCTGCGATTTTTAATTTTAGTTTCAGTTTTAGTCCACTTTTAATCACCGGTTTTAGTTTTTATCCTATTTAGTCTAACTCGTCCGTTTTTTATTTAGTCTAGTTTTAGTCGACGAAAAGTAAATCATTTTAGTTTTTATTTTAGTCCATGAAACCATGATTTTATTAGTTTAGTTTTAGTCGACTAAAACTATTGTCATTTTAGTCTAGTTTTAGTCTGACAATTTAGTCTCCAATTGGTTCCAATATATCATTTAACAGGGGATCTCCTGGAATTTCCTGAAGGACCCCTGGGATCCAGAGTGTGTACAAGTGGAACCAAATGGACCCGCTAGTATTCATTTGTTTCACAAAAAGGTCCCAAAAGAAAAATCACTGGAGAAACATTGTGAAACACAACTTGATGTCATCAAATTGTGTTTCAGCATGTTAATGATTTTTTTTCAGACCTCCATTTCTAGGGAACACTGGGGGGGGGGCGTTTTTTTTTAGCATGTCCACACAACATCTCTAAGGTATAATAATGGCAATCCCCTTTAAATAGGCTAAACTAGCATTCCAACTGAATTTTGAAATCATAGTTTCCCCACCAGCAATGTGTAATATAATGTGTGTTCAATTCATTCAATGTCAAAACACGATCTCAAGTTGTGGCCAAACTAAGTTGTGGGCAGGTCTGATCTGCCCAGAAGAGTTGCGACATTGATGGGGCAGAAAACAGCCTGGTCACGTGGTTCATGTACTCGCACGAGCCCATAGACTCCAATGCATTCCGTAACTTTCGGTTGTCCCTTTTTGTTGTCTCTTCTCAATAGAAGTCTATGTATGAGCCTCCATTGGACTGATCCCATGAAGTGAACGGAGTTTGCGTGAATCGGTCTATAATCTATTCCGCTTTGCGTTGCTAACATTAAGCTAACACTGTCACTCAACAACACAACGTTGATGTAGCGTTACATTCTACAACCAGCAGCAGACAGGCTGATTGCTTTATGCTAAATCCTGAGGTTTCTCTTCAGGTTTGTAATCTAGCTCTCATCTTCACTGGAAATGCTGTAGCCCCATCAGTGTAAAATGATGGAGCTAAACAACAAGTTGCTTAACAACAAGAACAACAAGTGTGAGCATGCGGGTCCATTTGGTTTCATTTTTACGCTCTCAAAGAGTTACATCAAGTCTCCACCAGTTAGCCGGGGACCACCTGGAACCCTCTCAAGGACTACTGGTGGTCCCCGTACCACTGATGTATACAGCATTTTCGGCAAAGACGTCGCACAACGGCGCTAGTTGTGAACAAGCATAAAGTATTGTCCCTGTCCACATCGATTTAGTGAAAATATTTCCATAAATCTTCTCTTCTCTTTATCCCAATCCCGTGCAAAGCGTGCTGTTTTGTGTGAAAGGATTCGACCATAAAGTATGAGTAAAATCTCTGTCGCGTGTCCTATAGTTTTGTTAGTTGCAGAGCCTTCTTGGTGCTGCTGCGCTCAGTGCGGAGCACCAGAAAGAGGAGGAGGAGGATTTGTGGAGGGAGGGTGTGTTCGGTTACAGCCACGCTGAAGTGATCACAATGCCTAAAGTGATAGGCGACTGTGCTCCCGGACAGCCCCGACGTGCACTTCCGAACACAACGTGACTTCATAGCAAATACTCCGCAAAAAAGAGATACGATTATTATAATAATATATTTCGTGTCGTCTTCGTTCGTGAACGAAAATGACAATAGATTTTAGATTAGTTTTTATTTTGTCAACTACATTTTCGTCTAGTATTTATTAGTCAACAAAATTGCATATTAATTTAGTCCCAGTTATTGTTTATACACATGTTTTTCGTTTAGTCTAGTCTCGTTTTCGTCCCGCGAAAAATGGTCGTTGACGAACACATTTCGTTTTAGTTTTCGTTGACGAGAACAACTATGGACATCTTGGATGTTGAGACAGCGCTGCTATCCATGTGTCATTCATCCATAATACTGTATAAAGATGTTATGATATAACATCAACAACACGGTGTAGCAGAAGGAAAACCCTTGAGTCATGGAAGGTGTTACACAAACAGATCTTGGAGACGCGGTCACTGCGACTGGAAGGAAAGGTCAGCGGCTAATTAAAGAGTTACCTAAGCAACCTTTTCCACCAGTTTTTTTTTTTTTTTCTCCATAATTTTTTATCCCACGAGTGTCAATTCCTAATGTGATCCTGGGCTCTACACACCTTCCGCCAGGAGGCAGCGGACTGGCCTCATGCTTCCTTCAATGCATGAGGAGTCAAAGCTGCCTTCTTTTCACCTGACAGGTTATGGGGATTGGGGAGGCAGTTTAGAGTCCAGGATTACAGCATGTTTTTGTGAGGGTATCTACCCTAGGTGATACGGAGAGAATATGCAAACTCCACACAGAGAGGCCCTTCACCAACCTCGGGTATGGGCACTGATGACGCGGAGGAGCAGACACGCCACCAGCACCCACAGCAGCGCCCCTAGCGGGAATCGAACCCAGGACCTTCTAGCTGTGAGGCGGGTCAATTTGGTTTCATTTTTACACTCTCAAGAGTTACATCGGGTAAATAAGCTTTCCATCATTTATCCTGGGGACCACCGGAAACCCTCTCAAGGACCACTGGTGGTCCCCGGACCACCTGTTGAAAACCCCTGCAATAGCAGAATATATACTGTATATAGGGCCTCCCCCGAATGAGTACAAGAGAACTTGTATTCTGCGCATGATGGGGCAACAACGGACTAATCCAGTGGTTTTCAACCTTTTTCATACCAGGGCCCACTATTTTTTCAGAAATAGTGGGAGAGTACAAGAGCACAAGAGCACTTGTATGCAGCGCATGATGTGGCAACAAGAATGGACTAATCCTCTTTCTCTCCCCCAGAAGTTTTTGTCTGTTGATTCAAATCCGCCAGGCCTGAACTTTATAAGCATTCAAAGAGAAGAGGCGATAAGATGTGGAGCGAGATAAGGAGCAGTGTCAGTGGAAAGTCAAAGTAAAAAAAAAAGAGAAAGGGGAAAATAAAACTGTGTTGCGGTTATCTAGCCTCCGTAATATGCCTCTTTTCATTTTCTCCCTTCTTGACCTTAAAAAGAAAGAAAGAAAGAAAAACATGAATCGTATACACCTCGCTTTTTTGAGAGCAGCTGTTAAAGGGGAATTCCACCCATTTTCAATATTTTTTTTCGGAGTGTGTACAAATTTGGTTGCACGCCAAATGGACCTGCAAGGGTCCATTTGGGTTCATTTTTACGTTCTCAAGAGTTACATAACCAATTTAGCTGGGGACCACCTGGAACCCTCTCAGGGACCACTAGTGGTCCCCGGACCACCTGTTGAAAACCCCTGGCTTAGTATGTGGCTATGGGATGTTGTTCAAATTCACCTATTTCCAGTGCATGGTTTATGGCGGAACCAAAAGTGACAGTCAGCGTATCAACGCGCTATTGACAGGCTGGACAGCCAATACGCAGCCAAAAAATTGCATTCTGGAGTGATGCAAATAGAGGTGAATTTGAACCAAGGGGAAAACATCCAAGGATGTTTTTTCTTACGCACAAAATAACAACAGGACCACTTTTTTGGGGAAATACATCAACTGCAAATAAAGGTAAGAAGAACGCCTTCTGGGGTTTAATGCTCATATATACCGTATATATTTACTTATTTACTTACTACGCTGTTTTCTACTTTTCTGCATCCCATTATTATTCCCCTGCTCTTTGTTCTTTCTCATTCCGCAGCCCCACATATTATTGATATTATTATTATTATGGTCTTTAAGCCAAGTAATTAATTTCCAGCATATAAGGGAAGAAGCGCTATATGGTGGTCTCTGTAGCAAATGAGGAAAAATTACAGTTTGCAGCCTAATGAATAAGCAACGCCACAGCAAATAAAGTGTACATTGACAGCTGAAAATAGCCCCTGTGTGTGCCACGGCAGGGGCGGATTGGCAATCTGGAGTACAGGGAGTTTTCCCGGTGGCCTGTGCCTAGTGGCCTGGACAGAAATGCACTAGAATGTGCTAGATGCTCGCCTGGAACATACAGATCAAAATGACCATTAATCTTCTACATTCTCTAGTTGTGTAGACTAAGTTGGGCTAATTCACATGGTGAATATTTTAACTCTTGAGGGTGTAAAAATGAAACCAAACGGACCCGCAAGGGTCCATTTGGTCTCAAAGAGTTACATCTGGTTAACCAGCTGGCAAAGGCAAAATTGTCCCGGTGGCAAAATATGTGCCAATCCGCCCCTGTGCCACGGCGTGTGTGCGTGTGTGCAGCTATATATATGCTAAGCATCTATATTGCAGTTAACGTTCCACTTCACTATAGCCATTGATCTTGTGCCTTATTTGGTTTTCTCTCCCCCCCCCTCTTTTTACTAGCTAAGTGTTTTATTCTGTTGGCTGTTTAGCCGTTTAAAACAAGGTTATGAGGTCGCGTCTCTGAAACCTCGGGCTATTAGGTTGACCGCTGTAGACCTAGAAAAACACACACGCAAGAGCGTGCACACGCAGCGCACGGCCATAGTCGGTGACTCCCAGGTGCCCCGGCTGGTTTTTATGGGAGCAAAGGGCCAACTTTATCATTTTCCCCTGTTCAATAATCCATCAGCATTTACATTGCATTAATCATTATGCTGTCTGAGTACCAGGGGACAGTCCCTTGGGCAGCACACTGGGACCTCCCTCATTAGCCTCACGTGCACGCGTATACGCCCGCGCACACACACACACAAACACAGACACACAGAAATGCGTGCCGATACTCAGGCCCTCATTCATGTTGACTTATGGCTCAGTGAGGCATTGACTTCCAAAGACCAGATCAATAATGAGCTAAACTGTACAGCGACTGTGTGGTCTCTGAAATGTGAGGGAGCGATAAACGGTCAAAACATATGAAGGCACCGCTAGGCTTTCAAACTCTGAGGTTCTCTCTTTCATCCATTAAAGCAGTGGTTTTCAACCTTTTTGATACCAGGTCCCACTATTTATTCAGAGCTTTAGCCACGGACCCCATTTGAGGACATTTTAGCCCCACAGTCCGAAAACGAAAGATTTATTTTGCTTTCCACATTTTGCTGTCCACAATTCCAGCCTGGATTTGGGAAACAAAACAGTCAAACATACACGTCTTCTATATTCTCTAGTTGTGCAGACTTGGGCTAATTTACATGTATATTTAAATATACTGTATATTTAATTCACATGAATATTTGAACTCTTGAAAGTATGAACATGAAACCAAATGGACCCGCAAGGGTCCATTTGGTTTCCATCTCTCCATCATTTAATTGGGGACTGCCTGGAACCCTCTCACTGATGGTCCCCAGACCACTGGTTGGGAACCACATTAAAGTACAAAGTAGTGCTGCAAACGGATATTCCATATTCTAATATATTTTAATATAAAAATGTGAAGAATAAACAAATGTCGTAAATTAAGGTTTGAATTTAAAACAAATAATAATAAAAATGCTGTGCGAGTTCCCACAAGAGCCTGGGCCACATAAACTAAATACTAAACAAAAAAGGCTATTAAGATCATTATGAATATTTAATTTGATCTCTCAAGACTCAAGAGATCGCATTTCTCAGCACCAAACGTGGACAATACAGAACTGGAGCAAATAGAGGAACAAAGAGGATGTTTTACAGCATAGTAGGCTGCAATATTTCATATGGAAATGATATAGATCCGATATTTGTATAATTCGATATTCGTTCGAACCCACATGGTGTTTAAAAAGGAATATTCAAATGTAATTTTTGGCCAATTCTTACAGCACTAGTACAAGGTGATTAAGCACCACATTTCCCATACAGTTATAGCCAGCACGGCCCTTGAAGGACCTTCAACACTACAGAACATACCTGGGCATTATGCGGCCCGGGGGCCAAATGCGGCCCTTTGGCTGACTCTGACCGGCCCGGGGACCACCAGTGGTCCTTGAGAGAGTTCCAGTTAAATATGGAAAGTTGGTTAACCAGATGTAACTCTTTGAGTGCATAAAAATGAAACCATTTGGTTTCATTTTTACACTCTCAAAGAGTTAAAGTATTCATCATGTGAATCAGCCCAAGTCTACGCAACTAGAGAATGTAAAAGATTAATGGACATTTTGGTGTGTAAAAGATTAATGGACATTTTGGTGTGTATGTTGCACTGTTTTGTTTCCTAAATCCAGCCTGGTATTGTGCACAAAAGCAATCTTTGGTTTTGGGGTCTGCGGGGCTGAATAAATAGAGGGCCCTGGTGTCAAAATGGCTGGTCTTATGCTTACTTTTATCTTGAAATTAAACTAATATTACGCAGACTTTAGTTCAGCCTTTAGTCTTGGCCCTCCACAATATTTTATGTATCTCATTTGGCACCTTGGGAAAAATAATTGCCCACCCTTGCTACAGAAAATGCCAGTAACTCTAAAAATACAGTGCAGCTCAAGTAACAGGCCTGGGGACACCTGAAAGAGGCTCATACTCTTTGACAGAACTATGTAGACGAGCCGCCATTAGACTGGCCCCATGAAGTGAACAAGGTTGGTGCAAATCTGTCTTAGTCCATCCCGCTCACTTGATCTGAAGTGCTCTTGGGATGCTCCCTTGTCAAGAAAGCCCCCTCGAGCTGAATCAAGTTCCCTTGATTAGGTATTAAAAAAAACAACACCACTCGCCCTCCATGCATAACTTCCTTGTGCCTAAACAGGAAACGCTATTCAATACCATGGTTACCATAGGAGCAGTTAGACACAACGCAAATGTCATTTATTTGCAGCCAATGACCATTAATTTGCATGTCACGGTTTCCATGCGGACGTATTGGAGTTCCACCCGCCAATCGAGTCTGAATCGACACTGAAGGCCGTCATTCTCGAAGGCTTTATATGGTAAGCCCCTGCGCAGCCTCGCGTGAATGCGCATACCAAATGCAAGGATGTAGGACGAGTGGCGAGGTTTGGGAAAGGGCTTATGGTTCTGGCTTCTGCATACAAGGTCCCTCCACCCCTCTTCCCCAACTAGTGCACGAGATGGTTAACATGGCTTTTTTTTTAATCCCACGATTTTGTAACCCATTTTTCACCTAGTGCCTCACTGCATGTTTTTGTGAGGGTATCTTCCCTACCCTTAGAACAGGGGTTTTCAACAGGTGGTCCGGGGACCACCAGTGGTCCTTGAGAAGGTTCCTGGTGGTCCCCAGGCTAAATGATGAAAAGTTGGTTAAGCAGATGTAACTCTTGAGAACGTAAAAATGAAACCAAATGGACCCTTGCGGGTCCATTTGGTTTCATTTTCACGCTCTCAAAAGTTAAAATATTCATCATCTGAATTAGCACTATTTAATTAAGAACTCTACACTGTTTTGTTTGCAAAAGCCAGCCTGGGATTGATGACAAAACCAAAAGAATTCTTTAGTTTTAGGTCTTTGGGGCTAAAATGTAATCAATTGGTGGTCCGTGGCTCAAATGCTGAATAAATGGTGGTCCCTGGAGTCAAAAAGGTTGAAAACCCCTGCCTTAGAAGATGCAGACTTCTAGCACTCTGACAAGATAAAATATGTGGTAACCTGTGACTTCGAGTGGGTGTAGCTTCACCACCCACCAGGCGTACTTAATGAACTGGTCGGTGTGGCATTAAAACCTCATTTTAACAAATGCTGAACACTTTCTTTGTAATAAAAAAAAAGTATATATTCCTCATCATATAACAATAATTCCTCATCATACAACAATGATCATGTTTTAGGGTGGGGGAAAAAAACCCATGGCACCCCATCTTTAAGCACTAGTTACTGTCCACCTTTGCATGTACTGTATGTAATCTCTACCGACTCTCACAGAGCAGAGCTGTGACTCAGTAGGGGGCGCTGGCGAGCTGGCGAAGCAAAGCAAACCCCCTGCTACGTTCTACATGAGGCTCAGCGGGGCATCTCAACCCACACACTCTTAACACACTCTTTACACCCCGCCCGTTTATTCCCCTTCAACACAATCTGGCAGCGGCTCCCCGCGGGACCCAGTGATTACACGGCATGAGAATTCCACAGGATGTCACGTAGGGCTTGCAGGGAAGCACGTCGATCTATAAGTAAGGAATTCACATAGAGGACAACGATGGCGTGTGTCGAGGGAGGCAAAGAGGTTCAGTCACAAGAAGCGCGCAAGAGAGAGGAGGCATGTTGTTCACACCATATTAACCACTTCAAACACTCTTATTCTTAGCCCGGCCGACTGACCAGAGATCTTCAGACTCCACTTTAGCACTTGACCTAGCGTCTGCGACCTTGCAGGACGGTGTATGCAATTAATGTGTTGTTTAGATGTAAACATTCTGTGTGTGTGTGGTTTCATTGTACAGATATTCTTGCTGCCAGAGAAGGATGTTGGAAAATGATATACATTTATATGGTATATAGCGCATTCATCCAAGGTGCTTTATATTAGCGCATTACGCTCACCCATTCACGCATCAGGGCTTGACACTAACACTTGCCCGCTTGCCCGGGGCGAGTAAAAAATATGGTCGGGCAAGTGCAGACTGCTACCTGGTTGCCCAATCGGGCAAGTGTGCGACTTAGTGTGCTACAACACAACACAAGATACTGTATATTTGTCATGAAGGTGGTCATTGCGCTCTGCCTCTGCGCCTTTCCCTGCTTTCTAACTATCTCTCCTATCTCTCTCCCAGGTCCATTTGGTTCCAAACTATCATTTTGCTGGGGTCACAGACCCCTGATTCCGTGACCACTATGGGAACCACTGATTTACAAGTTGAATATTTATTGTAGCTGATTGTGACTCAAGCAAAATAGTCTTTGACTGCGAAAGGAAATGTTTAAAGCACCCAAGTATAAAGTAAACTTAAATGCAAAAAATTACGATATATTTTGGGGGGCAAGTGACCATGACCTGAGGGCAAGTAGAATCTGACTTACACTTTCTGATGGGTAAGTGCCTCGGAGACCTTAGTGTCAACCCCTGCACATGTTTACATTCATACAGCAATGGCACCAAACAGCACATAGAAAGCAACTTGGCGTTCGGTGTCTTGCCCAAGGACACTTCGATAGACAGGAGGAGCCGGGATTCGAACGGCAAACCCACAGATCATTGAGCCAGTCGCCCCAGGTCCAGTAGTGGTTCAATGAACCCTTCACTAAGCCCCTCCCCAATCCGGCCTTGTCCAATAGGCATGTTAGAATTAGAAAGCTTGACGAGGAAAGCTTGACCTGCATACAGTGCATAGCAACAGCTGCTAAAGTATCTGGATTGGCATTGGACAGTGAACAAACAGTGATAAAAGCTTGTTGTTCAATTAGATTACTTAAAGGAATAGTTCTTTCTTTAAGTTAAGCTGTATGGAACTGTATTAACCAGCTCTCGTCTTCATCATAGCATGCTAGTAGCTAGCAATCGGTGCGATCATGATTATTATCATAAATAAGTCAAATCAGGCCGTATTGCCACAGCGATTGTTGGAATATGATCAGAGATGGACATACAGGCCGTGCGTGTGCACGTACAAGCGCACAACCAACGATTTTGGTCATTTCTCATTGCATTGGACCTGGACCCGAAGTTAGACAATCAAGCAAAAAAAAAAGGTAATCGCCTAAAAATAATAATTTCTTTTAGACAAAGGAATCTAAATATGGGCATTACGTCAGCAGCCTGTATTTTATTGGTTTATTGATTAATTAGCAATCAAGGGGTTAACTGATGTCTAGAGTCCCGTGGTGAGAGTTCTGCTCTGGTTTTGGTGAAATGTGAAGTGAAGTCAGGGGTCGACATTATAAATGGCCCGAATGGCCCGAATGGCTTGCAATACACGTTCGGACCACCAGATGGCGCCCTACACTGGCCCCATGGGCCAGTAGAGAAATACCTCCTAAAAAATAAATTAATAATAAATACATTTTTATTTCACAATATTTTTATTTATTTATTTAACAAGTCAATGTCCATGAAGAAAAACTTATCCTAACTCATAAACACTTTAAAATAGCTTTTTTTGCGCTCTGACACAGACGCTCTATTCCAGTTTTTCCCTCTTTCATGGGCTCGACAGATGGCTCTGTCCATAGATATATATAAGAAAGCTAGATGGCTCGCCCGCGCTGGCCGCCGTGAACGACGTCAGAGGCTCCACCTCAAGCCATCTAGCTTTCTTATATATCTATGGCTCTGTCCAGGGGCGGATTGGCACATATTTTCCCACCGGGACAATTTTGCCTTTGACAGGCCACCCTGGGGGGGCAGCTGGTTAACCAGATGTAACTCTTTCAGAGCGTAAAAATGAAACCAAATGGACCCCTGCGGGTCCATTTGGTTTCATTTTTTGCCACTAGTGCATTTTGGATCTTGTCCAGGCTATTAGGTGGCGCAGGCCACCGGGGAAACTCCCTGTACTCCAGATGGCCAATCCGCCCCTGGCTCTGTCTACTGAACCGCTGTGGCTGGCTGCTGCCAGACCTCGCTCGGCGCTGAGCCTCGATCTCCAGGCTTACATCCACGCTGTGAAATGAACTGCCGTGCACGTCGCTTGTCAAAACTAAAACCGAGTCATAGTGGGACAACGTGTTTGACATTTTTAGCGCTATAAACTCCGCCGCCGCGTCCTCCTCTGTCCACACTAGCATGGCTATTGGGCGAAGTTTGCCATGCGCTAACGTATCCTCCTCCTCCTCCTCTTCCTCATCATCATAAATCATAATACCAGACGAACTTAAAGGGGGTTCTCCGCCGCGAAAAGTCACAGATCATGCAAGTTCATCTTCTTTCTTAATAATAAAAAACAGCCCAGTTGATTGTTCAGATCAGAAGTGGAAACGACGAGTGTTGTAGATTATGCGTGCGTGCACGCATGTAGAGCCATGCGTGCAGACCACGACGCGTTGTTTATTGATTATTAAGTCTAATATTTATTTGCAGTGTTTCCCCAGAAAATTGGTTAGTCAAGGTGGTGAGGCTTCGAGTCTGTGCTCGTGCGCGTGCACGTCCGTGCATGTGCGCGTGCATGTGATGTAATTACAATACCGTAGGATACGCTTTGGGGTGAAAAACAGCAACACAGCCCCCACTCATGTGTTTACACCACTCACCTTTATAACAGCTACTTTTCACCACTATCATCATCTGACTCCAGGCCCTGACCTTTTATTCTAAGGAACCAGATAGGCCATTACGTTTTATAATTAATTTCTTTCCTTTTCAGGTATAGGCTGTCATGACATGTCTTTTTCATGACATGTCCTATTTTAACAGGCTTAAAAGCACATCCAGCATGAAAAGACACATTGGGAGAACTTTACAACAGAATGCCAACTGCATGGGACTATTAGGACAATTGGCAACTGTAGTCTCTCAGTCACAATGTGGGACAGGGTCTCAATTTGTGGGATGACTGAAAAGTTTTTGAAATGACTGTCCCATGCAAAGAGGGACACCTGGTCACCCTGGGACTGTCCCAGACCTGGTCACCCTTCTAACAACACCCGACACACACACACACACACACACACACACACACACACACACACACACACACACACACACACACACACACACACACACACACACACTCAAGCGCGGTTTGTCGGTAGTCTCTGGCTAGTTAGCCTGTCCGCAGTACTAACAGAAAAGACACAAGTTACCACTAAATGCGTTGGCTGCGAGTGGTGCGCATTTACAAAGCAAGCCCATCTCATTAGTATCCTATGAGCTGGGCAGTCAGTCTGTCAGTCTGGGAGCTTTTAGCGAGGCACGAAATGCACAGTATGTAAATGATATGACACATACATCGCAAGCACTCTCTCAAAATCCGTTCCTGCTGTGGAACAGCAGATAATCGACGCTATGTTTTTTTTCCCGTGAGTAGCTGCGCTGCAGTTACCACTGAGGAAATGCGAGGCTGCATGAGGGATTGGCGATCCGTTGTATGTCTCACTCGTGTCTATGCGAGAGTCAGCGCTGTTATAATCATGGTGGATTATATTGTTATATTCCATGTTGGTGGCGAAGAACGTCGCAACACTTAGGGGAAGATCGAGCGTGCCGCGGTGGGTGGAAAAGTAGAGAGAGAGAGAGAGAGAGATGGGCCGAGCGAATGTGGCAGCCGGTCGCTTGTGGTCCGTGTAGACAGCGTGTTACATAAGGGGGCAGGGGCAACCTCCCGTATGAGGGCACTTCTGTGTTTTAGACATGCGAAAGAGCTGGGGCTGCAGGCCCTTTTTAATCTGTGTGTGTGCACGTACCTGTAGAGTGTAGAGTAGACTGGCAGCGCGGAACAGTGTTTTTTAGCGAGCCGAGGCAGCGTCGCATGCGAAATATAACTGATCTACAGGCTCATCATGCGGCGTTGTATGAACGACACATTTTAACTTTAACTCTGGTTTCTTGTTTTTTTGTTTTGGGAACGTAGCCAAGGCGGGGGCGGCGTTTACTCAAGGCGGCCGCCTTGATAATAAAGCGCTGGGGGAAACCCTGATTTGTATTGCCTTTTTAAAAGGAGCATACATAAATGTATAGGATAGGTATCATTTGTCTACCAATATGAATGTAGGCCCATATTAAATTTACGGTAGGCCTATTAAAAAAATACTGGAGAGGCTAGTTAAAAATAAATAAATAAATATCCAGTTAACCTCCGGTTAGTCCTGTCAGCTAGTCGGCAACAAAATTAACCGTTACTGACATCCCTAATAAAAATACAAAAAAAAAGGAAAAAGGGCGATTCCCCTGGGCCAGTGATTTTAATGGTGGGGCCAGTGATTTGGACGTGCCAAATTTCCCTTAATGTCGACCCCTGGAAGTAGTTCCGGTCATTTTGTGGGGGTCACTGGGGGGGCACACATTAATAGTAAATGAATCCAAAAAACAAACTTAAGGTAATTTGTATCGTTGACCCATTGCTAAAACATTACCAAATCATTAGCACATCTCCGTTCGGCCCCTCTATATCACTACCCCCAAAAAGTGGTTCCATGTGATAGAGGGGTCAAAAATGAACAAAGGATGTGCTAATAATAGAAAATCATGTTTGTTTTGAGGATTTTTGGAGACCACAACAAAATGACAGGAACTATATGCTTAATATTTAACAAAAACAGAGCAGGACTCCCATCACAGGACTTTGGACATCAGTTATTACAGTTTACACTACTACGTTAATGGCACGTAATGTATTTCATACAACTTAGGTTCTGAAAATCTGAACTGTCCCTTTAAACTTTCAACCCCGCCATGTAATAAATGTTATTAGCAACTTTCCATCAGGGTCTAAAACTATAACTCTTCCTTTGCAGTTCACAAACAGGCAAATACTGTATATAGACACTCTCGGCTGTCAGAGAATAATATCGCAAAAAAGGTCACTGGCTAAAAATGGCTGCCTTTGAAAATGAGCCTGAATGAAAAGGCAAACAGTCGAGATCCGCAGGCAGGCAGCTGCGATTCCATTATTGTACCGGTTTAAGTACAGTATATTTAAGCGTGCATATGAATATTGCATAGATTAGACGCCGTTATTGGTTCATATACCCTCAGAAAGCGCTCTGCATGCAAACTCATAAACTAACTGGCATTTAAAGGAAATTGTCTGCTGGAAGCTAGAGCTAATGACGAGGCTGTGCAATTTTAAGCCACTTCATTTAGTGTTAAGCCCCAACTAACTACTGTAACACTAAGAGAAAGTCCTTTACACAAAAGACATACAGGGAACTGTGCAGGAAGTGCCTATATGGGTTGTATTTTCTTTTGTTTAAAAGGAATATAATGATTACCATCACTTTCGTATCTCAGCGAACCAGTGGTGTAAATTGCACTTTTAGTCAGCTACAGGGGCGGATCTAGGCATGGGGTGGCAATCCCCCCCTAAATGCCCAGACTGCCCCATCAAACATGATTGCATGTAAAACAACCAGACATTCCAGTGCTTATATTTAAAAGTTTTTGAAACACTACTACTGCTACTAACTAACTACAATTGTCTCACTAAACCAACAGCATTTCATCATTGAAAATAGAAAACTCTTAGTCAGACATTTAGCTTTATGCATGCTGCGTGTCTGTTGCAACTTTAACAACAACTGATGTCATTGTTGATGCTTTACTTGAATAATAAACTGAAAGTCCCCCCCCCCCCAATTGGGAAATGTTACATCCGGCTCTGGTCAGCTACCATTACAAAACATGCCCTACACCACAGTTCATCCCTCCTTATTTTGGCCATTTCAAAATAGCAGATCCACAAGCTCACATTGTGTTGTCTCAGCCAATAACACCCGAACCCTAACTATCCGGTTACAATCAAGGAAAATCCTAACAAAGAAAGCGTTTTTCTTTTTTTCTTTGTTCTTACTTCTTCTGAAGTGCATTTTAATGCCAACTGTATACGCTGGTAATTTGAACATTAAAAATTCATCCACGTATAATTAGCCCTAATGAAGATGTTTTTAAAGCACCGTAGCTACCGTAGTTTTGAGTCAAAAAAAATAAAAAAGCATTATGTTAACAAAGACACACACACACACACGCACAGAAAACACCTGTGTTTCTGCCATCTTCCACTGTAACTCTTGGAATATTGCACACAAGCAAACAGCAGGTGTTAACACACACACACACACACACGCACACGCACACGCACACACACACACACACTTTTTAATTCATGGTGTTACAGCCTAGTAATAAAGACACTTGTTCTTTACTCTATTCTTGTCAAAGCTATTTGCTGTCTGCCTTCACACAATAGAAATGAGTTCCATTATGTTAACCACTCTTCATTTAACCAATAGCAGGGGACACTAAGGTCTCTGAGGCACCGGGCAAGTGCAAGTGGCAGAAGCGGTCACTGCCAATAGCATTGCTTAGGCTTTATAGCGTGCGTCATACTGCCTGCGTTTAGAATACCAGGATGGAGATTGTCACTTGGATCATATGCCGGAGAGGGAGAGAGAGGCGGCATGTTTACACAATAATAAACACTTGGAACCACTCTATTCTTACCAATCCCAATCCAGACTACACTTTAGCACTTGACCTAGTAGCGTTGACAACCTTGCAGGTGTATGCAAACCAAACGCTAACCTGTGTTGTTTGGACGGCGTGTTACATTATATAAACATAACATTCCTTAGTGTATTACAGAACTTCTTACTGCTAGAGATGGATGTTGGTTTGCATAGACATATGCATTTGATGCAAGCTTTCAACCAGGGCGGATGTAACATGTCAAGAGAACATGTTGGGGGCAAGAGAACATGTTGGAGGGGCAAGAGAAAATGGTATGGGTGCGGCTTCATCGCCCGTGTCGCGATGAAGCCGCGCCCATACCATTTTCAGTTACAGGACTTTTATTAGTCAAGTAAAGCATCAATAATAACATCAGTTGTTGTTGAAGTTGCAACAGACACGCAGCATGCATAAAGCTAAAGGTCTGACTCAGAGTTTTCTGTTTTCAATGATGAAATGCTGTTGATTTAGTGCTGACACAGCTGTAGTTACTTAGTAGCTGTAGTAGTGTTTCAGATTAATTTAATTATAAGCACTTTAATTTGAAATACATTTGTAATTTGGGTTGTTTTGCATGCCATCATGTTTGGTGGGGCAGTCAGGTCATTTAGGGGGGGCATTGCCCCCCATGCCCCTGCCTAGATCCGCCCCTGCTTTCAACAAAGCCATAACACAATAAAATGTACTTAGGAACTTTCCACCAGGGTCTTCTATAACTCTTGTCTCACATGTATGTGTGTAGTAGTAGTAGTAGTAGCAGCAGCAGCAGCAGCAGCAGCAGCAGCAGCAGCAGCAGCAGCAGCAGCAGCAGCAGCAGCAGCAGCAGCAGCAGCAGCAGCCTGGGCATGGCTAAAGTCAGACCGAATCAGCTGTTGGTGGAAAAAAATGCCTGAGTTGTACAATCACTTCCTACTCCAAAGAAGTGAGGTGGCCAATCAGGACACGGTATGCAAACATGTTCGAAAGAATACTGTGTTCCGATTGGCCACCCCAGTTCTCTGGAGTAGTTTTCTGCTGACAGGCAATTTGTTTTGTCAACAGCTGATTGGTCTGGCTTTATCCAGGCTATAGTAGTCATACTTCTGAGTGCAATTCTGTGTGCATTTTGTGTACAGTGCTGTATGTACTTTGCTGTGTTCATACCTTCCTACCCTCAAAATATCTGCCAAACGATGAGGTCTTGGAAGACGGGCTTCTAAACTGCCCAAAACAGTGGTATATTACTGTGTACATTAGTGAGGACCTATTATATGAAGAGGGCGAAAAGTGGTTAAGTGGCCATCTCTCTCTCTCCCTCTCTTCCTCTGTATGAGGAAGACAAAAGGGGGCTGTGTTGAGCAGTAGGAAGGTTGCCATCGCGTACCTACTCTCACAAACCTCAGTCTCCCTGGTAATCACACACACACACACACACACACACACACACACACACACACACACACACACACACACACACACACACACACACACACACACACACACACACACACACACACACACACACACACACACACACACACACACCCCTCTCATTTCAATACTGGGCGGCCGTCTAGGTGCGTGCACGTTGCTATCTGGCACGGGTATAATGAAAAAATTAAAAAGTGTACGCAACCCACCCCCCCATCACCCCCCAAAAGGAGGCCCCATTAGGCGACTCAGGCTGCATTGATTGAAATGCTTTTATATTTGCCGCACCGCGTGTCCATTAAAGCGGTACAGGCGAGGCGTTTGGAGAGAGGCGTGAGACAAAGGTGCACCGCGTTCGAGCCCAGACGACGCCAAGTGTTCAAAAACAAGCCCGCAAAACGAAGGCCGGTGTAGCTGATTAAAAAAGACAAAAAAACGACAAAAAAAAAACACCGGCCTCCCCGTTGATTGCGGAGAAGTGTTGCCAAATTGTCGATGCATGACAAGCAGAGGCTATTAAAAAGAAAATAAAGGGGAAAAAAACACCTCCGCGGCATGAACGGCCCACTCCGCGGTGCGTTCTAATTCTACAATGAACGCATCAAACGGTTTCAAGGAGACAGGGGAGCAAAAAAGAAAGAAAAAAAAAAGCCGGGCAGCATTCATCAACAGCATTCATCCGTTTGATAAATATTTAGCGGCTCGGCGATGTGTTGCGAGAGAGACTGAGTGAGAGAGAACAAGGAGCACAAGGACGTTATCGGAGGTTGGACTTTGAATTGCTAATGTGGAACCAAAATTAAGCCCAAGTCCCATTTCAACAGATTTATAATAAAGAGCATTAGTCTTGTGGGGAGTACTGCGGCTGCACAGCCATGTGATCACAACGTAATCTACAGGTTTTTTCACGTTTCAAGTGCACCGTGTTGTACCCCAAACCTGGCTTTGTGGTGATGGCTATTATGGCCACACTGTTCTAAATCAGTGGTTTTCAACCTTTTTGATACCAGAGCCCACTATTTATTCAGCATATGAGCCATGGACCACAATTTGAGGACATTTTTGCCGCACAGACCCCTAAAACCTAAGATTTCTTTTGCTTTTGTCCACAATTCCAGCCTAGATACAGTCAAAACATACAGAACAAAATGACCTTAATCCTCTACATTCTCTAACTGTGTAAACTTGGGCTAATTCAGATGATGAATATTTTAACTCTTGAGAGTGTAAACATGAAAAGAAATGCTCAAAGAGTTACACCTTAGTAAAGATAAAAAAGTGACGATCCGGGCACAGCCTTTATTAAAGTTAAAAAGGCATAGATGCCAACATGTTTCGACTGCTAGGCAGTCTTCATCAGTGTTGTTCTAGTCTGCGATTTTTAAATTTAGTTTCAGTTTTAGTCCACTTTCAATCACCGGTTTTAGTTTTTATCCTATTTAGTCTAACTCGTCCTTTTTTCATTTAGTCTAGTTTTAGTCGACGAAAAGTAAAGCATTTTAGTTTTTATTTTAGTCCATGGAGCTATGATTTTATTAGTCTAGTTTTAGTCAACAAAAACTATTGTCATTTTAGTCTAGTTTTAGTCTAGTTTTAGTCAATTATTTTAGCCATTTACTAAAGATATTTTATAGCATTTTCTATCACCCTTTTGATAAAAATGACCATTTTAACAAATATGTTAAGCACCATGAATCAACTTGAATTTGCATGTTTATTTGGAATTAGAGTTGGGACTGGTTAGGATTTTATCGAGTCCGGGTCCTTATCGAGTCCGGGTCCGGGCGGGACCCGACGGGATTTATACTTGTATTATTATATAAGTGCAAAATAAAATAAAAAATAAAAAAAACCACTTTATTGGCAGAAATAAAATAATTGTACTTTTATTATAGGTAGGCATGCAGGCATTACTGGTGGCAAATAATTCAAGTATACTTAAGGTACACTATTTTTCCCCTCTTTTGTTTAATTATGTCTCACAGACACATTATTCTCAAATAATAATCTAACTAGTGTACTAGTAATAATTCTTGCTACAGTTGTGTCAGACACAGCATGCTCTTATTTAGGGCTGAATGGGTAAGCAGAGCCATGCAAGATGTATGCCTTAGCGTTGTCAACATTGTGCCTTCTAAACAAAAAAAAGGCAAAAATCAACCCATGTAATTCCCAGACCAGTAGAGTATAAACAGAGTTACGACATCTCCATTCACTACCATGGAAAGGTCTAATGGCGGCTGCTCTACATAGACTTCTATTTAGTAGCGGGACACTTTGTCCCTATTCAGGCTGCATGAACAGCGTCCGAGCGCCCGGTTTCTGACCCCTCAATGTCGCAACCTCGATATTAGATGGCTATTCCTGCCGACCGTCTCATTTACTGTACTGTACGTTGTCGTGCATTTAGTCTCTCTAAAGTCACATGAAATGGTATACTTTGTCGCACGTGTTTAATTGGACCTGCTTCCATGGAATACTGTAACTCTTGTTGGGGAATTGAGGATTTACTGGACCACACTTTTTACGTGACAACGTGACAAACATGGAGTTTATATGGAAGGCATGAGAGACAATCAGTCACTGGATGATTATTGGACATCGCTTCCACTTTCCAGTAAGAACACTTTTACATGTTGGACTAAGTGATTAAAGCAGGTGACATTGCAGCAAGTTTAAAAGAACGCTGATGCGTTAGGCCACACACACACACACACACACACACACACACACACACACACACACACACACACAACACACACACACACACACAACACACACACACACACACACACACACACACACACACACACACACACACACACACACACACACACACACACACACACACACACGTTTGTGTCGGCAAAACCGTATGCTCCTTATTGAGCTGCTGCTGCTGCTCCATTGCTGCTGCTGCTGCTCTGAGCTCAGTGCATGTCCTTCGGTTGTTGTTGTAACTAAGCATTTGGTTTTATTCTGCGCATCTCCGTGCAAAGCATAGTTTATTTATGGTTTCGCCCATGAAATATGAGGATTGAGGAAAATCTACGTGGCTTGTAGTAGTAGTAGTAGTGTTTACTATTAGCCGCTGCAACCGCACTGTCCCGCTGTAAACTTGAAAGGAGGAGTGATTGTGGAGGAAGGGTGTGTTTGGTTAGATGCACGCTGACAATTGACCACAATGCCTGTATACAAAGTGATAGGCGACTGTGCTCCCGGACAGTCCCGGCGTACACTTCCGAACCCAGCGTGCACCTCATAGCAAAATAGTAAGCACGCAGCAGAGATACGATGATTATAATACAATTTTCGTATCGTCTTCGTTCGTGAACGAAAATGACAATAGATTTTAGCTTAGTCTTTATTTTGTGAACTACATTTTCGTCTAGTCTTTATTAGTCAACGAAATTGCATATTGATTTAGTCCCAGTTATTGTTTATGCACGTGATTTTCGTTTAGTTTAGTCTCGTTTTCGTCACGTGAAAAATGGGCGTTGACGAACACATTTCGTTTTAGTTTTCGTTGACGAGAACAACTATGGTCTTCATCAGGACGTAAACTGTCAGTCAGGGCAGTTTACTATGGTATGTTCCCAATGATTTGTGAGAGCACCTTTTTGACTATTTTTTACCGTTCACTACCTCCAATCGATCACCTGGTTAGCTTCTGTTTTTTGATTCTCAAAGAGTTACACCTGATTAACCAGCGCTCCATCATTTCGCTTGGGACCATATGGAACCCTCTTAGACTACTCGTGCTCCCGGGACCACTGGTTGAAAACCACTGTTCTAAACATTGGCTGCGATCAGGCCAATATTGCAGTTGTAATTCATGTGAGAGAAATTTAACAATGAACACATGCCACTGAAATCCAGACGTTATTGGAGCAGTCAGCTGCAGAGCTCTGCATTTTGATCTGTCGACGACCCCCCTTCAAATCCAATTTACTGGCCAGATCAGATCCCCCATTCCTCGAGTTTGACCCCTATAACCGCACCAAGGCAGTCCACAAGTGGTCCAATTTTTTCCAGAGAATTTGAGAGACAGGGGAAGCTGTTATGTGTCTGGAAAAAAATAGACTTGAAGTCTTTGAAGGCCCAGGAGGGCGTTTGAGATGATTATCTCTAGTTTTGTGTTTTGTTTTTGTTTTAAGATCAAGGGAGCGATCTCCCGGCAAAAACAACAAACTGGTTAACAGCCCCCTTCTGTCCCTCAATAATGCCTTTTCGGGGGAACCGTTTATGCAGCGCACATGCTGCATAAGCTGCTATTTATGCGCATAATACCGATACCGATGCCACTGTGAACTCACCACGGATGAGGTCGTCTTTTGGTTTTAATTCCACTGAGTGGAGGAGAGAACACGGCCGTGCATTTTCGTCTGGAAGGGCCTCAGGATGCGGTGCCAGATCAATTTTTGTTATTGCTGTGCAGAATAATCGTCACTATACAATGAAGACGAACCCTCCCCCTCCCCCTTCCCCTCTTCTCTTCTCAATTCACCATGACAACCGATCATAAAAATCCCCAAAGATGGACTTAATCACGCCACAATGTCTATACACCTCTCCACATAGACTTAATGGCCTCGAGATGTCGTGCCCAGTATGACAGATCGCGTTTATGGATTCTCAAGTCTGGGTATGTCCGTTATTTTAGCTTGCAGGAATAATTATTTTGTCAATAAGCAGATGTGCAGGTCTTCAAAACGCGGTATATCGGCGATGACAGCCCTCCCGTGTCTTGCTCTTATACAATGTTTAAAGCAGGGGTAGACATTAAGGGAAATTTGCCACTGGCCCTTCGGGCCAGTGGCTTTTAAGAATCACTGGCCCCACAACTGTAACCACTGGCCCAGGTAATCGATCCCCATAGTCTGCAAAAAAGACCACCATTTATTAATGCATTAAATGCATTCAAGTTAACAGCACTCTTTTCATGTTTTAAAACCAGTAGACCGTTCAGCAAGCTGACCCATATACAATGCAGAATGCCTAAAATATTTTTTGTGCTAATAAACAAAATATAAATAAAACTTAAACAATTACAAAACAACACCAACATATTGTTAAATAAAAATAATAATACAATATGTATATCAGGGGTGCCCAACCTTTTTTGACCCAAGATCAAAGACTAATACAGGTTGTCATGGCGACCATACAACAAACCGGCGGTTTATACAACAAATGCAGACGCCAACGAGGGCATTTTACCACTGGCCCCATCGGGCCAGTATAGGGTGCCATCTGGTGGCCCGCACGTGTTTTCAAACCTGTTTCGGGCCATCGGGCCAATTATAATGTCGACCCCTGTAAAGCATTATGCAATCGCTGTGAGGTATATCTTTCTCTTTGCAAAGAGAAAGATATGAATACGTTTTTTTTTTATCCATTTGACTCCTGACACCCCCCCCCCCCCCATCCCTTAGACGTTTCTTTTTTTCGATCGTTGTGAATCATAGGCCGTCTAAACCAATAAAGTCCCGGCGGTGGTCAAAGCCCTGATCAAATAACGGCGCGCAGGGCGGCGAGATAAAAAGAAAAAAAAAAAAATAACAGAGATGAGACTGTCGTCGTCTCTCTCAATGGCAGACAAACACTTCTTGGCGAGTAAAAATAGCTTGTAATGGCCCTGAGGTATAATTCACCAGACTGAAACTTCCACAAGCAGATAGATATTCAGGCACAGCGGCAGAGGTGGCGGCGCGGGGCGAAAATTGCCCGTAACGGTATTCATGCCGGGGAGAAGGCTTAAAGGAGTTTGCTGAAATATAGAGTCCTTGGGGACTCATTCGAAGAAGCACAGGATCAATTGGTCAAACTTTGATTTGATTTTATTAAGGACCCCCCACCCCCCCATTAGCTGGTGCCATGGCAACAAAGTATTTCTGGTGCTCACATATAAAGCATAAAAATACTAAATACTATGCAAATTCAAAGTTTTGGAAGAGGCAGGGTGAGAACATGGTGAGAAAAAGAGAGAAAATAATGGAAACAATCATTTCTCAGCATCCACCACTCCTGAAGGTATAGTAAAGGTATAGTAAATTCAAATATTGTTGTTGTTTTTTTGGCTAATCCTCCCTACTACAGTATAGAGTGTGGCGACTATAAAGTGTTCCTCCCCAGAGGCGACACACACACACACACGCACACGCGCACACACACACACACACACACACACACACACACACACACACACACACACACACACACACACACACACACACACACACGCACACACACACACACTACTCTATACTTATGCAGTAGTCTATACCTTGCAGGTAAACAAAACTTACAGTTACAGTAATGCTCAGGGGGGCTGCAGCTCCACAGCCCCCACAGAGTTTCCGTCACTGTTCCTCCCTGTCCCCAGTGACCCCCCACGGTAGAGTGTGTGCATATGCACATGTTGTTACCGGCTGGGGGACCAGAGGTTCTTCCAAATCACCCCCCAAAGCACTATATGCTCCTTTAATGGGAGCCAATGGAGAAGAAGAATAATGACTGTCATAGGAGAAAAGCAGGCTTACACGACACAAAAGGAACGCTACAAGTAAACAAAGTGTCGGCGTGGTGATTAATATAGCAGACGTCCAAAAGTATGCATCCGAATGTCAATTGTGGATCTATAGATTAGTTGTAGCTTAGCTATGTTTATAATGGACCTTTAGCCAAGCCCGTCCCAAACTGCTATTGTCCAATAGACCTTTAGATAACCCCTCCCCAAACTACTATGGTCCAATCACAGCTAAGCATAACATGTGATAGACAAACCTCTCCACCAATAGCTTTCCTGTATGATAACACATTGTTTAAAAAATAAATAAATAAATGCCACACACATTTTTCCACTACATAGGCTATACCTTGTTAATGGATTTGGAAGAAATTTTGAAGGTCTGGTTCCAAAAATGAACCAGTATATATTGTGTAAAGTCCATGATATTTACATTGGAATGAATGAGCCCGGCTGGAAAGAGTCCTAGGGTGGACAAGAGGGCGGGGTTTAGCTAAAGGTCCATTATACAAAGCATGGAAATAGAAGTATATTTTTTATGATGACACTCAGACTGAAAAAAAAAACAGCAACATAATAATAAATGCTCTAATGGACTGTGGTGGTGCTCAATAGTGATAGGTAAAAAAGCATGCTCCGACACAAACAAAAGGTAAATGGCACTCTAGCGAGTGACTAATGCCACCTCACATTGACAGCCGTATACGGATAATAAACAAAGCAGGCTGAAATCTATTAGCGAGGCGTTGCCAGAATGCATTTGCGGGGTGGGGTGGTGGAGGGGAAACTCAAAGAGAGTAGACACTTTTAATAGGTCATTAATTTATTTGTTTTTCGGTGTCCAGGCGTGCTTGTGAAGCCGCCGTTACCGCAGCGGGTGAAACGCTGAGGTCTCTCGGGGTGCGCCGACACATGGCCCAGAACATCTTGAGCCCCCGCGTTGTGGGAATATTTTTCAAGTGCTTTATTTTATTTAATCATTATTATCTTTTGTTTTTTTTGTTTTGCTTTCGTTTTTTTTTTTTTTCCAAAACCACTTCAAACACTGGAGACTGAAATGGAAATGACTGTGTATTGAATTACATTAAGTGGACTAGGTCTGATGAACGGATGGATTTTGCCATGCGAAGCACGTTTATGTAAGAGAGAACCCATGGTCTCATACACCCATGCAGCACGTGTTTCCTTGACGTCTTCATGGAAAGGACTCCCAAATTGACATTTTGAAAAGACATGCCAGGGACCCCCATAAGAGAAGGTTTTAGTGGCGATTCTCAACCATTGCAAAGGACTGAGTGAGGACCATCAGTGTGATGTGCAATATTCAATGGAAAACCCCATTCATCTCTTAGACCCCGAAATATATATTGTAAAAGCAGTGTTGGGACCGCCCTGTTTGTCATATGAGGTACTGCACCGAGCCAATTGATATACATACATTCAAGACCTTCCAGTGTTTCTCCACACAGACGTGAAACAGGAAGCAAACGCGGATTTTCCAGGATTTAGGTTGTTTTGCTTACTCTCGTGCTTTTCACAAAAGAATGGATTATTTCGAGAAAAACAACATGGAACGCAGTGGAGGACATTAAAGATACACTAGCAATATTCTGATCAATTTCAACTAATGTCAACATCAATGGGCAACATGATGAGACACACGGCAACAGGCAACACCTCCCATTAAAAGGGGAATTACACCCATTTGAACATTTTTTCCTAGAGGGTCCATTTGGTTGGCATTGAATAATTTTCACCCAACTGCCACCCAACTCAAAATGTTCATTTAGCGGAATAAAAGTTACAAAATCCTTGTTTTTGTCCACCGCAGTGAAGCAGCTATGGTGGGAGTCTGGGAGAAAGGATCACATGACGCCATGGAGGGCTGTGATTGGAGGATTCGGAATTTTTTTACCAGTAGAGGGTGCTAAAGATTTGACTTTTCT